>MU005570.1:2024092-2655855 GCA_010405425.1 Lentithecium fluviatile CBS 122367
CACTGTGGGCGAAAGAGCTGCGGTGAAGGTGAAGGCAGGGCAGGGTCCAAGATGATGTTTGCGATGAGGGATGCTGGCACTCTAAGGTCTGCACAGTGACTGACGCGCAGGTGGTGTGGCCGTCTGGGAGGTTCTGGTAGTGATAAGGATCGGGGGGTGCGTGCAGGGGCGGGCAAAGGCCGTGTTCAAGGAGCGGTTTCCCTGGGGCGGGCTGTGAACACACAAACAGCAAAATCAGGAGAGAGGGAGTGCGTCGAAGGAGGGAGTAGCGATCGCGCGCAGCGAGAGGGGGAGGAGGAGTGAGTGAAGGGAAGGAGGGATGGTGCGATGCGAAGCGGAGAGTGTGAGGTCAGAGAGCGTGCTGCGAGGCCCCAGCTTTCGAAATGGCAACGATCGGCTTCCGCAAACGACACCACGGACCAGACGTACGTCACTTAGCGACAGCTACCACGCGCGGAGCAGAGGAGGATGCAGCAGCTGTGGCTGCAAGGCCGCGAGGCTATATAGCACACAGACACATACAGGGAAAAAGCAGCGATTGCAGCGCTGTCTGGGCGCCTGTGATGTGAAGCACCGCAGCGCGTTTGGCACTGTGGCCTCCGCGTTTCAACGCCGCAGCTAGTAAGTTTCTCGCATCACAGGCCTGCGACGCGCTCGGAAGGGGGGGGGGGGTGCGGGACGAAAACACTGTTTGTTTGCTGAGCACGCTGGTCTGTCCGGAGGGAGTAGTGCAGTCTGTTCGGCGCACATGAGAGCTTTTGAGCACGGGCTAGACAAGCCACCGCGGCCCGCATTATTCGCTAGACAATGGCCCCAGACCGGAGCTCCCAAACAGTGTGGTGTATGCACCTGGCCTTTGTCTTCGGACGAGAGCTTCAGCGAGGTGATGTGCTCTGCATACACATCTAAAAACAGCGCGACTGGGAGCCTCATTACTCAGTCCCCCCGTTACAGAAGCTGAAGTTCGCACACGGCGGCGCTCTGGAGCTCGCGAATTCGTCTCGAGTCCCTCCAAACGTCTGGGTGCGACCCGTCTCACCATTCCCCTCGCGGACGTGGCGCCTCGCCCGTGATTCAGGACCCGCCCGGGTGTTGGGAGGCTCTGGCATTGTTCAAACAGCTGGGAGCGGTGCAGCCGGCAGTGGCCGTGGCCGTGGCCGTGGCAGTGGCAGTGACAGGACTGCGCAGGTGGTGAACGGATTGGGATATGAGCGGGGCCAACCAGGCGGGTGAATGCCCTTGTCCTAGGTGCCGGCACCCAAGTGCATGGTTCACCACATCACATCACGTGAACGCACGGTCCGCATAGGCTGGTCGTACCTTCCTCGATTAGCCTCAGAGCTTGACGCGACCACGCCTTTTTTGCAACACGCCCGTTTGCGCGTCCACGGCCCCCCTCAATTCCCCAAAATGCCCGCCAGATCGGGCGCCTCCTCGAGCAGTATGAATACTGCCGCGTCATTCAGCTCCAGCTGGCTCGATGGCTCCCCTTCACGGCAATCCCCGAACCGGCAAACCCCCCGGAAAAGCCCCCGCCCTCTCAAAGACCTCTACGAGAGTCCTATTCGGCAGATGACGGACGAGTTCAACTTGATGCTCAGCCGCTCCGACCGCGATTTCAACGAGCGCCTGGACCAAGCAGCTGCCGAGCGCCAAAAGCTCCACGAAGAACAACTCGCCAAAGCCAAGCAGGAGCATGAGAGAGTGCAGGAAGGAGCGAAGCTTGAAATTCAGCGGCTAATTTTGGAGCAAGAGCAGGAACAGCGGCGGCGCGAAGAAGCCCAGCGACAGGAGATCGAGCGCCTGAACCGGGAGAAGGCCCGAAGAGAAGCGGAGATACAACAACAGAGATTGGAAGCGACACGGCGGGAGGAGGAGGCTGCGCGACAGGCGGCGGAGCGCCAAAGACAATTGCAAGAGGCAGATGCGCGCGTCAGAGCACAGAAGGAGCAGGAGGAGGCCGCACGACGACAAAAGGCAGAGTCGGACAGGAAGGCCCACGAAGCCGCAGCAGCTGCGCAACAAGCTCGGAGCCAGCAACAGCCTCCACCAGCTACAGCAGTATCAGCGACACCCGCCCTCTCAACAACACCTGCGACCGCACCTTCTGCGGCCACCCCTGCCTCTCCGCCTGGCGTTGAGGAGCTCCACACGAAGTATCTCAAACTCCACGCGAGGATGAAGACGTTCCGCAAGGACTTCGTCAACCAGCACAAACAGGTGGGCGATCCCATGAAGGCGCCCGTGGGAGACACGCGGCGAAACATGCGGAAGAGGCTGGGACAGGTCACTACCGAACGGAAGGACAGCCAAGCCGCAATCAACCGCCTGCGTACCGAGTGCTTCGACAAAGCCCTGCAAATGCCCGGCCCCACGATAGACATTCGGCCATTCATTGTTTCGCACCCGATCCCCCAACTTGCCAACCAAGCTGATGCACAGTACCCAGCGCTACTCCTTTACGCCTGGATATGCTTCGAGAAGTCGCTCATCAACCAGTGGAACCAAGAAGCCGCCAACGAAGACCATACCATCATTCAGGAGCTAGGTCTCATTGCAGCGAGCCTGTACTCCGACCCAAGGTACCAATGGAGAGGAGCCGTGCCTCTGACCGACACCCTCTTGGCGAAACTACACCGCGTCTGCCCCATGATGTTCGGCATCAACGGAAACACAACCACCAAGCAGGGTCTCATCCGACTTGGTCTCGACAAGTACGGCACCGCCGATGCGAACCAAAACTCATACCTCCAGATGGCAACCGGAGTCGGAGCCGGATACGCGGCACTCTCTCTTCGCCAGTTCTCCGGCAAGAACCCGGCAATCCCCATGGCTGAGTACTGGCGCGCCGTCGCCTCCATCTGCAACACACCCTCCGAAGCCCTCTACCCCGGTCATTTCATGTGCCTCAAAGGCCTCCTGCGGGATTTCGCCAAAAAGTTCGTCCTCTTCTATGGCGCGCCTGCGAAGGCGGTACTCCGACGTGCCACGAGGAGTCTTCCGGATCGGGCGCCCAAGGAGCGGCCTGGTGTGAAGAATGCGGCGGACATTGTGAGGACGATGTCGGATGGATGGAAGTTGAGCAATAAGATCGATATCGATCGATGAAGAGCTAGCGTTGGTGCGTTTTTGTTGCGTGGAATGGAAAAACGTGTAGAAGTTTGCGCTATTTACGATTGCATTGGGCGGCGTTTACGCAGCATCACGGCATAGTTTGAGTCTCTTTGTTACCGCGTCCGGCATTGGGCGGTATATAGGCCTAGGCCTTCTTTCTGGGTGTTCATGAGGGCGGAATGTAAGCCTGGACCTCCTTTCGGGTTCTTTGCGCTCCAGAATGAGACTCCTAACACTCTCTTCTGCTCTCTGGTCTTTGAATCCGCGTGCCCAAAACTATCACACTCCAGTGACCTTGGCACCAGTGACCACAATCCCTACACCAGACAATGCCAGAGATATCAATAAACCCTTCGCAGCGCATCGGAGCTTACGACTTCCTATATGTCCGATGCTGTGGGGGCTGGCAATGCGCTTCCTACTGATGCTTGGGGCGGGCTTTCCGCCATCCAGATGTGCGAGACAAACTTCCCCATAAAGTGTCCGCTGCAGGAGGTTATGCATGTGAGTTCCTGTATGTCCGATGTTGTGGGGGTTGTCAAATACGCCTATCCCGATCAACTGGTAATTGGGCCGGGCTTATCGGCCACCCTTAAGTGCGAGACCGAGGGGTTTTAGGTCCGGGGCGGGGTACAAAGCGTAAGGCGCAAGGCGTCAGGATTTAGGTGTTGGTAGGCTTGGTGGTGAGTCAAAATTGGGTGGAATCCATAACGAGCAGTACTGACTTCCTGATTTCGTGGTGAAATTACGTCGATCGATTCGGGAGGAGGAGGAGTAGCAGTAGAGTCTGGCTAGCCTGCTAGTACTGCGAAATATAGAGATTTACATGCTGGGGGGAAAGAGTGCGTTCGGAGGGTTTTGGACTGTAGATAAGTGAAGTACGTATCTGTGAAAGGCTCATCCAGTAAGACGCGAAACCTGCTCCAACAAAAGAGGGTGCTTCTGTGTATTCACAGGGTATTTCACGCATGCATAGTTCCTCATGTCATTTGGCAACATGTAGTTCAGCGGCCCATCGGTGCATTTGCATACCTAACAGACAGTAAGTAGCCATGAGACACTCAGGATGGCCGTACTACCTACTTCCCCACTCAGTTGTTTCGGCATGTCCGAGACTACGCATGCACTAGCGGTCACGCTATAGTGTCGCATAGTATATCATATTCTGAAGGATGATTGGACCAGGATTTTGGCCCCCGGAGCAAGGCAGGATCACAGGATGTAAGGGTGCAGATCTTATTTGGACTGGGGTCGAAGGAGAGCAAGAGAACTTCATCGGTGAGCTACCCGAGTTAGGGCAAAAAGAAGAACAGATGGCACAGAAGTCACATTTCATGGAGCGAGTTACAATGCCAAACACTGAAATACGTATGTAGAAACGTCGCAATCAGTAGGACGCACAATACATATCGTGGAAATAAGTATTAGAATCGACTGTTATACACTCAACTCCCTTGTTCAAATGAAGCCGGCAAATGGGTATTCCAAGCATCCAAGTCCTTCTCTGCACGCCAACCAAACGCCTTCATGATATTGTTGATCCCTTACCAACGCACCCACTCAACACTCTCACACCACTCCTCGCCCAATTCTTCCCAATACTCTCTCCTTTTCAACAAAGTCACCTTCGCCGTCCTCCCCGCCTTATCCACATCCGAAGTAACATTATGTACTCTCACCTCCTCCCTGATATCTAACGCCATTTTGACCGTATCAAGATCTAGAGACTGTTCATATGGCCGCTCCTCTTCAATCTCTACCACACGCTTCGCTATTGCCGCCTGTATCACGCCAACCCAGACACCTTCCTGCCACGACTGTTCGAGGAGAGAGATAGCACGGCGGCGAAGAATGCCGTCGCGACATTTCACCGCGGTCCAGAAGAGCGAGAATATGATGCCGCCATCGAGAACGAGAAAAGAACGACCGATTTTCTTGGCGATGGCTGGCCGGGCCTGGGGAAGGGGGGTTGTTGTTCGAGAGCGGGCTGAATCGATGCTTTGGCTGCTGCTCGTCTCGAAGGTAAAGGATGAATCGGAGTCCGATGAACTGTCCTCATCGTTTCGATTCGAACGATCTTGCAGTTCGGTGACGAAGTTAACTATATCTTCAAATGCCCATTGAGAGTTATCGAGGTGGCATTCTCCGTCGGCGAAGCTGTTTTCTAGTAGGGTGAGCATTGTCCGGTGGTGTATCTTCAGAAGGGCGATTCTGTCGTAATCTTGACTACTTTCGGTAGCGTTGAGGAGTATCTGGGCGGCGTGGTCCCACTGCATAACTTGGCCGTAGAGGACGAACTTTTTCGTGTGGATATCGTGGTGCTCTTGATGCAGGGAACAGGAACCTGCCCGTCGAGGTTGGCAGGTCCAACGCCCGTCTTTGTGCTTCGAGTGCGCTTCTCCTATAAAGCTGTTCTCTATCAGTCATAATTCACATACTGTAAGAGGCTGTGTGCTTACTCGTGAACTTGCTTTCCGAGCAAGAACAGACTCTCTAACGCTTCGAATGTGGTGTCAAAGCTCAGAATGGGTGGCGGTAAGTCTTCTGTTGGGGACTTTTTTGACAAGTCCCACATGACGGGCCCTGGCCCGGTATCGTGTGGGTTCCGACCCAACATAACGCAAGCTTGTACGTCCAGCCGAGCGTACATCGGTATAATATCTCGGAAAAGATGAGTGATGGATTCAAGGCAGTTCCCTTCCAGAGGGGGCATACCCGTCCTTGCCTGCGCTTCCCTCACAATCTTCAAGCACCCGTCCAGGTGGTTTAGTGCTGCCGCGTTGTTCCCTCGTAGTATCTCTATCGAGATGAAGAGGAGACCGCACATGAGAGCCTTGAGCCGTGACTCGTGTGCATCGTCCGACGTCTCTTTGATCAAGTTCCGAATGGCCTTACTGTAGTGTTGAGCAGCATATGCGTACTGCGGCGCCTGCGCCGCGACCGTCATGTTGTCTTTGAAGTCTTCATGGGAGCATGCCAGTGCTATAACAGCGTGCCGAACAGCTGCGGAGGCGTGTGACTCTTGAAGTATCAGCCTGCCCCAGTGATCTCCGTCGAAAAACCATGAAAGTTCGTAGACGGCTTGAGAACGGAAGTAATCGAAATGTCGCCGGCTTCGGTCGTCTTCAAAGCCATCGGTAACGGGGAGTGGTGGAGCAACGACGACGATCCATTCTCGATTACTTTTGTAGCCTTCGCATTTTCGACCGGTACTTAAGCACTTCAGGCAGGATGGTCGTTGTTCATCGCACTTGACTCGGCGAGCTCTGGTTTATGTCAGTACATATTCGTGATTCCTCTACAGGAAGCTGTTCGTGACGGAATGTATGATAGATCGACAGACAGCGATATAGTTGTTGTAGTAGGCAGTAGAATGGAAACATACTTGCACGTATGGCAACCTGTCCTGACTTTGGGGTGACTAGCTCTTGTCCGTTTCTTGGGTTGCATGGTTCGTATAAAATCTCGTTTCAGCCGTGGCTCCGAGCTGGTCCGGTCGCCTACGAGACGGAAGCTGGTGATTTATACGGCCTTCAACTCTCAAGCATCCGCAGGGATATCTCTCAGCCGCTGAATAAGTACGATGGTCCACCTCAGGGCGTTGCAGTTGTACCGCACGGCGCCCGGCAGCCACAATGACCGTGCACAGCGGTAGAGCCCAGGATAATGGATAGCACCCCGGCCAGGCGCCGGCGTTGCGGGATGTGTGCGGTGAGAGCGCCAGAACTGAAGCTGCATCCCACGAGGCTGACTTATCAGCTGCCTAATACCAAAGCAGTAGTGAGTACGAGCAAGCCAATCATGAGCCGGAGAAGAGCGCGCTTAAAATCCCCAGAGTAGATAGCGCTGGACGTCGTGGGCAGGGGCTGTAAGCTGTGCATGCACCGCATCGACGCTTCTCGATTAGAAACGACGCATCTCTAAAGATCGCATAGCCGCAAACGCCCGGCATCCCCGAAATAGGGACACAGAGTTGCCGCCGGAC
The DNA here is from genome assembly GCA_010405425.1 of Lentithecium fluviatile CBS 122367. Lineage (NCBI taxonomy): Eukaryota > Fungi > Ascomycota > Dothideomycetes > Pleosporales > Lentitheciaceae > Lentithecium > Lentithecium fluviatile. The sequence continues at coordinate 2,031,192 of MU005570.1, forward strand.
AAATTTGATGTTAACGGGTCGGAAGGACTATCTGTTCGAAGAACTGGTGAACGGGCCACCGACTGACTGAATTGATTAACGAATACTGCCTTTGGCATCTGGGGAGCGCTTGATACGAATGCAGCTGTGCACCACGTAGACGCGTCCGACCCAGCGACTGCTCTGTCGGATGTGCCTATGCGGTATATCAGTCGAAATCCATTCGGGAGTTGTTCCAAAGCTCATAAGAGGACTTCCGCGATGACCGCTACCTGAACCCATGGGCATGGGGCCAAATATGGCGTATGCAAACGCTAGGGTGTAGTGAAGATGCAATTGGCCGCCTTCTGACATTCTATATCTGCTTCCTGCTGCGTAACAAACCTTAAAGTATGCTTAAATCCCCGAGCCGCATTGGTCCCTGAAAATGGGGGGCGGTCTGTCTCTGTGCCGGGTGGGGTTGGCTGAAGAGATCCTCTCAACGGTTCAGGGACCATTCCATCAAAGTTCCAGAATGAAACATGGCTGATGGGGTGATGATTCGCTTAGCTCATCTGTGCTTGTAAATCGACTGATAGCCTGTCGGGGCTTCACTCGACGAAGGTGCTACTGCGTCTTGCAAACCATGGCTTCCAAATCCATTTTGCGTATTCAGCGTAGATCCCCCGTCGTGAAGCGAGCTTGTACTAGAAATTGTTGGAAAGATCTCTCTCCATTAGCACCAACGATAAGTTGCGCAGGACGCACCTTCCCGCCCCCAGGCTGACGATGCCACGCAAATTCGAACAAACAACAACAGTGCGACGGGTCTCGACCTCGCCTGCAACACCGCCAGCCTGCCATCGTCTTCGGAAAGCGGAGTTGGACATTCTGTCGTGAGCACGGACTTGTGCACTAGCCACACTCAGCCACAGTACTGCGGTTTTGACCGGTACTAGCGAACGGAATAGTTTGCTCCGATATTGAGGCTTAGGCTAGTACATTACTGTCATGACTTAGATTGATATGTTAAAGTTAGTCGGAGGCGAAGCAAGCCAAAGACGGCTAGAGGCTTTTACAGAAACCCCGTTTAAGTCGGTGTACCACAGAGTGTGAACTCCAGCTGAATGGGAACGCCGAAACTGTCCTAAAGCAAATTTCTAGGAAATGTTAGCTCAATTAAACCAGAAGAACCCATAGCCTGTATCTCGCGCTTACCATAGGCAGTTCGTAGTGCTTCTGCAATGTGCCGAACCGGATCATGTACCATAGCTTTGACCAACATCAAAGGCAGCTCAAGTCTGTACACGAACATCGTTGATGTAACAGAGAGAGATAATGCAACCAAGGCGTGCCTATTTAACGCCTGCACCTGAACAGCACCTCAATCAGGTGCACTGCCGGCGAAAGTGAGAGAATCGTTAATGTGTGGATGCCGTATGGTTCAGGACGACGAGATGGCTCATCAAACCCACGATATGGGGTATATTAACCTCAATGCATCACGACCTTCAAGAACAGACACATGGGCGACAGCACAACGACGTATGGCGCCCCAACCCCTGCTTCGCTTAGACACTGGAAAGAAGCCTTAGTATTGTACCTGGTAATTACATGTGCCTGTCGCTCCTCATTATGCCCCACGCCACACTGACGTAACGGCTGTCAATATGAAACTCGCACTTGACGATCACCTGCGCGCGACTCACTCCGGGAGAAGACGATATGGAAGGAAAGGAAGAATGGCACGAACAAAGAACGACGCAGAGCTTCAGAGTCGCGAAAAGGGCGATAGAACCAGTGGAGCCCGAATGCATGTATTACGCTTATAGACAAGCAGACTTTTATAATACACGAGATCATCCATCTCATTCTGCACCAATATTAGGATCTCGTCGCCACATCTCCAAGCCCCTCTTAATTTCCCATCCCGTCATGTTTCATTGTATGAGCAGCCGTGACAATGCCTTCAAGCACGAATTCACAATGCAAGCATAGCGATGGCAGCAGCGCCGAGCACGCCAACGGCCTGAGTAACGCGGGCAGCAGCGCCGGGAAACTCAGACGCGGACGGCGACGGGGCAGTAGTCGGGGCAGTTCCGTTGCCAGAGGCGGTGGGAACCGCAGAGACAGAGCTAGAGGTCTCGGCGACAGAGGTGGAGGTCTCAGTCTCGGTGGTGGTGGCCGATTCGGTAGTCGACTCGGTGGTAGTAGCTGAAGGAGTCGGCGTAGGAGTGCTGGACCCAGCGGGAGTGCTGCTGGCATCGGGGATCGAGACGGTTACGCCATTCGCGGCGCAGGTGTCCTTGACCTTGGAGATGACATCGGCCTCCTCAGCCGGTGTGCAGTTCTCCTTGACACAAGGGGTGACGGCCGCGAAGAGAGAGTCGGCCTTTTGGCAGTGGCAGGCGAAGTCCTCAAGGTTCTCGCAGCCATCGGTGGTCAGAGGTGTGATGAAACAGTTCAACTAATTGTTTGGTTAGCCTTTGGGCTCCGGAGAGGCACAAGCAGGTCAAAACTTACCGAGCAGTCAGGGACATCGGGAAGCTGAGCGGTGGCAACGGCGGCCAAAGCGACGAGAGTAGCAGCAACGAAGGTCTTCATCTTGATTGATTTTTGTGGTGGTGTGATTGTTGAAGTACGAGAGCGAGTGGTCGACTTCGACAAGTGCTGATGAATATGCTGCTGAGGCGTGCAAACGACAGTTTCCAGAGACGTGCTGACTTCACAAGGGAGGTCCGCCACAGCCTTTATATATTGAATCGCCGACATGGCCCATGCAGCATCAAGCAAGAAACAGGGGTACAGGGGCCTCCACAACCCCGTATCACATGCGGAGACTCTCGCGGCGTATCCAAGTTTTCGGAGTCTCGACGATGCTCGACCAGCCTCGCTCCCAGCCGCAGCAGTACCGCAAGTGGGCTGAACGCCAGAGCCTCAGCAAATGAGAACGATGGATCGCGAAGGGGCAATTGCCATCATAGTCCAAGTCTGGTGGCCGCTCAGCACAAACTTCCAGAGGCAATATTGCTTCGGGCAAAAGCGAGGTGTGATCGAGCCATCGATTGGTCGAGATGAAAGGCCCTTACGTTGAGGGGCTCGCCGACGGCGCAGCCCCGAACAAAGAATATCGGCCATGACGCTCGAAAGAGAGAAGGGCGAATCCCCCGGACGCCACCTATCGCGTCATTGGCCGGCCGGATTCTGCCCGTGGCGCCGATCGCCTCACCACCCGGAAGCGAACCGCTTTTGGACAAGCGCTTGCAGCAAAATCTGGGGAGAAAACGCGGAGGCCAGACGCGAGTGGACGGCTTCCCAGGTCCCAACGGCGTCTAATTTGAGCTCTAAGGAAATTGGAGGAGCAGCAAAGAAACAGAACCTGGGCGACTGACAAACGCAAGCAACAGAAGTGACCGAGGGCTGTTGAAACGATCGTAAATTCAATGTTGCACAACAGTAAAACCCCGCATTGCTCTTTACCCATCCTGGCGTGTGTCCCGGCTCCCACCAACCAAGTCGGGTCGGTATGACTGACAGGATACGAGAAAGGGTGGTGGAGACAGTTTCCTTTCATGGTTTCGCGCAGGAAAACCGTCGAGCCATAGAAATCTGACGGGCACGCCACGACGTTACAGATGGGCTAATCTATCCAAGGTCTAGAGCCACGATGTTCGGCTTGTCTGGCCCTCACACGCGATGCCTGCTGGTTCGTTGCGCATAGAGGGGGTACCTGCGTCTGCTCGTGTGATGCGGGCGAGGATGAAGCATTATATCCACGGCTCGACTCCCGCACAGCCTGGCACAACTCTTGCGTTTGTCCCCCGATTAATTATGTCCAACTTTTTATCGACCATCATGCATTCGGCAGACCACCGTAAAGCGCCTTGTCTTGGGGGCGGCTCGGCTCACGCGACTGACCCTCGGCAACATGTGCTTCTACCAGGAGCGGCATCCCGGATGTCGCATAATGTGGGGAACAAGTTATTGCTTGTAAAGTCGACGATCGTCTGGGGGAAATGAGCTTGATTGCTTGGCTCAGACAACAATCGCAACGATGGGCCGATTCCACGGCTGGGCCGATGTAATGTCAGCGGTGCCTGTCCGACGATGTTGCGAATTGATTCAAGACCAGCTGATCGCTATTGCCGCACCCCAGAGGCTGTGCAGAAGAATGGGTAGTTGAGAGCCCAAGGTTGAATAGATACCAAGAAGGCGCAAAGGCATACAGGTGAGCAATTCTTCGAAGAGGTGGTACCGCTACCCTCCCTCTTTACCAAACGCGAGATCCACGCGTCAGGGCGGCACAGCGCCAGTCTCGCCTCCTAAACGTGTCCGTCAAAATGCGATGTTACTCGGATTTTGATTTTTTCCAAAAGCGACGTAGGATAATGCGATGCATTGGATATGACGACCTTCAAAGGTATCCGTCCACCAAAGCCGTTGCAAAGTGCGGAATGGTCCAGAGAGCAAGCAGGGCGATATGTGGTGGCCAGCGGCGCATCCAAATTCGCCTGACTGCGCAGTACAGAAGTTATTCCGATCTTTCCGGGCCAGCAGCGCAAGGCGTTCTGAGCTTGCGGATCAGTCCCACGCTTGCGCCCGTCTTGCCACCACCGAAGTACTCCGCAGGACCGTCCAATATCGACTCGCACGGCCAGATGCACCCCTCTCCATTACAATTTAGGATCTCGCTCTTTCTCCCTCATCGCAGCGCCAGTAAACTCTCTCCAAGAGCACAGAAGAAATAGGCGGCCTCATTCTGGGCTGGATACTGTTGAACCGCTCGGCGTGATGTATCGATGGCAGCGACGGAAGACCACAACGTCTGCTACTGCGACGTCAGAAGCGAATATGTGTATTGCTCTTCCCTCCGGAACTGCTCGACGTACGGCGCAGCATTTGAGGTGCAGCGGAAGAGATTTTTTTTTGTAAACTCACTGCGAGGCAGTTGATGAGTTCCCGTCGATAATTCTTCTGTTGAGGGCGATATTGTCTTCGTTCCAGTCAACACTGGATTACAACCATAGCACAACAGTGCTTAACAACACGTGGAGATGCTGCCTTCAGAGTAGTCAACTGAGGTACAGCAGAGCGGGTTGTAGTTAGGTGTAGTCTTAGCCGCGCACCTGAAAGATGGCGACAACATGCCACTTCAAATGCTGTTCTCTGCTGTGTCCCGTTTTGATAAGAATGGGATAACTCCGAATCGCTACTGAGCGCTATTTCCTCAATGCCGTCGAGCCTCATCATGGGACTTTCGCTGGGAGGAATTGCTTTCGACATCGAGATCAAATATTGACGCGGTGTCTACTTGGATCAAGCTGCCACATAAACGATGTTCGAGACTGATAACTGAAGATGAAGATGAAGATGAAGATGAAGATGAAGACATGAGTTGAGAGAAAGAACCCACTTAAATGAGGGGCATGACGGAATGCAGCGGTATTCGCACATCATGCCAAGTGACCAAGACCGAGGTTTTGTGTAGGTAGAAAACGAGAGAAGAAATGCTAAGACTAGAAAGTTATGACTAGATGCGCGTTCCTATGTAGAGGAATGCGGTGGTAAAGCGGGATGCATTCATGGTAATCAGAGCTGGAATACGCATCGTTGTCGCTCATCAGTATGTTACCATGGCGGGGTTGCCTACACTACCGGATCTTCTCGACAACCTGTGATCCGGTCTAAGTGTCTTTCAGCCCGGCAAGTTCATCGTAGGCAGATGGTCGCTGTGGATTAGCCATGAGGCTGGAGAAGGCTGCACTGTTGGGACGGTTTCCGTGGTCGGGGACGTCAGCCCAACCAGCACGATGAAACGAGAGCAAGAACAAGCCTTCCATCAGCTGAATGTTATTCCTGGTCCCTTCATACCCTCAAAGCTACTGTAGCTTAGAAAGGATAGCATTGCGGTCGGTTGCCACTAAGAGAAGATTCCGGATTATCGATTATCCGATCCGAAACCGCTAGCGTGCGCTCATCGAAGAATGTTACGATCGCATCGCAACCCTCCCACTTCACCACTCACCGCCGAGACACGCATCAGCGTACGTGAAATCTCTTCGACGCGTCCCATTACCCCAGATATATCACAACACCCCCGCCATGGCCGAACAAGCGGCCCACGCCTCGGCCAAACGCACGCGCGCAGTCTTCGGCGCCGATGTCGTCGAGTACCCATCTGTCAACATAGATTCTCCTCGGATCGCAACACGAATACACCAAGAGTACAGCCGTGTTCAAGAGCTGCCGCCAGCTCTGGCTGCCAAGATGGCGACGGCCGCCTCCACAGCAGCAGAGAAGAGGCGGAAAATCAAGAACGCGAACGCAGAGGAGCAGGCGTCAGATCCCAAGATGCGCAAGATGATCGAGGCATCAACAGAGAAAGTGGAGAAGAGCAGAGAAGCACAGTCAATGGCGTTGACGCTGCGAGCCGGCAAGGGCGCCGCGCCAAACGCCCACGGACCGACGCCCACGCGAGACACACCTTCCAGCGCCTTAGTGCGGAAGGACACGGTCAGGCAGGCGCGACCGGAGTGGCACGCGCCTTGGAAGGTCATGAGAGTCATCAGCGGGCACATGGGCTGGGTGCGCTCGTTAGCCGTGGAGCCAGACAACCAGTGGTTCGCCAGCGGGTCTGCAGATCGCACCATCAAGATATGGGACTTGGGCAGCGGCACGCTCAAGCTGACATTGACGGGACATATCAGCGCCGTTCGGGGTCTTGCTGTCTCTCCGCGCCACCCGTATCTCTTTTCCTGCGGCGAAGACAAGATGGTGAAGTGCTGGGACCTTGAAACGAACAAGGTGATACGGCACTATCACGGTCACTTGAGCGGTGTCTACTCTTTGAGTCTGCATCCCACGCTCGACGTTCTGGTTACCGGCGGAAGAGATGGCGCCAGAGTCTGGGATATGCGGACGAGAACGAACATTCACGTCTTGAGTGGTCACAAAGGCGCAGTTTCGGACGTGAAGTGTCAAGAGGCTGATCCACAGATCATAACCGGGTCCATGGATAGCACCATCCGCCTCTGGGACCTTGCAGCAAATAAGACCATGGCTGTCTTGACACACCACAAAAAGGCAGTGCGTTCGCTCACCCTCCATCCAACAGAGTTCACTTTTGGCAGCGCTTCAGCGCAGTCCATCAAGCAGTTCAAATGTCCGGAGGGAGCCTTTATGCAGAACTTCACCGGCCACAACGCCATCATCAACACCCTCTCCGTCAACGAAGACAACGTCTTATTCTCCGGCGGCGATGACGGCTCGGTATCCTTCTGGGACTGGAAGACGGGGCACCGATTCCAGGCTACCGATTCAATAGCGCAGCCTGGTTCCCTTGAAGCCGAGGCAGGGGTCATGTGCTCGACGTTTGAGAGGACCGGGCTACGTCTGATAACCGGTGAATCAGACAAATCAATCAAGATCTGGAAGGCGGATGAGAATGCAACCGAGGAGACCCATCCTCTTGAATGGAAGCCAACGCTCGGTCGGCGGAAGTTCTGAGCGCCGGAAGTATGTACATTAGTTGGTTATGGAGAAAATTTGATACCCCTTCACAGTAGACCAACCATTTGATCCTGCACTTCACATTGGCCAGAAGTTTCGTATCTGTTCCAAGTCTTCATTCAAGTTCATGGCAAATTCGAATTTGTCGATGGCGCCTCATCAAGCACAGTGCACAACCATTGACATCGTCTTCAATCATTCAACTCATTCGCTTCATTCAAGGACCAGGACACAGAGCTGCTATAAAATCCTCCCATACTGGCGCCTTCAATGGCATTCGCCCATTAATGTCTCGTCTTCACGCTCTCCCTCTTACACTTTCTATATAATAACCCCCAATTTCCTTCCTGAATGCTTCTTCCTCATACACTCAGCATAGACACATCAAGACTACACTTTATACACTCCCAAACAGCACAACCAGCGACAAGACTTTCCAGACAACCAGAAGACTCAGACTCTCCTAAGCTCAGCCAACTCGACATCCAATAAGAAACCCGCCATTACCCTCTTCCAACATTGCCTTTCCCACACACTACCTCGCTCCCATTTAACTACCAACTACGGACATGAACCCCCACCGCCGAAATCCTCGCTTCCCAGGCGCCCTTCGTCCCTTCCCACCGCGCCACACCACCCAATACGACGACGACGACGATCCCTACGGCTTTAAATCCATGCGCCGCGGCCTTAGTATGCACCCTAATGCGGGAGATCCTTTCGGCATACGTCGACCTCCCCCTGGTATAGGCCATGGCAGTCCACCGCGTCGGCCTCAGGGAGATCCACGTCGTCGCGGACCGATGGCTGGCCCGTTCGATGGACCACCTGGGCCTCATGGACGACATAGGGGTCGAGGTGGCCCTGGAGGAATGGGCGGCATGCATGGCATGTTCGACGACGGAAGCGGAAGCGATTCAGACGAGGGTCTGTTCGGTGGACCTCCAGGATTCGGTATGCCTCCTCGAGGGCGCAGGGGTCCGAGTGGTGCTCGACCGATGCACGGCATGTTTGGTCGAGGTCCTCTGGGCTTCGGTCCAGGTGGACCTATGGGCACGGAAGGCGATTTCGACGATGTAAGCGATATGAGCGATTCGGATGAAGATCCGTTCGGTCACCAGGTCCATTTGGGCCGCGACGTCCTCGTCGAGGTGGATTTGGGGGTATGGGAAGTGGGCCGCCGCGCATGCGTGGTCGAGGTGGACGGTGCGGGCCTATGTAGAGGTGGGATGTGAGACGGATTGGATACTATGCGGTTAGAGCTGGTACGTCCATGTAGGCTTTAGAGAAAGGGTAAACGCTGTTGACTTCTTACGTTGTGCGCAAGTGGTTCAACACTTTAGTATAGATCCGAATCACAAGGTTATATATATATTTGAGCAGGCTGATAGTGAAATTCGAGATCATGTCTTCCTTTCCAGCTCCCGTTTCTTCCTCCTCCGTTATCCCACCTCCCATATAAACGCTCTTACCACTTCCATTCCCTTACTTGAACTTGGCACTCGTCGGCACGGATCCAGGAAGTAAATCTTGAATATATGAGAGAGACTCACTCTCTGAATCTAGGGTATGGCCTGCTAGGATCTTGGAAGTGGCAGCGGATCATTTCCGTGACTAGATTCAAAGCTGATGCCGAATGATATTTACAGGTTCCCGTGCGATTTGCGTGGTTATGCAACTGACGGCTGGGAGTTGAACATGTGTAGATGATAAACCCCACGCGCGAAGACCACGCACCGCATATGCAACCACCGTAAAGTATCAACCCAATCCCTAGCATCGCACGTTTCTTGACGTGGTGTAGCTGTAGACACTTTCATGCTTTTGACTTGTGTTATCTCACGTCATTCTTTCGCTAGAACTCGATTGCAACTATCATTGCACTTGACGTTGCACTGCAGCTACATATATTGTAGCGCACCCGAAAGTATCGGGCGGTCACCGCGCTTGATGCATTCGTTAAGGTTTGTATAGTGAGAGTTTTTTCGAATTTTCTTCGCAAGTTCTTGCACAAAACACGGTTGAGGTACACAATAGAGGGAGGTGCTATTCCGCGCTCGATGCATAACCTCATGTGCACTAGGACTTCGCAGTCGCGAAAACGTCTCGAGATCCATCAAAACAGGCATTTCAGCCCACTTGTCCTAAACGCACTGGAATGCCATCAACCATGCCACAGCCCAAGAACCCCCTCCTCGCTACCCAAGACAGAGCAAGCTCCCTGCACACCAGCCCCTCAACCCTTTCCCCTCCTCCCAAAAGCCATCTTCTCCTCACCTCGCACAACCCTTGACGGACCAAAAGCTTCCCACAGAAGTCCGCGGTATCCCATCCCCTCCCTCTCCAAGCCATCGTACGATGAGCCTAAAAAGGCAGAGAGTCTAGCGCCTAGCGCGGCACTAACAAGCGTCCTGATGATAAGCGAACCGTTGACTATGCTTAGGGCGGTTGGCGGTGCCTCCAGGTTCGTGGGCGAGGGTTCGTGGTGGAGATGGGATTTGCAAGGGTGAGATTCAGGACCGGTGGGGATGGGGTTTGGTGACTGGACTGGTTGTATGGCATTGCGAATACGAGGGGAGCGGACTCACGAGTGGGCGGTTGAGTGCTACGTTGATTGTAGATAGTACTCTGGACTATACCATCCTGACTCGATGTGGGTGGAGATGATATGTACCTCCACGCTATTTGATCTAGTGGGATATCCATCGTTCCGGCTCTGCGGGATCGTGCGGCGGTAACTTCACTTGACATCACACCAAGAGTGGGAAGAGGGAGTCGCATGGGATTTGAAATGCTGGTGCCGAAGTATGTGCTCCGGGAAATTGGAGTTACTGCAGTTCATGTTAGCCGTGAGCCAGCCTCGTCATATCAGTCACCTTGTGCAGAACATGTACCATAGCCATGCCGAGCTTGAGGTGTGTTTTTCAGGTCGCTGGCCTGACACAGCCAGCTCGTCCATGGCTTTCACAGGTGCATAGCCCACATCCTCTACACAATAAATAGCACAGAGGCAGCACCGCAATCTTAGGCGCCCGGGCACGGGTGATGCATACTCCCTAAAAGCGGAACTGTCGGAAGCCTTGGAATTGCCACGCTTTCGTCGCGGGAGGCCGTCAAGCGGAATTCCGTCGTGGTTCGGCGTCTCGTTAACTTGTTCTATACTTAATCAGTTGCTGAGCAATCGCCTTCTCCATTGAGCCTGGTATGCGAGAGTTAGCTTGGTCTCTGTACTTTGCGCGCGGCATGCCTCGCACCGTTGTGAATCCTTCGAATCGTGCGGTTTAGCAGAGGGGTCCACGATCAGGTTCCACATCGCATGGCTTGCCGCATCCCAAGCTTGTCGACCGATAGGGCGACCAGGTGCGAACGCAAGAAAAGTGGCACACATAGCATATCGACAAGGACCGGTTCGCTCAGCTACCCGGCGGTGAGCTTGGCCCATGGTACTGCCACACACAGACATAATTCCCGGGGGCGGAAAAGAGGGAATGACCATTCATGCCCATGAAAGCCACCCCCAAGCGAAGCACCAACGTGCGAAACCCAGATGCAGCCCTGTCACGTTGAGCTAGCGGCGAAATCCTTCGCGTGGTCGTTTACGAAGGATTCAGTCCAGGGGTGCTCTGGCCCCCGAATGGGTCAGTTTTGCGCCGGCGGGGTGGCCCAGAGCTGGAGATTCTAAGGGCGTTGGGGTCTGTCGGGTGGATTTGTTATCAAGCGGTCTATCACAATTTAGGATGGGTTGGGTTGGATGTCAGTGTATGGAGGAGGTGGGTGGCCTGACGCGGGGGGAGAGGGAGGAGGCAGAGAGGCCATGTTTCGAAACACAGAACGTGTTTCGTGGTATGCGGTTGTGTTTCTGGTGACGAGACCGCGATGTGCAGTAGCTGAAAGCCATCTAGACCTTCTAGAAGATTGATTGGCATCAGGTCGGCCCCCAAGTCTTTACATCCGATGGGCACAAGCGACCGGTGGATACTCGCGCCATTGCCGTACGACTCCAGGCCTGTCGCGTAGTACAGAATGGGTCATGTGCAGTAGCCATATGAATGCACACCGGTGAAGATTGTGGAAGGGTGTGAAGGGTACGTGTATGGGGCACCCATGCGATAGGTGAAAAGGGAGTATTAAACCCATAGTCGACAACAAAACTTCGGACGAAACGGTCGATATGGATGTGCCAACGCGCAGTGGCACAGTCCAATCGATCGTGATATGCAAGGGTGCAATGTTCCCTTTCAGGTGACACGCACGAGAGCTGACACCTCGTGCGATACGCAATGCTCTTGGAACAACTGTGCAACATCAAATCACAGCGCCCGCACTTAGCGGTTAGAGGAAGCATCTTGCGACTCCCAGGAACCAAGATCCCTGAAGCCCTCGACGCTCCGCCGGACACCGACAAACCACACTATCGCGGGGTGTAATTTAGAAAGACGCGCCGCAGCGGAGCCGCGTCATTACCGTGCCCTCTTGTCGCGACCAAAAGCCTCCAGTTGGAAGGCACACCACTGGCCCCAAGCCCACCGGTCGTCTTCTTAAATCTTGGGTTCCAACGCCGAGATATTGTGTGGAGGTATCGCTTCGGTCTCGCGGTTCTTGTGAATCCCGTAGCGCTGCATCGGTGAAGCACATTACTAAGTAATGTTGGGCGTGGACCAGCGCCGTCGTGGAGAGGGCGGAAGGCCTCCCGGCGCAAGCTAGGTTACCAGCTAGAGGGACGCGATGCGAGAGTTGCGGTGTCGAGTGACGCGGAAGGCTGGGGGTGACGCTGCGTGCAGTAGTGGGGTCCTCCGTCCGGATTCCGGTGTGGCATGGTCGGCGTTGCCGGTCGGACACGGAGCAAACGGAGAAAGTGACTCATGTCAACCCGTCGCTGCCTGGCCGTTCTTTGGGTCGTGCATCTTGCGAGATTGAGAATCAATTAGGACACGAAGCGACATCTAATTAATGAAACCCGTGTCTGCCGATGGAGGCCGGACTCAGTGTTTGAAAGGTGAGCCTCGGAGGCTGTAGCCATGTCAGAACTCTCTTCCAGCCCTACGAGGCACCGTAAGCGCAACCGTCAAGCTTCAGACGTAAGCAGCGTGGATCTGGGGAAGCGAGCTTTCGAGAAGCGTAAGCAGAGCTTTCCATGTATGACGTAGCAAATTGGAGACGGCCATAACTTCATCGTTCGGCGTCACTTTTACTGGAATGCAATATTAACCTGCGCGCGTGCTGCTTGACAAGCTGGACCTGAGTTGTTCGCGAAGCGCATGCCGGAAGGGGAATATGTTGCGAGAGATTGCGGTTAGCCTTGCACGTTTGGATTCCGCCGCGCTCCTATTCGCGGCGTCGTAGACTCCTGCCTATGTGTTGATCAGAGGCATTTGTTCTTTAGCTAAAACAAGCTCGACCACGGCTCGTACGGCCGCTATTGGGCAAGGTTTTGAGAACGATTCGGCCGTTATTTCCACCACAGCACGTACGCTGTCGGATTCCCCAAGCCGTCTCGTGGGGTGAGCACCCTGGCTGGAAGGATTGACAAAGTGCTTAGGATCGGACAGTTACCAGCGCTAAGCGAGACAAGCGGGCTGCTCGCGCGAGAACTTATCGATTCAGGATTCTGTTATGTTGCGGATTCATTATCTCGCGAGTCAACGAAGATCAAACTGAAGACCCCAGCTGAGTTGTTGTTGATGTTTCACATGGTTACTGCTGCTTTGAGAGAAGCATCTTCGGGCGTATGGCTGAGCAGCAGAGCCTCATCACAAAGACACCTCTAGAATTAGCCTTATGGGGCTTGGAGACCACAAAGGATCAGCCTTGAAAGCCAAGAATAGAAAACTGGGGAATGTGAGGAGCGGGTCGTGGCACAGTGGAATCGACCCAGCCCGCTCTCTAGGCTCACACGTGACGCTCTCCGGACACCGAACCTTAAAACGATTGCGAAATTGCAACAGGCTTCGTACGCCAGACTGATTTCGGCCAGTGCTGGGCGCGACATCCACGCCATGCAGCGAAAGCAAGCTTTTGGAGGCTGCGACGGCGCGACGGGTTTCCACGCAATGACCTTCATCCATCCCGCGCCCTAGCGGTGGGTCTGTAACGAACTAAAGTGTCTCGACAGCCTCTCTAATGACGAACGTGCACTTAACGGCAGGCTTTGTTGTTGGGACATGCGACAACGACAATGGAAATTAGGCGTTATCCCTCTTAGTCGTTGAGGCGGCGCATGCACTATTGACGTCTTCACAAAGTTGTCTGCGCCAATCGCGATCTGTATCAGGCTGCCTGTCGTTATAAGGCGTGCCTTTGGCCTTTGTGTCGCAGTTCCTGCGCTGCCGATTGGAGCGCGTCTATCAAGAGGGGTTCAAGGTGACGACGCCGCGGACTTGTGTAGGTGGCGTTGAACGACTCGAGGAGTACAGATACGCCGTACGATTACTGGCAGTCGAAGGCGAGTAGGGAAAGGACGAGCCTGTTTTTGAAACTCTTGGGCCGCTGGTGGGTGGAATTGAGCCAGCTGCTTGGTTCGTACGGCCCGCCATCCTATGCACAACGCCGGTACTGTAGAGCCATGGAACAACAGCAGTGAGACGAAGTCTCCGGCGCAGTCGATCCTGCGCTCGTCCTTTCGCTGCCGAGATATACCGCTGGGCTTCATACCATCAGCTACACCAATGTGGTGACAGCTGCGAGGAGGCCTTCGGCTCCCTTCGCATGCCAATCGACGTTACGATATGTTACCATGGGGCATGGCACAACATTGAAGGCCCATTCCAATCACACGAGAACCGGCGGATTGCTCCAGTTCGTCTCTTTAACGCTTAAGCCATGTGAAGGTACTTGGAAAGTACCATGATTCGGACGCGGGTTGCTGCGCAAGCGTAGGAAAGAAGAGTAGTACGATGGCTTGGGCGACTGATGGGCTGGTGCTTGGAAGTGCAATCTTGAGAGGAATGCTGTGGATGAAGCCAAGGTCCTTGCCATAAACGCCCGGGTCTGTGTCCTACGCCCCGCGTCGGAGCAACTTGCGCTGGAGCGCTAGCGTCGACGGCCTTACAGAGGAATTCAACCGCAGCAGAGACCCATCGAATCAGCCTCTCGAATTTTAGAAAGGGGATCAGGAGGTTGCAACTGAGGAGAATAGACCACTTCCTTGGGGGCGGTGGAGTGCAACTGCGGAGACCGAGCGCACGGGAACTATGCGTGAGTCAAGACTGAAGCGCTGTCCTCAAGAATGTCGGTTTAGCGATGTGATGGTGGTCAAGCCCCGAATGTGTTCCAAGCTATTCGAGAAGCAAAGAGACAGCGGGTGGCTGATGAATAATCGGCGGACGGCCCGTTTGCTGATGGTTCGGAGGTCGTGGAGGCTTGCTGACCGTGAAGTGGCTGCCCGAGAGACCTCTGAATTTTACCACGTGAGGTGCCGTGCTTATGGCGGGGCTCATGGAGCGTGGATGATTACCGAGTCCCTCTTTGCGAGGTCTATCTCTTCCAGCCGCATCGGATGACTGACCTGCCGTATCTCGAAAGGGAAGTATTGCGACGTTGGTGAAGGGCCAGACTCTGAGCGATCATGCCTGTTCACCAACACTGAGACACCCTCTCGCTCAATCACCGTCGCTATTTCGAGTTGTGATGGTACGCAACAACCGAGCGAAGCTAGTGATAGTCCCTCCCTAGAGGATTTACCCGGACGCAGGTGCATCAACCCTATCCTGAGTATCAGACTGAAGCTATTCTCGAAGCCCTTCACCGATGCTCTAGTGTGGCACCACCGGGCGCTTCGAGGCGTGTATCGTGTGGAGCGTCCCTCGAAGGATTCAGGAGGATCCCGCAGAACCAGTTAACCTTATCGCTAAAGCTGGGGGAATCTAAATGGAAATCCCCAGCTTGGCGAACGCCTGGCGGGTGGAAGAGGGTATCGGGAAGCGGTAGGGCTCTCGTTTGCGAATACCGCCTCGCCATTCTCGGCTAGGTCTACCTGTGATCGGTGATTTTGCGATGCGGTGCGACGATGCATCGCGTCTTTAGGAAGTGTTTAGGCTTGAATGAGTTTGGTGTACGTTGAGAATGTCCGAAAAGAAGGGGTGGGCCGTCAACATCTGCACCTCTGATTGATCGAATGTTTCGAAACTTTTTTTGGGCTTCTCATGTGGCCTTCAACCTCGTGGCACGTTCTCGACCGGCAAGTTTTACAAACAAATCCGATCAATCAGAGTCGCTCGCCCCCTCGTCATTATGCAGCCTGAATCCCGTTCTCGCGGTACCCTGCAGCGAACCCCTCCATCGCGGCCCCTTCCCATGTCGGCGGCGTACGGCGAGGGCGGTTTAATATCGAGTGGGCTGCGAGGCGTGACAGGGCTTCATATTACGGCGCTTGCGCTTCTGCAACGAGAGTTTCGCGATCCTGCAGGGCGTTTGTGAGTGCATAGTGCTCCTCACTTTGATTGATCAGACCGGGATTGGTGGAGTTTGGCTTTCAAAGCGGACGATTATGTTGTTGCGGATGAGGGCTTGCAGTATCGCGAGCGGGCCACCCCGAGGCGGTCCCCCGCCCTGGGCTCATCGCGCTGGAACCCGCGGGTTTCTTGCGGGATTTCTGCATACTTGATGATGTGGCAGCTGTTCGACCGTGTTCATTCTGAGGGCTGTCGGTGAGTGCTGTCCACATGCGACGGTGGTGGAACGACACGGTTCCACGAGGGTGGTTGCCTATGCGCTCATGGTGGGACAAAGAGGGGTTCGGGCGTCCAAATCTCCAACATGAGCGTGTTTACACTCGGCGTACTTCTGTTCGTGAATGTGCATATCCAATCAACATTCAACAAAGTCATAGGGCTGGGTAGGGCTGCCGGGGTGACTGTCATCGTCTCGTGCCAGGCCGGAAGAGGACTGGTTCGAACTGGATGGACCCCAAAAATAGGTTCGTACTTCCCCCTCCTGTGGAGACCAAGTGGTTGACAGACGCGTCTCGCAAAGATGCAAGCTGTTTAAAATTGGAATTCGGGCGCTTCTGAGCGGCTACGAAGCGACTTTGGATAGTTGATTGAAGCGCATCTGGTATACTCGGACGCGGATTATTCTGCTGATCGCCGTTGTATGTATTAGGCGTTTTTGCAGCGATACGGCGGGGCAGACACGTATCGAAATATACCTGTGCGCAGTGAGCGGACAGCCTTGCATTGCCGGGGTACAAACGGTACAGACGAAACTCACTACCGACAGAACATGTGACTCCCGCAATGGGTCGCTCTTGCAGAACGGAGTGTGTTACTAATGCGGAGTGTGGAGAGAGTTGCCTTCTCTCCGCGTAGCGGTGAGGCCCGCTCGTCCTCTGCGGCACCTCCGAGCTGTTCATCGCTTAATGCTCCTAAAGAGGCAGGAATTTCGCGAGCACCAATCTACCGTCGTGCAAGCTGAACACCAGCAGTCGGCAGATTAGGGAATGATCAGTCACAGCCAATGCCTGCTGTCCTCAGCCTTATGAGCACACCGCTTCAGCTCGCATCATCTGTATATTGCACCACCTTGTCCAACGACTCTGCATCACTGACCGCATAGGGAAATGTGCTCGGAAGATGGACCGGTCCTTTTGCGACAGCGAGTGCTGCTACCTGCGCCCATGGGGAATTGTGTAGCTGTGTCTTGGGAGAGGTCGCATGCCAGACGAGATCGGTGTTGTGGGCCCTCCACTTGCAAGCGTTGCGTTTGTGGAACGTCTCGGGTTTCTCGCAATCGGCAGAGTGCCACTATTTCGCTGGCCGCGCTGTTCGCGCCACACCGAAGCCTTGAACCTTGGGTTGGTACTGTACGAAGGCAACCCCGGTCTGGTCAGTATTCAAGCGTAGCATGCAGCATGTATGGTTTGTCATCATGATTCGTTTGTACCCGCTCGAACTGGCTTGAATGACGATTAAACTGTTTGCATTTGAAAAGAAGCTCCGGTGGGGAGCGATATGGAAGCTGAGGCGCCTAGATGCGACACTCCCCAACGAGAGGCTAGTGATGTCTTCCGCACGCGTCGGATAGGTGCGACCACGAGCCTTGTCGATGAAAGATGCGCATCTAAAGTGGTCTGCTTGAAGAGCTTCAGACGAATTGTTGATATGTCGTGGCGCATCGAGATGCGTTCAGCAATGTCCAATTGTGGAATGAAGTCCGAGGTAGATGATACCCGGCGATAATATCATACCGCGTCAGTTTTGGCCCCATGCCCAAAATCGCGAGGCATACTTTGATTTCCAAGTTTCTAGACTTACCATTTCGGTCCTCCATCGGCATATCTGTTCACGAGTAATTCGGCCCCGATGAAAATGATTGCAGGTCTGATGGACTTCCCTCCGGCGAGGCTGCGTGGTAGGGTCTTGGGATCATATGGCTCACATGAACCACGCTGTTCGCCAGACCTAGCTGGGTGCAAAGCCGGCATACGCTTTTTGGGTTATCCGGTGCTGTTTGACTCAGAAGGAGATGCTGCGAATGGTGTTGCGAGCTGGCTGTCCGGTGGTTTAGAGTCGGAGCTTGATCCGGAAAAACCATGACCCGAACACGCCGTCTACCAGTTCAACGCCATCTCGCACCGCCGCACCTCGTTCACCGTAGCAAATGGGGCACGGAAAGTACCCGAGAACCCTCCGCACCGGCGATGGACAGACGGTTCACCGTCTCAGGAATGTGGTTCCGACTATTTTGAGGAGTATCAGTGGAAGCTGATGATGGTCAAACGGATAACACGGGTTCCACGGCCACTACTCTTAGACGGCGCCAGCAGCGGAGGGAGTTCAGTCATTCTGAGTCCTATGAACATTACTGGCAATGAGGTTGCAGCGCGAAATGCTCCCCTACGGTGCGCCTCATCCTATGCCTAAACGGGGCTTCAGCGCGGAGCGAGGGCGGCGCAGCGAGCCGGCAGCACTGCTTGCCGGAAGAGCCTCCACCGCCAGCCGCTGGCGTGGCCGCCGTACACAGGGTAGCATGTAACGCTCGCAGCAGATGGAGCGAACTCTCGTGATGTTGATGTTGGCCAGCTCGTACTCACTGCTGGTTGCGGTTGCGTTTGCGTCACCAGGCCAAGGCTCGTTAACCCTCACCGACACTCCCGCTGGTGGGTGAAGGTGCTGACTCGGCCGGGAGGGCTAATAGCACGCGTGGGTGCCTGTGCATAGGGCTGGCCGTCAAATGCTTGTTCACTGATGGCGAGTCCTGGAGGCTCGGGCATGGGGTTCACCGTTCGTGGCGGGTAGTCGGCGGTTGATAGGCAACCGGGAGCAAGCACATATTTAGGGCCAACTGACCAAGCGGCCTAGCCGCGTCGGGCACCAGGTGTGAGCGGCATCTAATTTCGACCACTCTCTTTGAGCCAGCGCTCGTCCGCGTCGGCACGATTTGGAATCCCGCCCGTCGCCGTTCGGCGCACGCAATGCTAGTTGCTCAGCAAGCAGTGCAGCCAATTGCTTCGCGGCAGCGCGTTGGCACCGCACGCCAGGCAACCTGCCATTGTTTCTCCCCAACTGGACCGCCGCGCGCCGCCGCAAGAGTGGAGCGGTGGACCCGTCCAGCGAGCGTGTCGGCCGCACGCGCGACGGCGTCGCGATGGAGCGCACCAAAAGCCGCTCGCCGCTCGCCGCTCGTCGTGGTGGTAGGCCGCGAGGAGCCAGCAGCGAGGAGCGCCGTGACGACCGCGAGCAGGCCCCAAGAGACGTGCCGTCGTGCATCTTCTTGACCGCCCCCATCCGCCATGCCACTAGAGCGCTTTCGCGGCACCCGGTATTTTACATCGGACGACAAGCAGCAACGGCGCCGTAGAAACGGGCGGCGCACGGACTACTCAGCCTGCGTCTTGGTAAATTTGGCATCCCTGCTCGCTGTAAGGCGGTGGGATGTGCGTCGCATGCATTAAGGCTGGGACAGGAAGCCCCCCCTGCTAGGTGATCCCTCAAGCTCGAGCTGTGCATGGTGCTCAGCCATATTTCCAAACGAGGAAGTGCTGTCTGCGGCCGTACGAAGCCCAAACTCCGGGCTTCCAGTGCTTCGTCCAGCGTCTTTATTTATCTCCCCCCGCCATATATCTATCGCCTCTACCCCGAGGCATCCATCGCTCTCACACTCCACCACTTGCCTATCTGATCGAGCTTGACAACCCCCTCCCCCTTCACAACTATCCATCATGCACAGGCACGCTGGCTACCAGTACGCCGTCACGGCACCCTCCACCAACAGATACTCCGGCACCTCGAGTGCCTTCTCGGCCTCAGCCAACCCCAACGAGGACTGGACCAAGATCTCAGATCTCGCCGAGCGGAGACGGATTCAGAACCGTATCGCTCAGCGCAACTACCGTATGTTCACCTTGCTCGCCCCACTGCTCGAACTGCCTGCTAACAAAGCTCAGGCAAGAAGCTCAAGAAGAGGCTTGAAGATCTCGAGCGCCGTGCTGCTTCCAGCTCCACCTCGCCCGAGCCGCCGAAGCCGCTCGAGCTGCAGAACCAGCAGAGGTCCCCGCGTCAGGCATTCCCTTCCCCAGCGTCCTCCGAGTCAGACTTTGGCCGCAGGACACCCGAAGCGCAGACCCACTACATCCCAGCACACGAAGATCGAGGTGGCATGTTCTCTCAGCAGTTCTGCGACCGTCAGTTGTCCACTTCACCACCTCCCTTCTCGTATTCGGCGTACCCGGCTCCCGAGACTGCTTCGTACTCGGTGCCGTATACCACCACTGCGCCGTACCACTCGATACCCACCACTATCACTGCAGAGATGACCACCTATGCGCCATACCTGCCCCCCATCTCATCGCCGTACCCTGCCACTCTGCCCAGCCTGTCTCAGCCGGTGAAGAGCGAGTACTACGCCGAGGACGACATTGGCACCAACCCATTTGCCTCGGGCTACCAGCTGATGGGCGGCAACATTGAAATGCCCCCGCCCCATGCCTACCCGGAAAGCGACGCACATGTAAAGCTCCCTCCCCGCAAGTCCTTCAACTACGCACATTGAACTCCCAACTCTTCACCTGCGCCGCATTTTCCTCGACAAGCCACCCGCTGACTGTCCCGTGGCAGACACCACCACTGCTCGACTCCTTCGAGCCTTCGCAAGCCGGCTCGCCAGAGACAATCTACCCGACAACGCCCAACTCGATGCCGCGTACACCTCCGCTCCAACCCGTCCTCTTCGCGTAAGCACGTGTTGAGACGGATCAACCACCTTCTTTTCTTGGGTGCTCATCGCGGCCCGGGGGTTATCAGGCCTACCGGTGCTGACTTTCTCTTCTTCAGGACCTCGGTCCAGTGTACTATTTTCAGCGTTTTGGTTGCTTGCTATGCATTTCAGCGAACGGGTGGAAGGGCTTGGTTGACGGGTGGTCCCTCGCTTGGTTATGAGTACGACACATGTCCGGCGTTCTTGGATATTCGGGTCCTGCGGGACATTGGGAAATGCTCGGATGGTTTAGACCTAGCATCGCAGGTTACCGCCCGCGTCGGTTCGCTCTCACCAGCGCCAGTGCGGCCCGGGAGTAGACAGCGACGAATACTATTGTTATTGAATCATGACTTCTGTCTCGCCTCGAAAGTGATATGTGGATGAGAAACGCGTGGCGTGAGACGTGATTGCGTGAAGATTTATAGCGATGGCCGGCGACCTTGACCGCCAAGAGCCCAAAACGCGTCGCGTCATCTCATCTTCCGCGTAAACGTAAGGCTTACGAAAATTAATTTCAACGTCAACCACCACCGTTGCTACCATATCATGGCTCTCTTAGGCAAACGCACCAGGATCGAACAAGCGCGACAGTTTCTCTCGGGCGGCGCTGTGCCCCGTGACGACTCCGACGACGAGCTCGGCTACGAAGACTTTCCGTGGGAATGGATCTACGACGAGACGAGTGGTTCACAGAATACGGACAATGTGACGCCGAGGAAGAGAAAGGCGGTGCCTGCTCTGGCCAGCAAGCGCATCGTGGGAGCGCGCATGGGAAGCTTCGTGTGCAGGCAGGGAGACACGGTGCTCTTGAAAGCTGAGGGCAACCAGGCCTGGGTGGGCCTCATCTGCGAATTCTTCGAGGATGAAGAAGAGGGCGAGAAGATGGCCAAGTTCATGTGGTTCTCGTCCGAGAAAGAGATCCGCAGCAAGAGCACCAAGCGGACCGACTTTCTGCCCGTATGTCAAGAGACACCTACAGCCAGCTAGAGACTGACAAGCGCAGAACGAACTGTACATATCCCCCGCCTTCGACGAGAACCCCCTCGCGAGCATCAACGGCACGGCCAAGGTCCTGTCCCTCGAAGATTTCCAGCGGCTCTATCCCACGGGTGTGAAGAAGTCGTCACGAGACTACGGCAAGATCTTCGTCTGCAGGAGAGGCTGCAACACGCGCACAACGACATACACTCCAGAGTTCAAGTGGGAGGACATCTACAGCGGCGCAGCGGACATCCCGGCTTTAGCGGAGTTCGTGGAGAGCAAGACAAAAGCAACCCGGAAGCGCCGACGAGCGCCGAAGGAGATCGACGACCGCGATGACTTCGTTGTCCCCGACTCGGACGACGACGGCGCTCCCAAGACGCCCAAGAAGCGGCGTAGATTAAACGATGCGGCAACGCCAACTTCATCCAGGCAGAGCCCGGCGGCACGCAAATTCCTGACCCCGACACACAAACGCATCGTCATAAAGAAGCAGCTGGAGTTTACGCCGCTTGGGACCCGTGTGCTGTCTCCGTCTGCGCTCTCCTCGCCGTTCCAGATTGCACGCAATCAGCTTCATGTATCATCTGTCCCTGCAGCGCTACCCTGTCGCGAGGAGGAGTTCTCGGCTGTCTACAGCCATTTGGAAGCAGCCATCACGGACGGCTCGGGGTCATGCATCTATATTTCTGGTACGCCCGGCACGGGCAAGACGGCGACCGTGCGAGAGGTTGTCGCACAGCTCCATGCCTCAGTCCAGGCGGAGGAGCTGGATGATTTCATCTTCGTCGAGATCAACGGCATGAAGGTCACGGATCCCAACCAATCTTACTCGCTACTGTGGCAGGCGTTGCGAGAGGATCGAGTCAGCCCGTCACACGCGTTGGAGCTGCTGGAACGTGAGTTCTCGACACCGAGTCCACGCCGTGTTCCGTGCGTTGTCCTCATGGACGAGTTGGACCAGCTAGTGACCAAGAACCAGTCGGTCATGTACAACTTTTTCAATTGGCCTGGTCTGCGGCACAGCAGATTAATTGTCCTTGCCGTGGCGAACACCATGGATCTGCCCGAACGAACCTTGAGTAACAAGATTAGTAGTCGTCTTGGTAAGTACAGGCATTGCGATCCTGTAGCGACACCCCGTTAACGCGTCGCTACTCCACCCTCAACTTGTTGCAGACGAGGAACCACTCAACGCACTAGCGTCATGCTGTCGCAACATATTGAAGCTGCAGTCGCACGTTCGCGGCATCCTGCGGAGCCCAATACGGCATGGGCTAACTCGCGCCTAGGCCTCACGCGCATCACCTTTCCAGGATATACGCACGACCAATTAATGTTAATTATCCAGTCCCGACTGGAGGGTGTGCCTGGCCACATTGTCCACCCGGACGCCGTTCAGTTCGCCGCACGAAAGGTGGCAGCGGTCAGCGGCGACGCACGCCGTGCCCTCGACATTTGCAGGCGCGCAGTAGAGATCGCAGAAACAGAAGCCATTGTACGAGAGACCGAGGGCGAGGAAGGACAGCCCCCAACTCCAAGCCGAACGGGACGGAACAAAGGGAAAACAGCAGGTCGGTCCCTAAACGACGCCGGTGAGCCGGATGCTATATTACAAAAACGTGCAGGGCCCAGCGGTCGGAAGGGCGTGGTCACAATCGCGACGATCAAACAAGCTATCAATGAGGCCACGAGCAGTCCCCTGCAGCAGGCACTACGGGCCCTGCCGCTGGCGTCAAAGGTCTTTCTAGCAGCGCTCTTGGCACGCATACGCCGAACAGGTATTGGCGAAGCAGTCCTCGGAGACGTCGTCGACGAGATGAAGAAGCTGGGCCTCATGAGCCAGCTCCAACCCGTGCATGAATACCTCCTCACCGCAGTTGAAAAAGACGAAGATAGGACAGAAGGAGGTGTTGCAGGTACGAGCGCCTCAGCTCAACATCTGCATCCTTCGACACCGCTCAAACACAGAGAGGGCGCATCGAAAACCACGGATGCGAAAGCCGCACGGGCGCTAGGGATCGCGTCCGCAGCTGCAGAGCTTGCAGAAGCGGGAATCATTGGCGTGGAGGCCCGCCATGGCGAGCGCGTTGGCCGCGTGCGTCTGGGTGTTGCGGAGGAGGAGGTGCGGCTTGCGCTGGGAGACGATGCTGAAGTCAAGGGGCTGGGTGTGGCATCTTGATCGCGGCGCGTCTTGCATGCAACCGTCCAGCTTATACCTTGCTGGATGCGGCGCAAACCGGTCAGTGTGGTGTAGCAAAGTGGGCGAACTGGTCGAAGCGGCCATTTTCAGTCTTCCAATCATTGTTGTTGAGGCGCAACTATATTGGATCTGATATACCCCTCCTTTATACGTACGGTAACATTTAGTGGGCGCGAGACACTTACATGTACATACCCTCCCCGCATCAAGCACCCGTTTCGCTGCCTTGCTAGAACACGGCATTGTCCCCAATCACGAGTGCAAGATCGTATCGCGCCACCTCGCAACGATCGTATACGCCGACACCCAAGCCATGAATCGCATTTTCCCGCACAGAAGGCCAAAGGAAGCGTCCTCGTTGTTCTTCTCCCGCGCTCGCATGAATAGTCTTCTTCGGGCTGCCAATAGGATGGCGTACACAGGTCCGAGTCCGTCACCCGTGCATAGCTCGTGACCTTGCGAATGCGAAAGAGCGATACTGTCCGTGTACCGGTACCATCTTGTCATCACACGCAGGACTAAGAGGAGGATGGCCTTTTCATGGCTGCCACGCGCGTGTGTCTGCCGTCGCGTCGCGTTCGCATCTTTTTCCCGGGTTCCCGCCCCCAAGTAAGCCGTGCGTGCCCTCCCGTCTCCCGTCCCTCATACCTATCTTTCCTGCCTTGCACCTCATCCATCCTATCAGATGATGTTCGACAGGGTTAGGCGAGGGCGAGGGAAACGGTTGACCCCGCTGCTGGGTTCGAAGCTTCCGTTTGCGGCTTCTGGAACATGCTCTTGGTGCTTACAGAACATGCACGTGTGTTGGGGCGTAGTAGCGTTCCATGCGTTGGCGTGGGACGGCCCATGTATGTATCGATTCGAAGGAATTCGAAGCCATGGAAGCCCGTGCGATGCGATGCGGAGTGATGAGATGAGACACCACGTTTGCGCTGCGTGGTGCGAGATGGGATGCTGCGGGTGGTGTTTCCGTGCATTGCAGATATCATACAAAGGGACGAAGCTCATTACCGGTCGAGACAGAGAGGGCGTGCTTGAGCCTTGCTTGTGAGGGATTGGATTGGATTGGATTGGATTGCGAAGCGTGCCGTGGCGTGGCCGCGGCGGGGTTACCAATTGGTGCAAGAGGACTGCGGCGATTGTTTGGGGCCGTCCCGAGCTTCTACGCAATAAACCGATTCTACGGTACTCCCATCGATATTGAAACTAAAGAGCGCTTCTTGGATACACGCCTTCGCCATCAATAGTCAGGTCACGCTCTGCGTCCTTCTGGCGCTCCCGCTCTTCTAGTGCATATCCCCGGCCTTGTCCACACCATCAGCCCATCTGCATGCAGCCTCAGCACTTCTTCATTACGATATTGTCCTCGCACCGATCCCGCCCGTTTCCGCCCCTCCATCCTGCGTTTCCGGGTGCTGGGTATCAGACTAGCAGCAGCTTGTTTGGGGGAGGAAGGAGGGCTGGTGGCGTGATGGCGTCAGCATGTTATTGAATGTGAGTATGCGGACCTCACGGAGCGGTCGGCGACCGGGGAGTTGGATGCGTGATCGATATCGCAGGAAGGCGAGGAATCGGAGGGGCGGTTTGGTGAGGATGGTGTATAGTGGTGGGTTCATGTTGTTCTGTTTTGAAACAAACCGATGTTCCCTGATGGAGAAGGATTGCCATGTTTGTAGAAGCTATACGTCGTTACATAGGGTGAACTTGGTCATGAGAGGACTATTGACAACCGTATTTCTGCCCCGCAATTTTCTTTTATGAAATGCATGCTGTTCTATGTCGCTTGCAATGCTAAAACGTGACTGGTGTCCATTCGTTAAGATAGAATTACATAGTGGGAGTTTCTTCGAATATTCTTCGCAAGTGAGTGGTGCCCATATCTGATCGAGTCTTCGGATAGGGATGAGAAAGCATGAACGTTACATATATCTGACAACCCAACCCTTTGATACTGCACCCTATTGCGTATATAAACCTTGGGAGCGCTTGGAGCCACAACAGTGGGCCGTCCCACTCGCTAGGAAGGTAGGCACTTAAACGTCGATACAAAGACGCCTTCAGATGTAGTTTCTCGTTGCTAACGAATATATCGTGGCGTCTCACTCGAGGCCAAAACTAGCGCAA
This sequence comes from Lentithecium fluviatile CBS 122367, assembly GCA_010405425.1. Classification (NCBI taxonomy): domain Eukaryota; kingdom Fungi; phylum Ascomycota; class Dothideomycetes; order Pleosporales; family Lentitheciaceae; genus Lentithecium; species Lentithecium fluviatile. Next base: position 2,057,161 of record MU005570.1, read on the forward strand.
CGGGCCCTTAGCGGCGTTACCATCATAGACTTCTCCGATACTGCTCTGGAAGCTCGTCCGTTCCTCCAAAACAATATTCTAGAGGCGCGTCACGGTCGAATGCACTCTACTTCTCCCACCGTACCCTTTGCTGCATCACCTTTGCGAACAGATCGTCGGCGGTATAGCATGGTTGCTGGCGAAGATGTGTATATGAAAAGATCCGAGCCGCGGCCGAAGTTAGGGCTCCTTGTTGAACGAGCCTTGGGGACGGCCAAATCGGGGTTGGAATGTGTGTCGGTGTTCCTTTGATCAGAAGCAGATAATCAGAAAGCACGAATCCACTATATGGTCACCAGGTCGGACGGGGTATTGCTTCTGAACGAGCCCCAATAGTTCACCTTATTGCCACTTGCCACACGCGCTTCAACCCCTCACCATGTACCCTCTCGATAAACAGAAACCTAGAAAGCAAGCCACTCGCTGCCTCACAAGACTCCAAACCCAAGCTAACAACCCCCTTCTCGAACTCTGTCGAAAAGGACCCCTCATCCTCTCGCTCATGCGAACAGCAAGCACCAATAAAAGACACCCATAGTAGCATATCCCCAAGCCCCTCTCTCTCAAAACTCCCTTTGGAAAGCACCTCACGGAGTCGTCCCACCAAGCGCCGGATCACAGCCGAGTTGTTCGACCACCCGCGTACCAGCACCGTGTTCACATACAGATGGCAAGCTATCCGACATGCTTCGTCTATAACGCCGTTAGTGTGGAATGAAAGCAGGCGGTGCTCGATCCAGAGATTCTGGTGGCCAATATATTCCATGTACGAATCGTCCTCTATGTACGGAAATACCCAGTCGTACACAGCCTCCGTGTACCGCGTCATAGTGACGATGTCATGAATAATTGGGATGAAGGCGGCGTTGGTGGATATGGCCGCCCATTGCTGGAGTAAGCGGGTGCCGAGGGTGGGGAGGAGGTGCGATATGCCCGGGAGTGGTTGCGGAATTGGGACGTCGAAGGTTATGGCGAAGGGGAGGGATGGAGATGTGTTGGTGAGAGTGGCGAGTTTGATGTCGGAGGCGACGATTTTGGAGGCGACTTTATATGGCATGGGTTTATGGGGTTGGGTGCGCCAGAGGGTGGCTATGCAGCGGAGGCCGTTCATGTGCGTGGTTGCTTCGGTGACGTTGCCTGTTAGTGCCTGGTAGACAGTCAGAATCTCTTGTCGATTGCACGAACAGGTAGGAACTTGATGTAGATTGATGTAGATTTCGGAGATGATTCTTGGAGATAGGGAATTACAGACCTCCATGAAAATCAACGAAACGATACCCGTGACAAGACCCGTATCAGTCACATCGACACTCTCTCCACTAGCCAGACGCTCGTTAAGAAGGCGAATAGTCTGTCCTTTGTAGTGAATCCAATCAAACGCTCCATCGTGAAACGCACTACTACTCGTTGGGGACTGAGCACCTTCCATGTCGCCGGAAATAAGAGCTCGCGAAGTTGCGGAAAAGGCTGCGATGGAGGCTAGAGTAAGCTCGTCTGCGTATCGAAGCATGCCGCACCCATACGTCCGACGAACGAGATTGGTTGTGTATGATGGGTGGAGCTTCGGCATGAGTACGTTGACGTCTGGAGAATTGTTAGATGAGCGGGAACGTGGGGTGAACCGGGGTAGTGGATACAGTAGAAGAGATGCTTGGACATGCGGTGGCTCTTCACCAGAGGCATGGGAACAAACCATTCGCGTGTACCTTGGCCAAGATAGGAGTAGGGTGATGGGGCTGTGGGGAGAGGAAGTAGGTGGCCGCCTTCGTGGAATGGTCGGAGGACGTCGTTATTGCTATTGCCTTCGGCTTCTGTAGATGAAATTTGCTCCACCATCTCGTTTGAAACTGCGACTAATGGACTGGTATATCTCTCCAAAGCATTCCCAGCTGGGTTCATGCCCTCGTCTGCGGTTTCTTCACCGTCACTCTCCGGGGGTGTTTCTTTCGCAGTATTGTTTAACGCTGCTGTTGGCGGAGTGCTCTGCTCCGATGACACAACTCGCGTCCCCCGCGCATGATTTTCCACATCCCGTTGTCGTCTTTGGTGCTGTCGCTGAGTAGCAATATGTGAACGAACAAGGCTCTTTTGAGCTTTCTTCGCTGCACTGGAGAAGTCGCCGGTGGAGTTGATGAATTGGACTTTTCCTGCCATTCTGGAAGAACATACGTATTGTATGAAATAGGGACGACTTCGTGAAGTTCGATACTAGAAAGACACGCAAACAATTTATATGGCGAGGGATGTGTCAGCAGACCGATGACTGCGGGTGTGAAGAGCTGAATAATCAGGGCTGAGGGAGCACATTGAGGGGTATGCAAGAATTCGTCCGGAATCGGGTTGGATTTCGCTGCGGATATTCACCGGCTTTAATACTACGCGTAACGTGCGGTCTCATTGGGGAACGGAGCGGAAATGTTGGGGGGCCTCCCATGTGCCGTCTATGTATGACTAGTGGGTAAAAAGACAGTATGTAGAAGGTGGGCTTGAATGGTAAGAAAACGAAACAAGACGAAGGAGAAGAGAAATCAAGAGGAGGTCGTATCTGTGCATGGTGGCATGGCTTCTGTCGGTGTGCACTGGCGCCACAGTACGTCGCCTCTTCTGTTCCCCGCAACGACGTTCTCAGACCTTTGGGCCGGCAGCACCCAGGATTTCATGGATCTGGACCGAAGAATGAGATTATTGTTTGTGAAATGCGAAGAGTTGAGATGCGGCGAGCAGTCGGTTGAAAGACGTAGCATTGTTCGTCACTCGAGGAAGGCTGCATGAAGGAACCTGCTGGGCCAATCACAGGCGGGCATTCAGGAATATGCGGTGGCGGTGAGTTGGGGCAGAAAAGGATGGCGGGGCACAAAACTGCCGAAGGGGAGCACTGAAACCTCTGCTCCCCCGACTCTCCTCCCTCCTCCCTCCTCCTCCTCCACTTCCCCCCCCTAAAACCTTTATCTCTCTCCCTATAATCCAAATCCAGCCACCAGAATGTCTGCTCCCGCCCACAAGCACAAGGTCGCTGACATCAGCCTCGCGGCGTTCGGTCGCCGCGAGATCGAGCTCGCCGAGAACGAGATGCCCGGTCTCATGGCGACGCGCGAGAAGTATGCAAAGGAGCAGCCATTGAAGGGCGCCCGCATTGCCGGCTGCTTGCACATGAGTAGGTCAAGACATACCCGCGTAGATTGGGTCCCGCTGACCCCTCGTCAGCCATCCAGACAGCCGTCCTTATCGAGACGCTCAAGGCGCTCGGCGCCGAGCTCACCTGGACATCGTGCAACATCTTCTCCACCCAGGACCACGCCGCCGCCGCCATTGCCGCCTCGGGCGTGCCCGTCTTTGCCTGGAAGGGCGAGACCGAGGACGAGTACAACTGGTGCTTGGAGCAGCAGCTCACCGCCTTCAAGGACGGCAAGCACCTCAACCTGATCCTCGACGACGGCGGCGACCTCACTGCGCTCGTCCACAAGAAGTACCCGGAGATGCTCAAGGACTGCTACGGCGTGTCTGAGGAAACCACCACCGGCGTGCACCACCTGTACCGCATGCTCAAGAACAAGGAGCAACCCCTGCTCGTTCCCGCCATCAACGTCAACGACTCCGTCACCAAGTCCAAGTTCGACAACTTGTATGGCTGCCGCGAGTCGCTCGTCGATGGTATCAAGCGTGCTACCGACGTCATGATTGCCGGCAAGGTCGCCGTTGTTGCTGGTTTCGGTGATGTCGGCAAGGGCTGCGCCCAGGCTCTCCACAGCATGGGTGCCCGTGTCATCGTCACGGAGATCGATCCCATCAACGCTCTCCAGGCTGCCGTCTCTGGTTTCCAGGTCACCACCATGGAGGAGGCCGCTCCCCAGGGTCAGATCTTCGTCACCACCACCGGCTGCCGTGACATCCTGACTGGCGAGCACTTCGAGGTCATGCCCAACGACGCCATTGTTTGCAATATTGGTCACTTCGACATCGAAATCGACGTTGCCTGGCTCAAGGCCAACGCCAAGTCGGTGCAGAACATCAAGCCCCAGGTCGACCGCTTCCTCATGAAGAACGGCCGCCACATCATCCTCCTCGCCGAGGGCCGTCTCGTCAACTTGGGATGCGCCACCGGCCACTCCTCCTTCGTCATGTCCTGCTCCTTCACCAATCAGGTCCTTGCCCAGATTATGCTGTACAAGGCCGCCGATGAGGAGTTCGGCAACAAGTACGTCGAGTTCGGCAAGACCGGCAAGCTCGACGTTGGCGTTTATGTTCTGCCCAAGATTCTTGATGAGCAAGTCGCTCTTTTGCACCTGAACCACGTCAACGCGAAGCTCTCCAAGCTTTCGCCTGTCCAGGCTGAGTACCTCGGTCTGCCGATCGAGGGTCCTTTCAAGAGCGATATCTACCGCTACTAGATTTCTTACATCTATCTGCGAGTTCAACACGACGTTATGAAAATGGGAAGATACCCGAAAAGTTTTGTCTTCAACGGCATAGCATCTGGCAGCGGGGATTGGGATTTTCGGCTATTTTGGCGTTTACTTGATGCATATCTCTGACTTGACCCTTCAACCTCGGTCAAGCAAGAGTGATGAATTACATGTAAGAGTGCAATTTGGGAGAAGGAGAGCTCAACCAAGATAGACAAGCCATAAAGCTTGCATAGCAGCCGCGTTGGCCGTACCCAACGGTGCAGAATCAAGATGAAAGTGGGTTCTACACCCACTCAACAAATGCTTCGTCCCGTCTCCCTTGGTCGTGACTCTTCGTCCATGCAAGTGCTGTCCCGACACCCTTCCCTCCGCATATGTCTCAGCATCGGCCCGCTCTCGCTATGCAGGCTCTCTAATTCCGACGTCCTGGCATCGGCCTAGTATATGCACTTCGCCGCTCATGACATGTCAACACAGCATATGTATAAGACGAAGACAGCTCTCCGCACTCCTTGCACACCCCACTTATACGTCGACTCCTGACTCACCGCCGTGATCGATATAGCCGTTTTGACATTTAGACTTCGAGAATACTCATGTACGTGATGCGTGTCGCCGTGGAGACGTAGACACGGCATGAGGCCGTTGCTCCAGGCCACTCATACTCAACCACAACGGTAAGAACCCATCCAGTTTGGGACGAGTGTGTCCAGCAGGCCAGAAGTAGAAGGTTCGAGGTTGCTGAGCGGGAAATTGCGTTCTCAGCTGCATGTTTGATACCTCTCTATACCGGTATTATTCTAAGAAGGATATCCGTATATGCACATGCAAGCCCACTCAAATCCCCACCGACACAACATCACCCATTACACAAACCTCCCTTCAGCCCGGCGAGCCGCATCTGCCTCCCCACCCCGGACATGTCATTTCCTCTGACTCGTATGCCGTACCTCCATGATATCTGTGCTGGGTGGTTGCCCAAGCAGCCAGCCACAAGGTCTACCCCCTGCATGTCCCCACCGCCCCCGACCGCAACGTCCGATCGAGCAGGTGCTACAGCGCACGCATATACATATATTGGACCCACCAACCCGTTTTTCAGTAAAGGCGCAGGATGCAGTGACGAGGCGCGCCGTTTCAGCCCGCTCGCCCAATGCATCATGACATTTTGGATGGGACAGCGGGCAGTTTTCGAGTAGGCACGACATGTACTATGATGTGTTTTCGGCAAGTGGCGGGGATGGAACAGAGGGGGTGACGTGGATCGTGGGGACAGTGGAGATCATGGTCTACGTATGATATGGTCTGGACCTTTTCGGAGAGATTGAAGAACGGCGGGGTGAGGTTGGGAAGCAAAACAGCCGGTATCGGAGACCAAGTCCTGTGTTGAGTAGTAGCATGGGTCGGTAGTAGCAGACACTCTTTTCAGTTTACAAAACGCACCGGGCTCAATATTACAACTCCTAGTATGCAGCGTGTTACTCTACACTCGGTATATACTTTGCGATCCACCAGAACCAGTCCCCAACTTCCCACGATACCAACTACTGAATGCCGCTTACTTGCTTGCAACTGTATGGATATCTGACTTCTACCCTGGCTACTGACAGGCGCCGAGGGAGGGAGGTATCAAAACGAAAGGTCAAGAACTATAGAAGCCGCTAATGAACACCGTGCTTTTCAACAAAAACCAACGAGTGGGAAATGTAGACAAATTGATGGCTGAGGTGAACATGTGATATTATCAAAAGTAGAAGGAAATGCAGGCCTCTTGAACAAAAGAAAAGGGACATGGCCAAGGTCAGCGCAGTCCGATGACGCTCTGTGATCATATTAGCCGAATCTCATGCGTTGTGGGTAAGGCAACTATACCATTTCAAGCGTCCAAACCCGCCTGATCCACACCTTCAGCTTGCCTTCAACTCCCCTAACGTTGTCCAATTCCACGCCCTCCCACCAGCATCGTCGGGCAGGTTTCCTCCAGAAGAGAAGCAGTTTTTGCGCCATGCCGACCGCGTTGCTGTTCGCCAAGTCGTTGCCTTTGATGTCGGTTCGGAGACGCGCTAGCGCAATGCTGCAAATGACGGCTTTGTTCGGCTCACCCGCGCGGTGTCCCCATCGATCGTCGTGATTGAAGCCGCTGGGCGGTCTTGATTAGCGGGGTCGGTATTAGAATGGATGATGGAATACATACCCTGCGGTTAACATCTCGATCAGATGCTGCTCGGTCGTCCCCGGCTCTTCGCTCTTGCGCAGCCCGGAGAAGATGCCGTCCTGCTTCAGCAAAGCTTCGCCTGCAGCTCGCTTGACCTCAATCATCTCCGGCTGCGAAATGTCGCGATGGGGCGGGATCGCGTAGAAATCGAGATCCTCGCGGAGGACAATGATGCCGGCGCGGTCTTGGAGCATGTCCCTTGCAGAACCATGCATCGGCTCAATAGCGTGGGCTTCGGTGGGGTGATCTGGAGCGGCCGTGGGCGACGGAGGCGAGGCAGGAATGGTCTGAGCTACATTTCGGAAGAACTCCAGCATGTATTGGAGGGAATTAGGGTCGTACTGGGAGAAATAGATACTGTCAGATAGGTATAATGCGGGGTTGGAGAGATGGTACAAAATCATTTGGATGGAGTTTGACCGCGTGTTGGGAGGAGAGGAAAGATCGGGGGTACCAACGTCGACTGGGTATACATCACCGTCATGATACGAGTTCATGTGGCCGTCAGGAAGGAGCCCGTTGGGGAAAAGAGAGAGAAGAACGAATTCGGGAAGCGTCAGGAGCTCGTCCCTGGAGAGCGTGAATCGCGACCCTCTGGCCCTGATTAGCTATCGCACATTTCAGATGCTCGCGAGACATACCTTAGCTCCAGCGTGATGTTTTCATCGGATCCACCTAACGTATTTATAGGCGGCCCGCCGCTCCCCTGAGAGACTTGGGTGATGATGCTCGCGGGACCTCCTGCAGACGCCATTACGTATGTGAATGACTCGAGCGGGCTGTATCCTTCACTGTACGGCGGCGGCGGCTCTCCGTCGTCGATGTCCTTGCTGCTGGACCCGTCTTTGGTGTCGCGCGGGAGGGCGGCCTTGGTCGCAGCTACGGCTACAGCAGCGGCCGAGGACGAGGACTCGGTGAAGGGTGGGGCGGCAGCGAACGCGGGCGGCGAGTCGTGCCGATCGGCGTGGTGTTCGCCGTCGTCGCTGTGCTCGGGCGGGAAGTAGAGCGAAGAGAAGGGAGGAGGATACGGTGATTCACCGGCGGTTGTTGTCAGCGCTCCTTGTTCGCTGGTGGATGCGGCGACGGTGTACGGCGGGCGGGCGTCGCTGCTATCGCGGGAATGGGGAGGCAAAGGAGTGACTACGGACAAGCCGTTTGTGCTGGGAGCCTGTGTCTGCGACAAGGTGCCGGTTGTGTTGTGGACTGGGCGGACGCAGCTGGCAGCAGGGTGTGGGGACAGCTAGTGACTGCTCGGCTCGTTCAATTACGCGCGCAATTCCGTTACAAACGAAGCGGGAGCATCGAGGGGGTAGCGGTCGGCAGGGCGGGTGCGTGGTGCGTGGTGCGTGGTGCGGCGGGGGGGTGGGAATAATTGCGTGTGATGAGGTCGTGAAGTGAACATTGAGGTCAGTCGTGCTGGGCGGCTGCGCTTTCGGGCCTAGCGCCCTTTCCATCATTCGCAGACCGAATAAGAAGCAGCAGCACCCGCCGACTCGTCGCGACAGGCACCGGCACGGGCACGCTCGGGGTAATAGGGAGGTGGGAGACGAGGAGCAATTGATGCATTCGTCTAGGCTCACTCCTCGACATGTGTTTTATTCAGCTCGGCCGACAACTGTTCACGGGACTAACAGCGGAAACAAGACATTTAGCACATGAGCCTCACTGTCAGATATATGTCCTCAGCTAAGACTCACCCAACAGTAGGGATGTCAGTCTCGTTCTCGGTCCCTCTGGCGCACATGTCATTTGAACCTGCAGCGTTGGCAAAGTTCTGTGCTTCAAAGGCGACGGCATCCCCGCAGAATGCAATAGCAAACAACATTCTGAGTAGTGATTTCTGACGACATCCTGCTGCGGTCTCAATATGGCTCCATGCGTAGACTACTGCCAATGTCCGATGAGACACACGGCTATGCTAGTCTTGCACCACTCCGGGAAGCACAAGCACTTATCGGTCTATAGAGGCGTTGCTAGATCTACATCTCTCTATTTTTCCGCGCAGAAGCCTCAATGCTTCTGTACGACGCCCGCCTCATTTGCCTGTGCCGTGATTCTGCGCTTGTAATCCTTCACCGTACCATCAAAGTGCTCGATCGTCCCGTTGTCGCACACCCACAGGCTCGTGCAGACGTTCTGCAACATGGTCACGTCGTGGGAGACCATGAGCACACCACCCTGGAACTTCTGCAGCGCCTCTGCGAGCGCGTCCATGGCTTCGATATCCAAGTGATTGGACGGTTCGTCGAGCACGAGAATGTGCGGGTTCCCCAGAGACAAACATGCAAATGCAACGCGCGACTTTTGACCTCCCGACAATAGCTCCATCTTTTGCAATCCCGTCATGCCGGTAATACCAAAGGCGCCGAGGTGACGGCGGTACTCCTCGTCCGTTTTTCCATGATATTGCTTGGACATGAACCCGACTGCGCTGTCATTGAGGTCCAGGGCGTCGACGTGGTGCTGCGCGAAGAACCCGATTCTCAGACGGGGGTTCTGTGAGATCAAACCGGACGTGGGCGAGAGGGCGCCGATGAGCAATTTCAAGGCTGTTGTTTTACCAGCACCGTTGGGCCCGACAATACCAATTCGCGAATCGAGTTGCACGTCAAGGTCCACGTTCCGCAACAGTATGTTGTCCTTGCTGTAGCCGAAAGTCACACCGCTCATCTGAATAATAGGCGGCGACAGCTTCTCGACATCGGGGAACTTGAAGTGCACGCTGTACTCCGCTTCCGGTTCCTGTAACACGGGCATTCTTTCGAGTTTCTTGATCCTAGACTGAGCTTCGGACGACTTGGCGGCATTGTACCTAAATTTGTCGATGAAGGCTACAGATGGTCAGCCGCGATATGGAGGATTGCCCTAGCATATACGGACCTTGTAGATGTGCACGTTCGGCCATCTGCTTCTCGTATTCGCGCTTGGCGGTCTTCCGGCGTTCTTCTTTCGTTGCGTAGAAGGAGTCGACATAAATTAGCACTAACTCGAATCTCGATTGCTGGGATACACACCAAAATTAGCTCCCTTGTAGTAATCCAGCCGCTCGGAGTGCTGGTGGATGATGTCCATTGCCACTTCGTTGAGGAAAGCTCTGTCGTGAGAAACGACCAAGACAGTGCTGGGATAGTCCTGGAGGTAGTTTGCCAAAAAGGTGATGGATGGGACGTCCAACATGTTCGACGGTTCGTCGAGAAGCAAGAGATCTGGCTCGCAGAACAGTGCTCTTGCAAGAGCCAATCTCATCCGCCAACCACCAGAGAAGGTCTTGGTGGCGTACTGCTGTCGCTCGGAGGAGAAACCCAGACCTGCGAGAATGCTGGCCGCTCGAGATTCGGCCTTGTCCGATTCCATCTCGGCAAGCTTGGCATGGATATCGCTGAGTGTGATGTCGAGACCCTCACGCTGCTCGTCCAGTCGGGCGGCATCCACAGATGTGTCGGCCAAGCTTGAGCGCTCAGCTTCCAGGTCGGCCAGTTCCTTGGTGATTTTCTGGATGCTGTTAGCCCATCGACCGGAGACCGGGAGGAAAACTCACGTCTTGCTCCTTGAGCAGATGCTTGCGCCAGACATCAGCGTCAAGGACAGCCTGGATCGCCGGAGTGTCGTCACCAGTGATCTATATCATTTCAGCGGGTAGTTAACGGAAGTGAATGGACATACATACCTCCTGCTCCACGTGGAGAATGGAAATGTGTGTAGGGATGGCAACCTCTCGGCGACTGAGTGCCCTAAGGAGGGTTGATTTACCAATACCGTTCTGACCGACAAGACCATACCGTCGCCCATACGACAGACTCAAGGTAGTGTCTGAGAGGATGCGCTTTCCGCTAATGGAGATATCGACGCTGTCAATCTTGATGTCCTTGCTCTTGGAGCTGGCGTCCCCACCCAGCTGCAGCGGGTTGACCTGCATGTAGAACTCTTCATAGCTCTGTGTCTCGCTGGGCAGATTGAGCAGCTTCGATGCCTCATACTCGACGTTCTTGAACTCTTTGCGGTCTTGCTTAGCCTTGAGCTTGCGCTCGGCCTTTTCCAGCTTCTTGCGGTCGACCCTGGACTCTACCTTGCGGGCATTTGCAGACTCGAGGTCGACGCCGCCGCCAGTCAGCCCGAGGGTAGTGGACATGTGTGTCCGCGAGCCGACGTGGATAGCTTGGTCCAGCTTCTTAGCGGATGGCGCCATCTTGCGGCGCTCGCCATCGCCGCCGTTTGCCGCATTGAGACGCGAGATGAACTTGTCCACGAGGTCCTGAATAGCCGTCTCGTTCTGCTGCGAGAGGTTGCCCGAGGCGGAGAGCAGGAGCGCGCTCACGGCAGCGGCAGCTTCCTCAAGCGGCGAAGGGGCATTGGGGTCCGCATCAGAGGTGAAGCTGTTGGCGGCATGGGTCAGGTACCCTACGGAGTAATCGGACAGCACGGGGTCAATGTCAGGGATCTGCGCTCTGATCTCAGCCTCCATGGTGAACGGGTTGGCACGGGTGGCCTGTAGCACGCAGTCGTGGTCGGTTGATATCGGTATTTCGGTCTCGGAGTGTGGCGGCGCTGGCAGCGACAGCCCAAACTTCTCCCGGAAGTCACGACGGGCGGCTCGGACGCGGGCGTGTGCGTATCACTCCACGAAGTACTACTCTGTGGTGCGGCGGCGAGAGCTCCTTCGGCGTGCCACAGCAGCTGATGCGGACGACTTTGCGTCGTGTGGCCGAGAGGTTGCCCAGGGCGGAGGATTTTCCAGAAGGCCAACGCAGCCAATCACGCAGGCGCGCCCGCAGAGCGCATCGCGTCGCGCTACGCCAGCCCTCTTTCCCGTTTTGTGACAGTGTCGATTGGCGCAGGGATGCTCCCGTCTCCACCGAACATCATCGTTACCTCATCTGCGCTGGAAAGCCGCCAGTCGCCCAATAGACCGATGTGGACGCCAGCCCCGACGCCATGCTGCGTCCCACTGCACGGCACGCAGATCCATCCCGCCTTGCTTCACCTCAGACAGGGCTCGTCGATCCAGCTGCCGTGGTGGTGGTCGTGACGTGGAGAGCGAGTACGGTACCGCCCTTGGCTGCTACACATGTTTGCCATGCTGCATGCACCTTTGTAACCCCGCCGTCCACGCCGCATACAGGTGAGCTTGCCGTTCTTTCACTGACCACTTTGCCTGGTCTTGTTCCGAGTCCCGGCTGCTCTCCACCGCTAAGATCCCTGGCGGCGTCCCAGACTCTTCGCCCGCCATGGGGCGGACATGGCCTTTGTGTTTCGGCGGCCAGGATGCAGCAGTGTTGCTAGCGCGCACCTCTTCAATTGGGGGACCTGCGAGCCGCAAGGATGCAGCTGCTCGGCTCGGCTGTTGTCTTCCTGGGAGTGTATCAAGATAATTGACGCGCCCAGACGAGCCGAATCAATTTGTAAAGGTGATGCGGCGGCAACGCAAACACGCGGTGGCCCATGGCGGCCGGGCTGACAGTGCGGCCGATCAACAAACAATCTCCACCGCGTTGCAGGGACTCGCGAGCAGTTCCAGCGGGCGCTCGCGAATCACGGACGCTGGTTGCACAGAGCCGGGCTGCTATCGTGGTAGACTATTTTGGGTGCAGTGCGGGCAGCTGGCAGCGAGGGGCGTTGCCCTCCGTCCCTGATTGTTGCGAGCTGGCTGCTGCGTCGGCGCCATTTGCAAGTACCGGTCGATAGCTCGACGCGTAGTGGCCGTCTGGCAGCATCACTGCAGCCGGCCGTCCAGCACGAGGTGGAACAGAGCGGGCGGGCAGCAAACGCTGTGGGCGGCGGGGACCGCATGACACGCACAGAGACAGGCAGACAGGCAGACAGGCAGACAGGCAGCAGACATGGCCGCTGGGGCGTACCGTCTCGTTGTCTGTGAGTGATGTTTTGACATTCCGAGCGACCAATTCACCGGCGGCCTCGCTAAGGAGTTAGCGGCAGCGAGCCTGGGATGCGCATCCCAGACGCAACCGCACTTCTTCTGCGCGCTCCCTCCGCTCGCCTTCGAGGACTCCGCTCTCCTGCACAGCCCGCGTTGGCTGCCCTCCACACCATCTCCTTGCTCCGCGATGCAGAGAGCGTCTTGAGCTTCCGATTGAGCCCTCCCGCAACCACCATCCGCCCGCGTGCAGCACCTGAACCGTGGGCCCCCGATATGCCATAATGCTCCTCGCGCTGTCACGAGTGCCCCGTAGAGCGAGCTTGTCCGGCGGCGCTGTCTGTGATCGAGAATGAAAACGGTTCCAACGGTAACTACCTCGCCTATCCATTCATTCAGTCATTCCTTTCCCCGTGTGTGCGTGTGTTGTGCTGTGAGGCCTGCGGGCCGCATCGCTCTGCCCTTGCATTGTTTTGACTGCCTGGTGCCCCAGCTGCGCTGCTCTGCTTCCGACAGCGGCCCCAGCTGCCCACACCAGGCCGGTATACCCATCTCTTCGTCGCACCAGGTGTGCCCTTGACTGACGCACTGCCGTGACACAGCTCTGTGCAACTGCCACTGTCGTTGGTGCCTCTGCCGTCGGCCTGTCCTTTGGTCGCGAGGCCCCCCTCAACGCTTCGAACAAGAGAAAAGCCACGCCAGCACGCGAGCTGCACCACCCGTCGATGCCATCCCAAGTGCACTCGCAGGCAACGACGACGACGACGACGACGGCCGCCCAGCATCACAGCTCACCTATCCCGCTGGCCGCCCCCTCGCGCGCCCCCTTTGTGACCCGCGTCAGCTACGATGGCCGCCCGCGCCGCATAGTGAGGAGGATGACGAGCGCCGACCCGCCGCACACGGCGTCGGCGAGTGCTGTCAATGGCTATGTCCCCGGCGGCGAGGCCGATGTAGATGAGCTGGACCCTGTCGCGCTCGCGTCGTCGCGGCGGGCGTCCTGGATCAAGCGCCTATCAAACATCTCCACCTCGCAGCCGTCGAGCAGAAACACCAGCCCGGGTCCGCTGTCGCCGTCCGTCTCGTGCTCCAATGGCTCCATGGCGTTCTCCCACGACGGCTCCACAGCTCCCATGATCGGCGAACGGCCGCCGCCCCCGTTGCCGCCGAATAAGCTGGTCAAACGCTCCTCCTCCGTCCATGTGTCCCGAGAGACGTCGACACAGGGATCTGGATCCCGTCTGCCGTCCTTTCGGCGCCCTGCGACCAGCCACCAGCGCTCCGCGACCCTGCAGCATCGGACAGCCCTCCTCGAGATGACGGCCGAGAACCCCTCCGCAGACGTGCAGCCGCTCCCGCCGAGCACAGACAGCGATGTTGAATACGCCCAATTTTTCACGGCCAGGGTTGCAGACGAGAAGGCATTGGGAAAGAGGAAAGGCTCGTTGGTCAATGCAAAGGCTCTGAGGAGAATATATCCAGACGAAACGCACAAGCCAACGCTCCTGCTTGCAACATCCGTCTCGGCAGGCGCAGACGCGGAAGTCGACGAGTCGGCGAGCGAAGATGGTGAAAGTATGTTCTTCGTCAGCCGGCCAGGCACACCACTCTCATTCACTGCTGTCATTGCAACCCAAAATGAAAAGTCCCAAGATAGCAGACCATCCCGCCACCGACCCTCGGTAGACAACGACGACGCTGCCCGGCCGCGACGCTCCTTCTCCATCGCCGACTTACTGTCGCCTGTATCTAGCGCCAAGAAGCAGCGCACGGTTAGATTACCCGGTGCGAAGCTAGCACGCAGGATAAGCCAGCGGAGGGTGAGCTCTGCTCCCCTTCCTACCATGACGAAGCGACAAAGTAGTACCGCACATGGAGATCCCTCGGCCAGCTCCGCAAGGCGGGATCTGACCGACCCCACGCTTCTCCGACGTAATATTTCTACATCTGCTGGAGCCGCCGAATCTGGGACTTTACGAAATGGACCTTCGAGAGCGTCGTCGTCCTCTCCACTACCTGCATTGCTGCGTCGCGCTTCTGGAATGGCAGAGCGCGCTCCGGCGTCAATGCATCAAAGCGATGTTAAGCCGCCTGTCTCGATCAGCACCAATCAGATGCCCCCGTCCCCGACCCTAGCTCAGACAAGCGTGCGCCCGTCCCGCCATTCCATGGCTCCTTCGGAGCAGGCGTCCACATTGGTTGGTTCAGATAACGAGGCTCGCGGCGTAGGGACCGGGGATGAGGACGATGCGGATGTTCAAAGTGAGACAGTCTTTGATTCGCTGCGCACGGGCGCAACAAGGAGCACCGCGGGCGGAGCCCGTGGTCCACGCATCGAGACTATATTCGACGAGTCCCCGCCATCCAAGGTCAAAGTCACTGCCCTGCGCGACCTGCTTCCCAAGGGGACCTTCCGGGAGCAGACGGCTGATGCCGCTCCCGGGCAGCACAGCATTGCCGAAGAAGAAGAGAGCATCTCAACACCGGTACGAACAATAGTCCCCGACCGATCAATACAAGACTCTCCAAGCTTCTCTCGAGGGCCCAGCGCACCTCTCTTTCCCAATCTAATACCATCCTCGCCGCCGGATATGCCAAAACCACTCTCGCTGGGCACACTCGAATGGGATGTACGCGGCGGAGACGACGACAGCAGCAGCCGCTGGTCGATGGAAGAGGAGGACGAAGACTCGTGGAGCGAGCTGCCCAGCCGTCTGCCAGCCACGCATTTTGCGCCCGCCTCTCGCGCCCGCCACAATCCGCGCCTGTTCGCTTCAGGATCCAGCCCAAAGCCAACCACCCCGCAACACCTCACTGTCGACAACGGCGATAGAGACGCACGCAGCAGCATATTTGATTGGTCAGAGCAACAGCCCACCGATAAAAGCTCGGGCAATCGTACACCGCCACGTCCCAGCACTGTACATGGAAAGAAGGACGCCGACCGCAGAGGGAGTCGTTCAGTTGGTCGACGGGCCCCCAGTGGGTTGCACGCCCGCAGCCAAAGTGTGCCTGTTGTCCCGGATGCTACAGGCAAACGTAACACGGTGGTCACGAATAAGTTTGGCACCTGGGGTGTAGGGAGCAAAGGCGTAACCGAAGACTGGAACGATGACTTTGACTTTTCAGATCTCCACGAAGAGCCGAGAGCAGAGGGTGCGGCTGAATCCCAAAGGGTCGACAGTGGTACAGCTATGGTCGTGCCAAATCACATCCAGCAGCAACAAAGTAACGTACTTGCAAACATCGGTCTGCTACGTGAATGGGGGCTTTTGATCGAAGAGCTGAAAGAGCAGAGAGTACGAGCTGTTTCTCTTGGCATCGTTGCAGGATCACGCGCTGGCATGTGGGAAGAGGTGGACGCCATGATAGATCTTGCAGATCAGGAAGCCGAACACGAAGGCATTCCAGGCTTATCGCCGCCATCGTCTCCCGCTTTCGACGAGGATGCCTTCGATGACGTGTCCGGCTCTAGTCCCAATCACAGTCGAGAGACGCGCAGGTCAGGGTTAGCGAGCGAGGAGCTTGGCAACAACAAGAGCAAAAACAACGCACATCTCAGCTCGCAACCAACACGCCCAAGGAGGAAGTCGATACTCCCTCCAAACTACCACTTCCAAGGACCCCAATCGTCGCCCATGCCCCCAAAATCGAAATATGAGTCGCCTACTTCGCCCGCCGAGCAAAAGACTATCATGACTCGGCCACGCAAGGATTCAGAAGCTAAGGCCCGCTCTGTTATTGAGGCCTTGCAGAACAGACGGAATGCATACGAGTCGCCTGCAGATGCCCAACCGCCCTCGCCGACGAAGAAGGTTCCGTTCGATACAGCGACACTCCGACGCATCGTTCCATATGTGAATACTTTGACGCGGAGAGTTAAGGATGCATTGCGGGATGCGGAAGGACTCTACTCAAGCCCAAGTACGAGTCCATCAAAAGATCACGAGCCCCCCTTCAGCAAAATCTTCCAAACGGACAACGATCTACCCAAGCAGATGAAACTAATGACGGTAATGTAGAGTTGGAAGCTACGACGAAATGGAGTCTCAGCGCATGAGACGAGGAACGATTATCAGCAAAAGTTTGGGTGGGCAACAAAAAGAATTTCTTTTGGGTCCTTTCCTATGGTTCTGGATAGCGTTCGAGCGCCGACACCGGATCGTTTTGGCTTCACACATTGTATTTCTTATGCTGTCATTGGCTTCCATGGACAGCCCCATTGCATTTGGAGCGGATTGCATATTCTGTTTTCCATCAGCATCAGCCATTTGCATTTGTCGCTGCGTTTCGCAACGAGACGTTGAAGCACTCCAAGCGTTGCGACACGGCGGTAGAGGGTTCCCAGGCACGCCAGACGGCCTCTTTTCATTTGGATCCAGAGCGACTTTTTCCCTTGATCAGCAGAGGTGTAGATGGCGTTTGCTTTTGTTCCCGGGAATATTTTCTACTTTCCGCTTTGGAAAAGGGCCGGTCAAGCTGCGAGCTTTGGACCCGCGCCCCCCGGCAAGCGTTCTCGGGCATGTACAAAAATGGGTTGGGTTTTTCTCTCACGAAACGTGGTCCTGATTGGCAATGATGGTGCGTTAGACGGCCAGAATAACTTGCATATGAAGAGGTTATTCCTCGCAAGCACGATTGATAGCAACAAACACGAATATGTCTTACGGTGGTTCCGCATGTTGCGTTGTGAAGCTTGGTTGTGGCCTATACGGAGGGATGGTGTGATATAGTTTTATGGCAGCGATGTTATAGTTGGGCTGGAGGGTAATTCCTTGTTTGTGGAGCTGGGCGTTCGTCGGTGTTGCGCGGCCGACGAGGAGGCACAGGGTCTTCCTCGCACGCCATCATGGCCGCTCCACCGGCGTCTCAGCATCCCATTGATTGTCAGATTCTCTTCTGAGGGAATTGCTCCACAGCGGTTACACTCTGCCGGGCTAAAAGCTCGGGGCTGCCTTGCAAGAATGAAGCTCGCTAGTTGAGACCGCGGAGCGATGTCTGGCCTGGATTATGGCTTGGGTGTTGGCTGGTGTCTGTGCTGCTTATGGATCCCGCCATAAGCAATGTGCATTACTGTAGCTGGAGCTTGTGAACCGTGGAATAATAGCTTCTCGAGCCGTGTCATGCAACTGACAGCACGTAGTATATGCCATCACAGCTACTAGCAATTCATCCAAAGCGAATGTCTTGTCTTCTTCAAACCTCCGATGATATCGTCCCCACTCAACCAACGGTGAATTCTGCCTGAGCACATCAGGCATTCCCGCCCGCACATGCATGCACTCCGCTTTCTTTTGTTCGGCTATCGGACGCAATCGCCGCGCAGCCTCAGCGAGCAGCTGCACGATGAAACACCCCGCCACCGGCCCAAGACAATACCCAGACCACCGGTTCGCATGCCGGCGGCCTTGTCGCTGCCCTCCAGTCGCGGGTAGCTTGAGACCCGATGTGTTTTGGAAGGCGGGGCACGGCGGACAGAGTGATGACGACGGCGGCGAGAAGATGGCCAAGCTTGGAATGTGCGCATTGAAGAGGACCTGGGAGCCGGCGCCACCTCGTATCTTCGGACTGTTTCTAAGAGACGGCACGCTTTGTTGCAGCAGCGCGTCGACCCTATCTGAGGAGAGTCTGCACAGCCAATCGAGCCGTTCCCGGGTTCTGTTTATCCAGCCCAATTTGTACCTGCGTCGCCCTCCCCTGCCTGTCCCCTCGGCTGCCGAAGGCCTCGAATCGGTTCCGGTCCCATCATCCTAGCCGTACCCGCTCGCATCCACTGTCTGGATCCGAGGCCCAATATAAAAATCATGGCTGTTTCTAAAAGCCTACAGGCTCTCCAATTTATTCTCCTCGCGAGCGTTGACGTAAGCGTCCGGGCTCAGGAGAGCAGCTCAGCTGCGTCTGGGAGCGCGTCTGCGACGCCGTCGGCGTGCGCGAGTACGATTGCCCCACAGCATGCTGCGCCTTCGGTTGCGGCGGGGTGGAGGGCTGAGGTCGTGGCGAATGGATTGAATGATCCGAGGGGCATCATGTTTGACTCTGAGGGTGGCCTGTTGGTTGTCGAGCAGAGTCGTGGCATCTCGAGGCTGAGGTTTAATGATGAGGCTGGGAGCTGTGTCAGGGTTGATGGAGATCCGGCATTGATTATCGACGACGCGTCCGTGAGTTCTGTCCCGTCGAGCTCGCTTTCATGTCACAGGTTTGGATACATTCGCCAATTTTGGCGAGCATGTACCCAGACCGTGGTGGTACTTACTGTGCTCGGGTTGAGCTGCAGGGCTTAATTCACGGCTTTTGAAACTTGTATATGAGTCTAACAACGACCCACAGCTGAACCACGGTATCGAACTCTCGGACGACGGGAGCACGCTGTACGCCTCTTCGGCTACCGGCGTCTTTGCATGGGACTATGATGCTAGTAACGGCCGCAATACCTCCGGACCACGCGAGCTTATCGGCTCGATGGGCGACATCAACGGCCACTCCTCCCGAACTCTGCTTCTGTCACGTAAGGTACCAGGCCTCCTTCTGGTCAGCAGAGGGAGTCTTTCCAATTTGGACCCTTTAGCACTAGACATCGAATCAGGCGTGTCGACGATCAAAGCGTACAACATCACCAACAATACAGACTCCGCATACAACTTCGCCGAAGACGGGCTTCTTCTCGGTTGGGGTCTGCGCAACAGTGTTGGGGTAGCCGAAGACCCCATCACTGGGGGTATATACTCTGTCGAAAATAGCGTTGACGACTTTGAGCGCTCAGGCCAGAACATCCACCAGAACAATCCTGGTGAGGAAATGAACTTCCATGGATATCTCAATGGTACCCAGTCCAAAGGTCAGGGAGGCAATCACGGGTATCCGAGCTGCTACGCGGCGTGGAACGTGAGCGAGATCCCCGATAACGAGGGCATTGATGTGGGAACGCAGTTTGCTATCGGGGATCAGAATGCTACTGTCAATGACACGTTCTGCAGGGAGGATAGGATCGCGCCAAGGTTGACGTTCGCGGCCCATATGGCACCCCTTGACATGAAGTTCAACGAGAACGGAACAGCTGCTTGGGTGTCTTTCCACGGCTCTTGGTAGGACATCATTCCCTGATTGCAACCTCTTGTATGATCAATCCGCCTAACATGCACATAGGAACCGCGACGAACCCATCGGCTACAAGCTCTCCGTCATCGCCTTCGACGGCAACGGCTCTCCCGTGGAACTCGCCAACAGCAACAGCTCTGCCGTCGACGTTGTATCTAATCCCGACGTCTCTGTCTGCCCGGATGAGTGCTTCCGCCCCGTTGGCCTCGCTTGGGACTCTCAGGGCAGGCTGTTCTTTAGCAGCGACTCCACGGGCGAGATCTACGTTGTGGTGAGGGAGGACGGTGGAAGCACGAATGAAGCGAGTCCAACGAGTGGGTTGCCGAGCGGCAGTCTGACTGGATCCGCGCCAACGGGGAGTGCGACGCCTGGGGCTGCTGCCGGGCTGACTGTCGGTGGTTTTGCAGCAGTGTGGGCTGGCATTATGGCATTGCCACTACTGTAAACATATGCATAATTATTTGGAGAGTAGGGTCACTCAAAAACGGAAACTATTGATTAGGGAGTAAGTACAGAGTTGCGAGGTTATTGTGCTGCGAAGAAGCACTGCTTCATGTGTCAATCCATCTTTTGCGATCGTCGTGCTCATGCTAAATGTATATGCTCAAGAGATAGTGACAAGGGAACCACAGCAACAAAATATGTCCCATGAGGTAGGAAGTGGATCCATCCATGACACCGGTGCTCATCTGCTCTTGCCTTACCTACCTGTCGACCCGCCAAGCGCAGCCCGACGTGTCTCGACCCCAACAACCAGCTTGCGATGGCCATGCTCCACTCAGGATACCATCAGCTTCAGCGCTCATTTTTTGGAGCGTTGCGTGGTGGTGAGGGATTTCGACAGGTTCTCTGAGGAAGTGACCAGATCCAGGAACCCTACCCTCTACTGACTGCGGAGGTACCACAGCTTCACCGACCGACTCTAATAATCACGCAGCCGTGTAAACACGCACATCATCGATTCTTGGGAAAATCCTCTGTCACTCACCACAGCGCTCCGATCCATCCACCGCCTTCACCGCCCGTTTGCACACCAGCTGCCCTTCACCGGTCAGCGCGGCCTTTCCACAGAATATCTACCCGACGCTGGAGTCCATGACACCCTTCACACTTCCAGCCCTCCAATATATGGCCGATTATCGTTGAGCCTTCGCCGCCGCGAGTACCACGTGCCGTCAATTCTTTGCCATATCAGACCAATCAGCAATCATGGCGCGAAATAGTCCTTCCAACACGACTGCATTCAACAAGCTGCCCATCGAGGTATGTTGCCACTGGCCTACCAGTGGCAACGCATTCTCTAACCTTGCATTACAGCTCAACAAGAACGTTGCACACTTCCTCGAAAACGACGCGGACATTGCGAACTTTAGTGCGATATGCAGGGCCACGAACCATGCCGTCGACGGCGACAACCTGTCATTTTGGCGCGCCAAGTTCCGCGAGAAGTACGTCCTGATGACGGGCACAAAGAACAGAGAGTTGAAGAGCAAGTACAAGCGTCGTGCTAAGTACCTGCGTCGGGGTACAGGCTTGCAGTTTATTCGAGGGCATACGGGGACTGAGAAGAGGATTACGGCGATTCTTACGGATCTCATCAATGGTAGGTGCCATTGTCCCTTTACTGTGCTTTGTCGTTTGTACCACCTGTGGTGTTCCGGCGCCTGAAAACGAAGTGGGGACGTCGTTTCCTTTGGGGGTACGAATTCCATGCGATGCGTGCTGACAATCCGCAGAATCTTGGAAAGGCGCGGTACATCTCGGTGAGCATGGTGAGCCTCAGTGCCTGAACTTGGCGGCACTCTCAAAGTTCGTCATGAACTCATGGATACTGCTCGATGGCAAGCGTCCACCGCCGCCCAAAGGCAATAATCCGAAAGGCGTCCACCCAGCCTTAGCTGCTGTGAGGTTGATGTGTGCACATTTCTTGTTCGATCTGGGTGGTGCGAGACACAACATCCTGGGTATTGACGAGTCTCAGAAAGCTGTATATGCACCGACGAACTTGGCTCCCCTTTACATCAGCGACAAGAAGAACGAAGTGAACATGGAATGGGCTTTGCATTGCCTCAACTTCTTCCTCTTCCACATGAAGAATCCGGATGCATCCTTACTTCACGACAAGGTCGAAGAACTGGATTCTTTCGACAGACCATCGGCATGGCGCGAGCCTCTGAAAGCCGGATCGTATCCTCTCAACAAGTGCTGGAAGGGAACTTATGCGTACATGTTGCGGCCCGACCTCGACCGTTTCCGAGAGTACGCATCTGGCAAGAAGCATCTTCGCCCAGAAGACACCATCTTCAGCGACTTGAATGTTGAAGAGGGCTGTATCCAGGTGAGGACCAGCCCATGAATCCTCGCATTTGAGCGATTCTAACCTAACCAGTCGATCCAATTCGACTTTGACAGCGAAGGCGGAGCAACTTGGCCCGATGCTGCCGAACAGCGACTCCGATCCCAGCGCGAGACAATCTTTGACCATACTCGCGCCCAGCACAGCAAGAGGAACAAGATCGACCCGGAAGGCGAGCGCTCGAAGAACATTCAGGTTACCGGCTGGGGGAATGATCAGGATGATCACTTCTACATGACCGGATGGTTGAACCCGCTTCCCGACCAGAGCGGGATACCCGGCTGGCAACGCATCACACTGATGAAACACTTCGAGGAAGAGCTTGACATGCTCGATGAAGACAACCACTGGGCATATGAGGGTGTTGTGCTGCCAGGTGGACGCATCATTCTGGGCCGGTGGTGGTGGGCAAATGATGAGGTTGACTTTGATGTAAGCTTTCGGCACAAAATGACAATCATGTAGCTTCATGCTAACATGAAGGAGGATGAATACGGTGGCCCCTTCATTCTTTGGGCGGTGGACTCTGCACCTGAGCTTCCCTGTGACAGCGACGGCGACGGCGACGGCGACGACGAAAATGATGAGGCCTGAGTGCAACCTCCGCTGGCATACGGTTATCGCCAATCCGACCTGATGACCACACGATTGAGTCAAAGCCTCGCTCACCTAATCGGCACCACGGACAGCTTCTATCGTGGACCGGTTTCTTAAACCGCTTAGGTCTACGTGACACTAGGCTCAACACCTTTCATTCTCGAATTTTCGTACATATCTACCCATGGCATTAGTTTTGGGTCTACACTCAATCAAATCCGGCCGGCCCTCCACATATACCCTTTTCTTTCCCGGTTTATCAGGTTTTTCAATGGCATCATCTCCTAAGACACACATTGGTCTGCGAACAAAGATTTTCGAATAACTTTTTCCGGGTCTGTTTGGCGGGATCCTCATATTCGGCTCGTTTGAGGTTTTCGTGACACAGGCAAGTTCAGAGGGATTCTCGTTCCCACGCTCCAAGGTTCGACCTCTGGTTGAAGGGTTTCGGTCACACTTGCATACTTTGGGCCTTTGGGTAGCTTCTCGGTATCAAAATTTGGCTTCTCGACACGTGCCGTCTACCTTTCTATTCGTGACATAACTTCCACATTGCCCGCATGAGAAAACAAGACGACTGATATTCCCCAATAACCTACCCCAAATTGTCGGCCTGCGGCTCCATGTCTTCGGTTTCGTTAATCGGCTGCTTGAATCCACGCTGTTTTTTGTCATGTCTCCCTACTCTCGAGCGACTCTATAGAGGTAGAAGTTGTGTGATTTTACGACATCAAAGCTTGATTCTTACTTTGGAACTGGTGAGAGGGATGCATGAAGGCCAAACGACTTGGTTTTGGACATGGTGAAATGTCGACATTGGATTTCGTTTTTGGCCGCGCCTTTGACTCTGAATCGCTTCTGTAGACCGGTGTATTCTTTTAAGAATATAAGAGGGTATGGGGCAGGAAGATTTGTGACGTGGGTCACTCGCGTGGGGTTTTGAGAGAAGGGCTCGACGGGTCGGGATGTTGTCATCCGGGTTTTCGTCGAAGCTGCCATGTTGAAGAGTAAGAATTCGTAATGAATGTGGAGTGGGCCATAGATGGGTCAAAGCGAGACACGACACAGTGAATGAGATTCAACATGATAGTCTTCAGCTTTGATTCCTATCGCTAGCGTCGCCTGCATGCAATCACTCTTCCATCGCAACCCCAGCCTTGGCATAGTGACCATTAGCTAATGCCGTTGTATCCTAGGTTGGCTCTACGCGGGTTTTATAGTCGTGATGTGGATGCCGTGCAGCAGGTTGAATTCGTCCTTCGCGTATCGAAGTATCTACTCCTCCATCGTCTTCACGCACTCCCATCCGCCGCTCAGCTTCTCCTTCCACAGGCTAACGCGGTTGTCTCCGGTGCTGACGGCGAGCACATTCCCGCTCAAACTCCAGCTCACGCGCCATGCGACGGCGTCGACGCTGAGAACCGTTGACTTCCACTCTCCTAGTATACGTTAGCGCATTGCTCTCCACACGCCCATGCCAGCACTTACGCAGATCTGACGATGTCCAGATGCGCACCGTCTTGTCCTGGCTCGCCGAAGCAATGTACGACTTGGACAAGACCGTCGGCGACCACGCTACGTCGCGCACCCAGTCTGTGTGCCCCGGCAGGATCTGGGTATTCTGATAGCCTCCCGTCTCCGGGCTGTATTCCCAAAGCTTCACCTGGCAGTCGCTGCCGCCCGTCACGAACCGTCTCGCTGTGCCTGCCGCATTTCCGCTGGCAGTGATGACTTGTCCCGGCGCGACAGCGGGTGCCCAGCTCACGCTGTTGACGCCAGACCCACAAGCCTGGAATATCTGGTGTGTCCAGGCGTTATCTTTGAATTCGAGGACCGAGACGTTGCCGTCCGAGGAGGCGCACGCGAGGAGGCAGCCGGCTTCGTGTGGTGCCCAGGCGACGAGGTTCACGGAGGCGGTGTGGAGGGCGACTTCGTAGATCTTCTGCCATGAGTTGTTCTGTTCGCGCCAGATGAGGACTTTGCCGTCGTAGGAGGAGGAGGCGAGAATGTTGCCGTATTTGGGATGTGCCTGTGGACAGCCTGTCAACACTGTGAAACTGCGCGGGGAAGGAGCAGCAGCTTACCCATGCGACGCACCAGACGGCGCCTTCGTGCCTGTACCAGCCCGTCAGCGGAGAACGGGACGAGAGAAGGAGTGGCCGTACCCCTTCAGCGTCTCTACCAGTCTATGCGACTCGCCCTCGACCTCAAAGATCTTGATCGTCTTGTCCGAGGAACACGTCGCTAACCGCCTGCCGTAGTAGTCCAGGACCGCATCGTGCTGCATGTCGTCAGTCTCAATGGATAGCAGGTCGACTTCGCCGCTGGTCCCCATGTCGTGCTAGCCGGTTCGCAGAATGTGGAGGTTGTGCGTGCAAAGCAGTCGGAGAAGCAGACGTACAATCATGTCATCGTGGCCGGCCGAGTTCGCTATTACGTTGTTTGCCTGGATGGGACGGCGTTAGCGGGGAAAGCTCGGGAAAGCGCGAGGCCAGGGTGTTGCTTGCCATTTTGGATTGTTTGTTGTCGTGGTGCAAGACGTGGGTACGCGGTGGTGGCGGGAAATTGGGGAGGCGCAATGGAGATGCTCGGTCGGTTAACCAGCGGTGATGGAGCTTGGTTGATGCTGTGTGGCCTCATTGCAGGGGTCTGCAAGATGCGATCAGATCAGATTAGATCGGGCCCCTGTCGTTTGCTTACGTAACGCGTCCAGGGCGACGTCTGGCTCCCCTCGCTTCCATACTTGCACTTGCTCACAACGCCAGAGTCTTCTCTCTCCTACTGACGATACGCATCTCTGCACCAGTATCGGCCGGCTCTTGCCTCAGTTAGAAGTCCTTCGCCTGCGACTCTCGAAACTATGCACAGGACTGTTCTGGCAACCACCACTAATAAGATTGCAATTCCGAATTCTTCGAACCATATTGATATCTTTTATCACCAAACCACCTGAATAGCATCCCAAATCGAGTAATCGTCGTAGCTCTACAGTTGCTAGCGATTGCGTAATCGGAACGACCAAGCTCAGCGTCCCCGTCTTCGCACAGTACTTGCGCAACCTTTTTCAAGAGGGGCTTTTTCCTCAACTGTCGGCCTGTCTTGCCTTTGAGTACATATATCCCTCATGGGCATGTCATTGCACGCATGGCTGTTACCGGGTGCGATATATTACCCGCAATACCTCAACTACGATCGCTCGAGTTGGCCTCGTTGATGTCTCCGACAGTTGCGAGCTCTCGGGCCTAAAGCTGTTCCACGATCATAATGGGACAGAGTAATTCACTCAATATGAAGATGTCACACCTTTTCTGGGGGGGTCTTTTGGGTGAGAAGACCTTCCTGGAGGTGCACGTGTCCCCCACAGACCCACCCCGGCGACAGGATACGAGCCAGCAACATGGAAATTGCTTAACCGACAGAGAGCGATCTCCCGTTGGGGCCTGGAGTCCATCCCTACTTCTCTGTGGGAGCGCGAGAAGCTCGTTGGCTGCCGACTCCTCAAAACAACAACCGACGAAGATCTCGAGGACGGCCCACCACCCAAAGAACAGCTTCCTTCTGGTTGGGTATTCTACAAGAATAGAGGCCCCGGTACTTGGCGCATCCGGTACTTAGGTTCGTGACGGGGTCTCCTCGCTCCAGGGTTGGTTATGCGCCTTCCAGCTGTATCTCTTCTACATTGGTCTAAAAAGTTGTACCCGTTCGGCTTCATACCACGTCAGCCTCTGAGTGAGTGCCGCCTTCTCGCACAAACCATCAGTAGTACTCATCACGGTTGCTCAGGCGTCTATTATGCCGTTACTAAGGCCCTGCGCTGACCATTGACATGATTGCCATACAGTCATATTCATTCGGGCAATGAGCAACAGCACCGGCCTTATTCGCCTTTTCCTGGACTCCGAATGACTGACGGTATAGTCATATCTTCGTCGTAATACAGTCGACAGTTGCACCACACATTTCCAGCCACTTCCCACTCTGACTCATTTGCTCTGGCCAATCAAACTTTCCTGTGCGCGTCGACCAACTATTCCACAAGGATCACTCATCGCTTCCCCGCACATTGATTCAATTGGGACATGGTGTAGTGGGTATTTTAGGCCGCATTGCCAAGCATCGTGATGAGTCCATATGCATCGGTGGCCCGTTCTGTCGCGGGTATAAAAAGCCGTCTTCTTCGACCGTTCACACAACACAGCGGCCAGGGAATAATCGATAGCAGTCAAGGCACATATATTATCTAGGCAGACCCGAACCTCTCATTCTTTCCCACAAATCCAATCCAGCATGTCCAGTTACATCCATATAGAGTCTGGATCCGAGCAGAGCTCGATCCACGCCCAGAACGGCGCCGTCGAGAGGCTTGTCGAAAAATTGGAAAAAGAGGCACCGAAGCCGAAATTACCAGTGAGAACTTCGTTAAAGCTTTGGGCAGGGCGTTTCTGATGGGATAATGCGAATTCTCCAAGGTTGCACAACATATCTTTGTTTGTTCGCAATGAGCTGGGGATGTTTCCAAAGACGTTCCAGGAATGGTACGACCCGAAATCAAAGAGTAGAAATAATCCCCTTACGCACAAACTCTTTTATGCGGCGGATGAACCCGATGATGACAGAAAGGTTGAGGATGTGGAGGTAAGTATCCAGCAAATTAGTCCGGGTTGCGCTGCTAATGAAGCACGTACAGCAACTTAAACGGTTGAGTGAAGGATGCTCACATATATTTTCTTTCTTGTACTCTCATTTGTTCAATTTTATAGGCATGTGAAGATGGTGGGACATTTCTGGTCCACTGTCTGAAGGTATGGGTTAATCGGACGTTGCTGGGAGAAGTCTTTTTTTTTTTTTTTTTCATGTTTGTCTTAATGGTTGGTGGCATAGATATCTGGGACCTTTTTTCGGCATACATTGAAATGTTTTGTAGATACAATGAATGCTGAGGCACCGTAATGGCACATGTCCTGCTCATGTTGAGACCATTACGCAAGTTGAAGGCCAGTTGTAGAGGTTTCGAAGTATGGGTCGCTCCATTTAGATAGCTGTAGTTTTTCATTTAACCAACCTCCACGATGGCCGTAGAAAATGAAAGTGTAAATAACTCGGAATCTTGACGTGATTCGTCTTTGATGGAAGTAGATGGGCTTATCTTTTCAGCCTAGCCGCCACTCTAAGATTTAGCCTCTCACTAGCGTTCAGATCCCTATCTGGCGCACGCTAGCCTTACGATTGGTCTCTACGATAAGCTCACCCTTCATGTGACTGCAGAGCGGTGTTTTCAAGCTTGCAGCCGTCAACACCTGCATAAACCTACCCGATATGGAAACTTCAGCAAAACCAAACCTTTCCCCACTACAACGCCATGCCGCTCCACGCACCCAATCACCAGCACGGCTTCTGGTCACACGTAATTGAAAGGTGCGGTGCAGCTGTGCAGCGTTCGATGGCTGTTCAGAAGTTGCTTTATTCAGTAAGCTGAGGGAAATAAAGCCTTTTACCCCTGTACAGCACGTGACTTCAGAGCACGGTGAAAAGTGCTTGCTGCGTTCAATGGCTGTTGAAACCTACTCTATCCGGTAGTTTGACAAAGGCCAAGCTGTTACCCCTACTCAGTCTCGTAAATAAGCTTGACCCACGTGACTGCAGAGCGCGGGTTTGCCCTTTCGCATTGTTCGATGGCTGTCAAAACTTACTCAATTTGGAAGCAATTTTTTAATACTTTAAAAGTTAGCTTAAATAAAAAATTTATTCCTCAGTAACAATAAATATTTAAGCACAGTTTTATTTTTATAGATATCTAGCCTTAATAGACTTTAATATTACTTGCTTAGTTACTATAAACTTTAGTGCTGCTAAGCACCTTAGTCTTCTAAGGTTTGCCACCGCAACTAATGTAGTCTCGTTATCGCGCGCCCAGGTGACTTCAATCAACCATCGCATGAGGGCCATTCATAAACCGAGTATTCGCCACCGGGCTTGAGTTTCCAGGCAACAACGCGACCTTGATGTGTTGGTGTGAGGCCGGACAACGCACACTGGTGCATTTGCTCCTTGCTGCCTTGGCCCTAGACCGAAAGAGGGTACCGGCGCCTAAATCTCAACTACCATTAGCTGAATATCCCCTGAGCTGCACCTCTCATATATAGATGGTTGAAGGACAAAATGGCGACGACTCAGGCATCTTTCTATTCTTCTCCCTCTCCCACGTCCTCTCTAGCTCGGGCACCAGCGGCAAGAATGGAGGAATTGCCCGAGCAACTATCGACAGCACAACTAGAAGCGCAACGCATATTGAGAGACTTGATACAGAAGATCAAAGAACCGGATTCAAAATATTACGCAAGATACGGAAAATGGATTTCAAGACATCCAAAGCTCGATGAATTCTGCTTCCGATGCGTGCGACCGAATGTATGGCGATTTCTAGATGGAAAATGGAACGTCGACGCGTAATCCCCCCCTCCCTCCCAACCCCCGGAATCTCACACACCCCTAGACTGAAATCCATTGGCGGCGACCTCAAATCTGAAGGCCGAGGCATCTACTTCGACGGCGTGCTGGGGCTTGACAAACACACCCGCTTCTACGTCGGCCAATCGACAAACCTACGCTTCCGCATATCCCAACACTGGAACTTCCGCTACCGCCGCGACAACCCTTCTCTGCACTACCACGCCGTCCAGCAAAGCATCTACAACGTCTTTGGCATCCTTGCCGCCATTCCAAACCCGCATATGGGAAACCATGCGCTTCCGGGAATGGACTGTCCGGACCTCCTGTTGAATCTGCTCGAGATGTGGATGTGTCTCGTGTTCCGGTGCTTGCCGCAGCAAACGCTGGTAAAGTGGTTACCCGAGGAGGTGAGGGCAGCAGGGGAGTTTGGTGCATTGAATATTGCAAGCCCGCTCGATTTTGGCGCCAAGGAGAGGGAATGGGCGGATTTGAGCGAGTGGGAAGATCCACTGGTTCAGGGTTATCTTGGGGGCGAGAGGAAGAGGAGTTCTGTGGTTTACCGGAAGAACAAGCAGACGGGTGGAAACCAAAATGTTATACAGGTCACTGCACCAACGCTGCTGCTGGTCGGGGCCGCAGTTTTTGCGGGGTTCATGCTGCTCAGGAGCGGTTCTGGACTTGGGTGGAGGTAGTCATAGTGGTGGAGCGCGGCGTAAGGAGGTTGCATTCTCAATTCTCGTATATTAGTCCTATCGGACCCGGCATCAAAATAGCGCCTTTATTCACCCCCTTCATCTGTCCTCTTGCGTGGCCACTATCATATACATAGGCGACGAACGGGTGCGAGCCGCAGTGAATTCCTCGTCTCCGCGAATAATTTCGGGGCTGGCGAGCCCATTGTCCACATCGCTCCCTTCGTAGCTGGTCCGGCTGTAGTATCTTGGGCTAAGGGTATCGGAACTCGAATTCTTGACCATTACGAAACCGTCCGAACGTCTCTCTCCATCACGATCGTACGGTGTCATGTTGCTAAGCTCATGCTCTGGAGAAAGACGCCGTAGACGAGTATGCGTCGGATCGGAGATATCTAGTGTCCCCAGTGTATCTCCGGCCTCGGTAACGGGAACAGATTGAGCGGTACGCGTCCAGGTGCCAGATCCTACTGCCTGGAGTGCAAGCCGTTGCAATTGGAGCGCAGAATTGTTCTCCCATTCCAACATAGCAAAAGTCGGACGCTTGACGCTGCGACCCCGGCAGCGAAGGATGCTGGCTACGATGGACTCGATCCATGTTGCAACCAGTATTAGGAAGAGGCCGAGGAAGATGACCACTGAAACACCAAGTACGCTGAATGAATAGAAGTTGGGGCTTCGAATTTTCTGCGAGGGAAAAGATCAGAGGGTGAAGTCTATTGAAAAGTTCGGATGAACAGACCTGGTTGCGACAAAAGACCTGACAGGCCTTAGGCGTAGGACAATGTGTTTTGTTAGTTGGCCAAAAGGCACCTTTCTGGGTTGCTGCTGCCATACCAGCCTGAATTGATACTAGTGAGGCTTAGAAGCTGTACTCCAGCTCTTGCTGCCATCTATTGAAAGGTATTGCGTCCACCTGCACGGGTCCGACCAAAGTGAATCGAGACAATAGCGAAGGAAGGCCTGGGGACCGGTAGACAAAGTCTGGGCTCGTAGTAAAAGTCGTGATAGCAGACATGAAGCCCACAATCGCCGCACGGTCATTGGTATCAGGCCAAATCTCTGACAAACGTACGGCCGGAGGAGCACCTGCTTCTTCCATGTTCTAGCAACGAGATTCCGGAAGCTCGAGATTGCAGAGCCAGGTTGTGAAGGAACACCCGATAACGCCTGCAGGCTCATCAGGTAGAAAGACCTTTGTTCCATTGCCGAAGCCAAGTTCGTCACTCGCTGGCACTTCCTGGTTTGCCGCAAACCAGGGATCGTCGGTCCTTTCGCGATACCACAGGCCGTCTGAACTAAGGAACAGTATCACCACCTCGCCGTCCGATCTAGACAGTTCAGGTATCGGATTGAACAGATTTCTAGAGGTAGGGCTCGTGTATATAGCACTGTCTTGACGTCAGATTGTCCACTTATGGCCTAAAATGAGTGAGGACCGCTTTTTTCTGATGAAATGTAACCGACCTACCCTATCTTGTAGTCCTTCATTTCGGAACGATAAAAGAGCTTCGGGTCAACGTAGGTAGGGGCTTCTTTGATTGGCACTTCGTACACAAATGCGTTCTCTGCCTCGTTTGCAACAATAGTGTAGTTCGCGCGGCCGTATGTGTAGCGCATGAATTTGTCCGCGGGATGTTCGGGGTCTGTATAAACATGGCTGAATCCGTTTGTGGTTAATGGCGCGCAGTGGCGCTTCATCCGAACCCGAAATCGGGGACCAGCGTTGATTCCAAAGTCTTCTGAGCTGTCCAGTAATCCAGTATCTAGTAGTATGTTACCCGATGTGCGCCGACATATCTTGTCGGAGAAGGGACAAGATGAGTTGATGTCGACTGTGTACGGGAGCCTTGGCTTCATGAAGGTCTGGCATCTTTAGTGGTTTGCTTCCGGGCTTTGGTAGCACTGTAGAGCCGTGATGAGATGCTCCAAGATCCTCCGCTGCCGGTAATTCAGAAGATCAGCCGTTTCTTGTCCAAATGGAGCCGATACTTGAGTCCCACACCCGCTTCCTAGTAAAATGACCTCATTGGAGCTGTTCGCAGCCACACGAGATGAAAACACACCTTCACAGGAAGTACGGTTAGAGGATTGGGGGGGGGGGGGGGGGGGGGGGGGGTTTGGTTTGTATGGATAGCTTCATACCTGCAGTAACGAAACCGGCGGTGACGAAAAAGGCAACTACCATAACGAACATGAGACGTGAAACTGTCCTTCGCGCCCGAGGCCTCCAGGCCAGCATGATCCAAAAAACTTCGGCCACAGCGTCAGGCGCAGCCTTCGCGTTCCGAAGAACGTTCTGACGTTGATGGTAGACGCCGTCGGTGGTAGCGGCCGATGAAAAGTATGAGTGCAAGAGAAAGCGAGCAATCTTCCAGAAGCTTTTTCCCGTTAAGCTTACATAGATGGCAAGGAAGGCGATGAGGAAGCCGCCATGCTGGCGTCTTAGAGTGAGCGTGGCTCCATAGCAGCTTCCGTAGGCTCGATTGATCCAAAAACCTGTGAAGACATCGTCGCTGAATGAATCATCCACTGAATTTGCCGCCATCGTGTTAGCAGACACTCGACAGCCCCAACACTGCGAGAGTGAAAAGGATTGCGTGAAGACGTAGAAAACATCCTCAGCCTCGCTGTAGGCCCCCAAGCTTTGGTCAACTGCCGTCTAAGCCTTGTTCTTGGGGCTGAACTAAATTTGGGTGTTGTGCAACATAATTGCATGCATCCCTTCGGCAAAGGACCCCGTTTGGGTAAATCTTCGAAAACGGAAGGATTTCAGGTACGAACGCCACAGGCGGTTAGACCTTGCCCGCATGTTATTTCTGTCGCTGATGAGGCTCTGCGAGTCTAAAGTGAGGCCGGGCATCAGTGCGATGAGTGGATGCGGCAAGCGGGTGAATCTGGAGGACAGAGTCGGTGGAGATGTCAGAAAAGGGCATGCAATGTAAGCGCCAGAGGCCCATGTTTCCGTCGCAGGTAGGCATTGTCGCACATCGAAATCGCGATGACCCGAAAACACATTGCCGTGCTTCCCGACCATCCAATCGCACACGTCGTTGCTTCCTTCCAATCAGAGTTCGGGCTTACCACGTCGCCTAAAGTGATTAGATCCCCAGCTTCTCATTGGTGAGTAACTCTAGATGTCATGTTACGGCGTCTAAGGCCCGTTGGTGTTGAAGAAGAAAGCTCGGCATGGGCGCCTGTTGAAGAAGTATATTATGCACGATAGGTACGGGAGGGATTGCTTCTTGAATAACAAGCGGTTGACCGGGATTGTACTGGTAAGTTATTGCATTTTTCTTTTCCTCTAGACTGCTGCACCGGACCAGTATTGTATGATGGTCAATCCCGTGAGGTAACTGGTTCATATAGGCTCTGTCGAAGCTGATTCTCAGGGCCAATTTTTTTTCCCCATCATCTTCTGCTGAACCTTGCATCCCTCTTCTAAGCCTAGTGTAGAGGGGAAGTGAACAGGTCTGACGCGTTTGAAGGTGTGCAGTCACCTTCACTATTATCCCAGTAGAGCATTCGCCACGGGGACATACGATCCAGAGTTGATGTCTTCGAGCACAGGTGTGCCCTTGGGTTGCCATCCGAGCTTCTTTTCCGCCTTCGCGCCCGAAGCCCTGTTCTCTGCCCTGAGAAACCACGCAATGTTCTCTCCAAAACCGGCAAACGCTTCGTCGTAGGTAATATCCTTGTTGGGGACGCCGACCGCGGAATTGATGGCAGAGAAGAGGGCGCCCATAGTGACCTCCGTTTGGGAGCCGGCATTGAATACGTCGCCAGCCTCGCCCTTCTCGGCAGCTAGCAATACTAGACGCGCGGCATCGTCGACATGCACGGCTGTGGTCCGGTTTTTGCCGCCGTTCACTGTAGGCAGGCCGCCCATGTTCTTCGCCATGCCCATGAAGCGCGCGATGCCGCTGCCACCACGGCCGTAGGTGAAGGGTGCCATGCGGATAACCATGACCCGAACTCCTCGTGCCTTTACCTGGGCGAGGGCATGATACTCAGCCTGAATGCGCACGTTGAGGTGGCTCGGCTCTGGCGGTGCCTCCTCGTTGGTCTCATTGCCATTGGGGTCGGCCTGTGCGGACAAAGTGCCCGAAGTGGTGATGAGAGGCTTGTTGGTGCCGACCAGCCCATCGCACATTGCATCGACGGCAGCATTGTCAATAGGCAGTGCATCCTCGTACTTGCCCTGGCCGAAGACGTACGCGGTAGCTAGATTGATCACGGCGTCGGCCTCTTTGCTCTCGCTTCGGAGCACGTCCAAAGAGGTGAGATCGCCACGAACGGGCTCGGCTCCTAGAGTGCGCAGTCTCGCGTCGCCATCTCCGCTCCTGGAGAGTGCGTGTACCTGGGGATATTTTATCAGTAACGCTCATCCAGAAGGGTTCTAGTGCCTCTTTTCTTAGACGAGTGGGACAGATCTGAACGGTTTCGATGGCTCTTGTCTTATATCAAGGGCTGTGTCGTCTTGAAGTTGACGACAAATTTTGTAGGGTTGCTTACCTTGTAGCCGTCGGCAACGGCAAGCTCAATGAGGACACCGCCAATGTAGCCAGTGCCGCCGGTAACAAACAAACGTCCAGGGCTCATTTTAGAATTTCTGTGGGAGGTAGAGTAGGATGATGAGAGGCTGAAAGAAGTGGCTTGCAGAGAAGGTGGAGGTAGTGTGGGGTAGTAGTAAGTAAGCTAGGCTGGGAACCTCGTATGCTTACTAGGAAGCGACGTAGCACAGCATTAGCAAGCAAAGGACGGGACCCGACGCCCGATATGTCCGACATCATCGTGTGCTCCCGACACCCGAGGTGCGGAGTTACCGAAAGCGGGTTGTCGGTGAGATGGGTTTCGGAGGTTCGGTAAAAGTAATCTGAGTGTATTCACCGAAGGTCCGTGCTACCGTTCCCCGCGACGCGCTAGGCCGTTTTGGAGGCATATGACGCAGCCTTTTTGGCTTGGTGCCAAAGTGGGCGAAACATCGCTTTCGCATAGTATCCATAACTTTGGAAACGAAGTTGGATTGTTACTATGGTGAATACATACGTGACATCAGGACTGGACTTAAGGGAAAGGACTCAGGAATAGCTTTTGTATTCAACAGCTTTTCTTTGACAGTTTAATTTCCCTCGCATGTTATGACACTACATGACGTACATATGTACAACATTGAATAGCGCGTCACTTTGGAAAACATGCACACGAGAAATATAATGGAGATAGCACTTATTACCCCTAAAACAGTGATCTGACCAGCAACTTCTGTAAGAAAACAACTAGAAGGAGCTCTCAAGTTCAAATACCCATGTTTAAGGCGTCATGGTGACTGGGACGGAGGTGAAGCATCCACCAACATCTGAAGCGACTCCCCATCCTCCTCCAAAGCCGGTACCGGCACATTCAAAAACCTCAACTCCCCCACGACATCTTTGAACACCGGCATCCCATGCACCTCCAGAAACCACTCCAAAAGCCTTGGATACTTCTCCCGCAGCATAGCATGAAAGACCATCACGCCGAACACCATGGTCCCAGCAGTGAAAAAGTCCGCTAGCGTGACCTCATCGCCTGCGAGGTACTTGCTGTTCTGGAGGTGTGTTTCGAGGAGCTTGCAGTCGGCATGCAGCGCGCGCAGGCAGTCTTGCGTATTCTTGCGCACGGCGAGCGGGAGGCCGAGCAGTGGGAGGATAATGCCGCCGATGGCGGGGAGGAGGTCGGAATTGGCGAGAGAGAGCCATTTGAGGATGTTGTAGTAATCTTTGCGGGTGCTGCCGAGGAGGGTGTTTTCAGGGTTTTGAGAAGTGACTAGGAAGTGGGTTAGTGCTATGGCCTCGCCTCTCTAGGACATCGAGTAGTGATGACGGAGCGAGAAAGACGATTGGGTTATGCAAAGAAGAGAGAAGGATACACACTATAAAGGGCAATAGCCACACATTCCGTCAACACGAATCCATCGGAGCCAACAAAAACAGGCACCTGATCTAGCGGATTGAGCCCATGAAGTTTCTTCTGGTCCTCTTTGTTGTTTCTGTCAATGTAGACAATGTCTAGCTCCACGCCTAGGGACTTCGCAACGGCAATGATCCCGAAAGACCGCGGGTTAGGCTGTCGATATGTCAATCTGGATACAACCTCGAAAGGAGGAATGGAGGAAAAGCGTTGCTTACGTTATGTGTGTAAAGTGTTCCGAATGACATGCTGGGCCACTTAGACTGAATTTTACTTAAGTGGGGAGATTCGTCTCTGCAAGATATTCGTGGATGGGATCACGGTAGTTGTGGTTGAAAATCTCGCACGGTGAATAGGGCAGCGGAAGGCGTGGCGTCGGTGTTCGGGCATGAAAACGTTGGAACGAGAAGGGACAGCTTTTTCCGAGCTCTAGAATTGGGCAAATGAGAATGCAGGATACCGCCTGATCGATTCATCTTTTGAGTGATTCTTAAATATGTCGGAGAGTTTGCGATGCGTTCGATGAGCATAAAATGATTGAGAGTTTGCAAATGATGGTGGTTAATTGCTATGCGACGCTTGAAGTGTTCTATCGATGGGCTCTACGTATGCAGTCTATCTAAAAGGTCTGAACTTAAATCACATAATGGCATACCACTTCTTCTCCTTCCGGCGAATCTCAAACGCCACCTTCCCATCCTCGGCCAACTTATTCAACACCTCGCCCATAAGCGGTTCAATGGCCATCTGACGAACCTCTGGGTCCAAATCGTCCCCATGCATGATGCTGACGAGTTGCTTGACTGTAACACTGGCCTTCCCACCCGGGGTCCGAATCTGGGACAGCGCGCGGAGCACTTGCGTCTCGCGCCTTGTCTTTGCTTTGAGCTCTAGGTCGATCTTGCGCGGAAGATCTGCAATGGCCATGCCGTGCGCGGGATACCCGACTTTGCAGTTGTGCGACTGCATGAGGCGGAGTGAGTCCAGCCATACGCTGAGCTGCTCAACAGCGGCGGTGCCGTGGCCGAGAACATTGTCGCCCGTGAACATGGCCATGTCCTCTTGGAGAATAAAGCACGTGTGGTCCTCGGCATGGCCGGGGGCATGTACCGCTCTCAGGGTGGCACCCTCAACAGAAAAGACACTACCGTCGGGTATAGGTTGCTGGGTTTTGTTGGGCATGTTCTTGTAGATAGATTTTTCGAGGTCCGGATACATGCGCAAGAGATCCGGCACGCCTCCCGTGTGATCACCGTGCCAGTGTGTGAGAAAGACGTGCGAAAGTGAGATGTTGAAGTCCGCAAGCGTCGATGATATAAGAGCCGCCCATTCCGGCAGTCCTTGGCCCGTGTCGACGAGCATTCTCTTGGAGCCCGTGCCAATGATGTAGGTGTTTGTGCCTTGCAGGGTGAATTTGCCGGCATTCTGACCCAGGACGCGGATCACGCGCGGGCTGAGAACCTCGACGTCGGCGATTGCTGGTAGGCGCGACAACTGGGTTTCGAGATAGTCTTCGAAGGCGCAGATATTGAGGGCCTTGTTGATTTGTTTGTAGCCGCCTCTGTGCTTGT
Organism: Lentithecium fluviatile CBS 122367; assembly: GCA_010405425.1. NCBI lineage: Eukaryota > Fungi > Ascomycota > Dothideomycetes > Pleosporales > Lentitheciaceae > Lentithecium > Lentithecium fluviatile. The sequence continues at coordinate 2,094,406 of MU005570.1, forward strand.
CGGAGCTGGGCTGTGGAGCTACATCGGAATTGGCATGTGGAGCCATGTCGGTTCACTGTTGCGATGTTGAAGTCTGCTAACAACGAGAAACGCCGGGAGAAATCACACGAGTCTCAGGCCAGTGAAAAAGAAAAGGCTCGGGGAATATGCTTAGCAGTCACAGGTCTCGGACCGAGGCCAATCTATGGTTCTACCGAGTCCCGGGGCTCGGGGTACATGCATGGGCCGTCCCACGTGTGCCTCGTGGGGTGTATAGGCATCCCTGGACGGCGTGGAAATCGATGGTAGCATTGCCACATCGATTCCAGATGGCTCCACACGCAATTACGATCAACGCCACAGGCGACAAACACGAATTCGACGTCGAAAAGTGGGCTCCCGCCGCCACCAGCAATGATGTGCCCAAGAGACACCCTAGCACTGGTGTCGACGTGCTCGTCGTGGGGGCTGGCATGGGGGGACTCATGACAACGTTGGAATGCTGGCGCAAAGGGCACAACGTGGTGGGTATTCTGGAGAGAAACGATGGCCCTGTCTATTCTGGCGACATCATCGTCATGCTCCCTTCGGCAGTGTCGGTGCTGAGGCACTGGCCTGCCATGCAACGTGACATGGACGCCGAGCAAGTCGACGCAGCCGTGAGTTACGAGACGCACCGCGGCGAGCACGTCTATGGGCCCACAGTGCCATCGTACAACGACCCTGAGCATCGAGCGGCACGCGAAGGCAAAGGACATCGACCGTTTGTGGCGCCCGCGCAAATTCGTAGCAAGTTCTACCGCATGCTGCTGCGGCAGGTGGCCCGCCTTGGCCTGACTATCGAGTACGGCATGGCGGTTCGCGACTACTTCGAAGACGAAGGCGCAGGAAAAGGCGGAGTTGTTCTCCAGGACGGACAGTACGTAAACCCGGTGTACAAACTGTGTCGCAATCATCAAGAAAACGTGCCTTGTTTTGAAAACACAAGGTTCTGGCACCCACGTAGATCGGCTTTACTGACTTTGCACCCCTAATTTTAGGGTTCGATTGGCCGACGTCGTCGTTGCTGCCGATGGACTCAAGTCGCGGTCCGAAGTGCTCATTCAGGGTCGACACACAGCGCCTCGGTCCAGCGGCATGTCCATCTACCGCACGGCGTACCCTAAGGACGTGGCCATGCGAGATCCCGTTGTGCGGGAGCGGTGGGGAAACAAGCCCCCTGTGTGGGAGTATTGGCTGGGCCCCGGCATGTACATGGGCGTCTTCGTGTCCGACGATATCGTGTCGTGGGGTTTCACACCGCTCGACGCTCAGGGCGAGGCTACCGAGTCCTGGGAACCGGATACAGATCCTGAGCGCATTGTCGAAGAGCTGCTCAAGGTACCTGGTTGGGACCCAGCCATCCTCGCGCTGGTACGCACGGCTCCGCACGGCGTCGTCCACTGGCCTCTTCTTTGGAGAGACCTGAACCGCGAGTGGACTTCTAAAGGCGGCCGTGTTGTCCAAGTGGGCGACAGTGCTCACAGTTTCACACCCACGTCCGGCAACGGCGCGACACAGGCGCTCGAAGACGCGGTCACCCTAGCAGCGTGCCTCCAGCTGGCTGGCCGCGGCGCCGTGGCTATGGGCACTAAGGCGTACAATCTGCTTCGCTATCAGCGCGTCAGCTGTGCCCAGAAGATGGCCTTTGTCAACGCGCAGCTCAAGACGGCGACGAACTGGGATGCCATTGCCCAAGACCCTTCAAAGGTGCGTACGCGATTCCCCAAATGGATCTTCAGCCACGACCCGGAGGCGTATGCCTACGAGAAATACGGCCAGGCCTTCGCGCATCTGGCTGCAGGCATTGAATTCGCCAATACAAACGTGCCTCCGGGCCATACCTTTGTGCCGTGGACTGTGGACGAGGTGGCAGAAGCAATGAAGGCAGGCAAGCGTGTTGAGGATCTCCTGGACGGCGATTGGTCGTAGCACGGTTGAATTCAGGGGAAGATATAATGATACGTCCGTGCGGATTATGTAACATAGCGTACCGGTATTTCAGATCCCCCTCCTGGCCTCAGGCCGTCGACCAATCGACCCTCATCACAGAACCTGAAGTAAAGTACCGTACATGATGTTCGAAAAATATTATGCATCTTACATCATGAGAACAGTGCTCGACAAAAAATTGAACTTAAACACCTAGTATTTTCCATCCCAGGACCCACAATGATGAAAATTCAAGCAGTCTCGAACTTCTTCGACACCGTAATGATTCGACAACTCTATGCAGTCTGGAAGTTCTTGGACACGCCCGGCTGGATCGCTTCAATTGCCTTGACCACTTCGGCCGCGATCCGTTCTTGCGACTCCTTGCCCGCCGCATCCGTCACCAGCGCACTTGGCTCCTCGATCATGCAATCGCTCAGGTACTTGCCATGCGTCTCAACACCCGAAGCGCCCGCATGCACCAGCGTCCTGCTCCCCACCTCCGTGGAGCGCGCCACAATCAGTCTGAACAGCCAGAAACCCCAGCTCTTGGCCTCGCGCGCCAGCTCCGACCAGCACAAGCCCGGGTTGACGATATTGATGTTCACGGGGAACTCGCTGGCCGGATGGTGGTCGGCGATGGCGCGCACGAGGAGCAGCTGTACGAGCTTAGACACGGGATACTGCTGCGACCAGTACTTTGTGCACGTCTCCCTGTCCGATAGCGTGGTCAAGATGGCACCATCGGGAGCGGACCGCTGGGGAAATGTTGTGTGCTCGTAGGCCGCGGACCCGGTAATGGTAAACGTGGGCCGCGTGTGGAACCGGGCCGCCGTTTCGCGCATCTTGGGCATCATGTTGGCCATGAGCAGCGTTGTGGCGATGACATTGACGGCGATGCCCTCTTCGTGGCCATTGACCTCGTGGTATTCAGCGCGCACCACGCCGGCATTGGCGATGAATATGTCGACGCGGTCCAACTCGGCATCGGCGCGCTTCGCAAAGGACTTTACGCTGCCGTAGTCGCCCATGTCCAGCTTCCAGACGTGAGTGTTCTGGTGTCCTGTGGTGCGCACAATGTCCTCCTTAGCCGCCTGGCCCTTGTCGACGCTGCGCACCGCGAGAATGAGCTTGCTGGCGCCCATGCGTGCGTAGTGGCGCGCTGCTTCCTTACCGAGACCGACATTGCTGCCTGTAACAATGACGGTCTTTCCGCTGAAGTTGCCCTTGGGATAGGGCGGCGTTCTGAAGAACTGGCTGTACAAGAAACCCATGGCTGAGGATTGGTCTGCAAGAATGGGGTAGAAGATGGGTAGGAAGTTGAGCAAAGAGTCGTTGTGGAGTATTGCAGTGGTCTGGCAGGACTAGTGAAGGAGTAGTAGGACGACTGGGACTATGGGATGGGCAGTCGGACCTGCGATGCACCTTCCTTCAAATGTTCGCATTCCGATGCGGATTTAGCGGACTTAGGATTTTGCGGTTTTGGCTCTAACCTCCGTTCGTATACGAATATCGGAAGGAGCGATTTACATCCATGTCGCTTTGTACCACCTACCGACCAATCGCTATCGGGGCCGTTTTCCCGGACCACTTGAGCACTATCCCGATCCGAGTCACGTGTTCTCCTCCCGATCCGAGTCACGTGCACTCCCGTTCTCCATTCCTATCACCATCTCGACATGTATGAAAAGCCCGGAAGAGCACAATTTTGTTCTCAAACACGGTTCCCAGCATCCGTAATCATACATCATGCCCACTTACGCTATCCTCGGTTCCACAGGCAACTGCGGTACGGCCTTGATACAGAACCTTCTTAAATCCCCCGATAACAAGGTCAATGCCTACTGCCGCAATGTAGCCAAGCTGCACAGATTGGTGCCCGAAGTAGTCGACAACAAGCATGTACAAGTCTTCTCCGGCTCAATCACCGACGTCGAACTCATGGAAGCCTGCGTGCGCGATACCCAGGCCGTCTTCATGGTGGCGACGACCAACGACAACATTCCCGGATGCCGCATCAGCCAGGTAAGATGGTGCTTCAGAAGTCCCTCAGATATCGAAATTTTTGATCTAATATGCTCGCGGCATCACTCAGGATAGCGCTGCCACCGTCATCGCCGCATTGAAGAACATCAAAGCCAAAGCGTCGCCCGGCCTCAAGCTTCCCACACTCGTCCTTCTTAGCTCCGCCACCATAGATCCGCATCTGAGCCGCCACATGCCCTCATGGTTCCTTCCCATCATGCTCACGGCCGCCTCGTACGTCTATGAAGACTTGCGAATCGCTGAAAAGATGATGCGCGCTCAATCCAGCTGGCTGTCCTCGGTCTTCATCAAGCCAGCCGGCCTATCACCCGATGTGTCGCGCGGACACCGGTTGACGCTAGATGAGGAAGAGAGCTTCATCAGCTACTTGGATCTGTCGGCGGGTATGATCGAGGCTGTCCAGGATCCTGAGAGCCGCTATGAGGGGAGGAATGTGGGTGTTGTGAATGCTATGAGGGGAGTCGGTGCCAAATTTCCCAAGGGTACCCCGATGTGTATTTTGATGGGTTTGACGAGGCATTTCTTTCCGTGGCTGCATCCTTACTTGCCTACCACGGGCCCAGCTTAGAGCCGCTGTATGTTGGTCAAGACATGTATATGATTAAGCTCTATATTCTCATTCCTCTCGTTATCTTATAGAGAGTTTCCGACGCCAAACTCCTCCTTCTCTCACTACTGCAGCAGCAGTCGACCCGGTTGCACACACAGCGTTCAATGGAATCAAGACGTAATTCTCATTCAGACTTCTACTTGTGGACGAAAGACCTACCCAATCTACTGATTCACTAAATCCGGCCTCTTCCATGGCTGCTCAAACCCAGTGAACGGCACCCACTTGAGGTCCGAGGGCCGATTCTTCGTCGTATCCTGGCACATCCTGGCCAACCTCAGCCACATATCCCCCTTCATCGGGAAGTAGGCCCCATATTCCCCTTGCTCGAACTTGCTGGCCGAATCCTCTCCATTCTTCAACGCGCGAATGAATTTGGCCGCATGCCCATCATCGTGCTCCTTGATGACGGCGTCGAACAGTTCGTCCCAGTTCATTCCGTCACTCTCAGGGGAGGAATAGTCCGCAATGGCACTGCCGTCAAGCACCGCGCACCCGGACACGGCGTACCAGGCCAAATCAAGACGCGCCTTCCACTCGACAAGGCGCACGCGGTCTTCGAGCTTGATCCAGTCTTGCTTGATGAAGACGGTGAAGAAAATGCTGCTAGTCACGCAGTGCATGTAGAAGAAATCGATCTTCGTCTTGCGATTTGGCTTGCTCTTGTCCTGCGCAGCACCCGCGAAATACGCACATGTGCTGATCATCTCGGCGGTGCGCCGCTCGAGATCTTCCTCGTCGTTCTTAATGCGGAACTGCGATGCCAGACTTGCCATTTCCTCGCCTGCGCGGCCCACGATGCCGTCGCGCATCTTGTTGCCAAAGTCGGTCCATTTGGGGGCGTTTCGGATGGCATCGGTGGCACGCACCTCGTGCACCAGCTCCAGCATCGATTTGGGCTTCCTTGACGGGTACGAGATGGCGGCTTCTTGTTCGGCGTTGTTGAATAGCGTGCTGATGTTGGCGTCGTCGTGGGCCGCTGCCTGGGCAAGGGCTTCAGCGATGATGGCTGGTTGCTGGAACTCGACGCCGAGGCCTAGGTGGATGATGGGATGGTAGGCACCCTCGTACATGCGAGCGAGCAAGAGGTCGGCGACTTTGGTGCGCGCCAGGACATACTCCTGGATGGCCTCCTTCCAGCCCTTGACGCTTATCTCGCCCTTGAAAAACTCAAGGAAGGTGTGGTATTGATGGACTTGCCCAACTACTGCGTTATACAAAGCATCGGGGTCGTCCTTGCTTCTCAGCTTCTCGAGCAGTTCATTGTCCACCGAAGGCATCGCTCGCTGGATCGGCACACCATCTTCATACCTCGCCTTCAGCTCCTCTGGGCCAGCACCCAGAGCCAGAATCGTAAGAAGGCTGTGTACGATGTGATTATGGCCGGCTGTGTCGCGGAAGAACATATGCCATTCCTCGTGGTTCTTTTGAAGTAGTTTGTTGCATTCTGCAAGAGATTCCGGGGTGACTTCACCAGCGGCTTTGATGAGGCCGACGTGGGAGGGGAACAGTTGAATTGCTGAAACCGTCATGATTTTGATTGATGGGTAAGTCTGGGTTGCCTTCAAGACTTGAGAACTCGTATAAGGTTTCTTTTATCTTCAGTGATGGCGGCTTTTCAAAAACCGGTCTCCTACAGCATTCGGTCTACATCGGAACGCCTTCTGGAACATCGGAACCCGAGGGCCCGAAATGTGTCGTGCACACATTCCGTAATTCCTTCGATCATGCCACAGTCATTACAGAATGACGCGAGGTTTGAGGTGGTCATGCAACCAACCAATCATGCTCATCTTCAGCTGCGTTGCTGTGTACTCACATATGTTTTCTCATAGCATGGGAGATTTAATTGAGAATACGTAGACAAAATCTATATGCTGTGCCGTGCCTGCTCAAATGCTAAGTTGAAACTGCCTTGAGCGCGTAATTGTAACTTCGTAATCTTAAGTACAATTTCACCTAATGTCCATTGGTCAACATCTCAATCTGAACCCTCGCCTTTTCAGCCGAAATCCGTTTCAAGTGTTTCAAAACGGCTTCCTGCACCTCAGATTTGATAATCTTGTGCGTCGCGTTGACTGGGAACTCGACGAGGCCCAGTTGTTTCAGACACGCAACCCCCCCAAGCGCGTAGTCCCTGCCAAGAACAGCTCGAATGTGCTCTTTTATTTGCTCTGCACTTGCATTTGCGAAAGAGTCGACGACTGCAAATGGCTCCGCACCTATCACCGGGTGAGGAGCTGCCACTACGACTGTCTGTTGTTTTGGTTAGTGTCGTATAAGTCTAATTAGAAAAAAAAAAAGTATAAAATATGCTTACCTGGCTCTGAGTGAAGGCTGCAACACAGCTCTCAATAACGGCAGGTGCAATAGTCACGCCTGCCCGCTGAATCATGTCCTTTCGTCGCCCAACAATGAAGACCAAACCATTGCCATCAATCATAGCCATATCGCCCGTATTGAACCACCTCCACTTTTTATCATTATAGAAAGACTCCTCGGAGCGGCCACCGAGATAGTGCCTGATGATGCTTGGGCAGGAAATATGGAGCTCTCCAAGCTCTCCCCTTTTCGCCACAGCACCGCTGCGCAAAGTGGAACAGAGACGAACTCTAGCACCAGAAGCCACGACCCCAACAGGACAGATCTGGCCTCCTACAAACGGGATGCTCGTGGGAGGAGTCTCGAGGAAAGGCCATGCGAACACGCCCGGACCCTCAGTCATGCCTTGATTTACGCACACTTGGGCCTGTGCGAACAAAGCAGCACACTTGGCCAGAACTTCCTTGGTGACGGCGTCGCCACCGACCTGGATCCTCTTTACACAGGACACGTCAATAGGTCTTGCTGCTAGCTCGACTGAGAATTCGTGCACCATTGGCGGTGTCAGCACGAGGAAGGTGGCACCAAGCTGTTCTATGGCCTTGATGGCATCGCGTACGCTATAAATCTCACGAATACGTTAGTAAATAAACTTCTCGAGACCGAAAGGGATGCGAAAGGTACTCTTGCACTGACCTGAATCCCTGGCCCGTAAGAACCACTGCACCACCCGCTCGCCACGTCTGCAGGGTCTGCGCCGGCGCAATGCCCCGCGAATTGTGCGGCTGCATTAGAGCATATCGCGCCGTTCCCGATTCTGGGTCAATGAGCCATTCCTGAGAGTGGAGCGCATGTGAGATGGCAGACACAGACTGGGGACATCCCTTAGGAATACCAGATGTGCCCGACGTGAACATAATGGAGTTGATGCGCCTTGGATTATCTTGACGTGCTGCCGAAATAAGGGCTGTCTCGTCGACAAAGCCCTGAGTATTTGCGTGGTTGGCTACCGCGGCAAGAGATTTCCATCCTGGGGAGGCAGAAGCAGACTCCGAAAGACAGATTCGTACGGGCTGCGGCAGTTCTAACTCTGACATGGCCACTTCGATGGCCTTGCCACTGACGACATCGGGTGCCACCACAAGCTGGGGCTTTATCGTTTGCAGAGTGTGTTTGAGTGCCGTAAATCCGGAGATGTCCAGACAAGCCGGGTCAAGGCTCACATAGGTGATGCGCAGTAGAATGCATGCCCAGAGCAAAATGGGGTACTCAGCGCCGTTTGGAATAAGCATGATCATTCTCGTGTTTGGCTGGACACCAACAGCCAAGAGTCCTGCCGCGAGTTTCAAGGCCATGCGATGGAGTTGTGTGTATGTGAGCGTGAAAGCGATGGCTTTTTCCTCGCGAGTGGGGCTGCGAGGAGGCGTTTTTTCTGGCTCATGGAGCGAATGTACTTGGCCTCGATCTTTACACCAAAGCTTTGGCGTTGTAGTGTCGTTGTGGAATCTACTGACGCGGTTCTCTTCGTTCTCTTCGCCCTCTTCGGAGCATGTAGCGACCAGTTGTTGGAGGCTAGCCGTCTGATCCATCAGGCAGATCACTGCCGGCCCATGTGGGTTCCTCTTCAAGCCTCGTTCAATATGCTCAAAAACCGACAATTGTGGCCAAGTGGCGCCTTCAACCTCGGCCAGCTGCTCCCCTTCTTGAGGTGGAAGTTGGCCATCTTGGGGGTTTTCGGTTCGATGCAACAAAGAAAACAAATAGCGAATAGCTAGAATTAAACAAGGAATGCCCAGGAGAAGGTATGACACCATTGTTACAGAGCGGAAAAGATCAAAGAAAACGAGCGTCTTGGAAAGTTAGACGATACGATACTGTATAGGATTGAAACAACTCGGCATACCTAAGAGCTCGCTGATATGACTATGTTCCAGGATCCCTGCTTCTAAGAACAACTGTTCGCAGTACCAATGCCATGCGCAAGAAGAGGCATCGAATCACATGACCTGGACAACCCTACGCTGGTGGATGCTCGACTGGCGGGGTGGATGATCGGGCGGGACGGGAATCGGGGATTGAGTCGGGGATCGGTGGTCGGGAGTCGGGGATCAACAGCAGGGATGTTCACGGCACTCGCGGTTGCTCCCCATTGGCCTATGCAATTATTCCCATTTTGGGTTAGATAGTGAGCACTTGTGGTAGCAAGTAAACATTCTGTGTAGACCGCGTGCACGTCCTAACCTGCATGTGTATATGCATGTCCTACCCAAACACTGGAGCCTACCATATAGTGAGAAACATGATTAATAACAAACTGCGGCGTTGCGCTCTGATGTGATGTTAAGCCGGATAGGTTAATAATAGCTGCCTCTATGGTACTTTACGTGGACAGAACTAGAGATGCCGTTACACATAGCAAACAATGCTAAGAAATTTATCGTTAAGCTATCCAATACGTACATTCATATGTATGGGTTCATTTCTCGCCCCGCCGAGTCCATAGCGGGTTATCATCTCTTCGACATGTCGACGGGATCTTCATTCCTGCTGGTCGCATTCTAGCACCAAAATGTACCCAGAGCGCCGATAACAGCCCCCACCAACGGAAAGCAAGATCGCGTAAAATGCATCCAAGCCCACTTGACAACCAACCCCTTAGCTTCCTTGATCCCAAGAACACTGACTTCCGAATGTCCTCCCGTCCGGACAATCCTCGTCACGGCCTCCAATCGGAACAGCTCGTCGTTGGTCGGCTTCATGATGAGCAAGGTAAACGGAATGATGCTCACCGTAACGAGGCCTGCAAGTGCAAGTAAACGCCAGGGTTTTGGCTTCTCGGCTTTACGCTTCCGGATGCAGGTGTAGCTGTAGAGCAGAAAAGTACTGATGGCCATTCCCGGGAGCACTTGGTGCCCATAGTGGTACATGCGCGTCCACTGGTGGAAGAGTTGTGGTGATTCGGTCGTGGTGTCGAGAAGAACGGGGACGGCCATGAGGGAGAGCGACATCATGCACCCTGGGATTATTGAGATTAGAATAGAACACTTCTTTTCACAACGGATGACTCATGACATACCAGAGAGAAAGGACCCTAGGACTATCGCCGTAACCTGAGTTTTTGTCGTCGATCCGGTCGCAGCTTGCCTTTTCCGAAATGCGACCGAATTTTCTTCCGTTTTCGAGCCCTTCGTGCTGCCCTCGACCAGCTTTCCATGCTCGATAAAGTCGGTGACCCATCCAATTGTCATCATGCTCCTGTGAGTATCTGCGAAGTTGACATGATCTCCTGCTATTTGCTTCCGGTACCACGGATCTTCTCTCATCCGCTTGTAGTCGTCGACGCTCCTGAACGTCACCTGGCTGAAGCAGTCAAAATCTGCCAGATTCACCATGTGCTCGTCGAAGAGCTGCGTCATGAGAGCGCGAGTCTCGGTCGTGTTATGGAGCTAATTCCTCCTTAGTCAATTCTGTTTTAGGAAGAATAGTTCCAGGTCGCTTTACCATTGTCCAACGAATGATTCCATACTTGGCCATCAGGCCTTTGGTCATGGGCCCAGACACCTGCGTCATGTGACGCCTGTAGTCCTCCTCACTCATTCCAGGTCGGCGGTATCCACAAATGGTCAGACAGAGGAGTTGGCCATCAGGGTTGCCCTGGGGAAGGTCTGGGAATCCTTGAGTGGCAGGCATGGTGTGAATTTGGAGTTTGACGTGTGGTTCGTGAACGGTTGGCGAAGATAGAGGATCCTCCACACGTCTTGTACATTTATCTACGCGTTGTCTTGCCCCGAGTCCCGAACTCCGATTGAAGCGCGAAAAGGAAGCCCGACAGGTCAGAGATTACGAAGTTGGAGGACTTTTCAGGATGGACGCATATGCAGCTATAACGTTCTGATGTTGCCAATCTAGTTGCTGGAAAGGAGACCGATGATCCCCTATTGGACTGTATCGTATCGTAAAATTTATGCCTTTAATGGAAAAAGTGACTGCAAAAATGCATGGCGCACCTCTAAACAAATACAGACCCGCGGAAAGAAATCTAAGAGGCCGTAAGGACCGAATACAATTTCGCCAAAAAGAAAATTCACTCCGCATCTATTCATAAGGTTTGCAAAATCCGATTCACCCTCAACCGTGATATTCCTCCAACCAAGCGCGCAAGTCCCCAATCGTTGGGTATTCGAGGAACAGACTCCCGCTCACCACAACGCCCAGCTGTTCGCGGAAATTCTCGGCTATGACTAAGCTCATGAGCGAGTCGACGCCCAGGTTGGCAAAGTGTGCGTCGTCGGTGAGGTCGGCTGGGTCCAGTGCGGATTCCTTTGCAATTATGTTCAAAGCTTTGGCTGTTATGCTGTCTGGGTTCGTCGCTTGGGGTGCATCTTCTGCTATGATGCCGTTGACCTTTGGCTCTTCCAAAACCGGGGCGGTTGGAGCTGGTGCCGGTATAGGGTTGGAAGGCTTCGAAGTCAATGGTTGTGATATCGGTGCAGCCTTGGCGACTGCAGGAGCAGGAGCAGCAGAAGCGACAGGAGGGGCCTTGGAGTCATCTGGCGCAGAGAAGAAACGGCTGAGCAGGATTCGCGGGTATCTGTGAAACTTGATGCCTTTGACTAAGCCGATGATTGCATCATCCTGGAGAACATAAACATCTCCAAGAAAAGTGGCGTTGTCCTCTGGCGTGGGGATCATTTTGACATAGGAACGGTACTTCGCCCCAGCTACAAGGGGCTTCGCGAAGCGCATCGACCGCCAGCCTGGCGTGACGCAGAAGTTGGTTTTAGTGTCCATAGCGTCGCTCACGTTGCAGACGAAGCCGGCCAAATGTGCCACGCTATCGATGAAATATGGCGGCACAGTCCAGGAGCCGCCCTTTTCGGTAGATAGAGTCACGTCGGCAAAAGCCTCAAGATCGTTCAGAACAACCGACGTCATGCCCCGATACTTTTCGTGGTAGTCGACCAAGTTGTTGGCGAAGAGAAGGTAAGCCATGTTACGGCTGAAGCGGTTGGCAACCCCCGAACTCGCCAGGTGCTCGAGTTGATCGATTCGGGATTGTATCAGGTGGGTTAGGGGAGCCCAGGAAGCCAGCCATTCCGTGGCTGGGGCGTAGATGAGGGTGGCTGTTGCAAATGGCTCGTCGGCTTTCGTTCCCGTGGAATGCACATTGTACCAAGTCATCTGAGCTTTGTTGGAAGCGATGTTGGCTGTAGTGAGTTCAACTTGTATGAGCTGGGGCGTGTCTGGATTGCTGTTGGCGACAAGACCTTTGAAGACCTCGAGGTTGGTGATATCGATTTTGACTTCTTTGTTGCCGCTTCCAGACACAAGCTTCTTGTATAGATACTCGCCAAGAGTGTATGCAATATCAGCATGGATAGACTGTAAGTTGGTCGTTAGCTTGTGCATTTGCAAGGTTTTGGGAATTGTGCGAACGGTAACAAACGAGTATAGCTTACCGAAGTGACCACACCACACCCGTTCATCTTATGACCCCAAGCCGCAGCTCGGAAGTCTGGATACGCTAGATCGGATTGCATTACGACAGTTCCAGATGTCCCCGAGAAAGTCTCCTCAACGATGCGCTGAACCGTTGACGTGCTCAAACTAGACACACTAGTCGGCAGCTCCGATCTCGTCTGGCTTGCCTGTGCTTTTTCGGCATCGTAAAAGGAGTTCCCTTTGGTGAGAGCCCAGTCCCCATTGTACTGTATCCAAAAGTTCTTGTCATTCCAAGCATATGTGGGCAGGTCGAGCAGCTGCAGTGACTGCTCAAACGGGCTGTGGAATTCGTTCCAACCAACTGGAATTCCGGCGCAGTGTAGCGCTGCAAGGCCTGTCGCCATCGTAGTCCAGTTATTCTCGCCTCGGCGAAGAGATGGCACAGAGGCGCCAGATGGAGAAAGTGTCGACTTTACGAAACCAATGCAGACGGGATGGGGTCCAATTTCAATCCAGACTGTGTCGTCATCGAGAGTGCCAATTTTTTGAGCGGTTTGCAGAGCCGCGAGGAAGTTGACGGGCTCACGTGTGGCCCGACGCATGTAGGTGCCATTGACTGTTTTGTCATCAAAGATGACCTTGTTGAGGAGAGGCGAGATAACGGGTACGGTTGGCGCCTGAAAGAGCACTCCACTCTTGGCAATGGCCTCGAACTCGTCCAGAATGGGGTCAGTCTGGGCTGAATGGAAGGCAAATGCTACGTCGAGACTATAGCACTTGTAGCTGTCAGCTTCGAGAATAGGGACCAGAGCATTGATGTCTGCAACCGGACCACTAAGAACTGTCTCCTTTGGTCCGTTGATGCAAGCGATTTCGTAGGAAACGTGTTTGTCATCGACACTCTTTTCGATCTGCTCGACAGAGGCTCGCACCGCTAGCATCTTGTGGCTGCCTACTTGGCATCTGGCTTCCAGCATCTGCGCTCTCTTCCCAACAAGGAAAATGGCTTCAGAAGCCGAGATGACGCCGGCTACGTGCAAAGCTGCGTACTCGCCGAGACTGTGACCAACGACGACATCGGGCCTCACGCCTAACGATGCCCAGTACTTGGCCAAAGCAATTTCCGTACAACAGAGCGCAAGCTGCGTCATTACTGGCGAATGCTGATGCTCGCGGTTTCCGGCATGGCTGCCATCCAGCACTGGAAGGAACGAGGGGAACCCTTGTCCTTGAGCCAGGTCATCCAGCAACAGCATCTGGGACCGGAAATACGGCGACTGATGGAACAATTCCAGGTTGAACGATTTGTAGGAGGCGCCCTGGCCTGTGAAAGCAAAGGCAATGGGAGGCGCGCCCGTGCTGGGGATGGGCTTGTGTGAGTCGGCTGTGCCCATGGCCGATGAGAGCTGTCGCTTGATCTGGTCGATGGTGGAACCACAAACAGCTACACGGTAATTGTGGTGATACCTACGAGCCGTGGTAGAGTAAGAAAGATCTGCGAGCGATGTGTGGGGGTTTGCATCTAGATATGCGATCATCCTCTCGAGATTTCCTCTGAAAGAAATCTTGCTCTTAGCCGACACGGCGACGGCGTGCAAAGGACGAGAATCTGGCTCGGCAGCTCTACGTTCTGGCGCGTCTTCTATGGCGATGCATGTGTTCCCCCCGGCAGCACTGAAGTTGTTCACAATAGCAAGGCGCTTCTTGCCCGGCTCGCGAGGCCATTCCGTCTTCTCATATGGTATGCGGACGTTTCGCTTTTCCAAATCGTTGAATCTGGGGTTGAGGCTTTTTTTGATGCCTACGTGTGGTGGAATGGCGTTTTTCTTCAACATAAGGAGCACTTTGACGAGAGCTGTGACACCCGCCGCAGCCTCGCTGTGCCCTACATTGGCTTTGACGGCGCCAATATACAGAGGGTTCTTAGCACTTCGCCTTTTTTTCAAAGGCGCAAACACATTCGTGACCGATTGTATCTCCTCGGCATCTCCGGCCTGAGTGCCTGTTCCGTGCATCTCAACGAAGCCGACGTTGAGCGGGTTGATGGATGCTCGGTTGGAGACAAGTGTGCCCAAGTAGGCTTGGTGACCTGCATGGGGGTGTGTGATGGAAATGGCTTCTGCCGAATGATTTGTTGCTGCGGAGAGGATAACGCCCAGAATATTGTCGTTGTCTTTTTCGGCATCCTCGAGGCGTTTGAGAACGATGGAAGCGACGGCGTCGGCTCCTGTTTGGAATCAGCATCGCGCCATTTTCTCAACTAAGATGAATTTAGTGAAGATTGGATCAATAGACTTACGGCAATATCCATCAGCTTCGGCATCCCAAGTTTTGCAAGCATTTGGCGTCTTAGATAAGAAGTGGCCGTTACTCAGACCTGCAAAGGCATCTGAATTAGTGAGGACGTTGGTGCCTCCAGCAACAGCCATATCAATTTCATTGGCCCAGAGTGCGGTACAAGCTGTCTGTATGGTCGCTAGACTGGAAGAACACGCTGTGTCGATACTGTAACTGGGACCCGAGAATTTGAAGAAGTAATTGATCCTTCCAGGCCCAAACGCTCGACATCCTCCTGGGATAAAGTAGGTGCTGATCTCCTGAGCCGAGTTGACCTCGCGATAGTCGTCGCTTGCTTGGCCATAAAATGTACCGGTCCGATGGAGATCTGTCGAAGCGGTTCGATTGGCTACATAGCCGGCTCTCTCGAGCGCCTCATATGCTGTCACAAGGCCGAGGCGCTGCATGGGATCCGTTTGCTGTGCTTCACGAGGCGACATGTTGAAGAAAGGTGCGTCGAAAAGGCCGGGTTCATCGATAAAACACCCATACGGAGTCATCGACGTGTTCATACGCTTTCCGGTCGGGTCGTAGTGAGAATCCACGTCGAATCTGTCGGCGGGAATCTTGCGGTGCACATCTAGTCCCTGCTCGAGCAGTTGCCAGAACTTTTCCGTGTCGGACGCGCCTCCAGGCATTCTGCACGACATTCCCACGATAGCGATCTTGGAATGCTTGGGATCCCTATTTCCTGCGTCCAGGTCCGGATCGACGGCGTCGGCGAAGGCCACCTTGTTGTGCATCCAGGCTCCAAACTCCTCGATTGACAGATCCAATTCCGGAACCTTTTTCAAGGCTTCCGAGAGTTCCAAAACGGGAAGCGACATCCGAAACACCTGCAGATGAACACCTGCTTGTGGAATGTCCTGGGCCCGCTGGCTTAGGCCATGCACGACCTTGTTCCATTGGATCGCCTGCGTAAGAATCTCGCGGACGATTTGCTCGAAAAGTTCAGTCGCACTAGATGCAGTGTAAGGCTGGCCGGTGCTTGTTGAGAAGACAGCACACCGAGGTGTGTATCGAGAGCTAATCCGCTCCAAAGACGATGTCGAAACGACTTGCCGCACGTTTTCCTCGGTATATATATGCGCAGCGTGACACAAGCCAGAGTAAACAGGCAAAGCGACACTCCGCAAATCGCGAAAGAAGTCGTCCATTCGGAAAAGCGTCTTCAGCCTTGCTGGAGGCCCGCTGACTGTCACGGAAGTATCACTGTAGGCGCTGATGAAGATCTTGGCAGCTTCAGGGGTCCTCTGGGCGCAATTAGAACGAAGATCTGGACTGCGGGTCTTGCCATAAAATCGGTTCGGGTTTGCTGTGACTTACTTCTTTCTTATGCATAGCGTTGAGGTGCTGCTGAACTTGCTGTGCGGCCACGTTTGGCACTACATACGCCCAGGAATCCAATGGGGCGTCGTCGTGAATATCGTCATGCTGCAGATTCTGGGAGACCTGATGGACTAGAACACCGAGACGAAATGCTTGCCGTATGACTTCGGCTCCGATGCTTGCTATGTCAGCCACTGTCCTGGCCAATGAGAGAGCTGGGGCCGCCAGGAGCCCGATGCCCAGACCAGCCAGGCACATGTTGGTATCATCGTGATCAAAGGAGCCCGGGTTACTTTCATAGTGGCTATTCGGGGCGTTGTCGTCAGTGCTCTCATTCTTCTTATATGTTCAAGTTTGGGACCCACCTAATCAATGTCCCGAGTTCAGCAATGCAAAGGAGAAGTCCATCAACGGACCCAGACAGAGGCCCTTTTCGCAGCTCCGGGAAGTCCAAGAAAGTAAGGATGATTTCAAATGTAGGGACCAGTTTCCTGAGTTCCGTCGGCAGCTGGCGTACTTCATCGCGAATGGCGAGCGTGCTATCTTGCAAGAACCGGGCGAGAATGGGGTGATGTCTACTTTTGCTGCGCTGGTGCAATTCTCTGAAGAGGTTTGGTAGCTCGTCGAATTGAAACTCGTTGCTGAAGTAAACGACCTTCATCTTGCACCTCTCGCGCATGTGTTGTTGAAACGGGATTATAATAATAAGATCTTCTCTTGTGCTCGACGTACCTATTCAAAGAGGAATGCACATGGGAAGGATGAGCGCTGTACAAGCCTAAGTGGAAAGCATCTATAGTTACCGCCGGATCCTGGCTATTACCTTCCCAAGTGCTTGTTATCACGCTTACGCGTTTACGAATAAGATCGGACACCGATGTTTCCGAGTTCCAGGTTTTGGATGGCCCAAGCGGCTGAAATCCCGCGTGCTCGGCTGCACGTTTTCAGGCCCGAGAAAGGTTGCGTTTGGAGAATCATGTTCCTCGGTACCGGTGTAGATACCTGGCTGGTATCGGTCATCTCACTGCGCCACTCGGACGTCCATGCTCAGTGGCGGTTCCTTCTTTCCGACATGAACGAACACGACAATCCCCGGGGCTGTCCTGCAGTGCAATAAAGACTGTAAAACCATAACCATGTTCTAGGCACTTGTGCATACCATTCGTGGAACTCTGCCCGGTTTCTTGCTAGACAATGACCAAGTTGTGGACTCTGCTCCTATTGTACGGGCTCTCGTTGGTAGAGGCCCGAGTCCTTCCCTCCCATGCGTCCCCGGTTTCTGCTCGGGCCGTCCAATCGGCCAACTATGACTTCGTCATCGTGGGGGGTGGACCTTCTGGACTGGTACTAGCTGACCGGCTTACAGAAGATCCCAAAGGTTTGTTCATGCATTTCGCCTATACTCTTTCGGGTAAAGAGAGCTAATGGGAAGCAGTTACGGTTCTTGTGATCGAAGCTGGGCCGTTCGACCAAGGAGAAGATGGTGTTCGGGTGCCCGGTGCCTGGAACCCAGTTCCATATTTCTGGCCGGGATTGGTGACAGAACCACTCACTGCGTTGAACGGCCGTGCCGAGCAAGTGGTCGTTGGGAAGGTGGTCGGAGGCGGCACCACTATTAACGCCATGAATATTCTCAGGTGAGTGACAGCATGATAGGCTTGGGTGAAGTAGTACCCATGACTAATGTTCTGGTTTTCAGAGCCACAACGGCCGACTTTGCGGCCTGGGTATCTCTTGGGAATGGCGGCTGGGGATGGAACGACATGCTTCCGTTTTTCAAGAAGGTAAGTAGATCTACTTATGGTACGGTAAAAGACGGAAACTTCAGCTTGAAAGAAGAAAAATAATGACTGACCAATGTATCCGTTCTCTCAGGGCGAAAACTTTACTGCACCTGATCCGGCATTTGCCGCTTCGAACAACATCTCATGGGATGACTCTGTCCGAGGACACGGCGGACCGCTTCAGTACTCGTACTCAAATTACAACTACCCTGGATCCGGTCAGTGGTGGTCCGCCGGACTGTCAGTTGGTCTAAAGCCCGTCCATGATCCATCGTCTGGAGTTAACACCGGGCTATTCTGGGTACCAACTGTCCTGGATACGAAGACCCAAACCAGATGCAGTGCGCGGGTTGCCCACTACGACAGCGTCAAGACTCGACCCAACTACCATGTTCTAGCCGAGCATCAGGTAGCTAAGGTCCTATTCAAAGGAACTCGGGCCACTGGCGTTCAATATCTCGGGAGCTCTGGAGGCAATACGTCGACTGTATTCGCCTCGAAAGAAGTCATTCTCGCCGCCGGAGCACTGCATACGCCCCAAATCCTGCAGCTTTCTGGTGTCGGACCCGAGAAGTTGCTGAAGTCTTTGGGTATTCCTGTTGTCGCAAAACTTCCAGGTGTTGGGACGAACTTCCAAGATCATGCCTCGATTGTTGTGCAATACAACTGTAAGTTGAAAGTTGCTTGCTCTCCTCTTCTTGAAGCATGGATAGCTGAATTTCCTGTCCAGTCAGCAACATAATCACCCCCAACGCTGGCTCGCTCGCCACCAATGCCACGTACGCTGCTGAGCAACGGGCGCTCTACGACAGCCATCAACCCAGCGCCTTTACCGTGGTGAGAGGCCTCGGCTCGACCTTCGGAGCTCTGTCCTTTAAGGATTTGGCCAACGCTAGCGCATCGATCATCAGTAATGCTAAGACGCGCGACGCGGCCGCTTCTCTTCCAGCAGACGAGGATCGCACCGTCGTGGCAGGTTATAAAGCGCAGCGTGAGATACTGGTGCAGCAATTGCAGAACCCGGATATGGCAGTATCGGTCACGGCCTGGGACACCTTCTCGTCGGTGATGGTGGCCGTTCTGAAACCCTTCAGCCGTGGCAAGATCACCATCAAGTCGACTGACGTTCGGGTGGAGCCCAAATTAGACTACCGCACTGCTACGGACCCCTCTGACTTGCCTATCTTAACTGCAACGCTCCGCAAGCTGCGACAAATCATGTCCGCGCCTGCTATGGCGGCACTTGGTACCAATGAAGCTGCTCCGCTTGGCGCACATGTCCAGAGCGACGAAGATTTCGAGACTGTGCTTCGTGCATCCTTGGGTGCTTCGAGTGCTCATCAGTGCTGCTCTGCGCCCATGATGCCGTTGAAGATGGGCGGGGTTGTCGATCCGAAGCACAATGTCTACGGCGTCACCGGGCTGCGCATCGCCGATGTGAGCACTTTCCCAATGGCTGTTTCGGGAGGCCCCACCGCAAATGTGTACGCCGTCGCTGAAAAAGTGAGTTACCCTTCTTGAACTGTGATTCATAGCATGGAAGCAAATACTAACGTCTTACAGGTTGCCGATATTGTGAAAAAGACTTACAAGCTCGCCTAGTGCTCCATGTATATAGTCAAAAGCGCATCGAATCAATTATGTGTCAGCCCTTGAGAGCGCTATAACTGGTGCTTGCGTGAATGCTCGTTGCACTTAGGCGGGATGCCGTGTGTTGAGCGTCAACTGGTCGGGGTGCTTGGAGGTTTGATTTTCGTGACGCGCAATTAGGCCGCGCTTCATCAGCCCCTGACAGCAGTGCGTTAAGACTAATGTCAAATTACCGAACCAGTCAGCAACGCTTGAACATTCAATGGTGTTTCTTTCTATATTACCATAGGTAAGTAGACCTCTCTGTTATGCTGTAGTCTGCATGAATATGTAGGTCAAGTGAAACCAGCCCCGTCTACGCTGTTGAGCTATGTTGTCATTGCTGCATAAGCAGTTCCACCTTCTATTAGACGCTTAGGACTATGACGTTAGACATTTTGGTCTGAGGGTCTTTCATTGCTACGAAACTTCAACAGCCACGCTCCAAACTATGCAGCCACATCACCCACCCATCAAACCCCTTCAACTCTCTACCCCCTCCTCCTTCCCATGCTCAAAAATTTTGTCATGATCATACTCACTCCACCTGATATCCGGCTCCACACCCGCAAACTTCCAAACCCCCTCCACTTTCCGATACCAAACCGTGCTCTTCCCATGAGCATGCCCTTTGACGGCAACCTCTTTCATATCCGCATCAGCATACTTCTGATGTGCGACTCGCATCTGATGATACCCCGTGATTTCGGTATCACTGATTTTGACCCACTTGGACGCGCCGACGAAGTGCTGCGTTTTAAGGAGCGGGTTACCGAGGACGTGTGGGTTAGATGCCATGGCGATGAAGTCGGTGGCGGGGAGCGCTTCCCAGAGTTTGTTGAGAAAGGCGCTATAGTCGATCTACAAGGAGAGAGCGGCATGTTAGGAGGATTGTATGTGCGTTGCGAAAGGGAGGAGGAGAGGAGGACACACTCGGAGCACGGGAGCGATGCATTTCGAGAGGCGTTCCCAGTCTTTGCTATCGTAGCTCTCGGCCCACTCGAAGAGGGCTGCTTGGCAGCCCAAGATGTCTGTATTGGGGACGGTGTCAGCTACCATGTGACAACATCGAGATGGCGCACTGCCAGCATACGAGGAATGACACGGGCCTACCTTCAAATGACGGTTGCGCTGACATTGTTGCAATAAAGCGTAGAAGCGATAGAATGGATAATTCAGACGTGTGCGACCGGCCCCGGTAGGCTTTCTCTGCAAATAGCGAAATGATCGCACCCAGAAGCCTTCACTGCACCTTCCGACCATCGGGGGCTCGACATTCAATCCGCGGTCCGCAGTCCGCGCCTCCGAATGTAATATTCCCAATGGCAATGGAACTCGAAGCTCGGGACTACAGCCTGCGATATCGGAATTACTTTATGGCGGGTTCCGAGGGCCGAGTAGCCCATCTGGTTCCCGATCCGAGCCTGAGCTAAGCGGCTTACTCTTGTTGCTCAACCCTCGCAGCGAATACATGCTGACTGCGTGGTCTGAGATTGTTGAGCTTATCATGGCCCGCATCGATGGCGGAATGATCGCGTATACCAACCATGCGGACATGTGGAATCAACCGCGGAACCTCGGAATTCCTTCGAAGGAATACTATCCCAGAGACCTATATATTACCCTGTTCCTGCTAGTTCCGTATATGCGAAAAGCGTGAAAATTCTCTCAGTAGTCTAAATCGCTACATTTGAAATAATTTCTTTGCGATATCAAATGATCTACTGCCTTCAAAGGCATAGTGTAAGTAAGCGGTCCGCATTTGAGTTACGATATGGGGGCACATATCTCATTGAGGCTTCTAAGGAACCGATCAAATTCCACTCGCAGGTCCAAGTGCGTTTCTAGTATAGAATCTCCAGACCTTTCTAAAAGCCGGAATAGCTAGCTTTGAGCTTCAAGTACTATATAGCTGTCAATCCATGGAGAGCAACACGTTAATCGTGCATCCCCATGTCTCTACGCCGCACCACCGTCAAGCGTGATAATCTTTCCATTGACCCACTCGCCCTCATTGCTAGCCAGAAACACCACAACGCGCGCAATATCGACCGGGAATCCATTCCTCGTCAAAGGGGAAGCATGCGCCGCCATCTATGTCTCATATTAGTTCAATAACCCGAGGAAAAGAAAGATCTTCACATACCGCCTGCCTCTCCTCAGCAGAATACTTCTCCCCACCTGGGATATAATGATGCGAGACATCATGGAACATATCCGTCACGGTGCCTCCAGGCGCCACGGCATTGACAGTAATCTTCTTATCACCGCAGTCCTTTGAGAAGACGCGAACAAAAGAGTCGATGGCGCCCTTGGAGCCCGAGTAAACGGAGTGCTTGGGCACCGTGAAGTCCTTTGCCGTGTTGGACGACATGAGGATGATGCGGCCGCCGGTGTTGAGATGCCGGTAGGCCTCGCGGGCGACGAAGAACTGGCCTCGCGTGTTGAGCGCGAAGACGCGGTCAAACTCTTCCTATCAAGTTCAACGTCAACGGACGTTGTCCAACGAGCTGAGCTCGGTGCGCGAGCAAAACAAGGACAGACATACTTCGGTAACATCGCCCAAGTGACCAAAACTCACGACGCCAGCATTGCTGCATACAATGTCGAGGCCACCAAAGTGCGCGACCGCCTCGTCCATCAGCTTTGCTGTCTCAGAGACGTTTCTGATGTTGGCTTGCAGGGCGATGGCGTCGGAGCCGAGAGCTTTGATCTCGGCGACGACTTTGAGGGCCGAAGCTTCAGAGTGCGCGTAGTTGACAACGACTTTGGCGCCGCAGCGACCCAGCTCGACGGCCATTGCGGCGCCGATGCCGCGGCCGGAGCCCGTGACGAGCGCAACTTTCCCGTCGAGGCGGTAGGGGATGTGGGGGGTGGTGGAGGAGGGCATGATTGCGTACTCAGGGGTATTGTGGGGGATGGAGGTGATGTAGATAGAGGCGAAGGCAACGTAAGAGACGATTAGGATGCGACGGGAGTGGTACATAAGCCAATATAACCACCTTTAGTCATTGGAGCCCATGTTCATGCCGGAGACAAAGTCGGGGTCCACGGAACCGCGAGGCCTTGCGTCCCAGTCGGAGCTCATCAATGCCATTGCCGCTGCGTCGGGATTCTCGCCGTCCCTTCGGGACTCCTGCCGCCGTAGCGGTTCGCAAGCACTGCAGACTCGGCAGGGCGTCTTTCGGGCGTAATATGGAACACGTGGTGCGTCGGCGTGGAAGAAAAATGATTTATCAAATCTAGAACCACATTATATGTATAGCGGGTTTTCAATCCCTTCTAAGATGCGCCGCCATTCCCAGAGAGAGACTCTTCAGTCGTTTCCTCATGTCCGCCTCCAGCTGACACAACATGACCGTCGAGAAGGGCAAAGAGACCTCACTCTCTCTTCTTTCTCCACTCGGCGTTGTAGTTCCCGATGTCTTTCCTCCTTGGGCATCCGTGGTCGTCTGCTCCTTTATCTTGACCGAAAGCTGGTTCACCAGCCGCTGGACGCGATGCAGCTCGCCGAGGACCCGCTGCGCGGCCATATATAGCGCGTCTTCTTCTGCAGCGTCGACGTCGGTTTTCTGGACCTCAGGCGCATTCGCGGCTGCACCGTACGAGTCCAGCACCTTGAAAACGATGAGCGAAAGTATTGTAAGCAGGTATCCGTCATGTAAGCATGGACACTGCAGCATGGCTCCGACCGCGTCAATTGTTTGCTTGTTTGCATCGATGACTGCGTCCAGGGCTGGTACCGGGGTGTGGGGTTTGTCGGCTTGGACACTCAACGTGCAGGAAGTGTCGGAAGTTTTAGGGGTGATCTGCTGGCGGAATTGTTGCTGCATTATTTGTGTAGCTCGTGTCAGACAGCTATCAGGCGCAGCAGTGGTAGTATCTGGACCCGAGGGTTGCGACTCGCGGCTTGAGTCCAGGGGAGGTAGTGTATCGGTAGCGCAAGACTCGGGCATGTCGGGAGTCCAGAGATTCATCGTTGATGGGAGGTAGTCGTCGAGGTCCATGGTCGAGAGATTTGCGGGTGAAAGCACGCCTGAACCGAGCCCCAGAGAATTCGATGGCGTGCAAGGCGTCGACACTGTCGAAATTGAGTGGCGCATGAACAGGTCATCGTTCGATCCTGTCGACGCCGAATTGACGGCAGACGACTGAATGGAAGGGGTGCCAATAGTTGACGTAGTCGTAGATAGTAACTGTTGCAGGAACATGTCATCGCCGCTAGAGCCTGTCGAACCCGTCGTCGTGCTCGTCCCGAACCACGCATCCAAATCGAACTGCTCCAACTGAGGTTCTGATCCAGCCACTGGCGAAAAATGTGTCGAGTCGACCCGTTGACTGTCGTAGCGACGGCCGGCCCGCTTCGTCGCAAGATAGTGGCAGGCGACACCGCGCTTCTGACAGCGCGAACATGTCGGCTTCTGCTTGTGACATTTCACCTTTGATGATGCACAGGCGTCGCAGCTGTCACGCAACTTGAGGGCCGTGGCGCCCGACGGGTTGGCCATTTTGGGGGATGAAGTAGCGTTCCTTGTCACGCCACTACCTTGCGGCTCTGTGATGAGGCAGGAATGGAGCCTTTTCACTACGGGGACACGACTTTGCTGCCTTCTGCTGATTAGCTCTTCCTTGCTTTTCTAGGATTTAGGTTGGTGGAGAGTCTTACGTACGGATCTAGATTTCGCTCGTGTGAGACTATATGGTAGTCGTTCCCAACATGATTGTTAATTTATTTGGTGCGATACTTGTCCCGTACGCCAGGTCGGACACTGTAACCAGCATGTGCTCATCGGAGCGATTACCACTCAACTCCAGAAGCACCGATTGGTTGCCTAGTCTTAGTCTAGGCCTTGGTAAGCATTACCGCGTGTCGACAGATTTGACACGAACTCGGTACTACTTGCATCGCATGTCTACCGTATAATCTCGCCAATAGGGACATCACCTAGCCTTATGGAGAAAGCAGAGTGTCGTAGGAGCTTTTCTCTTGATTGGCCATCAAGTAATGTTACCAATATTTGCTAAAACCGCGGTACCGTAGGTTGCGCAACAACAGAGGCCTTTCAACCCGTATCCAAATAGAGCTAGCCTGAATCCATGCGTGCGAGATAATACGGTAAACGACGGGAAAAACGGAAATATGCGGCCTCAGCCCTCAGGTCAGACATATGTTGGTTGCCCGTATACCATGCTAGATAAAGAAGGCGCAGTGCGAAGGATACGGCATGTACACCCGCACCTGTACACCATGGTCCATGGCATCGCAACACGGGAGCTGAAACACTCATGATCGCTGACTGCTGGTCGACGCGTGGAGGTGCGATGGTGAGGATTGCATGCATCAATGATTGCTCTCTTATGTACATAGGCCCTAGCCTGATCGGGCAGCTCTCGTGAATTAGGAAGCTCCCTGTGCCGATGTGGCTTTCCGGGTCAGCACGGGCGGCACTGTCCCGTAGGATTCTTCCTCGCCCGACACGAACGCGATATTATTAACCGGTCAGCCGCATTATGGTCTGATAGCGGATTCCCAGACCCACCACGGCGCTGTTGGGCGCATGCAGCTTCTTGACAACGACCAGGCCACCGTTGCCATCGTGGATGCTGTCGACTAGGTCCACTAGCTCCTGCAAGGTCAGATTGCCGGCACCTACGAGCTGCAGCAGCGACAGGTCGCGCAGCCGGGCCAGGCGTTCGACATGAGGTGGGACGGCGCCGGGCTCAGGGAGGAGCGGCGACGTCAGAATTAGCAGCGCCGCTCTGTTGGCTTGGAGGACGCCCAGGTGGGCTCGCAGCTCCGACACAATGCGGGTGCGGACGGGCGTGCAGACGCTTGTAGAGAGACGCAAGAGGTAAACGGCGGCATCGGTGATAGTCTGGGGCGTGCCCTGAGCGCGCTGATAGACGGCGAGATTGTTGTTGCACGTGGCGGGCATGGGTGCGGGGGCGGTGGGTAAATCGGTCTGCACGACGAAACGGAGCGTTGGGTGGCTTTCCGCGAGAGCGAAAATCGCAGCGCTTGCGCCTGCTGCCCCGCCCTTTCGGGGCAGCGGGCCACCCACATCGACAACACAGCCCGGTGGGCCGTCCCCCTGGACCATGCTCTCCCAGTCCATTTGCGCCAGAATATCCGTGTCGTCGGCGCCTCCCACAGCGCTAAGAAAGCTTGGCCACTGCCGCTGCACACGTTTGCTTCCCCAATCAACCGCGAACTCCTCCTGCCGCCGTGTGGCGGCCGCCATGTGCAATGCAGACGGCGCCACTGTCTCGGCAAGGAACATGGCTGCATCCAGCTGGGCCGGACGACGTACGAAGCTGGCGGACAGCGTCGTGTGGGCGACGAAGCCCGGCTGTGGCTCGCGCAGGAACCCGGTCATGGCCATGAGGCGTACCACCCGGCACAAGTGCGTTTCGGGGACATCTGCCAGTTCTGCAACGTCCTTGATGGGCAAACCGCCGTCAGCCCCGAGGGGTAGATAGGCCAGCACCTGGAACTCGCCCAGCCATTGCAGACACGCAAGGAGCTGGCTCTGCGCTCGCGTCAGCAGCTATTACGAGCAACGCAAGGGAGGAGGGGGGAGATGGAAGATGCCGAACCTGGCTGGCAATGTGCTGGAGGAAAGCGGTCGGCTCTAGCTGGAACAGCAGCGACTGTACACGGTCAATGGCCGCACGGATGCTTGTCGTGTCCGATAGCCCACGCCCGCTGCGGGCAGCGTCTCGGCACTGATCTGCGAGGAGTTGAGCCGCGCCGACTAGGTCGTTGCCATGTGTCGAATCCATGCTCGGCGATAACAAGAGCTCCGTAGACGGGGAGATCAGAGGCGCCTCAAATACCCATCCGTGTGGACAGGGAGTGGCGCGACCGTGCTGACCTGCGCTAGGGGGTGCTACAGCGGAATCACTCGGGGCTCGTGATGGAGGTGCTTGTAGGAGAGTCCCTCTAGGCGGTCAATCCACTGATGATGGCCGAGACGGGTGGTATGGTATGTTCTTCCATCGCCCGACCAATGCCCCCGAGAATGCCATGCGGTGTACGGACTGCGGTGTCGGACGTTGGACCCCGAGATGCGAGGAACGAGGAGGCAGTGGGATCCAAATTGCATAAGACAGACATCCACCTATTACCGCGTCGTACGGAATGCCTGCTGAATCCCCCGCTCGAGCTCAACACACCGCCATGACCGCCCAACCCAGCACCCTGCTCGCTCTAGTGCGGGATATCACCGATCTCGGCGAGACCTTCCACACCGCAAATGGCTTCGCTCACCAAGAGACGCGCTCTCAGCTGATCGACGCTGCCGAAAGGCTTGCCATAGCCGCCCGCTACCCAGACGAGAACATCTTCTTCGCCGTGACTAGAACTACGCAGAATGCCGCGATTCGCATAGCCTGCGCTCTCAACGTCTTTGCCGTCGTTCCTTCTAGCGGCTCAAACGACGGAGTCCCCCGAGCGAGCATCAGTGTCACAGATGTCGCCTCCGCCGTCAAGGCAGACCCCGTCGTCATCGCGCGAGTCCTGCGCGCCCTCGCCTCATGCCACATCTTCACGGAGACGGGGGAGGACAGCTACGCACACAACGAGCTCTCACGCGCCTTCCTGGTCCCCGAGACGCTGTCTATGTTCAGTGAAATCTACGACATGGCGGGCAAGGCGGCCTACGCTCTGCCCGAGTTCCTCGCCAAAACCAACTACAAGAACCCCGAAGACTACAACAATTCGGCATTCCACCTGGGTGCTCACACCGAGCTGGGCTTCTGGGAGTACCTTGAGGCGGATGAGGAAAAGCTCCAAGCCTTCAACAACGGCATGCGCTCGCAGGCCACGGTCAAAGACTTCGACAGCTCGTATCCGTTCGAGGCCGAGCTCAACGATTCCCCCGTGGGGCAAGAGGACGTGGTTCTGGTCGATGTGGGCGGCGGCCGGGGCCATGCGCTGGAGCGGATCAAGCAGCGCTTCCCTAACCTCAAGGGAAAACTCGTGCTCCAGGACCAAGCGGCCGTCATCAAGGACGCGATAGCTGGCGGGCTGTCGGCCGAGATCGAAGCCCAGGCAGCATCCTTTTTCGAGCCCAATCCCGTAAAGAATGCACGCGCCTATTTCTTCCGTCGGGTGCTGCACGATTGGTCCGATGATGTCTGTCGCACTATCCTCCAGAACACGGTCGTGTCCATGGGGGCCGAGAGCAGGGTTCTGATCGCCGAATACGAGGTGCCGGCCACGGGCGCGCCCGCCAAGCTAACCATGCAAGACATCAACATGATGGGCTTGGGTGGCTGCGAGCGCACTGAGAAAATGTGGGCCCATCTTCTGGACACCGCCGGGCTCAAGTTGACCAAGATGTGGCGCACCGCTGGGAGCAACTTCGTCGTTGTTGAAGGCCGGCTGAAGGAGGTGTAGGAGACATGTGCATGTTCGTAGTTTTGACAGTGTATGTAGTGAAAACTTCAATTGACAGGCATTCGGCTGAGAACAAGCATCGGCGAGGTCAAACTTAGCATCCTTGGCGTTCGCCTAATATTGCTGAGTCAGAGCCCAGACTCAGATTTAGATTAAGTCTGACCCGTTTCCGCATACGCTTCCCCAACCATCTAACCTGCATACACGTGCGAAACGCTTCCCCAACATTTAATTTGGACCATTTAATTACATACACGTGCCGTCTTGATTAATACGAGTCACCCCGACGCAGCGTTGACCGCTTCGTCAAACAAGGCTCGCCTTTGGGTGCAAGACGTCCCGGGTGAAAGGCCTCGGCACCCAGATATGTCGTGATGTCCAGCTCGCCCTTCTTGAACAGGCAACTTACATACGTCTGTAGCCCCTTGCCCTCGTCCAATCGCCGGTGTCCCGCCAGGCTCTCCAGCATATCAAGATATCTCTGGCAATGCGACCCTCGCCCATTCGCCTCCATCCACTGCGTCAGCGCGCGCCCCAGCGCCAGATCGTCGCGCCCGTAGTACCGTGTGGGTACGAAGAGCTTGATCTCGGGCACCGCCTTGCCGGGCGCAATGTCAAAGTAGTACAAGTAACCCTTGAGGGCCTTGCTCAGCTCCCCGAAATCGAGGCTGGTCTCGAGCTCCGACCCCGCGGGCACCTCTGCGTCTTCGGGGAAGTCATCTGCAAGCCCGTTGACGACTTTTACGAGCGATGCGAGCTGATCTAGGAGTGCGTCCATCTCGGGCGGAGCGATGGCGCCGCCCAGTGTCATGATGTGGCGCACCGACGCAAAACTTGTCTGGGTCGTGTGGAAGTACCACTTAAGACGCGACTGGAGCGGTGCGACGTTGTCGACAGCTAGCGAAATGGGGGTGAGGTGTTTGCCGTGCAGGCTAGTGGCGAGAAAATTGTCGACCGCAGTGCGCGCCGGTGTTGCGAAGACAGCCGCTGAAGCCCCAGCATCGGCGTCGATCTCCATTCTCAGCTCGTCTACACACGTCTGCCATTGCTCGAGCGGCATCAGACCAGCCTGGCCGTACTTGCGTGGGAAGAAGTACGACTTGATAGCCGTGGCCTTGTCGTGAAACTCGACAGCAAGCTGCACGCTGGTTCCCAAATGGCCTCCGCGAGCGGCCTCTCGCGCAAAGACGGCGTCGTCGTGGTCGAACAAGGTCGCCAGAAAGTGGCTAGCCCAATTGTTGTCCATGCCCGGCAAAACTTTCTTCAGACGGAACAGCAACTCGCGCGAAGCCCGCTGGTTTAGCGGATCCAGCTCCGTCCCAGCATCGTCCCCGATGGGCTCTACAACGTAGCGCACATTGGGCGTAGAGCCGGGCTTTTTGGTGTTCCACTTCCACGAGTACTCGATGGGCGTGCCGTCTAATGCCATGAGCGACTTCCATGGCAGATCGGCAGGGGATCGTAGCCACGGCCCAGGGGCGCGACCCATGTACGGCACGGTCCAGTGGTAGTGAAATAGCAGCGCCTCATACTGTTTCTCGAGGGGATAGCCTGCCGCGTCCACGATGGCGGCCAAGTGTCGGCCTGTGAGCTGCCACCATGCGTCGCTGTTGGCGTTGCCGGGGGGCAGGCACTGCGACAATGCTTTCCACGCTTCAGTCATGATGCCACGAGCGAGAAGGTGAAGGATGGTAAAGTGGGAAATGGGATGTTTTTTGCCTGATGGAGAGAGCTTGATTAGAACCACTTTGTCGGGAATTCGAGATGGCCGATTTATGTACAATCCCCGCATACGCCCACGTCTTCACCAAGCTAGAGCTATCGGAGAGGCGATCGGATAGGATTTCGAGCCCCATCGACCCCGGAAATAATGCCAGGTACCAATGTTCCTGATGCCGGGAGAGCACGAGAGTCCAGTTCCGATACCGGTCTCCGACCCCCGAGCTGCTGACAAAGGCACCGGCACCGACCACTTATATCGAGGTATCAGTGGTACGTACCTGGCCCTCATGCAGTGCATCTGTTGTCGCTTTGCATCCCCTAGTTGAAAACGAAGTTGCTTATACCTACGGTCGTTTCGACATGATGCGCAGTGCTCTTCTTCTACTAGCTGCAGCCGTTCACGTGGCTGCGTCCTACCCGGCCAATTGCGTACGTTACCATTCAAGCCCCTTTCTTAAATTTGAACACATCTCCAGCATACATATCTTGGTTCTTCAATCAACCCCCTTTGGCGATTATGCAAACCCATGCACACGCCTAAAAGAAACTCCCAAATATCTTCAACGCCCCCACAACATCACCTAAACTCCCATTAAAGAAACTACACTGACACAGCTCGTCTCAAAATAGTGCCAGAGCCTTAAATCGAAATTGCCTGGCCAAGTTTTCCTTAGCAATGAAGCGACCTACGCTCAGCTCAACAACCAGCGCTGGTCCAACACGAGCATCCTCGCACCGAACTGCGTCTTCCAGCCAAAGGCGCCCGAAGATGTATCTAAGGGCGTCAAGCTTCTCGTCACGAATTCATGCCCCTTCGCTATCAAATCGGGCGGCCACAATCCCATCCCAGGTGCAAACAACATTGACGGCGGCGTTTCCATCGTTTTGGGCGCTCTGAACCAGATCGAACTCGCTTCGGATGGAAAGACCGTACGCCTGGGGACGGGTGCCAGGTGGGGTCAGGTGTACAAAGCTTTTGCGGATAAGGGCCTCCTTGTTCCAGGCGGTTTGTGCGGAGGCACCGGGATCGGCGGTGTATCTACAGGCGGCGGCGAGTCGTACCTACTCGCGAGCCACGGGTGGGTAGTCGACAACGTAGTTAACTACCAAGTGGTGCTCGCGTCAGGAGCCATCGTTGACGCCAACCAAAAGAGCAACAGCGCTTTGTACAAGGCGCTCAAGGGTGGTGGAAACAACTTCGGCGTCGTGACGCGGATTGATGTGGTCGCAATCGAGCAGCCCAAGATCTGGGGCGGTTCGATCTTGCTCCCTTACTTCCCGGATTCTGCGATTGCAACGCTCAACGCAATCACCAACTTCACGACTCTCAGCAACACCCAGCCCAACAACGGTGCCCAGGTTGTGATCACGTACACAGCGACTGGCCAGGCGCTCATCGCACTTTCCGTCGCGAGCACTGACGGTACCGTCAACTCCACTGGCCTCGCCCCTTTCACGTCGCTACAGCCCCAAATTGCCAACACAGTCGGTCTCCGCACCATCAGCGACATCGTAACGGAGCTCGACGCCAACCAAGCCGACGGATTCCGCGACACATCAGCGACCATCACCTTCAAGAACGACCCCGCCACCCTGTTCGCCGTGCACAACGCCTCGGACCAGGTGTACCTCAAGTACAACGCCACAGTGCCGTACCTCGACTGGGTCGTCTTTTATGTGCCCACCGCCAAGATCGACTCCACGCATGCTGCTGCCCGTGGTGGCAACGTGCTTGGGCTCGAAGATAACCCAGAGGATCTCATCGTGGCGTTCATTACGCCGCGATGGCTTGACGCCGCTCAGGATCCGGTTATGTACGAGATGGCTCGGGAGTGGGTCGATGCGGTTACTAAGGCGGCGGGTGTGAACCGGCATCGCTTCTTGTATCAGAACTTTGCGGCGCCATCGCAGAAGCCGCTTTGCGGGTATGGCGCGAAGAATGTCGAGTTTATGAAGGGCGTCTCGAAGAAGTATGATCCTGGGGAAGCTTTTCAAAAACTTGTGCCTGGTGGGTTCAAGGTTAGTAAAGCTTGTTGAGCTTGCGTAATCGGGGTGTGGTGCGGTGTGTTGGTTGTGCTGGGGCTTTCTGTGAATACCAAAAGTCGACGTATATACACGAGGGAGAGAATATCAAGGCAATGCAAAATGGTGTATAAATGAACCTAGTAACTCATGTCTACTGCGTAGGACTGATAGGTCATCGATCGTAACACGGACTGCCTTGGCGGGAAATCCTCAACAGAATACTGGTGCAGTATATCTTTTTGGGAGCACTGGTAACAGCGTCTGGTATATTATCAGGAAACAAGACATCTGCCCTCGCTTACCAACCAAACTCCGTTATTAAGTGCCACCCATACCTCTTCAATTAGGAATTCATACCAGTCTACACATGACCCAATTCTCATAAACCCCAAATCCTGAAACCCATACACTCACTGATAGACGACCAAATAACAAGTCCCTAAATTAAAAAGCTGTTTCGCTGGTCTGTGAGTAGCTTAGGGTCTGGACCTACTCTACCGCCTCTAATCCACAACGCGAATGCCGTGTTCTGCAATCCCATCTCTTTACTCTGAGCCACCACTGCGCTTACAACATCGTCTGCGTCTGATGAGTTTGTACAGGAGTCGTGCACTTCAGCTTCTGTAAACCGAACCCATCATCCTCGTGTATGCTGACTCTCTCCAACCTCCACATCTCGAGGGAGAAAATCCGGGTTCAGTAATAATGCATACGAGATCTTCAGTCGAAGCTCCGGATATTTCATCTCGAGACGGCTGTACCGTCGCCAACTTGTAGTCAGCCCATCCAGCCCATTTCCAACTAGGATCAGTTCAACCGGAGAATATGAGTTGAGATATGCTAATTGATGGAGCATGGACTTAGATAGCGTGAACTGGTTCTTAAATACTGGATACGAAACTCTTGAATGGTTATGCTGTTGTTGGTGAAGAGGTAGTCCCTGTATGCACCCCAATCCCGTATATCCACCATCCCTGAATCGGTCTCGGCTCTGGTGAATGTCGCCTAGGGATACTCTCGCAGATATTTCTTGTAGACGAGCGCTGATCGAAGCTCTAGGTTTCGGAAGTCCGCTTTCTAACCCGACCTGCGCATGACACAGACAAGCACCATCCTTGGGTTGTCTGTCATCCGTGGTGGGTTCTCGAACTGAACGCGCGAAGACTTTGAATCTAGGTAGCAGACAACGCTCGGAGCTGGGACCGAGACCCAGGAAACCGCCCATTGCAGCGTATATCTCATCCCGGATGGAGTATTGTCGCTGCTAAGGACATTGTACTGGAGTTTGGAGTAGTTGTCATCAGCTGCCTCTACCTGGCGACGATACCAGTAGTGGAGCTCCGCAGCAGGGAGGCCGCGGTCGTTGCCGATCTGTCACACTATAGTCTCGGGCCTTTGCTTCATCGTTCTCTTTTCGGTGGTATGCACTCGACCACTCCACGTGCGGCGGTGCTCTATCTTCAGGTCATCAGACTGATCCTGCAAGGGATACTGGTGAGGTGCTGCTGTCGAATGCGGTAACTTTAGTGCCGCCGCTTCGTCGGGGGTGAGGCGCAAGAGTAGCCTTGGTGGTGACTGCCGATCCCATACAGAGTCATTCCAATTAAAAACATCCTCTGGTGCGGATAAGACATACCTCCACACAAGATCTTTGGGCGGGCCGCATGGCGTGATAGAGAGCGGAGTGGTGCCTGTCACACTCTGAAAGGACTTGTTCGAATTCAATCCGAGAGGCTGCACCTCTAATGGCGAGAGGTGGACAGATGGCTGTCTTACGATGCGAAAGGTGCTTCACGAGGATCCTACCAACGCGCTCTACAAGCGCCAAACGAGCATTCAACCCCGTGTGATACTGCGGGACTCTCTGACCCTCTATCAGATGTGCATCCACCGATGTCACGGTAACCCCACAATCACCGTCCCCCTCTTGCACCGGACAGTTCCCATCCCTGATGTCCCAACCACCACAAGATGCCTTCCTCCACCTCGACAAAGTCCTGCCTCCTCCCAGCTCAGGGCTGCAGAAATTCGTGCATTGCCGCTTTGCTGGCTTTGAAAGGGTCTCCTAGAAGCGAATTGTAAACAATCACAACGCCATCTTTCATCACTAACCCGACGACCCAGTGGTTTTGGTTGACGTTGAGGACGACGACTATGTATTTGGGAGCGTGAGCCTGCGTGAGTGGCTCGTCAAGATACTCCCGGTCTATGATGGAAGCGAGGTCATCTTCGTGGTCATTCCGCGGCCCCCCCATCGACCTGATGAGGTGTGTGGTCTTGTGGCGAATTTCTCCAGACTGCATGGCGGAAATATGGGGCGAACGGTGCTTCAAGAGGAGAGGCTCAAAATTCAAATAAGTTTTGATGGCAACGCCGACCATGACGTCGTTCGGCCATGATGACAGCGTCAGTTGCAAGAGCTTGCGCAAGCTGAGGATCAGGTCGCGCTGCTTGATGGAAGGCCTGAGTGTCGTCTCCAGGTCTCTGAACTCAAAGAGTGTTTGCGAGGTTGACTACTAC
Organism: Lentithecium fluviatile CBS 122367; assembly: GCA_010405425.1. Lineage (NCBI taxonomy): Eukaryota > Fungi > Ascomycota > Dothideomycetes > Pleosporales > Lentitheciaceae > Lentithecium > Lentithecium fluviatile. The sequence continues at coordinate 2,128,523 of MU005570.1, forward strand.
TGATCGAGTTGCCTTTGTAGCGTGCAGAAACCGACAGGCCGTTTCGCATCACAGGGCATTGACACTATTCGGCGGTGCGTCCCTAAGTAGCGCTGATACACGACTGATGACATTGCTGACATCCTTGCTCTCCTTGAAGGCGTCGTAGCTGGGATCGTCAACGTCCTCATCGGAGTAGCTGGCATCGAACCCGTCGAAGGCGTCGTAGCTGGGATTGTCAATGCCCTCATCGGAGTCACTAGCATCAGGATTTCGACGACCAAAGTCCTTAGCATTGACAGGGCCCTGTTCAGAGTGGTCGACATCAAGACTGCGACGGCCAAAGTCCTCAGGACCACCCATATCTTCGTCGGTGGTGCAACTGTCGTCGAAATTGTATGGATTATCCATGTCCTCGTCACTGCGGTAGCTATGCTGAAGATCGTTGACTGACCCACGCTGTTTCGAAAGCCCCAGGATTTTGTCTGCTTGTTAACCAGCTCTCGATATCGTTTGTAGCAGCTCCAGAATCATGCCAGACAAAGGGAGTCCATTGCTTGTCGGCGAGAAGGGCGGCTGCTCTGTCGACCAAGATGAAAGCCCGTGCAACTCACAACGAGAGACTGGCGTCTTCCCTTTCCTGTTGTGTGACATCGTCACTGACGCGATTCGGTCGAAGGAGAACTCCATTACGGGAAGTGGCTGAAGGCGTGCTTGCCGTCTCAGATGCGAGCGACGGGCGCGGCGGTGTAGACTCGGATTTTGCTTGACTGAGAGGAAGTCTCAAGCATGTGAGTTTTTTGTGTCGTAAGGATGCAGCCAGGCGTGCATGGGAGGAACGGCGACATTATGAAAGTGTTGGGCTTGTTGGCGGCAGGCGCGCTTGGAAGGAGAAGTGGAAGCCGCGTGTGAGAGGAGAGGTGGAAGCCATTCGTGAGAGAAAAAGTGGGGGGCGGGCATGGGAGGAGAGGTGGAAGACATACGTGGGCGAAGAAGTGGAGGCCGCGCTTGAAAGAACTGATGAGAGAGACGTGGCAGCACTGTGAGAAAGAGCAGTCTTCAGGTGCGCTGAGAAAGCCTACAGTTTGTTATCCACCGTATGGCAGTCAAGAAGGATTGTTAGAAGAAGTCGGCGTGAGCTGCCTTGTCACTAGTGTTTCGTTAATGTTATCTGTATCATCTCGGAATCGCCAGTTATCAGAAAAGAGCCATAGAAGGTGGGTTCCCTTTTTGAACGGCAACGTAAACACGTCCATGGTCAATGGTCGTCGATGGCAGGTGCTGGCGATTAATAATTCAGCCGCATAGTGTCGTGGTTGGATCGCCGCATTGACTCTGTCGTGTCGGAAGATGACTTCGCACTTCATGGGCCGTCCGAAGTCGTTTGGGTTCTGTTGGAGTTGGTAGAGAACCGAAAAGCTATCCAACTGGGAAAGCGAGCAACTTTTCCTCGCTCACTCTGAGGCCAACGAGCGAAGGGGCATGATCGATCTCGTGCACGCTGAGCTTGTTGCAATATGTACATACCATTTCCGGACGATAAGATCCCGACGAATGTGACGTGCATCCGCGCGTAACGGAACAACCGCCGTAGCGGAAAAAACTGTAGTACTTTAACTTCGCAGCAATAGTAAGCTTACGCGCGCTGTAATTTTTGCGATACTGCCTTCTTATAACATGCTTAGACAACTTCTAAGCCCCTATGACTATGCTAATATAGAAAATATGTTAGCATAGACGCCTGCCCGCCTAATTTGTAGAGAGCTTGTCTTTATTAAGGAGTGATAACCAGCAGTAAGGCTGCGAGGGGCGCTCGATTTATGCAGGGCTGCCACCACTGTCAGTACTGATCAGAGCGATTACCAGCTTTAGCTAGCACGGGATTATGACATAATCATAACGTAATCTGACGGAACAGGGTTGTGGGCTGTCAGACCTGTGGCTGTGCAAAGTCTAGCGAGCGGCCGACCAAAGCTCCGCAGCCTTGCAATCAAACTTAACTATCTCTCTGCCGCACCGTCAACGAGCTCACCTCTTGTAGATTTGCCACCTCACAATTCTCGGGTGTAACGCAGCGTCCTCTCTTCTTGTACTCGCTCACCTCGATAGCTAGGACCGACATTCTCCCACGGCCGAGCGAGTTGCCGTGCATGTCTCTTCAGCTAGGCTGCCGGTTTTGAGCCTGGCCAAACCTCATTCCTACCGCCCTCGTCCACCTCATGCGAGACAATGCGTCTCTTGCGACGCAGCAATACCGGCGAGTTTAGTCTCACTAGGAATTTCATTGGCGACGAGCCAATTCCTCCCTATGCGATACTTTCACACACCTGGGGACCGGACACTGTGGAGGTCACTTTCAATGACCTGACAAATGGCTGTGGCAAGGACAAATCCGGCTATGAGAAGATCCGGTTCTGCGGAAGGCAAGCTGAACAAGATGGCTTACAATACTTTTGGATCGACACCTGTTGCATTAATAAAGCAAACAAGGCCGAGCTCTCGCAGGCTATTAACGCTATGTTCCGCTGGTATCGCAACGCAACTCAATGCTACGTTTATCTATCGGATGTTTCGACAGCGAAGCGGAAATCAGACAACGAATTCATTGAGTGCACTTGGGAGCAAACTTTTCGAGAAAGTAGATGGTTTACTCGGGGCTGGACGCTCCAAGAGCTTCTTGCCCCAAGTTCAGTCGTATTCTTCTCCAGGGATGGCAAGCGACTTGGTGATAAAAGCTCTTTATGTCAACAAATCCACGAGATAACGGTTATCCCTAAGTCAGCGCTTCAAGGGGTCCCTTTGTCTGCGTTCCCCGTTAACGAGCGATTCTCATGGATGCAACCCCGCGAGACTAAGCTTGAGGAAGATAAAGCGTACTCATTACTAGGCATTTTCGGTGTCTACGTGCCGCCTGTCTACGGCGAAGGGTTGGCAAGCTCGTTCAAACGGCTACGGGAGGAAATCGGCAAACTAGAGCAATGTATGCAAGACTTACACCTCACCAATCCCTGGGACGACAAGAAGCGCATTGAGGACAGCAAGGGTGGATTGCTGAAGGACTCGTACCGCTGGATCCTCGAAAACCCCGACTTCCAACGATGGCGTGACGACCAGCAAAGCCGGTTACTATGGATCAAAGGCGATCCTGGCAAGGGCAAGACGATGCTACTCTGTGGAATTGCAAACGAGCTGATGAGCTCGATGGCCAAGACATCTTTGCTATCCTACTTCTTCTGCCAGGCTACAGACTCGCGGATTAACAGCGCCACGACCGTGCTACGCGGTCTGCTGTACATGCTCGTCCATCAGCAGCCATCGCTCATCTCGCATATCCGGAAGAAGCACGACCATGCAGGCAAAGCACTCTTCGAGGATGTGAATGCCTGGGTTGCATTATCTGAGATCTTTACAGACGTCCTGCAAGACCCAAGCTTAAAGGACACATACTTGATTGTTGACGCGCTCGGCGAATGTGTTATTAGACTGCCTAAACTCCTGGACTTCGTCGTGCAGACATCTTGCATGTCTTCTCGTGTTAAGTGGATTGTGTCTAGCCGCAACTGGCCTAATATCGAGGAACGTCTTAAGAAAGCAGGACAAAAGGTTAAACTTAGCCTCGAGCTGAATGCGGCCTCTGTGTCTACTGCTGTTTATTTCTACATTCAGCATAGAGTGGCTCAGCTAGCGCAAGACAAGAGTTATAAGGAGAAAGAAAAAAGTGCTGTGCTAGCTTATCTAACTTCTAATGCGAATGACACATTCCTCTGGGTAGCCTTAGTCTGTTAAAACCTCGGCGACATACCACGATGGAGGGCGCTCGCGAAGCTAGAGGCATTTCCACCTGGACTTGACGCTCTTTACGATCGGATGATGCAGCACATATGCAGTTCGGACGATGCGGACCTCTGCAAGGGCATCCTAGCCTTAATGGGCATTGTATACCGACCTCTTACACTTAACGAGCTGGCATGTCTTAGCGAAGAGCTTAAGGATATGGCCGATGACCTTGACTCCCTTCAACAGATCGTTGGCCTATGCGGTTCGTTCCTTACGGTCCAGAATGGTACGGTCTACTTCGTGCATCAATCCGCAAAAGACTTCCTATGTACAGGGGCCGTTAGCGAGATCTTCCCATCTGGAACAGAGAATGTCCACTTCACAGTTTTCTCAAGATCGCTCGAAGTCATGTCTAAGACGCTCCGACGAGACATGTACAGCTTACGTGCGCTAGGGTATCCTGCAGAACAGGTGGAACCACCAGACCCAGACCCATTGGCGGCGTCACGTTATTCGTGCATCTACTGGGTTGATCACCTCTGCGACTGGTGTCTCAACTCTTCCGCAACTTCTTTAGTTAACCTGCAAGACGGAGGCACTGTTTACGAATTCCTACGGAAGAAATACCTCTATTGGCTTGAGGCTCTGAGCCTATGCAAAAGCATGTCGAAAGGGGTAGTCTTAATAACGGCACTGGAGACGTTAATTAATGTAATACTTAAACCCGTAGGACTACTAATGTATTGCGCATGCTAACATGGTCCAGGGAAGAGAAGACGCAAGTAAATTGATTGAGCTAGTTCTAGATGCGCGTCGATTTGTTATGGCTCATAAGTGGGCGATAGAGAACTGCCCTCTGCAGGCATACGCGTCCGCACTTGTATTCAGTCCAGCCTGCAGTGTAGTGAGGGATCATTTCAAAGAAGAAGAGCCACAATGGATTACGGTAAAGCCAAGTATAGGGGATCAATGGAGTGCCTGCCTCCGGACGCTCGAGGGGCATAGCGGTGGGGTCAGGTCAGTTGCCTTCTCCCACGACTCCGCTCGGCTCGCATCCGCGTCGTCCGACAAGACGGTCAAGATCTGGGATGCGAGCAGCGGCGCCTGCCTCCGGACGTTTAGCATTGGCAAGCCGCTTAACGACATCGCATTTGACCATACCGGGGTATATCTTCATACTAACATCGGTACTATTGATATTAGTGTTCAGTCGGGCTTAACGTCATTTCCAACTATTCCGGAACCCCGCAGTCCTCAATATCAAGGCATCGCTCTGAGTGCGGATGGTGTATGGATAACGCATAACTCAGAGCACCAAGTGTGGCTACCCTCAGAGTATCGGCCGTCATGCTCGGTAGTGTCAAGAAATACCATTGGCATTGGCGTTGGATCGGGAAAGGTGTGGATATGCAAAGTTGAGCTTTGTCTATTGTAACGTTAAGGCCTTAGAATATTTACGTCAACCTAAGTTCCTATCCTATATTTATTTATTCTCTCTTTTTCATAGAGGATTGGGGATCAACGTGAATATATATGATGCTAATTTGCCACAGCGAAGCTTCGAGAACGTTCCGAATAGAAGCGCGTCGAAAACTTGCCACTTAAGTCTCGTGGAAAGCAAACGAACGCCTCCGATAGAGCTAGTAGGGAGGACGGCCGACCCGCACCGGCCACAGGGTTGTGAGATGGCGAGGGAGAACGTTCTATGTAGAAGGACGTGTTGAAGGCTTGCCACTTGAGTTACGCCAAAGGCAAACGAACGCCTCCGATAGAGCCAGCAGGGAGGACGGTCGACCCGCTCGGGCCAAAGGGTTGTGAAGTGGCGAATCTACAAGATAGCTGGTTGATGGAGACGCAGAGAGTAGTCAAGGCTTAAGCTTGATCGCAAGGCTGCGGGGCTTAGGTCGGCCCGCTTGCTAAAGTCTTTGCACAACCACAGGCCTGACAGCTTGGTTATGATTATATAGCAATTTGGTGCTGTCAGGGCCGGTGGCCCAGTCTGGGGTCAGATGACCCTTTTTGATATAAGCGGTCTCGATCGCTACCCTGCGGAGTAGCGATTCGACTCGTCGACACACGAATGCTACTATTCACCCTTCTATGCAACTATCAACTCCTTGTGCTGTCTGTTAGGTTCTCACTCTGACAGGTGCTAACTAGAATTAGTAATCGCTCTGATTAGAGGTAATTACTGACTAGGGTGACAGCCCTGTAAAAATTAATCGCCTCTCGCAGCCTAACAGCTAATTATAACTCCTTAGTAGTACTGCTCTATTTATAGGCCTATATAAAAGTGCCTTATAAGTTAAGTTACAAACAGTAGTATAAGTATAGCGGTGGCCCTATATAGGACGAGGTTTGCTTTCGCGATAAGGACGGGCTCTTCGCGAATCAGCGGGTAGGCGCGTAGACAAACATATTCTCTATATTAGCATAGTTACAGGGGTTTAGGAGTCACCTTAGCATGTAACTTAAAGGCAAGATTAGTATAATAAAGACACGTGTACATTTTCTAATGCTGCGAAGTTAAGGTACCTACAATCTGTTCCGTTACGGCGGCTATTCCGTTACGGGTGGACAGACGTTAATAGATGTGAAGTGTACGGAAAAGCTTGCTATGAAGTAGCTGAAATACTATTGCTGATCGTGAGGTATCACGAGAAAGGCGCCGACTGCTTACCGGCGAGACTATATTCAGTTAGATGACACCACCATCGAATGTGCTGTCAACTGGTACACTCACTGTAGAATAAGGACTCCATTTTGCTCAGAATCTCCATCATGCCTCACAATATCACCGAAATAGGAAACGAATACTTCAAAAGAACTTTACTTCGCAAATGAATGCCATTTAACAATCGATATTACAATACAACTATGTGGATGCAATGTCATGAAAATGCCAAAACAATGCGGCATCAACTTACAAATCCCGTGCTTGAGTACCGCACCGGTGCAGTAGTCAAGTACAGGGATGATAAAAGACGACAAGGGTATATGTGCAAATGTGCAAGTATTCGGGGGTAAATGAACAAATGCAGACAGCACTAAGGCTGCTTCGGATGTGCGCCGTATATGATGCGTGAATGTGAGTGCCTCATCACCGAAGACTCAAGTGAAGAGGCACATGAATGTGACATAGTGCCGCCGTCCTTCTAAGTCTTGAGAAAGAAGAGCTTAGACGGTGTACTTGACAGCGGTGCGCTGGTTGCGGTGGTATAATCCGCGCTTGGCGATCTTGCCGCCCTGGCACTTGGTGCCTGCGGCGACGGGCTGGAACACAACCTTGCCATTATTGCACAAGCCCCATTGAGTCTCGCCATTACAGACAAGCTCGCCGTCCGTGGAGCAGACGCCGCCACCGGCCGCTGGGGCCTCAGAGGGCTGAGCGGCTCCAGGAACCTGGGTAGGAGCGGCGGAGGGAATGCCAGATGCGGGTGCGGTCAGGGTGACGAGGGTGCTGGTAGTCGAGGTCACGGCTGCGGGCTGCGAAGGAGAGGCTGGAGCTGTTGTCGAAGCTGCGGGTGGCGGCGAAGAAGCTGCGGGAGCGGATGGCGCAGCTGAAGCGGGCGCTTGAGAAGTCGCGGCAGGGGCCTGCGCTGCGGGTGGAGTGTATGCGCCGTTGTTGGGTGTATTTGAGGCAGCTGGAGCCTCTGGAGCAGCACCACTACCGGCACCGCTACCGGCGCCACCAGAAGAGGCGCCACTACACAATTCGACAAAAGGTCCGGCGCCGATACGCACAACAGATTTGCCAGGGTCCTTGAAGGTGTAGTCATTGCCCTCTTTAGTTGTACAGCTTGCACCTGTGCCGACTTTGATGTTGGCAAGAGCCAAATCCGGAAGGGCATCGAAAGCTGCTGTGTCGTCCTTGCCACCAGAAACGGTAATAAGGGCACAATTCATGTACATCTCTCGATTGCCAATATGGTTGAACCAAGTCCAGGCGAAAACAGCTTCGCCATTCGGAAGTTCCTCGGGAACTGGGAAAGAGAATGTCGCGGGGCCACCAACACCTGGACATCCACCCTCGATAGAGTGAATGACTTTGAATTTGGACTCCTTGGTGGGGTTTTTGTCAGTGGTAACTGCGAGCTGGCAGGACCCACCACCGTGGACAGCTGAGCCGGTAAACGACAAGGTGCCATTTTGGCCGACAGTAAACTGGTTCATCGGACCACCGGCGGATGAGGTAGCCTTGCATGGATAGTTGGATCCGGAGGGATCTAGCGGAAAGTTGGCCGTGCCTGCGTCTAGGCCAAAAGGCTTGGGTTCGGCTATGAGAATGTGAGCAGTGGCGGAGGGAGCCAGAGTGAGCAGGCTGCCCAGGACCGTGAGTGTAGTCAAAATCATGTTGCCGGGTATGTTGGGTAGGTAGGTGGTGATCGCGGGTGTGTGTTGCGAGTGTTGTAAGTACAAGCTTAGCCGGTAAGCTTATGGTGTGGAGTGTGAGTTGGTTATGGAGAAGGGAGGAAGAATGAGAGAAGTGCTTAAATAGGCGTAAGGAGGGTTCAAGAAGTAGAGATACAATGCAAGTCAACGACGATGTGAAGCTTCACAATAAGACAATAAGACAAAGAGAGCCCGCGTGAACGATCAGTGCACCTGGCAAGAGAAGTGAAGGTGGTAGAGAGCGCGCCCGCACAATGCTCTTGGTCCACATGGTCAATTAAAGAAACCTTGAATAGGCGCTAGGCGCGGAAGCATGAACAATACGTTCAGGCTATTGTCCGCGCCATAGAAGCTCATTGGAAAACACAATACACAAGATTGTACGGATGATGGGAAGCGATCGCGCATTCGCACATAGTTTCAAGCTGTGTGGACTCTGTGCAATGACTGGTGGAGAGTGCAGCGCGAACGTGACGGGGGCAACTTGAAACATTGTGAGAGTAGCGAAGCGCGCGAAATTATCATGTGACTGGAGAGTGTGGTCAACGTGTGCTAGCTGCAAGGAGCGCCTGCTGCGCTAGTTTCGGCGTCGCACGCCTTTTTTAACGGGGAATGGTCGTCGAGAAGACTTTCGCGCTTCGGTCAGTTCGCGGTAGCAGAGCAATGCGCCCATCGATTTGTATGGCCCGGGGTGCCCGTCGGCGGGTTCGAAACAGCGCCCGATGCATGAACGGTTCTCATGTGAGCGCATGTCTGCCGGTGATGGCGAGCAGTCGAGGTGGCGGTTCAGCGAAGGTTGAGATGAAGAAAGGGAGACGCTGTAGCCAGGTGAAAGACCAGCGGACGGACGAAAGCCGCTAACCTGCTAACAGACTAGCGCGCTTGGCAATGCATGCTCCATGAACGGCGTCGAAAGTCTGTCAGTCGCCAGGAACGCGCACCAGCATTCACCGTTTGTTGCACTGACGAGACAGGCATACGCCAGCAGCAAGGGACGCTACGGCTCCGATCGAATCCGTCTCTGTAGTCGCGCATTGTGCGCAGGCCCTCGGTCCCGTGCCAGAGTCGTCGCGACGCGTCGAGTGCTGGCGAGCTCTGCACAGCTCTGCACGCGCGACCTACCTGGGTAGCAGCCATGTTCACGTCCACGGGCAAGACGGCGCCGCCGCAGGCCTTCATCTCCAGCTATGCGCCGCGCCTGCGCTCGTACGGAAACTCGCTGATATCGCCCATTGTGCCGCCCTCGAACACGCTGCCCGCACCGCGCATGACCAAGCGTGGAACCGCCGTTATCAGCTACGCCGAAGACGGATACGACGATGACGACTTCGAGGACAGCGAGGGTCCGCGACGTGCGACGGGCCTGCGCAGTCTGCGGAGGGACGAGTCGCAGCTGGACAAGTCGGCGCAGATAGCGGCGCTGGGCAAGGAGCTCTCCGCGCCCGTCGAGGTGCAGGGCATATGGCGAGACTGGATGGGACGGCCCAAGCAAACACGGTGAGTGCTGCTGCGGACGCGGCTGGAGTGTGACCGGACAGCGTGCTCATGATGCCCCAGGACGGAGAAACAGGTGCAGGTGCAAGCAGCCCTCCCAGTCACCCTGATTCCCATACGCATCGACCTGGACATCCAGTCCTTCCGCCCAGATGCACCGCTGCCCACGCCCTCGAATGCTCGCGAGTTCGGCATTGACGAAAGTCTGCCCGCCTACCGACAGCCCGACATCACCCCCGCGTACCGGTTGAAGGACGCCTTTCTGTGGAATCTACACGAGGCCCTGACCACTCCAGATCAGTTTGCCAAAGTTTTCGTCGACGAGCTGGACCTGCCTGCCGATCGCAAACCCCAGCTGATTCTCAACATGGCGAGCCAGATCCGGCAGCAACTGGAGGAGTACGCAGGCGTGGCCCTGCATCCTCTATTCCACTCGACGGCGTCACCATCCCTCGAAGGAACAACAGTGAAGCCGATACTACCTGCCCTGTCACGAGACGGAACCGTAACTCCTGCAGTACCCACCACTAATGGCGTCTCGACTCCCGTGCAAAATGGTGCGACCCCAAAAGACGGCGCGGCGACACCTGCCGCCATTCCCAACGGCATCAGTGCCACGGCGGCCGCTCTGCCCTCCGGGGAGCTCCACAACCCGGACGACACCTATCGCTGCATTGTAACGCTCAACATCAACCTCATGAACCGGCTATATAGCGACAAGTTCGAGTGGTCATTACTGCATCCCCCAGGGTTCGCTGAGATGTTCGCAAAGGTCACCTGCGCTGATCTAGGCTTGGCGGGAGAATGGGTACCTGCGATGACGCACGCAATATACGAAGCCGTATTGCGATTAAAGAAGGAAGCGTGCGAGAATGGCGGCCTCGTGGGGGATGGTGAGATTGACAACGACTCGGTCGACCCTGCGATCGGTGCGGGCTGGAGATACGACCACGAGCATCTTTGCGATGAATGGGAGCCGAAAGTCGAAATTCTTTCCAAAGAAGAGATCGAGAAGCGAGAGGGTGATCGAGAAAGGCAGATCAGAAGACTTAGGAGAGAAACGGCACGATTTTCTTCGACGGCGAACATGACGGGCATGCCTCAAAATGAATTCTTCGCCAACCCTGAACAAGCGGAGAACATGGGCCGGGGCGAACGGAGCAAGAAGAAGAGGCGATTCCGGAGTCTGAGCCCGGTAGGCCGGGACACACCGGAGACTGGCTCGGGCTACGGTGGCCAGGGCAATGGATTACAGGAAGGGTGAGTGTGCATTGCGATCTCCTCGCCACTCCGCTAACATTCCGTTTAGGGAACGACAAACCTGGCGATGTTCGCACTGCTGGGTCTGGGGCACAGCGGTGTGGGCTGTGCGTGATGGACCTAAAGGACCCCGAACGCTCTGTAATAACTGCGGCTACCTCTACGAGCGCGACAAGAAGCTGCCTCCGTGGTCCGAGAGCCTATTCATTAACGACCGGCCCACGCACGATATTCGACCATATCAAAGGTAGCATCGGCTACAAGTTCCTTAAATCTTCTTTCTGCTGGGTCGAAATAATTATGTCAGGTCAATAGCATTGGCAAACACAGACTTCTTAGCTTTTGCATTTTGTTCCAAAGGGACACCATTTAGTGCCAATCTTCAGTACTCATGGGAGCCAAAATCGAGGCTGGAGTGCGGGTTATACACTTCATTGTAGCATTTGTATCAGCGACGGCGTTGGGCTGGGCAAGGATTGTTGGGTCTGGTAGAGTATCCTGGGTCTAGGATGTTGGCTTCACTTTGTACAGCCTCGATGAAAGAGCTTCATGTAAAACATGTGGCACTTCAACGCCGCGAGCTTGAACCGCAATGTAATCACGTCCGACGTCCTCCCCGTGCCCTGGCAGCACGTACCAGACCTACCACATCAGGACGACAGCGAATAACAATAGCAAGGCCGAAGGGACATGCAGCACCAGTGCTCCATCCATCGTCACCCTCGCTGCACCTGAACCCCTACACATCACTGGGCATCATCGCTCAGCCCTCATTAAGCAGGCATCACTCCCGCCATCCCTCCCCACTCTTTCGCCATTCCTATTGTTCTTTGTCTCCGTGCCGTCTTGGCGACCCTATTCAAAGCCCTATTGTACGACCCAATGTGCGACCCACTTACGAAATCTCCGGAACTCACAATAGCTGTTATTGTGGCCCTGAAGCGTCATGAAGATCCACATCGACCTGCGTATCTCGCGGTGCTTACCGCCTCAGCCATGTCAAATCTCACGTATCACAGAATATCCGGCCAATCGCGCCCTGAGGACGTGTTTGTGGATTTGGGTTTGAGTGCGGCGGAGGGAAACAGGGAGGCGTGGATGTCATGCGGCTGAATATGTTATTGTGCGTTGAGTATCATGCGTGAATGTTTGGTGTTGGTGTTTCGGGAGCGATCCGTGGCTGTGTTGCTAGATAAGGCTAGCGCACGCCTTTTGTGGAGGTGTACAATAATTAGCGAAGGCAGAGTCTGTGTGCCACGGGGGTGTTGGCATGATTTGGCTTGCTATTGTGTGCGTGTTTCAGGAAATTTGTCAATAGAGACGGCGATACATATATATATCGTGTGTGCATCTGTGAGAGTTGAAGCAACAGCCGTCTTCGCAAGTTGCATTTCACTTCTTGAGTTCATGAGTTCTTGAGTGTGAGAGTGCTGCAGCGGAACTTGAGCCGCCAACACGAGTGGGCAGATTGCGAGAGCAGAATACTACAAGGTACGTGTCCCTTGAAACGGTAGCGATCTGCGTCCAGTGTGCTGATATCTGCGAAAAGAAGATTTCGGACTGCACTCCGTGTTCCTGGGTATCAAGAGCCCCGTACTCGGAATTGCATCACCGTACCAATCGCCCATCTGCAATCCCACGCAAACACCATCCAGCCACCATCACGATACCGTACGAGCTACCGAGATAGACATCCGGCGTTCAGCGCAATTCCGCCCACGCCCGGCATCCCAGCTCGCGCGCCTCCACCCGTCGCCCATTCTCTCATGATCGTGCAATCATCCCAAGTCACCTCAGCCCAGCATCACGCCACAAGCGGCGGCCCCTACGCCCATCACCTCACGCACAGCCTACTGTGGCCCGGACATTGCTGAAATCCCATTCCTGGAATTCCCCTTCCCCAGTGCGGGAGGAACACATATACATGGACCCCTTCCGGAATTTCGCGCTGCACAATTCAAAAGTACAGGCTCTTCTTCACGAGCAGCATTCACAGCGACCACAACATCAGGACTCTACGACGTCTGGCTCTGAGATGCCACCTCCACCTGCCTACCACATGGTTGTAGATCCCACAGCTCCGATTCCCAATCTGCATAATCCGTATGATGCGGATGATGAGGAGAAGGACGATGACGATACCCCGGAGATCAACGTCAATGCGATGACCCAAATACGAGGGCACGGCAACATCATCAGCATTGCACAGATGGACAGCGTGAGGATTGCGAATCTGATCGTCGCGTTGCTGCATGGGCAGGTGTCGCCATTAGTACCACCGCCTCCAGCAGCGGCAACATCTGAACCACATGCCCCAGCACCTCCGCAACCTGAGGCGAGCCGGACACATGCCGACGCGCCACCACGACACAGGTCAAGGAGAGGGCCCCAGCATCACATACCCAAAGTCAACGTCACCGTCAACTGCGGCGCCACCGTCATCGGCGACCGGAACATCGTGGGACCCGGTCTTGGAGACATTGCGCGCCACATGCAAATAGCGCAGCGGAACCAGATGGCGGCGCGGATGGCTGCTCAGCAGCAAGCGCAGCAGGCGCAACAGCAACAGAGCCAGATGGGTGCCAATCGATCGCCTGGCATGCAAACGTCAGGACTGGGATTTTCGGTTGGCGGCCACCCACCACACATTGCGACGCCGCCCATGAGTCGGAGTTCGAGTTTTGGGAGCCAGGGTTCATCGAGCGGTTTGAAGCGCAAGGTGGAGGAAAGCATCGAGGAGAACGATGCTAAAAGGACATGCTAAGGTTTTCATGGGCTCGGCGGTTCGGTATCGTGTCCTCCAGGGACGGTGTTTAGGCGTCATGATCAGGTGTTTTCGCGTGTAAAAACAGTTCCGAGCGAGTCATGCGGGGGATACCCTAGGGGTCTGTTAGTATACATGTTTATTAGCCTTTTTCTGCGCGATGGAAATGAGACGAATGAACGAAGGATAGACGCGCATGTGTATGCAACAACAGTTCCCGTGAAAAGATCCATCGTCCCTGCGCCCCTAAATAGAACGGGAGTTGATTACGTGGCTGGCGCAATCAATATGTATACGTGAGGCATCAGCTCGACGGCCCGCATCTCCCTAGATTCTTTCGAGAGATCGAGGTTCGGCATCTGCTCTGCAGACGTCCACGCATGGGGTTAGAAGTTGGACTAGGCTGCCGGCGTGGTCGAAGTGGTCGAGCTAGGTAAAGGAGCAAATGCCGATTTCTCTGTGGAAGGCTGGAAGCACCGAGGGCTTGTCCATGATTTCGCCCGTGCACCAAGACGCGTGGTGTAACCAAGAGCCCGCGATTGGCATCTCTCGTAAAGGAATCAGCACCGGCGCAGTCCGCGTGGGAGGTCGCTAAAAGCAACTCCCTACCTCCTGCAGCGAAGTGATATAAGAGGAGCCGAAGGCCAGCGACAGCCTGCTGCAAGTGACTGCGAGGACGGCAGTCGTCCAGTGTAACGTGTAGCGGCTGCCGTCTGAATGAAGAAATGAACTCCAGTTTTGCCGTGCAAGGCCCGTGGTCCGCGGTGAACGAGCTCCCGCAAGGTGGCCTTTTGGGTCGCCACCGGCCCGCCGTCAGGGCATCAGATCGGATGAGCACGCACCCGGCCACAGTCGAGAGAGCAGCAGCAGCAGCACTGGAGGCGCGCGCTCGCGACAAATTAGGCTCGCGGTTGTCGAGAGGGCGCTCCAGTGACAGCAGACTGAAGCATCTCGTTCGCGCACAGCCGATCTGGGGCTGCGAGACACTGCATGTGGACGTCTAGAGCTCACCCATCCCTGCGCCGCCCTAGCCCGCTTTAAGGAAGGCACGACTCCCCATAGCTGCTCAACCGCCTTCCTCCACCACCACCCACTCCCTCGTCCCTTCTCCGACCACCTTCCACTCCTTATTCCCGCTCTCCTGCAGCGTCGCCTTCACCCACGTCCAGCAGCGCCCGCGAACGCAGCCCTATCCTGTCGGCCAGCGTACCTGCATACTGCCGTCGGCCAGCTGCGTGCCGAAGCGGGTCCTCGCCTTACCTGTCCCCTTCGTCGCACCTCCGCAGAGCGCCGCCTGACAACCACCACATCGAGTCTATTTCTGCTCGGTGGTGACACGCGTTCGGCTCGGTGACGGACGCTCTGGTGCGGCCTGTCAATTTCATTTGGCGTTCGAGCGCGCGGGCTCCGATCTCCCTCGTCAAGACAGTGCTCCCCTTACTTGGACACTTTTGAGTACCGCGCTACGGTTCAACACACCCCCGCCCCCAGGATCCCCAACCGCAATTGAGCCTACACCATCTCTGCACCCTCCCCTCGAATCGAACCCTACCAGAGCTCGCTGGTCATCCAACGGGACACCGGTGTGTATTTATCCGACTAGCTTAGCATCCACAACGGAAAGCACTACATCGCTACAACCATGGAGACTTGGCTGAGCTGGGGCCTGGTTCTCGCCATCGCGGGCGCCGCATACTTGTACTACAGCCAGAAAGGCAACCGCGCCCAAACCCGAGGACGTTCTACTGTCCCTAAACCACCCGTGCAGTGGACCGACACCGAGACGAAGTCGAAACCCGCTGCGAAGAACAACAAGGGAAAGAAAGCTAGCAAGGCCGACAAGCCGGCCAAGTCGGTCAAGAATGCCGTCCAGGAGGTTAGCAAGAACGTGGAGGCATACCTCTCCACTGCCTCCACCGCTGGCGCTGACGCGGACGATGACCTCACGCCGGCTACGTCTCCGTCCCTTCCGGCGACTCAGAACCCGAGCGGGAAGAACGTCTCCGACATGTTGGAGCCTCAGGCCGCTCGCCAAATCCTGAAGATTGGCGCGTCCGAGAAGCCGGCTCGCCCCGCGAAGCAGCAGCAGCAAAAGTCCGAGACCCAGGAGAAGACGAAGAAGCAGAGGCAGAACGAGAAAAAAAAGGAGGAGGCCAAGGCTGCTCGCGAAGCCGCCGAGGAGGAGCGCAAGAAGCTCGCTGAGAAGCAGCGCCGTATCGCTCGCGAGGCCCGTGGAGAGCCTGCGCGCAATGGCCTCCAGTCCGCCCAGGCCCCCACTTCGAACCCGTGGAGCAAACCTGCCACCCAGGCTGCCCCTGCTCAAGCTGCTCCGGTCAATGGCCAGCTTCTCGACACCATTGACAACGTGTCAACGACCAGTTCCAGCGAGGCTGCTACCAATGGCACCGCTCCTACTCCCGACTCAACGTCGTACTCAAACATCCCCTCTGAGGAGGACCAATTGAGGATGGCCTTGGAAGACAGTGCCTGGACCACGGTTCCCAAGGGCAAGAAGAACAAGAAGGCCAAGGCCATTGATGAGGGTAGTGACTCGGGCTCCGCGGAGCCTGCTCCCGCCCCAGTGCAGGCCGTTAAGCCGGCCCCGGTCAAAAAGCAGGAGAATGCCAAGCCCGCTTCTCGCTTTGAGATCTTGTCGCCGCCCGCCACCGAGGTGGGGCACCCGATGGACTCTGACTGGCCCGTTGTGTGAAGGCTATTTGGCCAACATAACGATCATGGACCACAATCCGGTTTCATTTATGCCTTCAGGCAATGGCATTGGCATTTCTTTGCATTAGCTGGTCAGTTGCGGCAGCTCACTTGACTTTTCTGGTGCGTCATGCTTGGAGTCTCGGCGATTTAATAGACTCCACATTCACTGCTTATTGGGAGACGATGGCTCAGGATGTACACTCCTTTAGCATCCCTCGCTGAGCGGATTCGGAGGAATTGTATAACACGGGTATCTTTGGTTCAGCTACGGAGACGGAGCGGATACATTGCACAGCTGGCTACGGACAGCCTAGCATTTTACCTCAAAAGCGACACTGGTGTTTGGGATTGCATTAGTAGCTTTGTGGCTATCATTTCCTGTCTCTAGTTCTTGTGTAGTTTCCATAGCTCCAACGACAAGTCATACGAGAACCGTGTGTATTCGTGGTGTATCAGTATGATGACTCGTGGAGAACACTCACGGCCACATTTACATCGGGAGACATAAGCATCTCGCGCTCTCATGCGGAGCATCTTAGCGTAACCGGACATGGTTCCACGCCACAACAGGGTGGCGCACACATCCAAAAATACTCGTGCGTTGCCAGATGCTGCATTGTGGTAGCCGTTAGCCACGTGCTGACGACTGGCTGACAGACACCGGTATACCGTCGGCCTTCAACGAGACGGGCATCTTGAGGAGGCGTCACGGTGGCTGTCCGACGTTTTGGGTCAGAGCAAAGGACGCTTTCTGGATTGGCATGTCAATAAGGCTCTGGCTTGCGTGAAAGACACGCAACAGAGGAGCAGACAGTCACGAGCACACGACATATTAAAGCACCCAGGTCTGGAGCAACCGGCTATTGTGACGAACGCTAGCTCCGCAAACGTTAATATTCACAGCGTGAAACGGGCACCGGCGGGAGTGGCCATGCCCATGTGGAGTGCGACATCATTCTCCGTGCTGACATAATCGGGCTAGCAGTGAGTGGACACCTTTCTTCAGCGGGAAAGAGCTCCAGAACACACTAAAACCCCCGGACCGCCCACTCAACGCTTCAACCCCCCCAAATCTCCCTTTCCTTTTCCTCGCTGTATAACCACCATGGCGCAAATCCGAGGTACGGCAGGCTACAATCTGGGCAACCAAAGTCCCTTTGGAAATGCCGGCCGCAGCGATGGAACCACCAACGACCCGAGCCCTCTAGACCAGCTACGAGAGCAGACGAACAAGATAGAAGACTGGCTGGACACGGTGTCGGATCCGGTGAAGCCGTGAGTGTTCTCCCGGCGCGGCTGGAGCTTCGGCGCGCAGCTTTGGCGGGGAGGGAGGCTAACCGGCGCCGAATAGCTATCTGCCTGCAATTGGGCGCTTTCTGATCGTCGTTACCTTTATTGAAGATGCACTGCGCATAGTAACGCAGTGGCGCGACCAGCTCACCTACCTGCACGACTACCGACATAGTACGCGCTCTCCGTGTCTCCCGCATTCCGGCGGTGGCTAACATGTCTCTACAGTTCCCACCGGCCTCACGCACCTCTTCCTGATCGTCAACGTAATCGCCATGTGCGCCTGCTCCTTCATGATCATCGCACGGAAACACTCAGACTATGGCGTCTTCGGCCTCATTGGCGTGGTCGTTCTGCAGGGCATTGGATACGGGCTGGTCTTTGACCTCAACTTCTTCTTGCGCAATCTGTCAGTCATGGGCGGCCTTTTGATGGTGTTGTCGGATTCGTGGGTGCGCAAGAGGTTTGCGCCTGCCGGCCTGCCGCAGCTCGACGAGAAGGACCGCAAGATGTACTTCCAGCTGGCAGGTCGTGTCCTGCTGATTTTCCTCTTCGTCGGCTTTGTCTTCCGCGGCGACTGGAGTTTTGGGAGGGTCCTGGTGAGCTTGGTAGGCTTTGTGGCCTGCGTCATGGTGGTCGTGGGCTTCAAGGCCAAGTTCAGCGCCATTCTGCTGGTGGTGATCCTCAGCGTGTTCAACATCCTGGTCAACAACTTCTGGACGCTGCACCCGCACCACCCACACAAGGACTTTGCAAAGTACGACTTCTTCCAGATCCTGTCCATTGTGTAAGTTCACACCTCGCCTCGCCCGATTCATTGTTTCTTTGTCTAACACTTTCCAGCGGCGGACTTCTCTTGCTGGTCAACAGCGGCCCGGGCCAATTCTCCGTCGACGAGAAGAAGAAGGTTTACTAGACGACCCCTTCTATGATATATTTGTGCACGCAGCATCAAGCATGATCGAACGAATATGTGATATCTTATGTCTATCTTCAACGACTAAGGAGCAGCGGGCACAGGGGACCGCTCAGGCAGCGCATCGGTAGCAGAAGAACTCGGGGGTCAAAATACTTGGGAAGCTTAGCAAGGAGTCCGTGGCATACGGCTTTGTGTAGACTATGACTGTCAGTCAGTGGCGTTAGTAACATTTGCAACTGGAGTTAAGCCGATTGCATATCGGATCAATTTGATTCTTTTGATTGACATGGCGGCTGTTGGAGTGTCTCATGTTGCTTCAGAGGCTGTCGTGGGGCTTGTGGACACATCTCCAGGAATTGTAGAGACTGGTCGTCACCGAAGTATCCACTTTTCGGTTTCGGCGACCTCCGCCATTCACGACGCGGCCAAATGCTTGAACTGGCAGGGCACCTTCCTTACTAAGCAAGCTCCGATTCTAGAAAGCACCTACGCTGGTATCTTTCTTAACACAACGACTAATCCTTTTTTTTTCCACAATCGTTCTACAATACGCGTTCTTGGTTACACAATGGCACCGAATCGTATAATCATAGACACCGATCCCGTGAGTGTCGACAGGAATGTTGCCGCAGCTCCGCTGACGTAAAGATTAGGGCGTAGACGATGTGCTCGCCATGCTTCTCGCTTTCTCAGCGAAACCCGAGGAGCTCGAGGTCCTCATGCTCAGTCTTACCTTTGGGAATGTGGAAGTGCAAAAGTATGATTCAGCTCCCCCTGCCACCCCTCACCTAATCTTCTCGCAAGCAGATATGCTGATAAGCGGGCGATGCTAGCTGTCTAAGGAACGTAATCACGCTTTTCCAACAAATCGAGAAGGAGAGGGCGTGGCGGAAGGAGAATGGGAGGGATCAGGGGTTCAAGGCATTGATGGCGTGTAAGCCGTTGGTCGCGGTTGGGGCGGAGGAGCCGTTGAATGAGCAGATGATGGTTGCGGATTTTTTTCGTGAGTTGTGATGAGATTATTCGTGGGGGTAACTGAGCTCATTCGATGATAGATGGTGTCGATGGGTTGGGTGGGATTCATCACAGCGTATGCCTCTTTCTTTCCTCCGATACGTTTACAACGAAACTGACAATCTTCCAGCACCCGCATCTCAGTCCCACAGACACATGGAAGTCGCTCTTCAAGCCCACTCCGGAGAATCTGGACCCGGAAGAAGCGGCTGAGCTGCAAGCCGTCAAGGATACGCACTCGCTGTTCGTCCCCTCGCTCAAACCTGCACATGAAGAAATGTTGCGTATCCTGAAGGAGAATGAGCCGGACACGATTACTATTGTGGCGATTGGGCCGTTGACGAATTTGGCGATTGCGGCAGCCATGGATACTGAGACTTTCTTGAGAGTGAAGGAGGTGGTTGTCATGGGTGGTGCGGTTGATGCGCCAGGCAACGTAAGTCCCAATCCCTCTTCCATGCTTTCTCTCTCTCGATCCTCATTCTTCATCTCTACTTTCCATCTTCCTTGATTTCCTCCCGCATCTCGTCTCTGAGTCGTGCTCAGCCACCCAACCTCCACGCCATCTCCTCACCCACAGTAACTTCCATCCCCATTCCCAACTTCAACCTCATCAAACAACCCAACACCCCCCTGCGCAGAGCACTGAACGAACGAAACCAGATGACCCCCGGCGCCGAATTCAACACCTACGCCGACAGCGTAGCCGCAGCTCGCGTCTACGCGCTCACAAGCCCGAATCCCAAAACCACAATGCCACCCGTGGTAGGCGGAAAGGGGCAATTGCCCCCATATCCAGAAAACCTAAGCAAGCAACTAAAGGTCAAATTATTCCCGCTCGGTAAGCCCGCTCCCTTACCAATTTGGATTGACAAAGCTGATTGGGGTGGAATAGATATAACAGAACCCCACCTCCTCCCCCGCACACTCTTCACGTCCCACATCTCCGACCCACTTATCTTCCCCTCCCCCCTCGCGACCTGGACCTCCCTCTTCCTCTCCTCCACCTACACCAAAATCCTTTCCTTGAACTCCTCCCTGGACCCCTCCACCCTCGGTCTTCAACTTCACGACCCGCTGCCCATATGGTACTGCCTTACCCCCACGGACCCGGGCTGGAAGTTCACGGGAGACGAGGATGTAAGGGTGGAGACGCTGGGGCAGTGGACGCGCGGGTGCTGTGTGGTAGATAGGAGGAGGAGGAGTGTGGGGGAGGGGACGGGGCTATTGGAGGAAGAAGTTGTGGGGGATGCCGGGGGCTGGAGGGATGCGAGGAGAGGTAATAGGCTCAGGAGGTGTGTGGGGAGTCCGGGAGTGGAGGGGTTTGCGGGGGTGCTGCTGGGACGGATGTTTGGGGAGGTGTGAGGTAGGATGTTAGGAGGCGATGGGGGAGGTGAAGATGGAGAACGGGTACAAGTAGTTCTAGTACCTGTGTTAGTCGCGGGTGCTCGAGCTCCTAGATGTGTCGGGCTCACAGACCTTCACATGGGTGCCAATTCTTATCAACTATCAAGAAAAACTCCCATATGAGGTTTTGATAAGCTTTATGCAAGAGGATACATCACTCCGTCACAGTGAACAGTAGCACCAGAGCCGAACGAAGCTCCATTCGATCAGTAAACCATCTATACACATATGTTGTAAAAAAGAATCGTTAACTCCTTCGATGGGGGAGTTCCATAGTAGCGAATTGACTCGCCACAAGGAGTCTGAGCCACATTCTCACTCATTGTCCCCAGTTTTTGCATAAGGCCCTCTTGTCCAGTCTCAGAAGCAGCCACATTCCCCAGCTGCCGTATGAAAGTCTGTCTTTCTCGGCCTTAAAAACAGCCGTATTTCCCACAAAATTTCCATCTCGTCTGCATTCCTCGTCCAGACTCCCTCAGCGAACTCTCCCCTCAACGCCGTCCCTACCAGTGTCCACCACCCGCCGTATGCACCGTAAACCACTCAATCCCCGTTCCCTTGCAGTTAGACCGCATGTACACATTCCTCTCCGGGCGCCTGATCTTGTCCAGATCAGGATACATCTCCTTAATCCTCTTTGAAAGAGCATCGAGATCCCAGCTCTTACCACCATTCACATCGCTCTCGGCCTTAAAGTCCTTCTTCTGATACTTCTGGCGCCAGTCGAAGCGAATGCCCCAACGTCCACACTCGACCTCGCGGCCCTCGGCGAAGTGTAGCTTGATGCCGAGGCCCTCACAGATGGCGGGGAAATACTTGAGGGTGTCGTAGGCGGTGAAAATTTGCGCGGTGGGAACGTGTAGGACGAGTTTATGCGAGTACTCTGCAGAGGGGGTGTCAGCGCTCTTGGATGTGAATTCTGAGGCGAGTTTGCGAAGAACGAGGAAGGTGCTGATCCAGTTGAGGCCGCCAGCGATGTACTGGGGATGCTTGCTAAGTACGGTGCGCTTGTTAGTGTAGAAGCGAGTGAGATCGGGCTGGAAGACTTCGAGAGGCGGGAATGTGTCCGAGGTCGAAGATACGCTGAATGCCAGGTCCTCTGCTGGATCGGTGACGACATCGTTCTGATGGTCTATGTCCGCTTCTGATGCCTGAGTCAGGTCCGTATCCTCATGCCCGCCCGTGACGGCCTCATCACATGCTTGGTCTAGGTTCGCGTTGGCGATGGTATTCAAGAGGGCCTCGCGCCATTTCTTATCACGGGTTGTCTTCATATTCGCCCCGATGATTGTCTTCTCATAGGCCTCCTGCTCGGCAACATTCTGCAGGATATCACGCAGGGCCTTGGGCGCCATGAGCTCTCGCATGAAGTCGACGGTGAAAGTGACGTTTCGAATCATATGGAATCGGCCCAAATGAGCAAGTCGCTCAAAGTACGTGAGTAGATCCGCACAGACCTTGAATGTGTTGGCGCTGTAGAAGATGGGCAAACTCTCGTTGCGAACGAGCCGAGATGTACGCGTAATGTTCAAACGTTTGTGAACAGCGTCATGTCGCTCCTCGTTCTCATCATGGAACTTGATGTATCCATCATCGTAGGACCTTGCATCGCAGAGATGCGGAACGATCGGCTTGTCGGCTGCGAGAACGAAGTGGTGGACTCGCTCCCGGATCTCACCCGGCAACTCCATGAATTTGGTGAACACAGTCCCGGGGCTTGAGGGAGCATGCGAGTCGAATTGCGCTTCAAACTCTGCTGGAGCACTCGCCTCATCGCTCGGATCAGACTCGTCCAACTCCATGAGTGACGAATCTCGAGCACCCGCAGCACCACGGGCTTTCTTGTAGAAATTGACGGGGAAGTAGCGGTGGTGGGAATGCTCTGGGCTACTCGTGCCGTCGCTCGAGGGAGGCATGACCAACGGGTTTGTGCAATCTCCTTGAGCGCTTGCAGTATTGCTAGCTATATTCTCACGGGATGCAAGGTTGCGGAGAGGCGGGCTGCTGAATGTCGTGGCGAAAAGAGCTGCTCCGCTATCGTTCAGGGCTTGACCGCAAACGCCACAGGCTCGGACTCCAGTGTGTCCTTGGACGCTCGGGACCGAGCAGCAGTCCGAAATTGGATCTCCGGGAGGATTGGAAGGGTCGAGAAGGTTCATCGATCCACCGCAGTTGCCGCAAAGCGCTATTCCGCCTAGAGGCACAATTGCTGGCGCATCGCAGCACTTCGGTAGCTCCTTCATCTCAGAACCCTCCCTGACATTGATTGGGGCAATGCGCTTGTGGTTGGAACGGGCACGCCGAATTAGCTCTTCCTTGTCAGTCTGCGTGAGCACATTGCGCCCAAGCCCAAGGGCTTCAGAGATAGTCCCGTACCGGTAGCGACTGAGAGAGCTACGCGTGCAGTGCCCAATCCTTGAAGATTCCTTTTCTGCATCGGCAATGTCTCCCTCGTCGAGCAATCTCAAAGAAGGGAGCCTGTGGTCCGTCGGAACCCGAGACATAAAGCTCCTGGAACGTGACTGAAGGTCAGGAAGCTGGAGCGGTGCTGACGAAGGCTCTGCCGTGGCTGCGGCGCCCGACTTCTGTGCCATCTCGTCAAAAACCTCTTTCCAAGCGTCCTTCTCGTGTGCCGTGGGACATCCCAGCTTGGATTCGCCGCTCGTCAGATCGACACGTTGTCGACCCATTTTTGCAGTGCGCGAAGGTGTCGGTGTCGGTGTTGGTGGTGGGCTGGGGTTGGGGCTTCGGTTGGAATTCATCGTGAGCCTTCTGGATGTGAAGGAAGGCGCGCTCGCGTTGTCTGCATGGGATGCGCCTGCCACGTTCACCAGCGCGTCACCGCCCACACGCCTCTTCTTGCTCTCCCTCTCCCGCACCGCGCGTTTTCTCATCGCGTTCTTGTTTTCACTACTGCCCTTCTCGTGTTCACTGCCCACTGTTTCTGGTCGGCGTCGTTGCCGCTGCCGCCGTTCCACAGCCTCTTCGTGTGCAAAGTAGGACTTTGGATCTTCCTCGAAGCCAAGATCATGCATGTCGAAGCGTCGCCGGTTTCCGTCGCATCAGGAGCAAATAGCGGTGACGTGCGGAATTTATATTAGGTAGCGACCAGTCTAGGCTGGGTCCAGGAAAAATGTGGTTTCGTAATGTGCGGTACAGTCCCTTGACGCAAGTCTGGCTGCGCCTTACAAGCGGAAGGTGAAAATAGACTTTTATCCTAGTGCCGTAAGAAATCTTTGACGGGGTATGGTTGCGCCCACTCGTAGACCAATCTTTGGTTATGAGGTTCGGTGTAGGTGCTGAACCCTAGCCATATGGTTTTTGAGGTGGCCGACTGAGGTGGAGCCTAGCCTGGGTGAAGGTGGTTTGCGGTGTAGATTAGGCTAGGATCTATAGAAAAGAGGAGAATAGTGAAGCATGCCTGGTGGAAAGACCATCAGGTACAGAACATGATAAGGAAACATTTTCAACCACGCTCCTTGGTGTCCCTCGTACATTCCTGTTAAGATATGAGTATGACATAGGTCTTTCAATGGTGAGAGAGCGAAAAAGCAATGCCGCGAAAGACTAATGGCAAGGAAAAGTTGAGGTTGTCGCTGTAGAAGATGATACTTCAACAAATGAACAAAATTGGGTACTGGACAGTACTTACAATGCCTATATCGCTACTGTTACAGGACTACCACTCGTTGCACTCTTTTTCCAATCAAATGCAAAATCTCTTCAAATGCAGTACATGATCCTTTTTTTAGACATTGTATATCACCACCTCTTCTCCTCGTTGAAATCCTTGCCCTGCCTTTCCCGCTCAAGCCTTGCATCGAATTCCCTCTGTGCCCTCTCCTGTGCTCGTTTCCGCTCTTCGTCAGTCTCTGCGAATGCAAAACTATCGCCCAGTGTAGAGACTTCGCGTTGCTCGCGATGAGGAGGCTGTGCTCTACCTGTAGGAGTACGTTGCTGGCCAGGAGATGAAGCACCACCACGACGAAGACGCTCCCATGCAGATTCGCCAGGCTTTGACTGACTTTGCACATCATCTTCGAACATACCTCCTGTGGGTGACGCATCGTCGTCCGCCGGCCGTGGGGATCGTCTGCCCCAAGTGTTGCCAGACGGTGTCAGTTGTTCTCTCGCTTGCGGTTTCTGGGCGGAGTCGTAAGAGAAGTCCGCATTAGCCCAGGAGTCAGTCGAGGCAGATGGCCAAGGATCATTACCCGCTGTTGGAGACATATCATCGTCGGCGGGTGTGGCTTTCTGAACATTTCGCGGCCTTCGAGACGGGGCTTCGGGCAGCGAAGTGTTCCCCCTTTGGCCTCGTGCTGTCGCCGCCGCCTCCCGCGCAGCCTGCTCTCTTGTTTTCAATTCTGCATATTCATTCTGCATCTTTTCCCTGAGCCCCTGCCCCTTGGTGTTTTCTGCCTCCACTGAAGCCTTGAGATCCGCAGAAAATTGAGCAAGCCTGGGATCCTTCGCTGTGTCCTGCGCAGCCCTTGGCTGCGCCACGACCTGACCAAGTAACTGTCCCATCCTGCTTGCGACGGCAAAGTATAACGTGAACCGCCAGCTGTGGCGCGCGTACTGGGCCATGGGACCCTGGACGAACAAGAATTTGTTGGGGTTGATGCTCTCCGGCTTGGGCAGGTAGAACGGGTATCGGTTCGTGCTCATCGTGCTATACCAGCGCCATACTCCCAGGCCGAGGCCAACAGCGGAGAAGTAAGACTTGGACTGTTCGAGCTTGTGCAGGTGGATCGCAAGAGCTTGCGTTTCTTCGGCCGTCAGCGGGCGGTGCACTTTGTATTCGGCGAACTTGAGCGTCGATTCGACCTTGAAGCGTACGCTGTATTCAGAGAAGCCTATCAAGGGACCTAATATCGGGATGGGCTGCGGCAGCGTGCTGGAGTCGTAGCGGCCTGTGGAAGGCGAGCTTGTGCTGGCATATGGGTCGGTTTCGGAGGGGTACGGGTTGTCGGTGAAGCTGTCCGGAGCTTTGTCAAGGTCCTCGAGCACCATTGCGAGCAATTCTGGCTGTGTTTGAGCAGCGCAGTCGTTTGGGGGTGTGTGTCACCGAAGCTCGGTGCTGGAGTCGAGGTTGGTGGAGTGACAGGCGAGCTCGGGCGATGACGCATGCAAAAGCGGGCTAATGCCTGGGGTACGCCAGAACCTTGGCATGACCCGTATATCTAGGTTCATATTGGATGCTACACTTGTGCACAGACATGTCCTGCGGGACGATCAAATGAACATGCCTGTGCTTATGCAGATGCAAGGAATGATAACGGTACACGAACTGTAGTTGCATCGGAGACAGCGACCGTCATGAAACTGAACCGAATGAACGCTGAACAAGCTCCTATTGAAGCTCACAAATGCTCTTCCTCGTCCAAAGCGCTACTTATACAGCCCAGCTATAACCCGGGGTCTAGTAGGAACAGCTGTACTAGAAGAAGAAAGGGACCAATATGCACGATACGATAAAAAGTAATGGAAAACGGGCATCGCAACACCACACCAATCCAGAATGCCCTTCATGCCCTAAACGCCGTACAAAGCAGAGACCAAGGCGAAATCCAGCGGTTCTTGGAGAGAAAGACGCACAAGCCTGCGCCATGGGTTCGACCCATGCTCGGCCCAAGAGACAATCGCTGGTCGGGGTGCCAGCGTGATCTGCAAGATCGTACGGCCTCTTCCATCATATCCGTTTAATACATGGCGATACTCGGGAGTTGAGCGTGACACATGCCAATCATGGCACATCTCTAACAACGCCATCATAGCGTCGACATCGCCGTCCATGCAACCGCTGCAGAGCAGACATCCTGCTCGTGGCCGCATCAGTAAAGTCATTCCAGACAAGGGTCATAGAATAACGCAACGGCAGCTAGCGTGCGATTCTTCGTCCCCGTCGCGACGGTGACCCCCTTTGCCGGTCTTGGCATCCTCTTCATCAACGACCTCTTGGGGCTTGACAGTCATGTGGACAACGTTGGGGGTGTCGGTCTGGAATCGACAGTCTACAACATGTTAGCATGGCGTTCTAGCCAATTGCTGGTCCTGTCTAGCGGCCGACAAGCCATGCCAAGATGCTGGAGAGGGTTGAGGGCGGTGCTTACCCTTGAGTGGCGATTTGTCGTCCAACATGCGGCCAAAGTGTATCAGTCGTATTGAACTGGGCGATGTCGGTCGCGGTTCCCATTCTGTGCCAAGACATGTCAGCCAAACCCTCACCCGGTGCAACTTTGTTGACGCCGCAAACATCTCCTACTGCCTTTTGTTGGATTGTACACGACCGGCTCAGAACGTCTGAACCGCTGTGTACAACGAAGATGCCTACCCGGAGATGTGGGAACAATGTACTGACCTTCCCGCCAGTCTCTCCAAATGAGCTCCTTCAATGTGTATACACTGATGTTGTACGGGTCCATCTCCTCGACGTCTACGTTGCGCTTCTTCAAGTACTTCTCGTCGATTTTATACGGATGTCGGGCGCCGGTCGTAAGCAATAGCATGATGACGACCACGGGGCCATTGGTGTTATCTGGGTTGGCGGCCGGCGTGTCTGTTGACGGGCCAATTGCTTCGGTCTCGCTG
Source organism: Lentithecium fluviatile CBS 122367 (assembly GCA_010405425.1). NCBI lineage: Eukaryota > Fungi > Ascomycota > Dothideomycetes > Pleosporales > Lentitheciaceae > Lentithecium > Lentithecium fluviatile. The sequence goes on from MU005570.1 coordinate 2,156,122, forward strand.
CGATTCAGGTTCGTGGGTGGGGTGGGTTTCGATGCTACCGAGGGTACTATGCTTTCGGTTGCTTGCGTCTGCGATGTGGATGTGACTATTGATACGGGCTCAGGCGTCTCCGCCGGTTGCGTCGCAGTCGCAGTGTTTGTTGCCGCCGGCTCGGGCGCGGATGCTGGTAACGTCTTCATCTCTACCGGGCTCGTGGACGCTGCGTCGTGGCCGCTGGTCGGGTGCGAGCCGGCGGAGGGCGTGGGCTGTGCAGCGCTCGCTGGGGGCTGGTCGGAAGGGGACGCCATTACGGCCGGGGAGCGCGGGACGAGCGATTGAAGGCGCCAAGTGAGGGAATTGCGGAATACGGATCCAAGAGCGCTGCAGCGAGTGATTAAGACTAGGACGCCGCGCAATGGGAGGGTGCAGCGGGCGTGGATGCGGGCGTGTTGGAGTGACGGCAGAGGGAAGTCGAAGAAGATGTTCCGAGATCACTTGCGCACGGGAGCTCGGCTGGTCTAGGGTGGGAAAGTCGCCGCCGCCTTCGCCTTGTTCTCCGCAAGTACGATCCGTCTCCACAGGGCCCAAGAACTCAAACTGTCAGCAGAACCGGGTTCAGCTACTCTTGGGATGCGAGCGCGATCAGCTTCCTTATCAGTGAAGATGCTGTAATCATCCTCCCCTAAAGGAGAGACTGTACGCTGCATCTTCTGCAATCATCCCAAAGCGCTCTAGCCGTCAAACCGATCAGGTTTTGACCAGCCCCTTCCCTGCACGCTCCCGGTCGTGTGATTGGCGGAGTCGCCGACCTGGCATACACTACTGCTCCGTTGCAGGAAGGCACGTCTGCGTGCTGTATTGAAGCAAAGAACAGCAATGATAGACGAATGCTGCAAGTCAAGCTGCATTGGAGACATGGGTCGTGCTATGTTTGTCTCTGGTCTGTGTATTGATGTCGTTTTCGTATTGAGAAAGGGACAGGCATTGTCTGAATGTGCTGATGAGCCAGTGTACGGCAAGATGGTCCCCTTCTGTGGCGTAAGGATGGAGGCGCTGCAAAGCTGTGAATTTGTGGATGCTTGCGGTAGTTGTTGCTTGGTCCTCACAGTAAGTGAGACACTAGAATGGAGACTGTTGTTAAGATGCTCACAATAAGTAAGACACGTAAGTGGGGGGCTCGTACAAGCGATTAGAAAATATTGGCCGTAAACTGTACATTCCGCTACTATATCTTGTGCCGTGTCAATCTGGAAAGATTTACGTTGTTCGCGGGCTTATATGTTACAAGCTGCAGGATGTTTGAAGCTTATGGGCCTGTTGTTGACGGATAGCCCGATCCCGCCGAAAGGATCTTTCCATAGCGACCGCAACCGTAACCGTAGTCCTCATCATGGCCTTTCGTTTCCGCACGCCATACGTCCTCCGCTTCCTCACCAGTTCATCTTCATCCGGGTCTCCATCTCCGTATGGAAGTCGGGTACCTCGCGCAGTTCATTGCCTGATTCAATGTTGTTAGCCTCTGTCTTCTTCAGAACACTCCCTCAATTCGGCCAACCACGCGGAAACTCCGCGCGTTTGCCTCAACAATGTATAGAACTTACCAACGAACACATCCTCCCACCCAATCTCAGTATCCCTCCCCTGCAGGATATCCTTGTGCACTCCACTGGCACCACCCAGCGCAGCCGGCCTCCACTCGCCCGCAGTCGCAATCTTGACCTCCATACCCCTCCGGATCGGCTCCGCGATACCAAACTGACGCCTCAGCATCTCCATCTTCAAGCGGTCTTGCGTCTCGCGCCATTGGACGAGGCGGGCCTCCAGCGGGTGCGCAGATTGGAGCTCTACGGGCTTGTTTGATGATGAGGCGATGGCGGGTGCAGAGGTCTGGGCAAGACGCGAGCGGAGTGTGTCGTGGACACCGGGGGCGGAGGGCGCGGAGGTCTCGAGCGAGGTATGCGTGGGGTGAGCTTTGGGGGGGACGAAGCGGAGAGACTGCATTATGTTAGAAAAGTCCATCGTTGATGCAAGAATGTGGAAGCCGTCGTGTCAAACTGGTCGGAGGGCTGGCTTACCATGACGACCCAGGGTGAGCGGCGAGGGTATTCGGGGAGAGCAATGAAAGGCTTTCTGAATGTCCAAGCCCAGCGACAGGGTATATTTGCAGCGTGGGAACGTGGTGGAAGGCTTCGGCGTGGGTTGGAGATGGCGATGTTGGAGCTCAGGCAGCTGCAGTGACGCGCCGCTTTAGCGTGTCTTGGCACTAGTATGGCCCATGTGCACTCGCGAATGGGAAACCGCCAACACCAAGGGGAAGTGACGAATGAGTTTTGGTCATAATGGAAGGTCGTTCTCTATGTACGTTCGAGTCTCTTCTAATTTATATGGGAATGATGCTGGCCAAAGGCACCTTCCAAGTCACGGCTGCTACGACAATGCTACCTACGCTGATCAAAGCCGCCATCAGAAGATTGACACCATTGTTGTCAAGGATATCATGGCCCACTGCAACCTTCCGGCTTACGTGCTGTCCATCAGCCACGGCAGCACCACTGGCGCCCGCCTTTTGCATTGTTCGCGAAACCTTTATAGAGTCTTCCAATGACGAATTCGTCGCAGAGGTCTTCGTAATCGCGTCCTTCCCATCCGCACGCTTGCTCACTTTGCTACGCGCTTCCGCCGTGGGCTTGAAGTGCATCGGATGGCTGTGGATCAAGACTTTCCTGCCACCCTCTCCTTCAATGACCTTTCCGGAGTGAACGTCAATCACACTGGCTTGTAGAACAGCGCCGAGGTACGAGTCTAGAAGCGACCCGGCGAGTCCGACGAGCGAGATGTATTGTGTATAGCGAATCTTCTGTACGAGGCTCCAGTCCTGGCAAAATGGGAGGAGGAGCGTCGACGTAGAGGCGACAATGAAAGCCCCGAGAAGACCCGCCAATAAGCCAGATGCAGTGACCCCTCCATTCGTGCCGGGCGGGACGACGCGCCACGGAGCGGTGATGAGCCGGGGCTTGGACTTTGCGAGGATTCCCAGTTCGGATGAGAAGGTGTCGGCTGCGACAGCGGCGTAGTTTCTGACGAAATGTTAGCCCATTGTTACATCTGAGCAAGAGATGTCTCTTACGCGACAATTCCTACCACCAGCACATCGCTATCGCGCGGCCAGCACAGGTCTTCCTTCGAGTTTGATCTCTCCTTCCTCAGTTTCCATGCATGGAGCAGTATCAGCACCGATGCCGTCAGGGAATTTGCGAGCACTTGGACGTGGGTTCGGGATCCCTCTCCGCCGGTTGCGCCGGATGCAGATTGGGTGAGTCTGGCCTTTATGTCATGTTTGACCTGCGGCGAGATATTAGCTTAGTTGCCACAAACTTGAGAACACTCAATTACCTTCGTGACAGCAGTCCCAGACAGAAAGAAGACCGTAAGAAGGGCGAAGAATACACTCCACGGATGTATGGCGTGCACAACGGCCGTCAGAAAAGCCGTCGCGATTCCAAGCGGCGTAAGCGACTTTCGTGACCACGCTCGATAAACAAGCGCAGCAATCGCTGGTACTGCTATAACGGGCTTCATCTCAATCAGCGGCTGAAGGCTTCGGGTGTTGGTGTGGAGGTTCAACCTTGGGGCGATTATTGGGGAAGTCGTCGTGAGCTTTCCCGCTTGGCCTGCATCATCCCGTTTGCAACCGACTGCGCCGCATCGATGATCCAGACCTCCAATCGCATCCACCATACTTGCTGCACCTCACTCGAACGCAGCCAGCATATACGCGGGCGCGTTCGACCGAACAGCCATTGGGAAGTATCGGATCTTGAGGGTAGCCACGATCCGTGACCTACAGAATGAACGGTCCATCTGTCATACCCGCCGCGTTTACTCCATTTTACTCACCTTCACGCCCTCCTGTTGCTTCAGCATTCGAAGAAGAGAGTTCGGGAATTCCACCGACGTATGCTGGGGCTGGCAGCGAGGAAACGCCCCGAATCCTAAATCCGCAGAATCGCACATCAACCCCTCAACAGCGTGCTGTAGACGCTCATTCGGCTCTCCTACAATCCATCTCGCGCGACAACTCGGTGCCGGATGGCTAAGAGGGGCCCGATACCTATTTCGGCATGCTTCGCGGCGGATGCCCATGCGTTCTTTGATCAGCCACCCAAATCACCGCCTCACCACGCTCCCCTGAGAAGGATGCGCAACACAACCCCGCCTGCATAATCACCGTCATTGGGAGTGTCAGTAAGGCTGAAAGCCATGGTTCGCCGAGCACCATGCCGACAATCAATCTCAGCCTCTCACGCTCAGATGTCTCAATTAAGTTAAGACGCAACAAAGAATTGCGTTCGCATAAGATGCCAGTGCTGTTTGCGAGCATAAGTAGCAGTCATTGTCTGCAGAGGATTCGGGTCTCGACGGTACCATTATCTTCTCAACTACTGTGTCTGTTCTTCAACTTCCATCTCCCGTTGACAACATCATGGCTTATATGCTCTTCAAATATATCCGACGAAAGGTCAAAGAGAGCGGGAGAAAGGAAGCTGCCCTTAACATTACAGACAACAGCCATCTTACCCCAGAGTTTCATCATGGAGCACCGGAGCCTGAAGAGCACGAAAGTCTGCCTGGCAATGCCACACAGCACACCCCGACCGAGAAGCCAATCTCAGCAGAGAGCCATCATGATAGTCGTAAGCTCAATGACGAAGCGAGAAAAATGCGTGCATACCGATGGCGCATGATACTGGGCCTGATACTACCCAGCTTCTTAGCCTCAGTTGACGTGACCATTGTCGCTCCCGCCATTCCAACCATCTCGTCGCACTTCAGTAATTTCACCCTGCCCTCTCAAACCAACTCCAAGCTAACACTTATAGACCATCTAAGCGGCAGTTTCAACTGGATTGTAGCGGCTTACACGCTTACATTCACGACATTCGTGCCAGCATCTGGTCAGATCGCCGACATCTATGGCCGCCACTTCGCTCTCCAATTCCAGATGTTCTGGATCTTGATCGGAAGCGTCCTCTGCGCATCTGCTGTCACATGGCCTATGCTCCTGTTCGGAAGGGCACTTCAGGGAATGGGCGCTGCGGGCATCATGAATCTGACCCGGATTGTTCTATCCGATGGAGTCAGCTTGGCGGATAATTCGAAGAATAACACGATCTTCTCTTTGATTAACGGTGTCAGGTGTGGCTTTCCTTCAAGTTCCTTCTCGTATAGCTGAACACAGAGCTGATTGTGGTGCTCAGTTACGCCATTGGCCCAGTCATCGGAGGCTACCTCACCGCATCAAGCTGGCGCTATTGCTTCGTCGTCCCAATACCCATCGCCGTCATCTCGCACGTCCTTATCTTCTTTCTCATGCGCAAAGACCTCGCGAAAGGCCGCGTGACCCTCAACCCGGGCGACTCGCGACGAACCGGATACATCACGGGTCTGGGGATCATCGACTGGATCGGCATGATAACCTTCATACTCGGCGTGGGCCTCCTCATCCTCGCGGTTCAGTGGGGCGGCACACAATACGCGTGGTCCTCGTCCGCCGTAATCATACCATTCGTTGCTGGGGGTGTACTGTTCTTGTACTTCTTCTTCCACGAGTACCTGCTCGGTGCCGGTAGATTCATATCGCGCATCTTCCCCCACCAAATTCCCATGATCCCTTCCGCAATCTTCCGCAAAAAGGATACCACCCTCCTCATGGTCATCAACTTCTCAGCCGGCGTCTCCCTCGTCTCTGCCTTTTACTTCGTCTCCTACTACTGGCAGCTTGCCGAGGGCTACAGCAGCTCCAAAGCAGGCATTCAACTCCTGTACTACACTCCCGGTCTCGGCGTCGGCGTCTACACCGCGATGTTCCTCTGCAACGTGTGGCCTCGCCAAACCTTCCAGCCACTGTTCTGGGGCTCCATCGTAGAAGCCGCAGGCCTAAGTCTCTTGACATGGGCGGTATCGATGCGGCAGACGACTCTGGTCAATGTCTTCCTCGCCGTCGCGGGCGCAGGCACGGGGATGCGCTTCATGCCTATCGTGCTCCACGCCGCGGGTATCTGGCCCAGTCGTATCCCTGCCATTCAGAGCCTACTTAGCTTCACGCTCCCGCTCGGCGAAACAATCGGCATCTCCATGATGGGTGCCGTCTTTGGCAACAAATTCGACCAATATTTGCGCGCTATTGAGCTAGGCAGCGGCTCGGCGTTCACGTCCAGCACTGGCCCTGCCAATCTTGATTCTCTGCAAAGCCTTGGGCCTGCTGCGAGGGAGGCAGTTCAGAATGCGGCCGCTAGGGCCGTTATGTGGGCGTTCATTTCTGTCATCCCGTTTGTCGGGGTCAGTCTTGTTGCTGCGTGTTTCTTGGGGAATGTATGGATTGGGAAGGCTGCAAAGGTTGGGGATGATGGTAGGGTGGTTAGGGAAGAGAGGAAGAGTTCAGTTGTGGGGTTTCCGTATTTGCTAGCATTGTTTTCTGGGGGTATGGAGGGGCGGAGGAGAGAGGTCAACCCGGCTGTGGACCAGAGGGAGGCCGGGAAGGAGAGGGTGCCGGATGAGGAGACTGCGGATTTAAGGCGTGCACAGAATGTTCATGTAAGAGATGCACAGTAAGACCATCGATGGTAAGCGACGATGAAGGGTTCGCGAGTAGGATAGTCATGAGGTCCAGATATCGTGTGAATGTACCATTTTCATTGTGATCATTCTCTACGCATTGCTCGTGCATTGCTGTTCGCTCTAGCCAATTTCACAGCTGCGTTCTGGAGCACCTGTAACGAGTCAGTCATGCAACCAAGACTGCAGCGCAGATCTGAACTAACATACCCGTGAGCATCTGCAAAAAGTCAACCATGCGCCCGTAACTGCAGCACAGCTTCCACTCAACATACCCAGGGCGTGCCTACAATAAGTCAGCCAAGTCACCAAGACCACAGCAAGGCGTCCAATCAACATACCCGATCATATCAATCGTCATGCCATCAAGGACCGAGCTTGCTCGCTCTTAATCAGGTTGTCAGGTAAGCTCTCAAACGGCCTCCCAAGCAGCGTCCAGCGGATCTTCGATCAAACTCAGAACTGGAGCATGCGGCCCGTTGAAGCCCGGCGCGAAGCCTTCGCCTCCCGAAGCTCACGAAGCCTCCGCTCGGCCTCCAACCTAGCACGGCGAACGTTGCCAGGCTGCTTCTCGCGGTGAGCCTCGGCCTCGGCCTCGGCCGCAGCCTGCGCTTCGTTAGCATCTACTCTTCTCGAAATCAGCACCGACCTTGACCTACCTCCGCAGCACTAGCCACCTGCGCCTGCGTTGGGCGAATGGTCTCGTCGGTGTCGGCGGTTGCGCTACGACCATCTCCAGCAGTGACGCTGTTTGCCTCGGTGACAGCGACCTCGTTCTGGTGGGCATTGGCCGTCTTGGGCCTCACGTCGCTGGGAACCTTCGCGGTGTGTTTCTTGCCCTGGTCAGGGACGGAGACGGAGACCTTGCGGGTGCTCGGGTCCTCCGTCATCTCCACCTTGAGGCAAGACTTGCTGAAACAGCCCATTTCTACGGCTGAAGTGGGGTTTGGGTTGTTTTGCGAGGGCGTATGCGAGTAAAGGGTTTCGCAGAAGATTTGGTGCGAGGCACCTATCTGTACTGTTTTTGAGAATTAACGCGGGTTCTGAGTGCAGTGCGGTGGGTAGTGCGGTGGGGTGTGCGAGAGTGTGCGAGGGTGAGGTGGGAGACTGTGTGGACGAAAGGTTTTATCAACTCATGGTTGCCCCGGTGAGCGGTGAGCGGTGAAGCTGGGCAGGCAGCCAGCGCAAACGCAAGAGACCGGATGGAGAATGGAATTAAATGGAACCAAAAGAAAATAAGTAATGGGTCTGAATGATAACGGATCTAGTAGGCCACGTATCCATAGAAACCGGTAAGATGAGGCATCGCAACCGCAACGCTAGGTAGTGTGAATGTCAACGCCGTGAACTCCGTCTCTATGCAAAATGCGCCAATCCGCCCGACATCTCTCGTAAACTCGTCATTCAGATCAGGAGGTACGTGGTACGTATTGTATGCCCAGAGATGCTCAATATGCTTCCCCCTCTTCCTCTGGTATTCCAAGGCGGTAGTTGGTGACGAAAGGGCCGGGCCGGTGGAGCTGCTGTCACCCCATGATGTCGTGCAGGCGCTATACGAGCCAAACAAGAGTATGCCGTCGCTAGTTGTAGTTCCGTTGCTCAGCTGCTGCGTCGGCCTCGCGCTGAGCTCTGCTCTCCTCGGCGGCGCTCTTCAACGTCTGTGTCCGCGTCTGCTTTTTCTGCTCCTCAAGCTTCTTCGCCAGGTCTCCCGTCACCGGCTTGTTCGCGCGCGCCTGCAATCCCTTCCGTCAGCATCGCTCTCCGCCGATCCTTCACATCCAGACTGTGGTCATCATCGGCTTGGCTGCCATCCTCCTACGCACCTCTGCTGCCGCCGCGGCCGCCGATTTAGGGTCCTGGGAGCCTTCACCTCCTCTGCTGGCTGCTGCTAGTGTCCGACCGGGCCCTGAGACTTTCGCTTTGCTGCTGCCATCGTTTGCGATGCGCGCGGGGACCGAGGCCTTTGTAGCTGGCGCGGGAGCTGAGCCCAACGTGCGGCCTGCGCCCTGGAAGTTGTCGTCCTTGGATTGCTTGCCGCAGAGAGCGCCCATTAGAGCTGTGCAGTGAGGATAGAGGAAGAATATAAAAGGAAGGAGGGCTGGGGTTCAGCGGCGAATGGGGAAAGAGCGGAGGTGACGAGTGTCAGCCTCGCGGAGGTGGGGGGATCGATGTCTGGGTGTTAAACGCCGGAACGCGGCTGTGCGCCAAGGCCTTGGATGTCGACGGCAGAGACTGAGCGCATCGCGAGCGGGTGGCGAAGAAGAGACGAGGGAATACAACGAGTACTTGTCACTTCTTCAACGCGTGCTACGACGCCTACACAGGTACGTAATGCGGAACTCGAGCGATGAACAGATGTTCTGCGCGACGTCACACGTTTAGCAAACCCCCACCAGCTCGGCAGTTGGGATGCAAGCAGCCAATGAGCAAAATGCCAATGGCGGCTTACTTAAGCGCCTCACATCTTCGTCTATTTTTTCTTTGAAGCACGCCGTGCGAGTCTCTCCTCCAAGGAGCTTGTGGTCGACGACGGCCCACCCTTGAACATGCGCATCGTGGCTCCTCCCGCGACCACTGCCGCCTTCGACAAACTCATCCCTCGCCGTCGTCCATCGTTGTTCCCCCCACCACATTCACTGCCGCACTGACTTCACGTGCGTGTGTGGCGTGTACCATGATGGCCTCCTAACTGTACGTGCTTAGATCATTCATATCCACACATCTTCTGCTCCAGCAGCCGACAACTATGACTTACTCTCTCGCAGATAACGACTGCGACTCAGCTTTTGGCGAGGACCCCTTCTTCTGGGCAGACTACATGTTCAACTCGGTCGCCTCGGTCGCAGGTTCAAAGCGTGATGCGAACTGCCTGAGCGGCCAGCCCGCTGCGGCGGAAGCGCCCGAGCGCCCGTCGAAACGGAAGGCTGCCGCTGACAGCCATGCGAATCTGAACCACACAACGGTTCCACAGTTCCCAGATACCTGCTTCGAGACCTTCTGCCAGGGGTGCGATTGGGAGCCTCCGTCGTGCATGTCTCCCTGTGCGCTTCCGTGTTCGGGTGACGAGTGTACTCCGGACGACGCTTGCTGGAACCCTCACTGCGAGACGTCTTGCTCCCAGACTCCTTGCGATCAGAGGTCTCCCGCTTGCGCCGACGACTGCGTTGATCCAGAATGCACGAAGCTGTCAAACACCAATGACCCGTGCTGCTGTCAGAACTGCGACGCTCCTCCGTGCCCGCTGGATGAAGAGTGTCACACTGCCCACACCGCTCCGACAACCGATGGCACCATCTACTGCTACGATACCGCACCCTGCCATTTCCAGGAGGGTGTCCATGGATTCAGCCCCGTCCTGTCCGGTTACGAGACGTATCCATGTTTCTCGCACGCACATGGGGTGACAAGTCAAGGGGACGATCATGGGACACAGGCGTCGTGTGTCGCTACACCCGCTCTGTCAGCCGGCAACTACACTTCGTTGGAAAGTACCTTTGGCGATGATCTGTCGCCGCCGCCCAACCCCTATCAGCCTCCTCCTTCCCAGTGCTTCCTGGATATCACCGCCGAGCATTGCCACATACCTCCACACACCTGCTGCCACGGGGATGCTCGCGGATGCGGAGACTATCCTACGGCACCTCCGGAGGAGCTCGATCTCTGGTATCAGTCCATGGCCCAGGGTAATGGACTGGCGAACAGTCTCATGAATTTCGGTTTTCAACCTACCCCACCTACATCAACTCCCTCAGCCACTCGCTCGACCAATGTATCCAGCTTCGATGACAGTCTGCAGAACCACATGTTTGAAGGTGATGACTATTCTTGGTTGCTTCCGGACTCCCACTACTCGGATGCCTACCAGGTGTCCCCGTCGAAAGCACCTAAGCTTGACCTCCTTGCGACGGCTGTCCAGGGCGGTCTTCCAAAGCCAGAAAGCGAGCTCTCAAGCGCATTGACATCAGATCAATATGCCCTGAGCGCTGGTGGTGCATTAACGGGTAACAGTCCAAAGACGGATAGCCAGTCGTCCTGCGTGTGCAAGTGGCAACACGGCCCCAGCTTCCTCTGTCTTGCCGTCTTCGACAACGCGGAGGCGCTCCATAAGCACATCAAGACCGTCCATGTTGACAGTTGCACGCAATGCATTTGCCAATGGGAAGGGTGTGAAGCGTCTTCCAAGGATTTTAAACAGCGCTCCAAGCTGTCTCGCCACCTCCTGGGCCATGCAGGTTATCGACCGTACGCATGCAGCTTCGAGGGCTGCAGCAAGACTTTCGCGACGAATCAAGCGAAGGACAATCATGAACGTACGCACACGGGAGATAGACCGTATGTGTGCGATCGCTGTGGGTATACGACAACCACCTATACCCAGCTACAGACGCACATCTCAGCCCTACATGAAGGAAAGAAGCCACACAAGTGTCGCTTTTGTGACTTCTCTTGCGCTGATAGCTCGAATCTCAGCAAACATGAGCGCACCCACCAGGTGAGTACCAATTACGTTGCACATCCGACGAGACAGCTCTTTGGGGAACTCAACTTTGGTGGTTGTGGAGACAGGGGTTCACGAATGTGAAGTCGTAGCATCCCTGTCGTTTCGTCGGATGTATTTGGTTAGTGTGATGGGCCGTTCGCTAACACATCGTGATAGACACTTCGACCGTACCGCTGTCCACAACCAAACTGCACATTCAAACCCGACTGCCGCTGGGAAAACCTAAAGCGCCACCTGCGTCGCTCCGGCCACTGCCCGCAACTACTCGTCGACGGCAGCGACGAGTACAAGGCGTACCGCGAGAACGTACAGCACGAAATCAAAGAGTGGCACGAGCGAAACAAAGACGGCGGCATGGCCAAGATGGCGAGGCGGAAGGGCAGGGGAAGTTGATTTCGCGCTCGGACATCGTCTTCAACACTGACAATGTATTTTCCGTTCGGTGAGTGGAGGATTTTCAAGGGGAAGGGGCATAAGGGATGATGACGGCTATGATACCATGTGCATTTCAATGACATGAGATGAAGCTTACGACGACGGCAGCTGGCAGGAAATGATCGGGCGGTCGTTTGCAGGCTTGCCCTAGGTGGCTGCAGGGCTGTGAGGATGTCACGTGCGCAACTAGGTAACGCATGAATGACCCCTTGACGAAGTTTGACATTCCTGGTTCCCAGCCAACTATAGGCAATGTGTTAAGCTCGCCTCTCGAGCATAGATATAATAGACACAAATACACGATCGAGTTGCACAACATGAGCTGCAGAGCCCGGAGCCTTCGGCATTTGAGACGGTTCCATACCATGGTTCAGCTCGTATCACGAGGGGCTCCAACTTACGCGGCTCTGCGTTGTTTGTCTATGCGGGGCGGACATTTGGAGGTGGCACAAGAGCACAATCCATAGCTTACCTCGACGCCCTGCGATGGATTTGCGGCGTAGGTCTATGCCATGCTTCTCAACGGGAGGCGCAACTTGAAGCCGTGTACCCCATCACTCCCAACACCAACACCAACTCCATACATACCTACAGAGCCTCCCTATCGAAACAAACTTCCACGCAAAATCCGCATGCTGCAAAACGCGGGAACGCCGGTGAGACTGCACCCACCTCTCTCACGTCCATGCCATGCGAAGAGACTGCAAATATCCACTCTCCATTATCACTGTCTGACAGATTCGCAAAGGCTGAATTTAGCGATGAGGAGGCGTTTACGCATTCATCCGGAATGTCAAACTGTCAAACATTTTCGCATGAACGGGGAGTGTTTGACGAATTTATAATTATGATAAGGTCGGCTTGGCGGAGAGGGGGAATGTGATGGTAATCGATGCGCTATTAACGCATCGCTGGTGATAGTAGAGAATGCGGTAGTATGTGCGACGAAAGGACTGCCAGTAAGAACGGGAGGAGTGCGGTGGTCGAGGGGGTGGAGTCAGACTGCGCAAGGCAGACAACGAGCGAACAAGACATCACCGAATACTAGCACCAGCACGTTACTGTTCAATCGATATTCCATTCACTCTCTATTCCTTGCAGAACCCTTCTTCTCAACAACTGCTGCCCCTCCCTATCCAAAGGCCTCACCAAACCCACCCCTCCAAAATAGTGCGGTAGCCCAAGAATACAAAGCCAAAATTATATCCCCCACCTCCCAACCGATATATACAAAAGCGGTTGCTCCAATGCCCCCATCTTCTCTCTTCCCTCCCTCCAAAGGCTGATTATATGAGAAGCTCGACCATCTTCGTTGGCGACAACGCCGCAAACGAAGAGAGAGCACGAAGGAAAAGCAGAAAGGATTTTTCATCGTCACCTCCAAATCCGGGCTCGGGTATAAAACGAAACAAGAAGCCGACGGTGCTTAAGAAATGTTGTAGATCGTCGAGGTAGTTTCGGCGCGATTATGTAGGGAGCGTGGTGGCAGTTGGCTGGCGGTGTGAAGGCGCACATGGGCGTCAGTCGAGTTGTTTGATTATGTGAAGGAGTGTCGTGCGCATTGTCGCGCAGTGTTGGAAGCAATTGTTCCGCAAAAGAGCGTATTAAACGGTGTCCGCCCACCAAATCTACCGTTCGCCGAAGGAAAAACAAAGCTGGAAATTGGAATGGTGGTCGTTACGTCGAGGTGATGTGTTCGAGGTATTATAATTACGTTCGTTGGAATGGTGTCGGGGCGTCAGATGCGATGCTGGTAAGAGTGGGCGCTGAGCAATGCAATGCGAGGTCCCATGATGGTGCATCCGGAACGGGTATCAACAAGCCTCAAATATCGAAAGAGGAAATCGCAAATCGGAAACCAAATCAACGGTGCATAGCATGAACAGCCATCATCGTGTCGCGTTATATCGGGGTGGTGAGTTCAGAAGAGTACTCGAGCCGGACGAGTGCAAGCCCGGCGGAGTCCTCGACGGTGGAGGTGGAGGTCGTGATTTTGCTGGCCTATTTAGGTTTGGCGAGGGTGGAGGCGCTATTGCAACGGGCTGAACCGAAGGAATAGGCGAAGGCGAGGCAGATGAAACAACTAAGAAAGGTTAACAGACTAGGAAAGGAGGTCATCAAGGGCTTGGAGGTGGTCGGTCACCTCCACTCCCTCCTCCTGTATCCGTGCTGTCTCCTTCTATTGTTTTCCTCCAGTGCTGCGGTAAGCACACGCATACAAGCGGGAAGGCCTTGATTTCCGTGTCGGTCTCGACGCGTGATTGTCGGCTTCCGTTGCTCACGCCCGAATCACGTTGCACTGCTCTTCGCGCTTCCCACTCGTCGGCCGTTTCGGATAGCTTCACACCTGTCGCCCACCCATCATCCCAAATGCCCACGACCTTGAGCATATCCCCCCGCTCGAGCTCGAACTCATCGTTGGCACGAGGTTGATACGCCCAAAGGGTAGCGACCGTGTCGTTGGGGTGGATGTCGTCTTGAGAGTAGTAGTCCTTGAAGAACTGTAATTGTTCCGATTGCCCTGACGCAACACCTTCAGGGCTAGAAAAGTTTCGGTCTGGATCCGACGAGGATAAAGGCGATGTGTGTCCACTGACGGCCCCAGGCGCAGAACGACTCGACAGCGAGCCGTCACGCTTCGGCAGGTCCCCTCCAAGATGGCTGTTGCGTGACTCGGGAGATTCGTACGTGTCATGTCCGCCACGATAAGCGGTGAGACCGCCAGCGCGTGCGCCATGACCATCGGACGAGCTCGAGCCTTCCAATGCCGACATGCGAGCCACTCGAGCTCCGGGAACAATAGTCGTAGGTGAATGACCATCTCCTCCATAGCTCATTGGCGGTGGTGGCGCGGAAATACGAGTCGGGGACGGGGTGTTTAGGATGCTACCCTGCTGGCTTTGTCTGCGTCTCCGAGCGTAAATGCAACACATGATGATGGCACCAAGAATAAGGGCGGCTCCGATGAGCGAGCCGATGACGATCCCCGCGATCGCGCCCCCCGAAAGTCCGGAGCCAGACCCGCCAGCTGCTGCAGCACTCGGTGTTGCCGTAGGCGCTGGTGAAGAGGTCGAGGAAAATAGGGGGGGCATTGACGAGGTCACGGGCAAATCCACTCCTACGCAGCGAGCCTCAACATTGGCATTGACGCAGCACGAGTCGGTGGAGTTGGCAGTGCTCCCTCCGCAGAACAAACAGAGGCCCTCCAGGTTGGAGCCAAAGCCGCATTCATTGGGTTCATTCGCAACGGCGTCAAGGCAGTCCCCACTGAGCGACCGAGCGGGGAGTTGGCATCTGTTGGAGTCTGATCGAATCTGATCGTTGGCATTCGTCCCAGGTGTTCCGCATAGTTCAGGGCTCGATATTATTACTTGTTCACTGATAGCAAATTGGGCCTGAAGAGCAATTAGCACTGGGGCGCTTGAGGTCTCGTCAAATGCAATTCGGAGCACGTACACAGGAATCGGCACAAAGCGGCTTCCAGTTGTCGTTGGTAATGCTACAAGCCTCGGTGGACGCTTGGATAAGTTCGTTGCAGAGGAAGGTGGTTGTGTAGCGGGCATAGATGTCGGTCGTGTTGGTTAGGTTCACGCTAGAGCAACCGAGGATGTCCAGGTACCTGTGCAACCGTCAGTAACAGCCACGCACAGAGGCAGCAGCAAGCACCCACTTCTTCCGCGCGTATTCTGTGCCGATGTAATCTCGTAATTGGGAGTCGAAGGTCCCCACGTCTGATACGAATGACAGGAACGAGCTGTGTTCAGCTGTGATTAGCATCCATGTAGAAACGGCAGTTGCGTCTGACGTGAGGTTACACATACTATTCACCGGACAGGCTGGTACTGACGGAGGCGTTGCTAAAGGCCGGGCACGTGGTCGAGCCCTGCAGCGAGATACATGTCTGCGCCGCGGCCATTGGCAGCGAGGCGGCGAAGACGGCGAGGGCGAGCGCGCTCTTCGCAATGCCCCGTGGTTGTTGGCGACGGGACATGCTGTATCGATGGGCGTCGTCGTGTGCGTGGTCGGCCATAGGGAGCAGCACTCGGCGCGGAGGGATGGTTCGGAGGGCGGCGCGAGAGCCAACGGAGCACGTCTGACGGTGGAAGGTCGGCCAGCAACAGACGCGCAGCTTCACAAGTCCATCCGTGGCAGTCTGCAATTAGGGCCGGGCGGAGTATATAAAAGTAAGAGGGTCAAGACGTGGCCCAGGGTGCTTGAAGATGCGGGCTGAGAAGGGAACGGGGCTCGGCAGAGGTCGCAATTGAATGAGCGACTCCGGGTGAGGAAGCTGCGACTCTGGCCGTGAAGGAGAGGAAGCAGAGCAGCATGGGGGCGCAGAAGAGGCTGTCTCGGCAAGCACGCCTACGAGAGAGGAAGGAATAGCGTCGCAGGGACCAGGGGCGCCGGCAGGGGGCGCTGATTGGCCGCCGTCGCCGCTGGGAAATGAGGGCGGCCAACTAAAATTATCGTCTCTCGAGCCTCGTCGTCGCGGGCGCGCGCGTTTCAGGCCTCGTCGCCAGAGATGCGGCGGCCGCTGGCTGCTTCACGCTTCACGCTTCACGCATCCTCCCGTCGCCAGCGCCGGCTGACCATGGCAGAGAGAGGATGGCGGTGTCGATCGACGTTGGACTAAATGGTAGTCCGGACACAGCACCCAACGCCGCCGCCTATGCCTTGCTGATGCAAGATACAACTAGCTGCGGGCTTAAATAGCACAGCGCTTGTCTGCATATCGCCCGCAGCTGCAGCTTGTTTGTTTAGATGGACGGCCTCGTCCTATGCGCCAGTCGATGGCTCCAATCGCCGCGCGGTAGCGACGCCGCACTGCAGGACACCCGATGCGTGTCTGGCGCGAACCGTCCAGCATCTCGCTCTGAGGGTGTGGACCAGTTCACGGCAGATGGTTGCTGACCATGGCCTCGATATCGCGCACCGCGTCGCCCTGATCGCCGTCATGCGAATGTGGCCCTTGCGACGGGCTCGGCCTCTTGCAGGGATTGTCCGATTGCACGCCAACACCCATTGCGAAGCTCCCCTCACATCGTGAGGATGCCTTTCCGAGTCTATTTCAAGGCGCCCAGGAAGCGCATTTCTCAGAACCACGGTCGGGCGATCCATCTGACCCACGTAGGAGCTTTGGGCGGACCGTTGAGACCCAGCCTTCCCTCGCGTGCGTCAACCGGCTCAATGTTGGCCTTCGACATCAGCACGAACCGATGCCCATTCGAGTATAGCAGGGGTTCACGGCGATCCGTGGTTCTGAGCTCCCCCGCCTCACGCTGGCCTTGAGCCTGCAACTCTGCAGCGAACGCTGTCACTGTGTTAGTGTGATAGCGGGTTAGGCACAGCTGGGGAGGGGGTATGCTTTAATTCTCCGAGCCTTTCCGGCAACCCTCTCACGGTTTCTATACGAGGCACACCGCGCCGGTTGCGAGCCGGGCCTCGCAATGTGACTGATTTGAAAGGCTCGCTATCAGCCATCCTATTCGGGCACGGAACATGTTTGCTGTCGTGCAGATAGGCTTGGTGGAGAGCTGAAGCCCTGCTGGTGTACGAAGAGTAAGAGGTTAGACCATGCTATGCGCCTTGGAAAGCCAGCATCTCTGACAGATACTTTGATCCAGGAACGCCTCGGATAGATGAATGCGTATACGTAAGTCAGGTTCCCTCCATCGTTGTGTGCGTCTCGCTTGCACCGAACTGCCGTTCGTCACTGCACGTAGTACGCTTTAATGTGCCTTCCCCAAAGAGCAGCATCGCGCCTTCTCAATATTATCCGCATGATACTCCACCATCCATCTCCAAAATCAACGCAAGCTTCACCCATCTTCCCAATTCATCAATACAACGACTTTCATCATCGACCCCTCATTGTCCGCCCCAGCCCCGCGTCTGACCGCAGTAGCGCACGGTGTTTGTGCAACCTCAGACGCACTTCGTTTGAGCCTACGGACACAACGACAAGGCGTACCATTGCAACTTGATAGCTCAAGTCTGGACTACTCGGGCTTACTGTATCGTGGTCCATAAGGCAAAGTGTACGATGACGGCGAGCGAGGAAAGAGCATCGTCAGACCGGTGCTTTCAACAGGATCAACGACAGCACGGAGAACACATTAGGTGCTCACCGCGCTTGCATCCTAGACTCGCATCTGGGTCTCAACCTGCGCATGTGCATGCAGTTGCACGCTGGACGAATGCCTTGCGACAGTAGCTACCAGTCGACTAAACCACCCAATGGAAAGAGTCGAACAACTCGAGATGTACCACCGTTTCCCCCACGAGGATTACGGGTTCTGGATCGGCCCGTCTACTTCGAGACGTTGAGGCTCATAATGTGGCTTACTATGATCCAGTCGGGAGCAAGTCGGCTGTAGCGGTGCCACCCTACGCACATGTAACCAGCTACCAGTACAGCGCGGGGCATCCCCCACAGCGCTATATCTCATCGTGCAGCTAAAGAGTCGGGCGTACATATGATTGGTCAACGCCGAAGGGAATCCCTTTCATCGCAAAAGAAGCAAGACCCCGGGATCAGGTAGAACCCCTCAAATCTGAAACGTTGACAACGGCAGTTGAAGGGCACTAAAGCAAAAGAACTGTCGCTGTTCCGTTAGACCCACATGGATGAGTTCCTACCGGGAGTGGGGTATGGTGAGGTGAAACCAATCCTCGACGACAGTTCGCGTTCGCTCTCGACCACCGGCCATGGACCACCGATCCGGATATATCCTTGAGCCAGCAAGTCTAGGCGCTGCATCACACTAAGATGGATCTGCCGGCAGACATAAAACGCTTACTTGACTTCCCTGCTTGCGTCTAAACTACTAACATGCTCAAGGTGCCCTAAATCCGAACTACCAGCGCTAGACGAGCTGTACAGTTCGCAGAATGACATAGTGTACCAGGATCCAGATGCACGATTCCTCGTTCCGCGCACATCGGCTCTATCTTCAATAGCGGTTCCCCGGTCGCCCAGCTAAGCGCCTACATCTCATGCGCGAGACGCTGCCAACGATATCCCTACCTTAAAACCACGCCGGAGTGCTTCTAAATGGAGCACCAGAAGTGTACACCATATGACCTTCCAATCTATTTGATATACAACCAGCGGATTAATTCACCTTCTATGTTTAGTTAGAGGTCCTGCGCTCTACCCGTTCTACCAACAACCGGGACACTGGGTAACCGCCGCCAAGACATGCGAGTTCACCGGAATGCAACACATCCGGATCTACTATCCACTGAGCAAACAAACCTATTTCCAGAAGTTTTCTCGGTGAACTCTATATGCACCACAAGCTCAGCAGATCTCTGAGGCACAACCTCAGCTTGTCCGGCTCGATCCGAAGGATCCCAAAATATCACCCGGCAACGATCCAAACTGACCACCTGCCACCGCGTATCACACCATTGACACAAATCAAGTGGGTCTAGTATATCTCATTCCTACTATGCACGGATTGTCATACCTTAGGCGCAAGACGCCATCAGTCGCCTTCCGCGTTCGTGGCCAACTTCCAACTTCTATGCTTTACAATTCCGCGGGAAACACATCCCTCGTATCCCGCTTGAATGTGCAAATATTGTGCAACCAACTGCTCGCGTGTGCGTCTTGAAGGGGCAATGGTCTCGACAATTGACTGCCACTCTATAGCAAGGAACAAACAGACAACCCCTCTTCCTTCCACCGCTGCCACCACCACCACTACTACTACTACTACTACTACTACTACTACTACTACTACTACTAGTGGAGTCAATCCGAATCGTAATCATATACATCCCTGCTACTCAGCCGACCATCATCATCGTCCCAATACCCAGACTCCCAGGAGAAAGCCCCCCGCTTGAAAATCAAGTCTCCGGTCTCCGTCCGTACCTGCCGGTACCCATGCAGCAGATACTTCTCTGCAAGTTTCCTCGTCTCTTCTCTTTCGTCAATATCGATCACTACCTCACACTCGGGGGACAGCGTCTTGCCAAGGTACTGAAAGATTGGTTCTGTCCATTCTTTCCATTCTTTCATCTTTTCCTCAAGCGTCTGGCCATTCCAGTAGTGGTCTCCCTCGATCGGTTGCTCGGCCACTATCCGCAACCCACGCAGAGACGGGACTATGTCATCCCACGTGCCTTCGTCCATCTTGAAGCCGGGGTGGTATGAGATACCCATCGGCCGCAGGATGATCATAACTTCCTTCATCCTGCGTCTGTTGTGTTGGGCGAAGAGCCGCTTCAGTTCGCTCTGGTCATCGCCGTGGAGCATAACTTTAAACAGATTGTCGCCGTATAGTACGTTCAGCGCTTCGTCGCTGACCTGGCGAGATACGAGGAGAAGTCTTGGCAGTACGCTTTGTCGACTTGACTTTACCCAGGTCGCCACGTGTGCAAGGTGAGGAAATGAATAGTCATCGGGGGGGCCTTGATCGGCAGCTTCCCAGTCTTCCTCACTGGCCGAGTCCTCATCTCTAACTTTCGCAAGTCCCAGCTCAGAGCCCAGCGAGTCGAACCCGTTCCAGCCATCGGTTACGATTTCGGGGATTAGGAACTCTGAGCGAAGGCTTGAGATGCGAAACAGGGTTCTTCGGGGGAGGCAGTAGCCGTAGATTAGCAGGCGTAGTTCGTAAGGGAGATCGAGGAATCCGGTCCGGCTGTAGCTCGGCGCTTTTGCAAGGCTTGCCATGGTCGCGCTCGGGTAGTTGGAGAACATTTGGTTGATAATAAAGGAGCAGTGGGTCAGGGGAGTGTTAATTATGGAGGGTTGAGCAGTCAGTGGTGGGCTAGGCCTCGGTGTGGAGTGAGTGCCACGTGCGGGGAAGGCGGAGCTGTTGTGTAACATGGCGCGGGGTCTCGCTTACATCACCAAATGGACAAATACTACGTTGCTTGGTGAACCTATCTGATAGGCGATGGTGATGATTAAGGGTAATTGCCGAGCTTTCGTGTGCACCACGGGAGGCATTAACGAAAGAGTTACAGGATCGTTCTCAATACCGCCACAAGATCATTCGAGGGTTCGACTTTTGACTTCAAGCTTCGGAAGACCTCCCAAAAAGTCATCTACGCAAATCCATCTCATCCAACACGAGAGCACCACATACATCCCGCTCGCTACCAACTCACTCCACCCCCTCCATCTCATCCCCTTCCTCCCTCGCCCTAACCCCCTTATACACAACCCACTCCCGCCCCATGAACGGCGAACTCCACCAAAACCCCACCCAAGCATCCACATCCTTCCAATAATCCGCCTTCACCAATCCCGACTCCCTCTCGCAAATCCCCTCCACCACCTTCCCTAGCCTCTCCGGATTGTTCTTCGTATCTAGCCATGCCACCCTCGCGCGCATATTATTCACCACAAGAGGCGCTTGCTGGCGCATCAGGTCTTGCGTAGCGTGGTCGTGACCGTAGGGGATGATGTTGAGAGCGAGGGCGCGGAGGTGCGAGAGGATAATGTTGAAGGTGGAAAGGGTTGAGGTAAGGAAGGAAAGAGTCAGGTGGGACTGCGGCTTTTCGGAGGTAGAGAGGGGGTCGGTGGGTGTGGGAGTGTTGACGGGGTCGAGTTGGTGCAGTTCTTCGGCGGCGGCACTGTATTCGGCTATGACTATGCGGATCAGGGAGGCGTTGTGAGGGCCTATGTGCTTGAGAAAGGGCTTTGCGACGCTAAGGGGGCGGTTGCAGATTTCCTCTGGGTGGGGTTAGCTGATGTTGTCTGAAGTTTGTTGAGGCCTTGCGCATCTGCGAGCACTTGGGTACTCTGGTACTTACCCATATCAAAGATGTTCTCTCCGTACAGAACAGTCAATCCTTCATCTCGACACTGCTTGCTCGCTCGCAAGATACCAGTGTACATCCGCTTCTGCTGCTTGTTCGCTTTTCGCGGCCCTCGCCAAGTCACAACCAATCGATCGTTCGTAACTAGCAATTCGAAATAGACCGCCAGGCGAAGCTCGGTTGGCAAAGCGAGGAACGGGAAGACTTGAAACTCTTTATTGTAAGTGTTGGTGCGGATTTGGTTCGCTCTACTGTAGCACTGCTTCTGCGCGAGTGCCCGAGATTGGGCCCGTTGAAGCTTTTCGGAGGGCCCTTCGGAGCGTCAGAAATGTGTTGAGAGGCTTACAAATAACTCTAATTGTTACCTTTCGTGAGCAGCGCATGGAGATGTGCCATGCCCTGATCCGTCGAGGCACCATTACTAGACCTGCCGGAAGGACTGGACTCGCTCTCCTGCTGCTCTCTGTAGAGGTCGTCGATGCTCTTTCCTGTCGATGGGATCGGTGTCACTGGTCTGTTATCTGGGGTGCTAAAATCCATGATGGACAGCGAGGGCGGTCAATTTATGGACAGGTGGCTGGCGATGTTTGTTGGCTTGTATGTGGACGTGGTTTGGCGTTCTAGCGATGGCAAATAACAGAATTGAAAGAAAGCCGCATATGCGTTAGGAGCAATGAGACTGGTACATCAAAGAGGCTAGGGCCGAGAAGTACGTTTAGGTTGCGGAACGTGGTGAAGTATGCTCAGCGGTTCAGCGTCGAACTCGCTGCTGCTCTTCGGGAGGAGTCGCACGGACCTGAGATGCAACGTGAATGCGAGATGAAGATGGGGAGGTTGACGCTAGGCTTCGATTGTTTCTTTGTGAGATTTGCGACGCGCGCGTTGATGTTGCGTGGGGTCGAGTTTTAGCGCGTCGCAACTGAAGACCTTCCAAAATAACGCGAAATCACGTGATGAGCCCGGTGTAATGCTTACGCGTCACTCAGAGCTCTTCGAGAACTTACAAGAGTTGGTGGATATTCCGGGGGTTCCAGTTACTAGTGTAGGCGAGTAATAGCGGGTTCATTGAAAGCCCTAGTTGATGATACATGTGCAAAAGCTTGGATCGAGAGCGCGCTAATTCTGAACGAGGAATAGCTCTTCTATGATATAGTGTAACCTCAGACGCAAATGTCTTCACATCTCCGCCTGTCCAATTCCTCACATGAGTGATCAGCAACGCAAGTTCCATGAACGCCAGCTCAATAACTTTTATTTACATTGCTCCATTCCAACAAGTCCTGCTGAAGAGACTCCTTTTCGAGACCGTTGAGACCCGAGTATCACGATTTCCACGAATCGTCAAGCTCAGATAAGGATACGCGATCATCCATCATTGAACACCGCCCTAAGCCTTGGTATTTCCACATCCTACGATGCTCCTCGCCTCGGTTCAGTCCTGTATCAGCCCTGTATCAGAAGCACCGTCTCCTCCCTTATCAGATGGCTCATCATTCCCGTTGCGCGTTCTTTCAGGTGATGCATCTTCTACTTGGCTAGAGCAGCCTCTCCTTCGCCACTGCCAATTTCATTCGGTTCGCTCTCAAAACACCTTCTCAGTAAGACATTTAAAGACTTCTAAAACAACCGCAGGGGGGGGGGGCTACGATCCATTGACCCGTCACGACCCACAAATTCTGCGCTGTGCTTGGAATCTAGTCTGCAACTTCCCTCAACCTTCAAAATCAGCAGCCTTTCGATATCAAAGCCGGAAAAGGTAGAAACAAGTACAGATGGGGCTGCCGAGTCAGGGAGCCTGAAGAACGAGCAAGAAGATGATATAGCCGTAGCCGTATTCGAAGATATCTCCAACATGTCAAGTGATGAATCTAAATACCTGACGGACCGAAGCCTTCCTTCGATAGCTGCAGATATTCTCCTTGAAGTACTCCTCGTTCAAATGGAGTCGAAATACAATGCTTTACCAACTCCGCACCTATTCTTTCAGCCACTTGTTCGCTTACTCGCCTCTCTCTTTGAATTGCAATATCGGACCCTCACGCAAGGCAATATACGCATCGCGAAGCATGTAAGTATTCCGATCCCGCCTGCCCCAACCCAATTCGGGCCGTCTCTCCCCAAGTCGCTCTCCAGGGGCGGCCCGAACGTCAAATCGCCACAACGTCCTCGCGATAGTCATGGAAAGACTGAGCCTTGCAACCTTCTCACCGATGCAGTTTCCCACATCTTTGCCGAATGTGTGTAGGCCACGTTTTACCCGGTTAACCTCTTCTTCGGGATTGCCGTCAGCGGGATTATCCGAGACGATCCATCTCTCTGGACGGAATATATGTGCATCTCCACCGTAGAACTCTTCGTTGCGATTAAAAGCCCAATGGACTACGCCCACGTTAACGCCTTCTGGAAGCACATCACCCGCAATTGTGGCGCCGCCGCGAAGGACTGTCCTCTCCAACTCACTGGGGCCGGCTGGTGCAAGGCGTATTGCTTCGTCCATACACGCACGGAGATACTTCCAATCTGTGAGCAGGGCTTGACCGTATACCATCTCGCCTGGACTCGAGAACGTCTCGCGGATCTCATTGACCAGTTTGGCGTAAGCGCGCGGAAAGTGAGTGAGATAAAAGAAAGCCGCACATATCATGTTTGTCGTGGTGTCCGATCCAGCTATGATAAGGAGATGGGCCTCTGCATTGCCGCTCAACCAGGATATGCTCTGCCACGGATTCTTGGACAATCTTGGAGTATTCCTTGATATTCTTAGGCATCGCCAGCTCCATCAGGTTGCTCAGTCCACGTGATTTTAGGCACAAGATGAGTTCTAAGAGTGGCGACGAGGGCGATCTGATACAAGTCGTTAGTCGTTGCACTTTCCGTGGAGAGTTTGTAGCCTACAGCGTAAAAGAACTTCATATGCTCAGCAATGAAATGCGAGATGACTTTCAATTTGTTTTCGCCAGGCTCTTTGATCTCGAAGCTCCTTCTAAAACACAAGTCACCAAGTAAGTTGAATAGAAGAAAGTCACTTCATGTCGACATGTCTTGGGGCTCAGATCAACCGTTCTCACCCCTCTTCTCTCCTGGCAGAAGCTGATTCCATCGATCAGTGTGCTTGGTCACAAATGGCTCCCAGACTCTTAGGCTACGTTCGGTAAATGCTAGGTTTAGGAGCCGGCGCTTCTTCGCGTGCAATGCGACGTCCGTACAGTTCAGGGTGTTGAGATCATTGTTGTTGCGCAACCATGCGTCGTAAAACCCGGGTTTGCGAACATTAGCTTTGATGTCAAAGAGCGAATTCCAGGCTTCTGGAGTATTGAAGAGAAGGACATTCGGGGCGGCCCGAAACTTGTTTCCTAAGGTGCGTTAATTTCCTTGTCTAGTCGAAAAAGAAGACGCTTCGACTGACCATACACCTGAAATTGCTGCCACAACCAGATATGGCGATCTCCCAAGCACGCGTGGTAGAAAGAAGGCAGTCCTGGCATGCGACACAGGAAGGACACTTGGCTAGAGAGTGAAAGAAAAGGTTGTACACCGTCATCCAGATGACCTGAAATTCCGGTGAACCATTCATACATCATATCCCTTGTGGCCTACTCACACAAACAACAGCCTAACCGACAGCGAATGGGATGAGCAGTTGCATGGCTCGTTGTGACAATTGAATTGATGGTTTCTAATCTGATAAGCTTCAAAATTCGACACCCGAGGATGTATAACAATGCTGGAAACTTCCGAACAGAGCCGGTTACTTCTAGACATGAGAAGAGGCGCGGACTACCATGCCGCAGTAAGCTTCGCTGGCGCTGATGGCCGGGGCGTCTAACCGGTAAGCATAACGCGGGGCTATATTACTGATCCCGTACGAAATCTAGGTATCATCGTTTGACGGTAGAGATGATTGCGGCGTAGTCTTACTATCGCCCCACACGCTCCAACCGACATAATTCCAGAATTCCTACTGCCACCTTGCACCCTCTCTCGTGCAACATGGGGGGCAATTTAGTCAAGCAGATGGAAGCTGAGATACCATTAATTGAAGAGTTGCGTTGTCCAAGTGGTACACCAGCACTTTCCTGGGCGTCTTCCATCACGGTCGTATCATATACACAAAACACCTCGGTCGTGAGATATCGCACAACCTCATGCCCCAAATGACGAGACAGTCTATTACCTCGCCGCCTTCCCAAAATTCATCAGCGTCTGCGCTATAGCACGTCTTGTATCGGATGGCGTGCTGGATTGGGACACCCCAATCCGCAACTATCTCCCAGAATTTCAGCGTCCGGATGATGACTTTGGGAAGCAGACGACACTGCGCGATCTCGCAAGCTACAGGACGGGTGTCCCGCCAGCAAGCTTCTGGTGGGGCCAGATGGAGGGCGAACTTCTGCTTCACGACGCCAAATCTCGCCCTACCGCATGCTGTTCGCAATGACGGCACTGCTTCGAAGATATCGATGAATACGTCGGACTCAGTTCTCAGCCCCGGCATCGGTATGAGAGGCACAATGAAGGACATCCTTGTTTCTTCACTGCCCTTGTCTCCGCCCATGCGTACCAGGAAGAGAAGGGTATAGACACAATACCGGGCTCCCCGTTTACCCAGCTTTGCATCATACTCGCGCCACACATTCCAATCACACCCGGGTCTTCCTCATCCTATTGTCTGGGAACCTACCGCACGAAGCTCCCGGGACTCCTCAGCTGCACAAGTCTCAACGCGCCCCTCCTCGGGAAGATTGTTCCAACTTTCGGTAGCAAGAACATTGGCGCCGAGGTTTTTCACCATACAGGTAATATACCCGGATACTTTGGCAGCTACTTTCTCGTCCCCAAAACGCAGAGCGGAGTTGTCTGCCTGACGAACGCGACGCCGCTCTTCGACCCGTCAGATTTCGGTGCCCAAATCGCTCTTGGTGTACTGCTCAGCGAAAGGAAACCCGACAATCTATTAGCCCTAGGAAAGTTAGCCACAAAAACGCAGATCGCCTGGTACCAAAACGTTCACACCCATCTCCCTAGCAAGCGCACCACCACTCCTCCTTCCCTCTACGCGGACACCTACACGAACCGTGCCAGCAACTTCATCCTACTCGTAAAACCCACCGCCACAGGCATCCACATCGCGGTCCAGGGCTCGTCCAAAACAACGTATGACGTGGAGCCGTTGGATAGGGATACATTTTGCTGGGCCGCGGATAGCAATCGCGACGTCTGTCGCGGCAAGTTTCCAAATCCTTTTCCGGGATTTCGGATGGTGAGATTTTGGGTTATAGAGAGCTGGGTTAATAGATTGATTTTGCATACGGATGTGATGTCGAAGCCGGATGTTTTTCGGAGGGTGAAGGAAGACCAGGGGAAGCTGTGAGCACTTGCGCTGTCTAGAGATATTGGGGTTCTTTCTGTGCAGGTTTGGGAATTTCTGGCTAAGGGTATTGGCTAGTTATGTAATGTCTTGACCGCAATAGTATAAGACTCTCATGGCGCGCAGAAAGAACTGTACTCCGCACGTGCTTATGACGCCTTAAATTCCCCATTCTCACATCTCACATCTCACTATGAGCGGCTCACCTTGTCCACGATCGTGTCTTCCAAAACATGGTAGAACAATACAGAAAATGCACTCATTCTTTTGCACACAATGGTTTTGGGATTAGCAGATAGAAATCCCGTATATCTGTTTCGTACTTTGGAGATCCTTTCGAAGTGAATTATGAAGACGTGATCATGACACGACATCAATCGTTATGGGCGAAGAGGATTTGAAAAACATAGTGATGTCCGACCTGTCTTGTCTCTTGTGTGCGAGAACAGTGGGCTCGACATACGACTACACTTGAGGTCTGTCCAGGTTCTCAGAGGCGACGCGAGACGCACGAAATTGCCAAGTCGTGATTCTGCTCGAAATAAAGTTAAGATTGTTCATGGAAGAGAAGACGGCGTCTCGGGAATTCCAAATTTTTCATTCCCTTTGCTTAACAAGTAGAGGACTCCCAATCCCCACGCTCACGCTGCTCTAATTACACCCTCCGAACCTGCCGAACCGCACATTATTGACCTATCAAAACGACCGCTATACAACTCTACATTCCCGAGATCCCACAAACTCACCACATCCAAGGAAATGCTTAAACATATCCCTTTAGCATCCAGCCTCCCCCTTACGACCTACACAAACAGTGACGATGTATACCTTTTTGCCAACGCATAAGATTCTTTGAATATATTGAGTCCAGCTCTTTGTAATCCTAACCACATCACAGCGTTACCAGCTATCAACGCGAACACGCAGCTTAACCCGAGACAGCAAACGAAGTACACGACATACGCCTCAAGCACCGTAGCTTGATCTATCTCGATCTACCTGACATACGCCACGCTGCCAACAGCAATTCGAAGTAAACGCCGCGCTCCCGATCCACAGAAGTTCGAAACTGGAATGGAATAGGCAGCGTCAAGGGGGTCTCAAAACTGCGTCAATCGCACATTCCCCGGCAGATATTACAGCATCGACGCACGCCAGTATTCCCAAAAAGATACTGGTCCACAATACTGGCTGTGACGTGGTAAATGAGCATCAAAAAGCGGAGATAAGCATCGGTCAGCGTACCACCACGTTGTCAGCCTCTAGGTGGTACAAGCTGTCCGGATCATCTCTCATCTGAGCTACCGAAGTACTTCCCCACCGTAAATCTCGTGATCAGCGACCTCAAACTACATATGTACCTCACAACCCGTCACCCCGTCATCTGATCCGCTTGGCTCCTCCGCCGCTCTTCCTTCCGATCATTGCCAGCCCAACATCTAAGCGAACCCGCCAGTGCACCTAATAAATTGCAGCTCTACAAGATCTGCCTCCGGCCAGTAGGTATGTGGCTGGGTAGTACCACCGTGTCAAGAAAGAAGAGTTATCTTCGGGTAATGTTCTTCAGCTGAGATCAGCGCACTACTGCCGTGCAACCACACCACCACCCAAGCGGCTTAAGCGGCAGCCTGGTACTTCCGCACGCGCAGATTAACCCCTCTATAATAAGAAAACTTCGTCGTACACATGCATGAACGACTGGCTCCGCCCCTCACGCCATCCCGTCACATCAGCACTGCGCACCTTATCTTATCAATACCGAGCGGTACCGATAATGATACGGGGACCTCTGTTCGCAAGCCGAAGACATTCGGGCCGGGAAAGCCACTCTGCGGCGTCCGATGGCTCGATCGAAGTGGGGAGTGATAGGCGTAGGAGACCGCAGGAGGATTTCAGCCGCGGGACGCTTGCCGAAGTGATAGCGGAGGCGTGATCGGCTGGCACGTGGGTCGAAGGCTCGGCAAGGATCCCCGCTTTGCAGTCTAGACTTGCTTTTCTGGGGGATGAGGGGCAAAACATCGGTACGTATTTGTAGAAGTGTATGCAGGTTGTGTATCAACTAGAATGCGTGATGCGTGTACTTGCGTATACTTTAATGGCTTGTACCGCAGCTGAGGTGAGGAGACGAGGAATCTTTGCCGAAGGGGTGGTCATGCTTCCATGGTTGAGCGTCGCTGTCGAGTTGGACGAGACGCCTCGGCGTTTCGACATCGAGCATCATGACGATGCGGTGGGTATGCCGGATGCAAGACGCATGAACTCCTCTACATCACATCGTCACCGTTCAGGATGCCCCCCATTTCGAATTATCAAGCCTATCGAGCGAACGCATCGAGCAAAGGCACGGCGCTTACGGGCTTCTCCGGCAACCTTCCCAAGCCAAATAAACGACGAGATCGTGCTGGAATGCCTGCACTGTCCTGCTGACTGCGGTCGCCTCCGCGACCCATAGGGCGGATTGGACACATTCCTTGGATGTCAAGATCTCGGCCGCCGCCGAGGAATGACGGTATGCGGTGCCAATTGGGATGGCTGGGAATGCGGAGGAATCACGCGCCTGTAACCTCAACGCTGTGCCCTCTCCAGCCATCTCAATTCTCAACGAGATGATGAGGGACGAAGTTCCGTCGGCGTGCCTGCGGGGTAAAAAGTGGGCTGGGCTATCGATTGGCTTTCGTCATAGCTTGCTTGGAAAAGGGACGAGGATGCGAGCGAACGCACAGGCGGAGGTCTCGGCGTTTCGAAACACAGGCCACGAATCCCCTGGATTGGCTAGCCCGCGCATGAACGGCTCAACGCGAGGATGCGAACCGCCGGATGTCGCGTGGATAGGATAGCGCATCCCTGCGCGATTAATGATGGTGTGGTGCCGACGCTGGGGACAGGTGTTCGGATTGCAACGACGACAGAGTCTCGACTTTAGGCAAAGAGGGTGAGAGTGACAGTGGTAACTGCATGTCGGAAAAGAAGTCGCACGAAGAGATCCCGACGGCGCGCATCTTCGGAGCGAGCCTCAAAGGGAAGCGCACATGGAGGTCATCTGCGCATACCAACAATGTAGTACAGAAATGCTTGGGTCTCGCGCTTTCAGCATGAATATCAGCTGCGGAGCAATATCTCGAATTGTCGACTGGGTAGCCTTGTACAAGCCCTCGATGCTGGTAGATGCTGGGAGCTGGATCAGCTGGCACAACACCTCTCATTCCGAGTCCTTGACCACCAGAAGGAGATGGTGTCCTTGCCAGCGGGTCGTGCGACAACCGACACGGTGCAACACAGCCGCCGCTCGCCGTCCCCGCCGTTGCGATTCGTGCGCTCTTGTCCTTCGACGGCGCATCCCTCAAGCAGGAACAGAGTTCACATGCATGGTTGTCAGACATGCTGCTGCCTGGAATCCTGTAAGGGGACGCCTCTCCGCCCTCAAACGCGTTTCCTGGGTCCTGAGGAGTGCGCCGCATAATCTCGACAAGTCTGGTTCGGGAAATGCAGTCATATTGCTCTGGCGTATAGGGCAGGCCATCTCGGAGGGCGACAGGAGGCCCAATATGAACCGCACGCCAGGATTCCCGATTTGATCCCCATCTCGAGATTTAACTTGCAGATTAAAAACGAGGATGACGGCAGAAGGGTGCGAGGCTGAGAAAAGGCGTAAGACGCGCCAAACAATGGTTGATGCCCGCGGGTTACCGACGACGCGGGCATGTCTTACGATGACACCACCAATAGTTTCTCACTCCCAGCACACAACGTGCCTACAGGCCGTCTCCCGCGTCGGTGATGGTCCACACGGTAGTTGCATCTCATCTTGTGCTCGCTCCACCTCGCTCTGATAGATGAGCGGGCGACCAAAAGCAACAACATTCGATATCTAATCAGCGGGTGGGCAGACGGGATCGAGCGATGCCCAGAGGACGTGATGGCACCCACGCGAAAATAACGGCCGACTCACAGTGTCGATTGGCTTCCCGCACCCTGCACCAGCTCCCTTCGCACCCTATCGCGAGCCGCGAAAAGGAAACGTCGCGACGCACGATTGAAAAAGCAATTCGCAGAGGATCGCCATGCTTCTTCCGCGCCGCCTTCCATGCAGGCAGGGTAAGGCTGATGTGAAGCGCAGTCATACGCGCCGCGCTGCACTGCGCGAAGGCGCAGCCGCCAATGATAAATTAGATGTGGATATGCAAGCGCCCGTTGGCCCACAGCGATATTCTGGTGACTGTGATTACGCCGCGCGCAGACGTCTGGGGTGCAAGGCGTAGTCCGAGGTGGGTGCCCCGTCGGGACTGGGTGGCTATCGGGAATTGGGTATGGTGTATGGTGTGGTAGGACGAGATATCAGAAATGTTGGCAAAAGCAACAGTTTGACAGGGCCTGAGACTGTTGTGAGGTAGGTCCTCCGAGGGGCGTTTCACATGCCATGTGGTGGGCAGGGGGGGAGGCAAGTGCGCAGGCAGACGCGGGATGCAAGGGGAAGTCGCCACCAAAAGCATAGTCACAATAGCAAGAGCAGAAGGAACGCAAAGCCAACGATAGTGATAATGGTAAATAATGGTATAAGGTATAGTTTTGACCGTGAGGTCCCCCATGACGTGGTGTAGCCCAAATCTAAGACACCAGCAACCAAAACCGTATAGAGAATCTGAAGCCAGCCCAGACAGAAGAAAATCATAGCTAATAGAAAGTGACTGAAAGGGGGATATCGTAATGAGAACTTTTCCGTCGTCCCGCCCGATGCAGTTTCCTCCGTCCTAGTAGTACAGTTGGATCGTCCAGAAAATGCAGGATTACAATTAGAAGCAGAAACGCAAGCACGGGTATCTCGCAGTAAGAGCAGATTCAGTGCAAAGGGAAAAATGGCAAACCGAAACATCAAGCTCAACCCAGAGCGAACGCCAGCGCCAAAGCGCGCGCCATCTAGGCGGAGGGGTGGCGAAGAATGTCTTCGCAGTTCGCATCGAAACGCATAGACCAGAGACGCATGCCGGTCATGAGCTTCTCTGTCTTTTCGAGTTCGCGGTCGCGTCCGAAGATGGAGTTAACAAACTCGCAGCCGCTGTTCTTGCCCATCGCCACGGGCTTCTTCTCACCCGTCTCTTTCTTCGCGGCCTTCCACATGTAGTCTTCGCACACCTTGAGAAGCTTGGCGAAGCGAATCCACAGCCGCTCGCCACTCTCGAGAAAGTCTTCGACCATCTCGCGGCTCTCCTGCTTGCGGATCTTGGGCATGATCTCTTCGGCCCGCTTGACCTTGCCGGCAAGCTGGATAAGCAGGAGCCATAGCTCGCCTGCCATCTCGGCCAGCGGCGTGCCAGGTCCGTAGTGGAAGACAGTCCAATCGTAAATCCACTTGCCGAGGGAGTTGGCGTCGAAGACACTTCCCAGCAGCATGATGGGCTCTTCGGTGGGATCCCAGTTCTTGTAAGAGTACCCGGCAGGAATACCAGCACGGCGCGCGTCTTCTTCGGTAGCTTTAGTCGCTGTCTTGGTCGCTGTCGAAGGCCGCTTGGTTGTCTGTGGTGGCGGCTGGGGCCGGCTGGAGTGAGACGCGCGTCGTTGACGGGTAGCCTTTGGCTCTTGGTCGTAGATCGGGACCTGACCATAGTAATAGTGATCAGCATTCCCGTACGTTTCGTATCGTGCGTACGGTGGCGGTGGACTGTCGTAGACGTGGTCGAAGCCGTAGTCGTAGACATTGTCGTAATCGTCGTAGACGACCTTGGTGTGCACATAGCGCGCCGATTGTGACGGGCGACGCTTCCTCTCGCGATGGAAGCGCTTGAGAGGCGGAGCGTCTGTGTCGCGGCGAGTCCGACTCGCTCGAACGTAACCAAAATCTCCACTTACATATTCGGGCGTGCGCTGGGGCGTCGCTTGGTAGCGCGGGGACGCAAAGTCCGGGACGTACTGGGGCGGCCCTCGCGGCGAGGCGTACGAGGAGTACTGGCCCTGCGGAACGGCGTGCGATGCGCGGCGCGAGTGGCCCTGGACCTTGGGGGATGCGCGCGGCGAGGGCGTCGCGTACTGGGGGCCGTGACGGGGCGAGTAGTAGCCGGGGCCCGGCGACATGGGTGGCGTCGTGCGGTGGTAATGTTCGTAGGGCATGTAGCCCGGCGGCGGCGTTGGATATGGGGGGACGAAGTTCATGGTGCTCGCGATGACGGCGCCGGTCGCGGCCGGAGAGGTGGGTTTCAAAGAGGCAAGAAGCGGGTGCGCGAGGCGGAAATAGAGGAGGGAAGGAGTCAGGCCGTCGCCCGCTCACCGTGGAACCTGCAAACCGTGGGTGTGCCTTTGCGTTCGACAGCAGGTGGTGGATGTGAAGGGGAGTGCGAGCGCAGCGGAGGAGGAGAAGGAAATCCGGTTCTGTCTGCTGCACATTGGGTGAAGTTTCTCCGTGTTGCTAGAGAATGCCAGAGGGATCCAGTTTGGGACCCTGAAAAATCGCGATGTATAGACGTCCGTCCAGTGCTTGGTAATTTTCGATGTTGGGTGAGAGCGCTCGCAGGCGAGCCTGGAAAGGGAGCGGCTGCAGTTTTAAACCAAGCGAACCTGCTGCTCTCGCCCGCGTACGGTAGGTCGAGCAGCCACAACCCTGCCGCCCACTGCCCTAGCGCGCGACCCCTGCCCCTTGGGCAGCGACCCCCGATCGCATTCCTAAAGTGCGGTCAGACTAAAATGACTCCCTGATATTGCCCGCGGTATTCTTGGGGCGCTCCGCCTCGACGCGGCCGGCGGGCAGTCATTGTCTACGGATTCCTACGTACTGTAGTCCTACGTAGTCCTCTACTGCCGCTCATCCAGTCTCCCCATCCTCCCATCCTCCCCTCTGCTCCCTGTTGGTGCCTGACGCAGCCTCGTCGCTGCCGTTCAAATGTTACTTATCAGCCTGTCATCTATCGCTCCGTTGGGTGGGTAATATTGGAAACGAATCCACTCTTTTTATACTTCCCTGCGCGGAAGGTAAGCTCTGTGCCATCCCCCGTGCGGTACGGCGGCACTGTGTGCTGTGCCACACTTGGACAGCGCTGCTCTTTGTCGCCGCCGGCTCAGCTTCGCCGTCTCGTCGCGTTTGCTTTCTCGACTGCGTGTTGCTGTGTGCCTCGAGGCTCGACGACCTGGCAGATCAGTCTGGAGTCAGGCCGGACGCGATCCGTTCATGCGCCCTCATTGAGTCTGAATGCAGTCGGACGGACCACCTGCCCGTATCTTCGCCGCAGCGCCGCCCGCTGGTCCCGGCACCACTCCCACCACATGGGCGTCGTACACGGCGGGCCATGCTCAGCACTCAGGGCTCGCGGCGACCAAGTCGGCTGCCGAGGGCGTAGACCCTTAGTCTGGCGTTGACTCGTCTCCCTCAGCTCCGGCGCGCGCTCCTGGCTCCTCGCCTCGCTCTAGCTCAGGAGGCTACGTGAGGCCGGCGTCGCGGGACGGCTGGAGACTCTGGAGCGTCCCCAGTGGTCCCCCGACACGGCGGAAGGCGGCCGACACTCGTCCACCCAACGGCGCTCGACTCGGGCTGCCAGGAGGGCCCTGCCACCGTTGCGCTGAGCCGCACTCTGTTTGATCCCGCTCGGGGCTGCTGGTGAGCCTCTCGTCGCAGACGGGATGGGCCAGCCAGCAATCTCCGCCCCGTGAAAATTTTTCTCGACAATGTCTCACAAATTGGCGTCTTGCTGCTTGGATTATGCTGTTGCTGGCCGCTTCTTTACCGCTACTCTCGAGAGCTTGAGCAGTCATTTCTCAGTGCGCGTTGTATGGATGACGATGGGCCCACTGCTGCAAGTTCATGCGCCAACGCCTCGCTGGTTCGACGTCGAGCAGCGAACAACGCAGCAACTTTGCTATGATCTCCCGCCGACAGCGACACCATCCCGCAAGCAGGAATTCTGAACCGCAACACCGCCGGCGCATCTTTTGACTGGCTAAAGACGGAGCGCCACGACCCGCTTTCTGCATGAAGAGAGCTGCCTCGACTTGTTTCTGCCACCGACGGCCCCTGTAATCTGTTCGAAATCTTGGCAGCGCACTCATCTCGAATTTTGGATGCCCTCCCGCTGCCCCTATTGGCTCCGCCGTGCATCTTATCCCTGTAGCGCTCGCACGGCTTGGGATCCTACCGAGCCCACAACACACTTTGAACATCAAAATTCCCTTCGTTATCTTCGACAACTCATCCTGCGTGAGCGGAGGCCTCTGCGACCTGTGTCTCTGACTCCTCAGTGCCTGTTTGCTCCAGTGCCGTCTCAGTTGCGATTGGATTGTCTCAGCACGACATCATTGCGCGTTTACCTCAGGACTGTGCACCGTCGTGGGAATTCCTCCGGCAAAAGCAGTCGGGCCGCGTGGAGACATCCGTCTGCCACCGGCACCATTCTCTACGCCGTACTTTGTGGGCACAACCCTCGTCTGGCCGCTACAAACAAAGGCATGCGACTACCCAGCCAAGCGATGACGCAGCCCTGCTCGGGTTCACGCAGCATCGCCATCGCAGCCCTAAAACTGGATGCAGCGTCGCGGAATGCCCGGTAGGCCACGTTTGCTGTGCTGGCTGAGCGCAGCATGCAAAGCCCCTCTAGCTGCAGACGCAGCTGCAATCCCGAAATATTTCTCAGCCAAGACAAATCAGCTACTGTACATTGTACATGCAGACTAACAGCGCATCGGATTTCCTCTACCGCGGCGAATGTGGCGGTGCACTCGGCGTTGACTCATCCCGCTCGCTTGTTCAACTTGCTTGTTTAGGTAAGTGGCCATCGAGGCGTCGAGAACATTCCTGTGGCGGACATTGCCTCACCACGACGGACGAATTGCCACAGACAGTGCGCAGGTCAGCTGGTGGTCACATTACCCGTCGTCACAACATTCATGTCGAGAACGTCACTTCAAGCTCCAATACGTCCGCTTTCCCCGCAAGGCAACATCGCTATTCGCGTCGCGCTGCGCAATCCTCTCTGCTCTATTACGGACGAACGAAGCATGTGACATGCAACCAGGCACTCGTGTTCGTTATTTGACCGACGGCGACGAAACGATGGCGAATCAGAGCGATCCAAAACGACAATTTCCCCAAATTTGCCCCTCCAGCTCTGACTCCAAAACCACCCCTTAAACGAAACGTCTACAGTGTGGCCAGGTGACTGCGTCATCTGCCTGTCTCGAGACTGCCTACGACCATTATCCATGGAGACGTGAGGCAGGACATGTTTTTGATTCCGTCAAGAGCGAAGCACTAAACTATCAGATATATCGTCGGTGAGTCATGCTGCCAGAAAGAGGGATGCATTCTAGCGCGTGGTGCCAACAAGCATCTCCCAGCAACAACATTCGGAATAGGACCAGCATGAAGGTAGACGGAGTTTCTCTGCGTCATAGCGTACGTGTTCAGTCACTGTTCTTGTAGGAACGACCATGGGTGTGTCATGTAGCGTGCATTGCGGCTCCGCAGCAATTCCACTAGCTCTCGCAGCCTAATCTCAACGTCGATATATGACTTTCGCGTCCAGGCACCCACTTTGCAAACTTTCGCGTTATCGAAATAGTTCATTTTTACGCCTGTTTCTAACTTTTCTTTTCCGGCCCTTTTCACATGGTACCCAACACCCCCTATTCTTGTCCACCAACCTCGAGCCTCACCGACTGTTAGTACATCCCGCGCGGCAACGATAGCTTAAAACCTCTTCCAATCGCACATATGTATACCTCGCTATTTACCGCCGATACAGCCGTCTACCTCGGAGACCTGGTCCTGCTCGTCCCGTCTTACGCATTAGTCACTTTGGAGGACTTCACCGCTCGTCAGCTTCGCTGCTGCCTACAGCTTGTTTCAGCGACTGGCTGCCGTCATCGCGTCAAGTCGGCACAATGACGGCGAACGGAGGGGATGCCCGCCAAAGCGAGAAGAGTGGGAGTATGCAGGCAGCCGTATATCAGATGAGAACCAGATGCATTGCCTCATCATTTCCGGGCTCGACGATGCGCCGAGATCCGACATGTCGCTGTGAATGGATTGAGTCTAGTCAGATCGGGCAGTGGCTGAATCCAACAAAAGCGCCGATGTTGTCGGTGAAATGAAGCTTTTTGCGGGATTGATGCAGCTTGAGTAAATCCCGCTCTCAGCACGCGGCATGGACTCACGCTATGATTACGATCGAGGCGAGGTACATTAACAGCAACCACCGACCCCGCAAACAACGCTACCAGAGTGAATTTACATTGGCTTCGATGGTCCCCGTATCTGAGATCGCACGGTTTCACATAGGCACTACAAGACCTATGGAACTACGACCAATAACCGAATCAAAAATCGAGGTTGGCTAGGCATGCTCTCCGACTAGCAAGAGTCGTGCATCCCCGAACACAGCAGCACCATGCCCGCACCGACACTCAATGCGAAATCGCATGTTGGGCATCGTCTCCCATGGGTAGTGAATACCTTCCCGGTTCTCATACACCCTTCGTGCCCCCCTCATCGTTGCGGAGGCTACGTTTCCATAGTTCTTTTTGATCTCCTACATCCGCTTGATATGTTTCGATACACGCAAAAGTTGTGGTTCGGCCAAGCGTTGGTGCGCCCTGTAGCACTAGACTTTGGTTACTCATTTGCTGGGATTTGTGTCTGGTGATGGCTATTATGCCACTAGTCAACGGGCGTGCCACTCCTACCTTCTTTTCTTGATTTACAAGAAATTTTCCCACACCGTAGTCCTCAGCCTCCACACCATCTTGATACCAAGCTCATGGACGCCATCATGAGCTTCGGACTTGGCGTGGGTGATATATTCACCACCATTCGTCTCGTGACGGAGGTCCGTAGACGCTTTGTGGATGCCCCTGGCCAATATGGGGTTATCAAGAACGAGCAAGTCAACAGCCATGTCACCGAGGATATGCTAACACATGAACTATAGGATCAGATTACTCTCCATCTCCTTGATGGAGATCGAAGACGTGATGTTGCAGTGTGATCTTTCAGATCACCAACGAAAGCAGTTGGATGAAGCTGGTCAGGGATGTCACAAAGTGCTCGAAGAGATCCATAAAAAGCAGGAAAAGTGTGAAAAGTGTGCTAATTTGAGTGGTGATACGAAGAAAACGTGCCTGTCAATCCGTCAAGTCTGGCACAGACTTTGCTAGGACCAGAAGGAGATTGACACCTATCGCTCGCACATTTCTCTGAGTATTGATGGGTTTAATGCTCTTCTCCAGTGTATGAACAGGTATGCCCAGATCCATGAATCCCACAGTTTTGGTCGTCTCGTCGATTTTGCCAGCCACTGAGAGTATTCGGACTTAATTACCACGTAGTGTAACCACCTCCGAAATAAAATTCAATTTACGACCACAACGTTCAGCATCGCAACGTCATCATTAAGCGGCAAAATAGTACCGGCCATTGGCTTTTTGGAATCAGACAAGTTCCGTAAATAGCTCAATGTATCTGGAGGTCCGTATTCTGGTTACCCCAATTACCCCTTGCACTGCCGTCGTCGCCGATCATAGCGTCTCGTCCGTAAAAGCACACAATTTTTTTTGTTTTGGATGAGCTATACTGACCCTGTATCGTTTTAGACACGATCGTCTGCCCCGTTGCCCCTGGCGCAGGGAAAACGCATCTCGGCAATTGTCATTCATCATCTTCAGCACATCACTCGAAGCGATGAAATGACCGGCGTTGCTTTTTTCTACTTTAACTATCAGAGTGGTCGAGAGCAGTCACACCAATCAGTGCTAGCATCTCTACTCAGACAGCTCCTGGAAGCCTGCATCGACTTGCCCGATGACGTCCTCTCGCTCCATGAGAAACACGAGAAAATGCAGACAAGCTATCGGAAGAAGAACTTCTAGGGGCACTTCGTGCTACGGGAAGGTCCTTGTTCAGGACCTTCATCGTCCTCATGCCCCGGACGAATAACACACGTCAAATCTTACAGGCTTCAATAAGTTCGTGGAAAACCTGGTCGCTATTCAGGCCTTGAGCACGACCAGTCTCATGACCACTCCACATCCTATCTCCGAGATTACGTCCTCTTTCGAAGGATGCATGATCAAGGAGATTTGCGCACATGAATCCGACGTCGCAGCATATATAGACAGCCGGATGCACGAACTTCTCTAGGAAAATATCAATCATAGGGCAGATACGCAATCACAGGTCAAGTCGGGAGTCCTGAGCGCAACTGATAGCATGCAAGTCATCTGAAATGATCCCACACTAGCGGTGAATTTGTACACTCTTTGTCTCAACAAGGAGCACCGCTTTTGACTAGTACATACAGCCTTTGACAATGGAAAAGAAGCGTCTCAGATGGATGGATATGTCGCACATGCAGGAATGGACTCAAAGAATGGGTATTCCCAGATAGACAGGAGATACTGAACGGCAAATTCGTAAAAGGCATCGAGAGTCTCATCTTGAGCACATTCTCATGATATTTCGACACGGCCATATAGCGCAAACTATACTCGACTCCTGCAAAAAAAAACCCTTTTTATGCCTTTGCCCATGTTCCATATGAGATACCATGAGATGCTTAGGCAGCTTCATGTTTTATCCTTTTGGCCGTGGGCTCGGGGCTCCCCTCCCCCTCCATTAGCTTCTCCTCTTCTGAATCCGGGAACATGGTCCGCTTGTTGCCCTTCGTTTCTTGAGGCGTTGTGGTCATAGTTTTAACGAGTTCTATCTCTTCGTCATGCTTCTTGATGGCGCGCTCGAGATGTCGGACTCTGTCGACAATCGAGAGGTACGGGACGGAACTGTTCGGACTAGACGCAACGTGCCGCAGGTATCGCTCGAGTCCGATGAAGCTCCTGTGATACTTATTAAATTCGGTGATGGGGTCGATAGGAGGGTTCTCCATTGGTTTCGACGCATCGCCATGCTCAGAGACCTCCTAAATGCCATAAACCCCTGGGTGGGCGAGAATGATAACTGCAGGACCTTCTACGAGGATTGCAGGGTGGGCGCGTAAGATATGTACGGCCGCCTAAGGTCGATGTTTCCTTTCGCTAGGGCGTTGCTCTTGGCTTTAGACAACCCCGAGGGAGCGATGGACGGAGAGATTGCCGCCGTTGCAGAGGTCGTGCTTGAGAGCACGTACGGTTACGTTTGGCCGGATGGCAGAACCAATAACGAGTCGTTTGGGACATGATCCTAGGCTTCGTGGAGTAGATCGAACGGAACATGAACCCATTCGACTACAATATTTGCTTCCCCGGTATGCAGGTGAAGGATAAGGACGACACCAAAGCCTTGACGCTAACCCTGAGGGTGTGGCAGATCGCCAACGTTTACCGACGTGCGTTCGGGAATACACTGCTCCAGCAAGCCCCGGTGTCGGCCTCTATGGCTCTACTCCATAGGCATCTGGAGGCTATAATCCTTGGCGCCAATGTGTGCAATAACCACTCGGTTGTGGTACATATGTACCACGACCTTCGCTTTCCTAGGATCCTCGAAAAGGAGCTCCCCGTGTTCGGCCTCATCATGAATGTCGTGTCGAGGTTTGTGTTCGTTGGGCCGCCGCCTACCTCTCCCGACCGCGTAAATTCAAGTTGACTGGTGTGTCATCACGGACAGCGACGGGCTTATTAACCCCACGAGATACGACGGGGGACAGAGGTTTCACGTTTCTGGTAACGGAGATGCGTTGTTCCTGGTCGGATTCGGAGAACCGAAGTTCCTCGACAAACCCAAGGTCGAGGAGGCCGTATTGCGCGGGCCGCAACGAGGCCGAAAATCGTACTGGACTGGAAGTCGAAGAGGATGCTTCCGCCCTCTGCTAAAATGTTTGCACTCATCGAAGAAGCCGCCACGGCCGATTTGCTGTCCTAGACCTCCTTGACAACCATTAATATGTTCGAGGTCTACGGGGCATGCGCAAACGTCTCGTGCAGGGTAGGAAAGTTTATTACGCATATCGAAGAGCTCCAGAACCCCCACCAGATAGAACCGCAGCCTAGCAGCGTGTACTACAACGGCGTGCGTATCATGACGGTGATATTCTGCCTTATTCAATAGGGCTCTTTCCGAGGGACCCCGTCGGCATTGCGCCAGCACAGGACGATTTGGTCGTTCGGAAACATGTTCCACCAGATAGAAGAGGTTTTCAACAAGGACAAGCTGAAATGGGACCTGTGATAGGAGAGGGCGTCACCGAGCCCGCGCGGAGGGGCTGGTGGCTATGCATTGGTGGATGATTGGAGGCTTCACACTGTGCTTCCACGGAGTATCTTGTTAGGTTGGTATTCTCACATCTTTCTTTCAACATGCACGTAGAATAGCCTAGGTAGAATCCATAAGTTCTCGGGTGATCTTTTGAGTTTGTAACGATGAGGAGAAGCGTGAGATTGAGCCGATCGAGTGACTACGTGTACAAGAGATGGAGCTTCGCAACCAGCATCATGGTAGACCTACACCCACGGGTGAGTAAGAAGGTGACTCCTGATCAAAGGTCTGGTCGTCAAGACTCCCGCAGCCCCCTCCGTCTCCTCTTCCATCATTGCCCATTGGAGTTCAGATAAGCGTAGAGTTTCGAGATTGGCCTAGGCTTTATAGATATGTGGGAAGCAGGCAAGAAGTGGCGAGCTGGAGGGTGTGGTCCGGTGCATCCAACGATGCCCCAGCAGTGCACTATGGGAAAGGATGATGAGGTTCTGTGCGAGCATCAAATTTATGTCTAGGCTATCAACACTGGTTTCGAAACCACACCAACATTCCCATCATTCCGTCACTCTTGTCCGAGGCAACACCTGAAGACATCGCAACCAGTACAGCGCTGCGGTCCTCAGTCAACCTGGCAATGTCTTGGGTGAGCAGAGGCTGCAGCGAGGACATGCACCAGGGTTTTATTCTGCTCGCAGTTCCATGGCTGACGTACTCAGAACTGCCCTTGATGTGGCTTTTTTGTTAAAATGGCTCGCTGAATGCTCGCATAGACTCTGACTCGGTCAAGAAAGAGAGAAAAAATCCTGATGATAGGTCCTTAGTTACTCGGTCGAGCCGACCATGTTCGGGTCGTGAACTTAACTTCAAGGAAAGAAAAAGAAGAAGGGATCGTGCGCCAGTATCATATTTGTATGAGATAGTACCACAACGTGAATTTTCCATCTTGAACCTCTTTAAAATTGCATCTCGAAAACCCCCATCATTTTCTCTCTCCTGCCCCGAGCCGTAGTCGACACGATTGCCACAATCGGGCGGCGGTTGACCAGCGGCTGGTGCCGCTGCTCTTAGAGAAGATCCGAGAGGCACACCGCCTAGGCGGTTTGACGAGCGATGAGATTGCGTGCTACAAAGACGCAGGAGACGACGCACACAAAGCTTGGGGGAAAAAACTCGAGACCTTCTTTCTCCCAATTTCTCGCTGAAGCACGAGGTCATCGATGCACGCGCCGATACTCCCATCGTGGCCGGAGCTGCAGCCGTCTTGGACGAGCTCATGAGAACGGATAGGGAGCTAAAAGCGCGCTTTGAGGTAGTGTCAACAGACTGCTGGCTATGGGCAGCAATGAAGCACATGCTAGACTTGACGGAGCTTGGAGTGCTGTTCAGACACTACCTGGGCGAAGATGACCGGAGCGAATGGGTGCTTACGGCGAATCCAATGGCTCGAGAAGACAACCCTTTCTGGAACCTAAAGTCGGTCTTCTGGTTGGGAGAACTGACATATCACAAAGAACTCCGTCATTTGGTGGCTCGACATGCCTTGGAGAAGCCGTTAGATCAAAATGGCGTCCTCTGACTCCGACTCGCGAACGATGATTCCTTGCACGGTTCAGGTGTGCTTCAGAGCCACCAGATCGCTTACCCTATCAATCCTATCATCACTGAAAGGTACGACGCGGCGATGAAGGATTGTTCACAGGAGACAGAACGTAGCCGGCGCAGCCCTGCGCCTTGTCGTTCCTCCAGCACCTCCGAGGAACATCTCTGACGACACTATACATATACGCATGATGATGGAGAGCTATGCGGGGCTTATCCATGTGTTGAAGCGAACAATATTACTCAAGAACGCAATCACGATCATAACGCTTCGTGAGATCCACACGGCCACGGTCAAAGGCGATTGGAAGCGCTTTGCAGACATAACGGGGCTTTAGCTGAAAAGGCGATCAGGATATGCTGGAGATGACTGAGGCGACAATGAATGCCACACCCGCTCACCGGCGGCAGCTGGAAGTTGAGGAGAAAAAGGCGCGAGGAGAGGGGGTGGTCATTGAAGATGCTTACCAGCACCGTTCCAATAGAGAGAAGGTGAAGGAGATGAGGGCGGACGAAGCCGGAGAGCCAAAGTAGTCCACCTTCGCCGGGACCGATCCTGTCAAACAGGAAGCGTATGGGAGGGTGGTGGACAAGAAGGGTCGTGCCCTCCATGGTACTTCGGAGGCTTGAGCTATATTTAATGCTACTCGGCGTCTTGGTTTCTGAGGCTGTAACTTGTCTAGCCCCACAGTTGGGGAGAAGCAACCTTGCAAAGTCCATCCAGACTTTTGTCTAGGTACTATATCCCCAAACACCATTATCAGCTTTTCAAGCAGAAATTTGTATTTCACGTCGTTTGAGAGAATTTCCAATACTCATGGCCCAATTATGGGCGCTCTACGAGCTGATGTAGCTCGGAGCTCGTACTTTAAAGTACTTTCGATGTTACAAAATCGAGAGCTGAGAAAAACTGAAAGTGTTCGAAATGCACTTGCCGTAATCGGCAATCCCAAGTCAGACGACGCAAGGAAAATCGAGAAACAAGATCACACGCTCCCGAAATACAGAACTTAGACAGAAGTCTGATACGTCTTCCCATGTAAAACATATCCAGACTTCCGTCAATGCATAATAAAACCCAGAGCACGCCAACTAAAGGAAAAATAAAGAAAAATCATCACGACGGCGTCGCGACGGGTTATAAGAACCAGAGCCCCAAGGCAGAATCTTAAAAAGGAAACAGCGAAGCCCGCAACATAACGCTGCGTCTAAGATGAGGGCGAGCTCTTCCGCTTGAGCTTGAACCAGCGTCGGGAACTTTTCTGTTGGCACATGCCAGGCGAAGGCTGTGACGCCGACCAGGTCGTGGCTGTCGACGGTGTTGCTGTGCTCGATCCATTAGATGGATGCGGCAGCTGAGCTTGTTGGTGTCGTGCAAAATTGCGGTCCCAGTCCGCGCGGCGGTCTTTCTCTTTTGCCTGAGCGGCCGCTTGC
Source organism: Lentithecium fluviatile CBS 122367 (assembly GCA_010405425.1). Classification (NCBI taxonomy): domain Eukaryota; kingdom Fungi; phylum Ascomycota; class Dothideomycetes; order Pleosporales; family Lentitheciaceae; genus Lentithecium; species Lentithecium fluviatile. Next base: position 2,199,991 of record MU005570.1, read on the forward strand.
TCGTTCAAAGGAAGACGCAAGATCTCGTCGTCTTTTTCGCCGCGGTAGACGAGTTCGATGTGCTTGGTTTGTGAGGCCGAGGTGGAGTTCGTGCTGGCTGAAGGGGATATTAGTTCATGTTATTGGTGACGACGAGATCTTGGACGTACCTGGGCAATGATGGCGTTTGTCGACGTCGATCGCGAAGAAGAAGGCATCATCGTCGTCCTCGTCATCGTCAACTAGGTAGCAGTTATACTGCGAGAAGGCGTTGTTACCGAAGAGGAAACTGTCGCTGAGGATCACATCTGCTGGCGCATTTCGCAGCACGTGGAAGTCCAGTGTATGTGTCCCGTGCCCGCCTGATCCAAATTCCCATTGCACCCCATGAACCATACCAGACGTTTCCGCTGTAGACTCATCAGCGAACCGTAGTGTTGTCCGACTTCCGTGATTGATAATCATGTGATTCTTTTGAGCGAAGTCTTCGTCTATGACAAGCACCTTCGCGCCCGAGTCGGCCAAGGCTTCCTGGGGCTTCCCATTGACAAGGCCCGAAAATCGCGGCATCGACTCTCCAAGATAGAGGAAGTGATGATGAGTGATGCCATGGAGCACTCGTTCCTTGACGCGGCGTGCGAAGTTGGCAAGCGTCGAGAAGGTGTTGGTCATCTTGAGAAACGAGCGACCCAGGATGATGTTATGCAGACACTTTGGAATGACATGAAAGAGTGGTGAATGCGACTCCGTCTCGTCTCCGAATCGGAAGGGCGGCAGAAAAGTGGTACCGACTGTGGTTAATTTCTTACCATTTCCGATTGTGACGGACAAGCCAGTTGTGCGATCTATCGAGAGATCTAATCGAGAAGCGTAGTCTTCTCTTATGAAGTTGAACTTCGCGCAGTAGTCCCCGAACGCATTAACTTGACGCTGTGATTCCCGGGAGGCGGTCGGATGTCCTATAACGATTGGTATTTCATATATGGTAGTCTTATCCGATGAGCTGCTGTTGCTGTTGGGTTGATGAGGTTGCGAAGCGGCGTGCTCTTGCCGCAGTGGTCCACTTTCCGCGAGAAATTCTGTAGACTTCCCCACCCCAGTCGCCCCCATTACACTGATTACATACTCATCTATAGTCGTCGCATTCGATTCCGACTTCGTTTTCTCGGCCAGCTTTCGTCGCATCAACGCGTCGAAGCCATTTCGCCGCTCTCTTAGAATGCGTGCTATTTCCTCCTTGCGCGCTTCTTCTTTTGCACGTGCCTCCTCTTTTCTAGGGGCCTCCTTTCTGCCGAAAGCCTGCCGGAAGTCCCGAGCCAGCTTACTACGCTCTGTCGAGGTATCGCTGTAGCGAGCCTCGCCTTTCGCGTACCCTTCATACGTGTTATACTTGGAGCGGCGTGGAGTATAGTAGTAATCATCGTTGTAGGACCTCGTGGCTCGGTGGGTGGGGAAGCGAGCCGGCTCCCGCTCTTCTTGAACCTCACAATGAGCGAGGCTCTCTCTCCGCAGCCCATCCAGCTTGACTGCAGCATCGTAACGCTCACGTTTCTCTTCGTCGCCAATGATCTCGAAAGCATCTAGAATCTTGAAGAACTCTTCCTGTTGCTGATTTTTCAGAACCTCGTCTTGCACCTTGTCCGGGTGGCACGAAGCACGAGTTTCCGATACGCAATTTTGATAGTCCTGGGATCGGCATCGCGCGGGACCCCTAGTGCCGCATAGGGGTCTGGAGGGAGGTGAGATGTCATGACCTGGGGCTCAAGAGGCGACGAGAGCAGGGCCAGTGGGTTCGAGGGTAAACGAGATGTCACAGCAGCGATGGTGCTGAGGGAAGGCATTGTGGCTGTAGCCTAGTGTGGCGGACCTGCCCGGATGTGATTGGCTGCCCCACAACCCACGCTCATCCATCCCTCATCTTCCACCTACGCTCGTGTCGAACCTCTCACACCACATTCTTCATCTGCAGAGCAAACTCATCGCGATTGAACACGAGATAGACCAGCTGGATGAACAGGCAAGAGATAGTAATGACTTTGAGGAGCGCCAGTCGTCGAGGCGATGGGAGACGATGATGATGCATGCAAGAGATCCGGGGAGGCCCGAGAAGATGAGAGTTGAGAAATTGGATGAGTTGAAGGGGTTGTTGAGGGAATATCGTAAGTTCCTTCCCTGTGGCATGGACTGACAAGTGTGATCATCGCCTTGGACTTCGAAGTTCGTTCCGCAGGAATGCCTGCCGTGTTGGACGGAACAGTGAAGCTCAAAAGCGATATGCCTAGGGAGCTGTTCCGTCGAACGTACCGACCCGCGGTCCTGAGCCATACTAACGAGCATCTACAACTCATTTCTCACTGAGCCGCGACCTTGCCAGTGCTTCGGCCCAGTACTACCTCTTCGAAATCCCATGCTGACAACTCCAGACGAAACGCTCCTCCTCCAGTCCCAGATAGCCGACCTAAAAGGCCCAAGCGGCCGCGTACTGAACACCATCCGCGACTACATCTCTGGCAGCGCCTTCAAGACCCACACCACTCCCGCCCTCCCCCTAATAAGCGGTCTCGCAAAAGACTACCTCACCACTAAAACCGACCTGATCGCCCTGCACCGCAGCCCATCTACCGACCCTCTCTCCAAAGTCTTGCAGGACCACTGGGCATTCCAAACGCGCTCAACACCCGACCCTCTAGATCGCACCACCCTCTACAACAAGGACCACGTGGTCCGCACCGTCACAGTCATCAGTATGATATCCGCTGCCACTCTTCTCATCGCCGCTATCGTGAGTCTGTATAGTGTGAATAGCGATAAGGCGAAGCTGGGGCTCGTAGCGATGTACACAGTGCTGTTTGCGCTGAGTGTAGCGAGCCTGACGAATGCACGGAGGGCGGAGATGTTTGCGTCTACGGCGGCCTATGCAGCTGTGTTAGTGGTGTTTGTAAGCGGGGATTTGGGTGGGGATGGGGCGCAATGATTGGTTCAGACAGATGGTGGTGTTCTCAAGAGTGTGAAGTGTCCGAGCTGAGAGGAGGAAGAGGAGATTGTCGAAGTATTCAGAGGTTGGCGCGTACAGCTTCGCCGGTACCCTGCATGGTGCTGTACTAGGACAAATTTGGTGGCACTTGTCGCTTGGAAACTTTTCCAGACTTTGGTCAAGGCACTGTAGATCATGTCGTCGCCGTCGCGGCTCTTTTTCACAATCCACGCGCCCACGCGATGCTCGACTGCGGTCGTGTATGGGACAGAATGGTGCGGTGCGCGGTGCGAAAGAGCGAAGGAGGTCGGCATGCGGGTAGAAGTAACTCATGGTGGGTTGTTCTCGAAGGCAGGTGAGACATCATGTAGAGCGATCACGGCAGCGAGTGGGAAACACAGAAGAACGGTGACGATGAGGTGATTTCGTTGATTGATTGATGGATAATTTCCGGCTTTTTTCGCCGGTCATTGTATGGCATTGAAGCACATTCTTGGACTTTTTCGTCGATAATTGTGTGACGTTGAAACAGGTGGCTCGTGGACCACTACCAAACCATAGGGCCATAGGCCACCGCAAGAGCCAATGCACACCACTCGCAACCAGCCATCAAACCGCCATCGCATCGCAACTGGTACGGTGCTTTACGAGCCGAAGGGTGGTGAGAGGTTCGAGGTAGGCCAGGCGCGAAGCCCTCAGATTCCACACAGCCTCGAACATGACCAAAGCCTTTACGGCGCAATCCCAGTGTATCAGCGATGGCAGCTTCAGACCTTGATGCGGTAGCGCTGCATGCATCATCCATCCAACCACCAGTTTCTCTCGCCTCTGACCAATGTCCAGCACCCAGACCAAACTTCCAACCCGGTTGAAGTGTCCATACCCGGCCAAGACCCTGACCATCAGCCATTCCCTTGCCCGCATCCTCCCATACCAGTGCTGTTCTACCGTTGACCTGACCCCGAAGGGTGCCAGGTTGAGTGCAGCTTCCTCTCTCTTAACCACCAAACAACATCCTTGACCAAGTATCCAAGCACCGAAGGGACCCTGTGGCTTTGAACCACACCTTGTACCAAATCTTTGATATCTCTCGGCTCGAGCTCAACGTTCATCGATCCGCAGATCGAGAACGCCCAGGAGATTCGAATCTCCTGTCCGGTGCCCAGTGTTTCTCACTGTTCGATCGGTCGGGGTGGTGGTTGGAAAGCGAAGCGGAAGGTAGTATCAGGGTCGTGGTCGCACTTATGCTTGGGGAAGTGGCGGAAGAATGGGAGGAAAGCTGCTGTGGAGTGGAACCTTGGAGGATGCCTTAAAGGTATCAAGGTGGGCGGTGGCGACATGATGCGACAAATTATCGCTAAGCGACATGGATCGAAGGTAGGTTGGTAGAAGGTCCCACTCGACATGAAGGAATAATGGAGATGGCTGGTGACCAGACTGAATCGAGACTGATGTGGCATCGCGATGTGATGATGTTGACATGAGATGGAGATGTGATGGTTGCAGTTGACCAAGGTATTGATGGCAACATGGAGATGGGACTATGGAAGAGTCCGAATTGACATGAAGGTCGACATAAAGGCCGACTTGAAGGTACGATGGAGGCGCCGATGATCAGTGTAGATCAAGGTCGACATGACATAACAATATCATGATGTTGACATGAGGTGAAGGGCGTGGTGGATGAAGCCGAATGTCATGCTTGACAGAGATGAAGATATGCGATGTTGAAAGCTAACCTCAGAGTTGACATGACGTCATACATCGTGAGACTTGGCAGACATATCTGAACCAAATCAGCAAACAAGCCAAAAGGAAGCTCCGAAAAGACTCGCTGGATTCGTCTGAACCACCTCAGAGCGAGTGTTGTTTGCAGCCCGAGGAGTGGAAAGCAGAGTGAGGGAGTGTGGTGGAGGGAAGGAGAGAGGAGCTGGCGGGGGATGGGGTTTATATACAGTAGGGGAGGGGCTCGTATCCTCGCTAAGCGAGGGCACTGGATCACGCTGAATCAGCTTGGCTGCCTGGATCACGCGTGACGCAGGAGGGGGTCGAGGTGAAGGGGATTGATGCTGGATCAACTTCGGGAAGCTGCGCCGGAGGAGCCCGCGTGACGCCAAGGTGAGAGGTTGTGTGATCTGGGGAGCGTGAGAGGACTGATCCGTGTTATATTGGATAATGAGCTGATATGAGATGCTAGTATAGCCTTAGCATGAGGGTTCCTTGGGCGAACAGGGACGGTTGGGACTGTCGTTGACGAGCAGAGACCAGCCGAAAAAGCCCTTTGAAGACGCTTCCCGTCTGGAGAGCTTGGTAACAGTAGTACAATGAATGGAGTGCTTCGGAACTCAACCCACTTCAGTGTTTCGTCCTTCTTTGCCCATTCGATAAACTTCGAACCGCGTCGTGAGATGCTGAGACAGCTCAACGGCGTTTACCAGCCGCGACCTCAGATCGGTGAGTGGCGAGGGTGACTCAGTCGATAGCAGGAGGTTCGCCAGTGGTCTGTCGATTCAGCATACTTCGGATCTCGAAGACTGGGCCACGAGTGGATGCCGTCAGTAAGGCTCGGCGGTGGTGGGTATTGTATTACCCAACGACGGACATCACCACCGTCAGGACTGATTGCGGGCTGAGCCAAAGGCTGAGTATCAAAGGCCGGGAAAGGGTAGATAGACGAGGACGACTGACAATATTCAGAGCCATGACGAGAACGAAACAATGCCAGAATCGCGAACAAGGTACTGACTGATCCTTCAACAAGAATATGAAATCTATATAAACAGCGGCTTTTATCGTCTATACCCCGTTTTTCTGTTGATAAGCCATCTATTTCCCTCCTCTCTCGGCGGCTTGCAGTTCGGCCTCCACCTCAGCGATGACGACCTTCCTGACGCCTTCCCATCCGTCTGACTTTTTGACATGACTGACCCTCCTCGGCTTGTCCTCGAGGCCCTTGAACTCGGCGGGCAGCACTTTGTCTTCAAAATAAGCCTTTTCCTCTGGCAACGCCCGCTCAACGGCGTTGCTGAACTTTGCTGGATGTGCGGTAGCGAGAGATATGTGATGTGTGGACGGCGGCTTCGCGACCTCTGCTGAGCGGAGCGCGGCTGTGATGCCGATGGCGGAGTGTGGGTCAAGCACGTAGCCCTGTGATGACGGCGCGGAGAATGTGCTTTTAATGGTCTCGACAGTCTCTTCGTCGCTAACCCGGTACGAAGCGAAGTCCTCCTTTGCCTTGTAGAGGATCTGTTGGTCCACGCTGAAACCACCCTTTGTCTTCAAATCGTTCAACCAGTTCCTGACATGATCACCTGCCTGTGCACGGCGCTGAGAAACAGCGTCTGCGGATGAGCTGTAGACTTCGTAAGAAAGATACCAGAGCAGCCGCTCGAAGTTCGACGACACGAGAATGTCCATGGCGGGGCTCAGCGTCTCCTTAACTCCGCTCTCATGCGCCTTAACCCCGTCCTCCACAAGGCCGCCCTCGGCTTCCTTGCCATAGACGGGGTGCTTCTCGTACTTTCCCGACTCCCAGAACCGGTGGAGGATGTCGTTCTCGTTAGTGGCAATGACAAGCTTCTCTGCGGGCAGGCCCATGCGCTTCGCGAAATAACCAGCTAGAATGTCGCCGAAGTTGCCCGTCGGCACAACGAAGCGGACGGTGGACGCGGGAAGGAAGGACGACTGGCGGATGAGGTTGAAGTACGAGTAGAAGTAGTAGGTGATCTGCGCGAGGATACGGGCCCAATTGATGGAATTCACAGCGGCGAGGCGGTGGGTCTTGTTGATCTCTGGGTCGGCGAAGAGAGCCTTGACGAAATCCTAGAATGCTGTCAGCGATAATCGTCAATTGCATGCTGTGTGCTGGCATACCTGGCAGTCATCGAAGGTACCGTCTACAGCCAGATTATGCACATTCGCATCCATGACAGTTGTCATCTGCGCTTCCTGAATAGCGCTGACCTTGCCGTGAGGGTGCATGATGAACACTGACACGTCCTTCTTCCCGCGCAGGCCATAGATGGCTGCAGAACCAGTGTCTCCGCTTGTTGCGCCGATGACGGTCAAATGTTCCCTATTGCGCCCGACCTTGCCCTCGTTCCTGCGAACGAGGAAGTACTCGAATAGGTTCCCCAGGAACTGCAGCGCAACATCCTTGAATGCAAACGTTGGGCCGTGGAACAGCTCCAGCAAATGTATGTTCTTCTCCTTGTCGAGGTTCACTGTCGGCGTGACGTCCTTTGTACGGAATGTAGCGTAGCTTCGGCGGATGATGTCTTTGAGGTCTGCTGCGGGGATCTCGGCAGGTGAGATGTAGAGGGAGAATATCTCATAGGCGAGGTCTTCGAAGGAGAGGTGCTGCCATTTCGAGGCCCAGTCGCTGGGGAGCGCGGGTATTTCTTCTGGGATGAACAGCCCACCGTCAGACGCGAGGCCCTTCAGGACGACTTCTTCGAACGAGAACTGGAACAACGGTTAGTACATCCCGTCAGGGAGGGCCGCGTAGACCCACGGACGGCGTCTCACATCGTATGAGCCTCCTCGGCTGCTAAGATAGCGTTGGGATGCGGTATGTGATGACATGGCGAGTGATAACCTTATGGTAGGAATGTCAGGGCGAAGACAGTAGTAAAGTAGAGCGAAAGATAAATGTGCGGTTGTTACGACGTGTATAGTGCGGAAGGAGACTTGGTGGTCCGCAATCGCAGCAGAGTCAAAATTTATCGGCCTAATGCCGAGGGCCCTGGGTAGGAGGAACCAGAAGCCAAAGAGCGTGTATTGGTCTCAAAAGGTGCTCGCGCCGATGCCGTCGTCCGCGGCACTCAATTCAGGAGCAAAGTCGACAATTGTGCACTGAAGGCTTCCAAGATCCACTATGCAACGAAGGAGTGACAGTAGCCCCGCGGCCAGCCCCGCCATAATTTTCTCGCAGTAACGGCTCGGCGAAGTCGGCGGCGGTGAAGCGCAGCAGAGCCGCAGATTTTCCGCTGAGTCATCAGTAAGCGAGCGGGCCCAAGCGCCACTCATCCTCTATAAAAACTCGCCTGCCCTTGACCTTCCTTCTTCTTCAGTTGACGATACTTCAAGTATGTACCCCCTACCTTCCGACTCTCAGTCGCAGTTCGCTAATGCCGCTCCCAGAGAATCATTTCTAAAGTACGCGTCCTCTTCTGAGTCTCTCACAAGAGCCACAGAATCCCCAACCTGGCTGATGAGTATCAGCCTCGATGTCCCGGAGTGAGGCCTTATTGCGTTTGCTTCGGCGAGCGTGGCGATGATCTTCAGCCAACTGGACTCGTGCTTCGGCCGGTCTGGACGGCAGGACGTTGAGTGCAATCTGACAGGCATTCTTTTTTCATTGACCCTACTGGCGATGCCGGGTGGTTGAAGAAGAAAATTTTCGATGGTCTGTGCGGGTCGGATGGAATATTGCCTTAACTCGGGTCGATACATCATGTCTCACGCTTGTCCTCTTCGTCCTCTTAGCACTACCATTTGAAGGCTGTTGTGGTATCGAAACTCGCTGTGTGGGTGGCTTTGCAGCCTCAACCTGTCTATTGATCTACAGACTGCGGAAAGAGAACGAACGTACCGCATACACCTCAGCACCACCCATACTTTTCGTTGCCAATCCAGTCGATCGACTCGGCTACGGGTCCTTCGTGCGCAGGATACCACTTCAAGCTCGCGATGCTCTCCGTGTCTCTATCTACCACCTTCGCACTCGGGTCAAGCTTCCGAGCAGCGGTCAGCATCTCCGACGAGGGGTTCCACGCCTCCACCTCTTCCATCTTCCACTCCTCGGCCTCTCGTTGTGCCACCAAAAGCAAGGCTGCAATAGCGTTGTCGTGGCTGTGATCGGCGGAGTGTCTGTTGATGTGCTGCATCCCCGAATCTTCCCAACTCGACTGCCCTTCGTCCTCAGTCACAACGCGCAAAATGTGAAGTGTATTGCCCTTCGTCTGTTGCGGGTCTTGGTTGTACCACATGCGCGTCCAGTAGCACCAGACGCGCTTTCCTTTCTCAGCACCAACGATCGCGCCCTTGACCTTCGGCGTCTTCCTGTGTAGCTCGGTGCCTACGAAATCCTCACGAGCATGGTGCCATCGAATCGTCTCGACGTCTGGTATCAAAGCCACGGCGGTATTGCTGCCTGCGGGGCGTGCGTCCAGGCTCTTCCGCACGAGCACCTCATCGATTTGGCAGAGCTCCGCAAGGTCTTCGGCATGCAGTGGTCGAGCAGCGGGCAGACGGCTCGCATCGACGAGCTTCGACACTCCCGCGGGGATAGACACATGCGATGAGGTGAACGGCTCCCAACCGAAGTTTGCGTAGAATTTCTGCCGGTGTTAATGCGCTGTTCACAAATGTGGCTCAGTCGACCCACCTTCCCGATATCTGAGAACAGGACGGTAAACAAACACTCCTTCTTTTCGCTAGTCTGATGCGTTTCCAATGCGTTTCCGAGCTCTTGCATCATTCGTTGAGCATACTTCCTTCCTCTCAGATGAGGCGCGCAAAACACACTCCCAATACCGTGACAGACTGTCTCCTGCACTCTGCCATTGCGCCACACCAACGCTTTCTTACGATAAGATTCGCAGCTCGCTAGCGGAAGACGTGTTGACGACGCCGGGTCCAGAGGATTGCTTGTTGCCGTTTTGTCGAAGAGGATCCAGTAGGTGATACCGCCGTCTTTGGTAAGGGACTGCTGTGAAAGGACATCTTCGCGGCGGAGGTATGCATCAAGCGAGAGGGCGCCGCGCCACTCTGCACCATTGAGTTTGAACTGAATGAGCTTTTCTTCGGGTGCCGGGTGCGCGAGGGCGAGGTTTGGAGAGGAGCCATGAGGCATGTCTGCGAGGGAACCCATTGTGATTCTTTGGTTTTGGTGAAGCGGAGTAGCCTTCGAAGGCGGAAACCGGCGATTGTAAACGATGCGCAAGGCTGATCGTCTGCAGGGCGTGAACCACGATGATCCTGCCCCTAGGAGGGAGCGGTAGTAGGATTGATGAGCTCCCTATTCACAAATAAGAAAGTGACGAATTTCAAGGAAAGCCTTGCAGAGCACCAATGTCACTGGGACCTTGGAGCTTCAAGAACGGACCTCTGCAATGTATCAGCACTAAAGGTCTATTCGATGAGCAATGCCCTGTCAGGATGCAATGAACAGAGCAAGCTTGACGGAAAGGCCTCGCTCTTTATCTTTACGCCCTTTTCCAACTCAATAGGTGACGCTTGGTTGTACCATCTCCTGCAAGATCCGATGAAGGCCGCGGGAAAGCGAGCGTATCTGACTTGTTAGGCAGGTCATGGGATAGCTTACGTGCGGACTATTACATAAAGTTTGACATGCAGTTCTTCTCTTGAAACTTGTTAACGACTTTAGATCTCGCAGCATGGCAGGCGTCGCAGAGGTTCTGTCTTCATTTTTCGTCGTTGACGTTGGAGCTGGGATGGCCTGTGCGAGCAGCGCTCAACCAATCAGCTTTCGTGGTGGATATTTGATTTGATCAAGCCGTCTCCTCGCTGGCTGCACACGTGTGTTTCGATGCAGTTGCGCCGCAATGGCTGTGACACTGGATTTGGTACGGTATCCAGTTGGCCCTCTGTGCCCGCGCTCGCGATCTTCTCTCCCCTCTAGCTTTGTGGCACGCTGCAGTCTGTCTTTTCCCGTGCCTGCCTCCCTTTCCCGCGCGCTCCGTTTGGCCTCCCAAACGCCAGGCTGAGCGGCACCACCAGCTGCTGGCTCGCACTGAGACACTGACGGCCAACGACGGCACGCGATTTGTGGAGGCGCCAACTGCCCTTTGGTTCTGTTCCCAACTCCACCTTCTTGGAACCTGCGCGGAGGCCGCCCAGCGCCCCGAACAAGGCTGCTGTGAAACCACTGTAGCGCGCACTGAGAGCTCGCTCCTCTACACCCGTGTATCGCTTCTCTCACCCAACCTATTTGCTGTTATTATCACTGCACCTCAACTTTGACCATGCTGGTGCCTGGGACTCCACTTGATTGTCTTCCACGCTGAGCTTGAGTTCCAGAATCTGAGCTTGGCCAGCGGACTAAATCACGGCCTCGTCACTATCACTTAGATCCCTCAGCAACGCGAGCTAAATCATTGAGGATGGAACCTACACCGCACCTACCGCGCCAGCCCGAGGTTATTGACTTGGTTTCCGACGACGAATACCCCTCCGATTTCCTTGATCCAGAAGACAACTACCTAGACCGTTTCTTCGACGGCCCCGTACCAGACGCCGACGAAGATCTCGATCTTGACGGCGTCAGCGCTTGGTCAGACCTCAGCTCTCCTCGTCACGACGCAGACAATCACATTGACCTGACTGGCCTTGACGATTCATCGCCTTCCGGGGTCCCCCCCGCGCCGTTGCGCGCAAACTCTCCGATGACGATCACCACAGATGAGGATCTTCCCAGAAATGAAACCGTCACAGAAGCAGCTTGTCTGCAGATGGTTCTGGATATCCTCCCGGACGTTTCCATCGAGCATGTTCTTCACCTGATACACGAGAGCACGCAGGATGATACGCGGACACCGGCCGAATGCGAACGGCTCATTGCTCAGCTGTTAGATGGTGGACAGTATCCAAAAGAGCAGGAAGATGGGAGCCGCAAAAGGAAGCGCGATGACGACGAAGACCTGGCTGAATTCGAGAGCGGCGCACAGCATGCAGATTCACCTGACTATTTTAGAGATGCGTAAGTATGCTTTCATTCCACTTGCAGCATGAACATACGGCTTGGTGTTCTTAATTGGCCCCAACCTGCTATGCCGTGTTGGTGCGACCTGATTCAGCAACTTCTTCCTCATACGTATCATGGTATGGAACAGCGGAATGCCAGCACACTAGGCCCGGTTCACGACCGAGTTAGATATCCTCCTATACCAGCAAGCACATGCCCTCAACATCCCATCGGAAATTTACGAAAACAGTCTCCACTGTCCTCGTTCCACCCTGCTGATATTCTTTACTAGGCTAGAACTGCTCAAGGACGAATTCCTAAGCGTTCCCGTAAGACATATCGAAAACGTCTTGAAGGAACACAAGACCTTCTTCAAAGCACACAGCGTCATCGACGGACAGCTACACAACTACAACACAGTGAGCAATCGGGTTTCTTTCATTAAGATCGCCAGAGCTCGTCTCCGGCGCGGCACGGAAGTCAGACTGATCGCTCGTGGGAGCGCGATACCAAAAGAATTACACGCTGCAAAGAAGAAGAGCGACAAAGAGTCCGGTGAGTATCTATAATGTTGGACACAGCGAAACGTGTATACTATGTGAACGAATGCTCATATGTGGAAGCCAAGCGTCGCAAAGCAGAAGAGTTTGCGCGTGCGGAAGAAGATAATCTACGGCAGGCCAAGACAAAGGGCGAAATGAATGAGTGGTGCGTAGAGCTAGCCTCCTCCCAGTACCGACCGTCGTCACCGCGTCGCGGAGCTAACCCGTCTTATAGTCAATGTTGTTTCGATGACTTCCCAACGAATCGGATGACGAGCTGCGATGGCAACACGGTGCACTTCTTCTGCAAATCATGCGCGAAGAAGTACGTTGAGGGCGAGATGGGTAGTTCTCGCTGCCGACCGGTGTGCTTTGCAGACGCCAGCTGCGGTGGTAAATTTACCCGCAAGCAGCTCCAAGACTTCCTCGGCGAAAAGTCCTTCGAGCGACTGGAACATATGCAACAGCAGCAGGATCTAGCCGCTGCCGGACTGGATTTCCTATCTGAATGCCCATTCTGCGACTTCAAAGCCGAATGCTTGCCTGTAGAGGTCGATAAAGAGTTTAGGTGCTTGAATCCGAAATGTCGGAAGATCAGCTGTCGTCTGTGCGACAAAGAGACACATGTTCCGTTGAGCTGCGAAGAGGCCAAGAAGGACGGCCAGCTCACCGTAAGACATGTCGTGGAAGAGGCAATGTCCGCGGCTCTTATCCGGCATTGTAACAAGTGCAAGCACGCCTTTGTCAAGGATTACGGATGTAACAAAATGACTTGCACACACTGCCGCAATGTTCAATGGTAAGAATCTATGCTCGAAATTGACCAATCTCCCGAACGCAATCACGAACTTGGTAACTGACTGCAGGCACTTAGTTACGTCTGTTCGGAGGATGTCAGAGATTACAACCACTTCAGTGATGGGCAGGGTGATCGTCGAGGGAAAAGATGCCCCCTTCACGACAATGTCGAAGACCGCCACGAACAGGAGGTGAAGAAGGCAGCAGACGAAGCGTTGGCTAAAGCCAAAAAAGACAACCCAGACATATCCGACGCCGACTTGATGATTCAAGTCTCCGACAGCGTCAAGAAAGCTGAACAGGCTCGACACGGTCAGGCACAAGCTCAACACAACGCATTCCCCTACTATATGGCAGGCGGTTTGCTTGTAAACCGCCCTGCGCCACGTAACCCATACGCGATACCGGCTCCACCAGCACCACCAGCACCACCAGCACCACCAGCACCACCAGCACCGTACGTACCTGCGCAACCCGTTGTTCCAAACCCCTACGAACTCCATGCGCGACTGAACGACCTGGCTGCGAGACAAAGGGATATGAGACTCATGCTCAACAATGTTGGACAAGGTGACCTCATGATACAGCGCGTCCAGGCCCCACAGCCGCCGTAGGTCCGGTTCGCTTTCATCATTCGCATCGCTATTTCTAGAAGCTCAGACTGACCAGCGCCAATAGGCAACCTGTTCATGGTTTTGCGGCGTACGTGGCCCAGCCTGTGCTAAACGCGCTCGGAGCGCTGCCGCCGTGGGTCCATCAACCTCCGCCCGCTATGCCTCAGATGAACCAGGGAAATCTGGCTCTTCATGCCCAGCAGGGGGTAATAGTCCAGGACAACGTGAACGGGATCGTAAACATTGGGGGAGTGCCTGCCCGCCAAGGGTATTATCCACCGCAGCAGCGGCAGCAGCCGCATCGTGTACGGAGGTAATTGCACCTCAACCTAGAAAATGGACGGACTTGCTAGGTCGTATAACCTTGGGCGGATGGTAACTTGGTACTAGGTTTTTCTTATTCATACTCATCGTGGCTGTTCCTGGGCTACTTCGATGGCATGGTCTCGGATGAAGGCTTAACGTGTACTTTCTTTTCGCAGTGCGCAAGCCTTCTCGAGGGAAGGAGATGTGGAGTTTCTATCTTGAGCATGGTTACGGCATTATTTTTGATACCCAACGAGGAACGCTAGACTAGCTTTGCAATGCATGCGAGATGATATTGAAATGTCTTCGCATCTGGCCTATTCCTTCAGCCCCCAGAACTCGCAACGCTACTTTTTGCCCTCTCGGCCATCTCAAACTTTGCCTTGCCTTCTTCGATCCACGTCTCGAACCTGAGCACGCCTGCTTCTACTGTTCTGATTGGTGTCACTTTGGCCCCTCCTAGATCTTCTCCCTCCGCTCTTTCGTCCTCATTGTCCACCTGCACAACTTTCCGCCCCGTCTTCTGTAAGCTTGGTTGGACTGGTATCCACGGCTGCGGGTGTCTAATGGGCGGATCGGCATCTCCCTCGTCTTTTAACTCCATGCTAATGCTGAACGAGCAATGCGGTGGCAGGGGCGCTAGCTGCGATGTGCGCGACGTGAGTGTGAGGAGGGCGGCGCGAAACTGCTCTGAGAGATTCACATCGACATGGGCTTCAAGCGCTTTCTGCTTGCCCTTCCCATTACCCGCGGCCTCTTCTTCAGGCTCATCCCACTCAATCTCTATATTCCGTTCGCCCTTGCCCACCACCGGAAACCGGCTCACATCAATCATGTAGCGCTCCATGATCTTCACGCTGCCTGTCCCTTTGCCATTGCCCGCCCCTTCTGCTCCGTACGAGTATATCACAATGCCTATCCGTGCCACCGTCCCTTCGAGTAACTCCTCCCGCACGGCGGCGATGGCATCGCGTATCCAGTCGCAGACGAGCGGGTGGCGCGATTGGTAGACGGGCGTGTTGTGGAAGCGCGAGCGGGCAAAGGAGGTTCGGGGGTAGAGGGTGCGCAGGTAGAGCAGCGTGTGCGTGTAGGCGATGAGGAAGTGGGTGAAGGCGGAGAGCGTGGCGTGGTAGGTGGGCGGCATTGCGAGGCGCGTGTCGTGAATCTTCGCGTCCTCAACGCGTTGGGCTGCAGCTCGCTGCTTGATCTCGCGGGGTCAGCGCGGGCAAGCGTGTCGAAATCTGTCATAAGAACGCCGATGGACAGCTCCCTCGTGCCTGCCGGGATCGCGCAGCATCGCCAGGCAGATTGGGCGCGTTCGGGGTCCTCTGGCTGCTGTAGAAGAAGTGACGTTCGCCAGCCCAGGCCGGAAAAAGAGCATCACCACCACACATCAACAACGCGCCCCCAGTGATATTTCATTGGCCGTCACCCGGCCTGTCCATCTCAAACCTCACTCTCGCTCTCCCGCAAAAGGCGCACCCGCCGCTGCTCTCCCTGCTCGCCCCCCAACGGCGTCCCCCAGCGTTCCCGACCCCACTCCGCAGGACTCACTCGGCGGTGCCCCTCTTCTCCGCGCGCCCGTCTTTTTTCTCACCTCTCACCGCCGCCCACTACAATCGCGTCGTGCCATTCCTCCCTCAACGCCTCCCGCTACAATCTGCTCCACCAGCGCTAGTCGTGCCCGCTAAAGTGTTTGGCCGCAGCCCAGCCATGGAGGACCAACTAGTGCAGCTGCTCTCCGCGACGCAGACGGCCCAAGAAGGCCCCCGCAGACAGGCCGAGCAGCAGCTGCAGAGCCTCTACGGCCACCAGGATTTCCCCATTGCCCTCGTCGAGATTGCCCGCCATGAAAGCGTGCCCCTCAACATACGGCAGGCCGCCCTGCTGTCCCTCAAGCAGCTGGTGCTGGCCGGCTGGAGCGAGAGCTTGTATTCGGATGACTACAAAGGCCGCGTCCTGGTGTCAGAGGAGAACAAACCCAAGCTGCGACAGGCCCTGCTGGAACTCGCGACTGCCGACAACCTCGACCGCAAGCTCAAGGCCGCCGCCAGCCTGGTCGTCAGCAAGATTGCGGGCGCCGACTACCCCGAGCAGTGGCCCGATCTGCTCACAAATCTGCTGACCCTCATCCCGAATGCCACCGAAGGACAATTACACGGCGCATTGAAGGTGCTCAACGAGCTAGTGGAGGACTGCTTCAACGAAGAGCAGTTCTTTGGCGTCGCGAAGCAGCTCATCAAGGTGCTTCAAGATGTCGCCGTCAACGAGGCGAGGAAACCCACGCTCAGGGCATTAGCTTGCAGCGTGTTCCGGGGCACCTTCGATACGCTCGAGATGGTCTTGGAGGACCACAAGGCGGCTGTCAAGGGCTTTGCAGATGAGGTGCTGCAGCAGTGGAATCCCTTCTTCATCAACGTCATGAAGACGCGGCTGCCTGAGCCGCCGTCAGAGCAAGAGGAGAATGAAGACGCGCCGAATGCGGAGACATATCGCGGCCTTGTGTCTCTGAAGCTCCAGGTTGTCAAGGTGAGTCGCTTTATCCGTCATTCGCGCACCAAGCTAACATGACCAGGTCCTCATGCGCGTGAGATCCGCCTTCCCCGCCGTGCTCTCGCCACACACTCCCGTCCTATTCTCCGCTACATGGGAAGAGCTGTCGTCATTACAAGCAGCGTACCATCGGATGTACATAGAGGAGGAGCGCCAGAGCAGGCTCGAGGACGCTGATGGCCTGCCATACACCCTGGATTTTCTGGTCTTGGAGGAGCTCGACTTTATGCAGGCATGCCTCCGGGCACCGCCTGTACGTTCTGAGCTGGAACAACAACTGCGCAACCAGCAGGGTGCCGGTGCTGGTGCCACTTGGGTATTCGAGGTCATGAAGCTCGCGGTTGCCTATGCGCAAATCACAACTGAAGAGGAGGGTCTCTGGGACATTGATGTGAACATATTTCTCTCCGAAGAGACGAGCGTCACCGCCAATTACACACCCCGAACAGCTTGCGGAGACTTGGTCATCAAGCTGGGCGAATGGCTTACGCAGCCTACCGTCGAAGGGCTCTTGGCTTACACTCGCTCCCTGTACTCGACGACCGAAAGCTGGAAAGCCAAGGAGGCTGCTTTGTACATTCTAAACCAGCTACTGAGCGATTTCCAGGACGTGAATAAGACTATCAGTCCGGAGGCTGCAACGGGTTTCGTTGATTTCATCCGCTACGCGATGCAGCAGCAGGATGTGTTCCTTAGGGCACGCGGTTATCTGCTCGCCGGGAGTCTCACAAGATCATCTGGGGACGCTCTACAGCAATTCACGCCATCCTTCCTCGAGGCCTGTCTCCAAGCGATCCCGAACGACGAGTCCGACATTGTGCAAGTATCATGCATCCGCGCCCTGCAATACTACCTCCAAGCACTCCCGACTGCCGTAACCCAGCCTCTTCAACCGTCTATCATTACCGCCATCTCCACATACCTCCACGCGCGGGACATGCAAGAGCTAGCCGAGAGTGATGACCTGATGGCAACGCTGGTGGAGACGCTCCGGGACGCCATCCTTCTCGACACCCGGATTTGCATCACTGGTAACGGTCTCGACTTGTTATTTACCGTTGCTAGCCATGGCGCGAACAATTTCCAGCTAACTATGATGGTCAATGAGGCGTTTGAAGAGGCCGCGGAAAGCATAGCTCGACTCGGCGGCGATGCATATGTCCAGCTGTGTGCCAAGGTGCTTCCATCCTTGACCGGGGCTTTCGATGTGGGCAGCCTGACTGAAGAGAACAACCTGACCAATCTTGCTGCTGAACTTCTCGCCGTCCTCGCTGATCACGGTCCGGAACCCCTCCCTGCCGGCTTCGTCCAGACCACTATGCCGAAACTCACTCGTCTCCTACTTGGCTCCGAGGACGAGGATCTTCTCAGGTCTACCACCACGGCCTTGAAAAACATTGTCGCCCGCGATCATCAACAGCTCTTTGAGTGGCGCGATGACCAGGGTAAAGCTGGCCTGGAAGTAGTTCTTCTTATCATCTCTCGTCTGCTCTCGACAAGTGTTAGTGACAGCGCTGCTGGCGAGGTTGGCTCGCTCGCCGCCGAGGTTGTCGAGAAGGCCGGCCACGAGAGATTAGGACCGTATCTCGAGGAACTTCTACGAACAGTTGCCTCTAGGCTAGCTTCTGCCAATCATGCGCAATTCATCCAGAGTTTGACCTTAGTGTTTGCGCGGCTCAGCTTGAACCACGCTTCAGAAGTTGTCGAGTTCCTGGCGAGGCAGGATATCGATGGTCAGAATGGCCTGCAGGTTGTTCTCGCGAAGTGGTTGGAGAACTCGATTAACTTTGCGGGTTACGACGAGATTCGACAAAAGTATGTGTTCCCCTGCTCTGTGCTCATAGCAGGCTTATGCTGAACTTTACAGCGTCATCGCCCTCTCGAAACTCTACGATCTCAAGGACCCGCGCGTGGCAGCGGTGCAAGTAAAAGGTGACTTAATCCCCAACACGGACGGCAGAATCATGACCCGCAGCCGTGCCCGTACAAGTAAGCTCGTTCCCTATAGTTGGTTTGAGCGCACATTCCTTGGACTTCAAAGCCAATTTTGCTCTGAACATGAGTGGGCCGACGAAAATGAGGCGGTGCCAACATGGAACTTTCTTTTCAATGCTTTACTCCCCTTTTCGGCCGCGTTCGCTCAAATCTCAGATGTCGACCCCAGCCTAACCGACTCTTCTACAGATCCCGACCAGTACACCATCATCCCCGCCACCCTCAAGATCTTGAAGGTGCTCATCGTCGAACTCCAATCTGCCTCTGGCGGCTCTCACGAACTCGATGCCGCAGCTGCCGCCGACCTCGCCGAAGAGGGCGAAAATGACGATGACTGGGAAGATGAACCGAACGCTTTCCTCGATCTCGGCACCGGCCTCTCAAAAGAACAGCTCATGGCATATGCCGCGGATGACGTGCCCGGCACAGGCCGCCAGAAAGATGACGAGACGCAAGCTTTCCTGGTAGACTTCTTCAAGCGCGCGGCGACGACGCAGGAGTTTAGAGAAGAATTCCAGGCCCTAACTGAGGAGGAGAGGCGGAGGCTGCAGGAGAGTGCTGCTTAGGCGCCAGCGAGTGCGTCTGGACCAGTGGCTAGGAGCAGGAGAAAGAAGGGGAGGAGGGATGTGGTGCGTGGGCATGTCATGGACAGTAAGGGATATCTGAAAGTGGCGACTTTGAATGCCCTGAGTAAGTCGTTGCAGGACCAGGTTGACTATTATAAGAAACAGGCGGAAGAGAGGAGGGATAGTGGGGCGCAGGAGACTCTCGCTGAGAGTACCGACCCTGATGCCTGAGCCTGTCGCGCTTATTGTATTCATGTGGTATTGCTTCTGTGGATAGATAGAGTACTCTACCCCTTTTGGATTGGGTGTGGATAGGATAGCGTAGCTCCTTTCCCGTTCGCATTCGATATTTGTAGTAATTATTATGGGTGTATAGTCTACCCAACAACAATCGGTTCCACCCTTGCTTCATTGCTGCCGTCTTCACAGTGTCTGCTCGACGAAAATCATGGGAGACATGATTGCAACTTTCACACCTTCTTACCATTTTTCCAATCTTCAACTTTGACTCGCGACCGAAATGACAGGCGCCTGTCAAACTGAACGCTAGCTGCTAGCATCCACAACGTCGGATTCGATACGGTGGCTATCGATATTGCTATCGACAACAACGGGCGCTAGAGAGAGACTAATCTCTTCTTCGGGTAGGCGCTTAGGAATTGCCGCGCGGTCACGACGTGGCTGGGCTGGTGGACGTCACCTCTGCCGTGGCGGTGGGCTTCAATATCCGCGCATCGTTGTTGTCTATCTCGGCCGCAGTCCAATCCTCAGTCCTCGCCGCCCTCGACTGTCCGCGTGATTGCAAAACCGGTATCGCACTCCGTCGTCCGTCGTCCATCGGCCACGCAAGTCAAGTCCGAGGCATAAACGCGACAATCGGCGACTCCAAAAGAACAACGGAAGTCCGAGGGCGCAGTACGATGACGTCTACCTACTACATCTATCGGATACAGTCAGCATGGTTCTTCCTTCCTGCCTTTTACAGTAGGCCCGCGCGAGGGAATAGTCCGATGTTTCGAAACAATTGGTGATGATGTCCGTGGGTTCGTTGATTATTACTGCGGTCAGCACGGGCGGGTGTAGGCGAGGAGAGAGCAGTGCATATCGTATCCTCCGTAAATTTCGCGGTCTCGTTAGCTAGACCACGACCACTTGGAGACTTGCGCGAAGGTGCATTTGTCACTTGCTGATACTATCGCTGCTGGCAAGAGGATGGGAAGTTCCTTGTTGTTTGGGGGACGTCCGTTATTGCGCCGTGCCATGAGTTCCCGATCACGAGGAGAAGGAGACGGCCTGACGGGAGGTGATGGAGCGAGCTCCGACCACTCACACTAAACGCACACGCACATCTAAATTCCAGCACCGCGGATTCCGTTGCAGATAGATTGCACGACCGGGGTCGAAAGACGGACCACGGCCTCGTGAATGGTTTTGGTGATACGGGAGATTTGTGCAGGATCATTTGCGATTTGGACTTGCGTCCCGAATTAGATTTTGGTGTCGAGGGGATTCTTTGTTCGAGAAGGAATGAATGAATGGATGGGGCGAGAAGGAGGGATGTGCTCCTCGGAGAGTTATTGCCAAAGTGGTCGTGGAGGAGGGGAGGGTTATGCGCATGAAGTGGGGACGCACGCGTATGCCCTACACGTGTTGTGAGTTTGTGACTATGCGCTGCGAGGGGTGCGAAGGGAGAGTTTGCACTAATTATCGTTAGGGAGCGGGCGGAAGAGGATGCATGTTCATGCTAGGTGGTTTGATCAATTGGTCGCATGTGTCGTCTTCATGGAAACACGCGACTCGGCGTCTGTAGCGAATGTGCGCGCAGTGAGCTTGTAGCAAAATCTCAGCAAGAGTGCATGGTAGTAAATGACAGTGTATTCATATGCCCGTCGACCCTCGTAAATATGTAATTGTGCAATCTGCAAGCCATACTGATTCCAATGTCCGCACCGGGTATCTGTTGCCCATCCACATCATCCCCATGACTTAACCAAAGAGAAGAAGAAATGCTCGAGCAGCCTCCTATGGCTGTAGATGACAAGCGAGCCAGCTAAGAAATTCTTTATACGAGAAGAATACGTGCCAATGAGACACCCAAAACCGTGTAAAACGCCAGTGAGAGCACTAATGGATCGACCACGGAGCCATTACCGTCCAGTCTCTCACAAAGACCCAAAAAAGATGCCCAGAAAATATCGCCTGTGCAATGACGCCGCATAATTCGTTCCTCCACTTGTCCTGGCAAATTGATAGCAGCTCAATGTGGCTTGTGCACTTAGAACCGCCCCTCGAGCACCTCAAAGATGCCGACCTCGACTCTGCCCTCGACGCTCGGCCGCGGCTCGAGCAAGTCGAGCTCGTGGCTGAAGAGGTGCTTCTCCTCCTCCATCTCGATGTCAAGCATTGACGGCTTGCGTCGCAGCATGAGCAGGTGGCGGATGCTGGTCATGCTGGCGGAGCTGCGGTGGCTGTCGGGCGACGAGGTGCGGGTGAGCGGGGATGTGGTGCCGGTGGAGGAGGACGGCGAGGTCGAGCGGTGCGACCGGCTGGGCGAGAAGGCAGTCCGGAGGCGGTGGAGAGAGCCGGTGCGGATCGGGGTGAAGGGGGATTGGAAGCGGTTGGTGCGGGTGGGAGTGACCATTTTTGCGGTTGGGTTAGGACCGGGAGGTTGAGAGTGGTGGGTTGGGAGACGGAAGGGATGGGCGGTAGTTGTATTACAAGAGCTGGACTCTTGACGTGCGTGCCGATTGGGGGTGACGGGCAATTGCAGTGCTACAAGCAATTGCTTCTTCGAGGTTGGTAGATGTTGGTATTTGGAACAGCGAGGGTGAGCTCCAGCTGTCCTGCAACTCGAGATAGGTCTTGAAAGAAGGGCGGGTTGAGGTGGCGACGACAAGGCAGTCAGACAGCGAGTGCGTTGAGGAGTCGAGGTGACTTTGTAGTTAGGTTGGACCCTGAAGAGGGATGGTGGGTGATGCTTGTGCGAGGTGACACAGCAGATGTGGCGAACAGCTTCTCAGAAGTGTCGGACTAAGCGGCAGGGTGGGCAGCAAAGTCAAAATGGATTTGAATACCAGCTTCCAGTAATGTTCCAACTAGAAGAGTCGTCGGTCCTGATCTCTATCGAAGAGGGTAGAGTGCAAGGTGCGGAAGGAGGACGAAGAAGGGAAGACGGGCCAGCAAGCTGAGAAACGAAAGTAAGGGTGGATGCGAAGAAGCAAGAATGAGGTTGGCAGGAAGCGGACGGCAGGCCGGATGTTTAAGGGCAATGTGCGAGGACGTGTCTGAAGCACGGCTCAGTCGTAAATGCGTAATATCCAGCAGACAGTCCGCCACGCTAGACCTAGGCTGAGATGAGGTGAACCACACACCCTGGTCCGGTTCGTTCACTCGCTCTCACACTCCGCGCAGGCGAAGGGGAGTCGTGTCGGTTTGACGTTTGATCGGCGGAAGGGTAAAAAGGACGTGCGGTCTCCGTATCCTCCTCAGACGGGCGGAATCGTGGACGATGGCGATGGGAGTGATAACGAGCGCCCCTCTAATAAAAATACGGCAGCTGCGCGAGGAGAATATAATTGAGGTCGTGCTGACCACGGGCAATGAGTGTGCCTCGCGAGATCCCCAGCAGCAGCGACGCGTGCGAGCGTCGTCGCCAGCTGCACTCGACAAGCCATCTGCTGAGCAGGCGGGCCTGCCGCAGGCCGCAAACACGTCAAACGGGCAAATCCGTGCCCATCACACAGGCAGCTGGCCGTCGCACGCCTGCGCTCCAGAAGCGAGCAAAGGGATGGGATGCCGTCCGGACGGCGTGTCTGTCTCCGTCGAGCGCAGCCTGTGAGGAGCGCGGCTGCCGGCTCCTGAGGGGCCTAGTGTCGTGGACGTACCAGAGCAGTGTCTCAAGTCCGCCGCTTACAGCTGGGGAGTGATGCTGATGGCTAGCAAGCCTGGGAGGACGGCCAAGCTGTCTGAGCAGCGGCCCCCCGAAGGGCCCACATGACGCACAGCCGAGTTTCACCATGGCGGCCTCAACATACCCAACTGCAGCCTGCGCGACGCCACATTCAGCTCGACAGGCCGGCGCCGCCATAGACGCGTTGGGGAGCGACGACGCCGCTACGCATCCGCACACGTTGAGCCACGCAAACGCGCCGAAGAAGCCGACCAAACACGGCGGAGAAAAACTGTCCATCAAGTGGCCCTGCCAGCGCCGTCGCTATGCTGTCTACCAAAAAACCAAAAAAAGAGCACCCATAATCCAGTATCCACCTCCAAAACCCCCTCATTACGTGGTCCAGCGCGCTCGACAATGCCGTCTATCCCTCATAGCTCCAGTAATGGCGACACATAATACACGAACGCAAAAAAGGGAAAGAAAAAAAAAAAGAACATCGCTGCACGCCAAAATGCCTCCCTTCTCTGCCGTGTCGCCTTGTCGCAGGCCATTCCCCACTGGGACATCCCAAGCCCTGTCTCAGACGTCAATGCAACCGTGTTTGTATGCGCCTCCCCTGCACGGGCACCTGAGACCCAAATCGAGACCCTCGGGGAACGGCAGGCCAAACGCTCTCGTGCCCCGTTACATGCCTTCCCCGTCATATCGTAGATCATTTGCTCTCCTCTTCATGGATAATACCAAGTATCATCGTGGTGGCACCATCTGCCGCACATGCATGCCCTGCGTGAAATGTATGAAAATAGGCCCTCAACGTCCGCTAGAACGTCTCTGTGTGAAACTTCTGCGGATACTCTCACCCCATGCCGAGTTGTCGAGCACCTCCAAAACATCGGCTGCATTGACCGAACTGTTCTGTCTGCTGCGGTTCCCGGACGGTCCGGGTTCTGGTTCGAGGGGACTGGGCGGCCGACTGAGCGCGGATGCAAATTGCCATTCGCCGTCGGCGGGTGGGGAGAATGGCGACATTTGCGGCGATGCCCTCGTTGGTGGCAATGGAGTAGCTCGCGTGGGTGAGCCGAGCGGTGTGTGCTGTATCGAGTTCGCTCGGCTTCGTAAAGTCATGTCTGCAGGAGGTGAGGGTTCGCGGGCATCGCTACCAGAGGCACGCCATTCAACGCCGTCCACGGGCTGTAGGTCAACAGGCGAGAACATCGGGCTGCCGCTGGCAGAGTACGGTCCTCGCTGCGCGTCTGTAATATCTTCATCGTCTACGAAGATCTCCGGTACTGTGAATTGTGGTACTGCCGTCATTCGCCCAGACTTCTTCTGTTCCATGGCACGTCGGAATCGGCGTGCCCAGTACAGCGTGTCAAAGAATCCTATCACCACATTTCGTCGGACGGCTTCGTCGACACGCTGCAAGCGGGCTCGGCGACGCAAAAACTCTTCTAGTCTATGGTAGCTGTCAGTCACGCTCCGTCTATATATTCTTCAGGACCATACCTCAAGCTCTTGTTGTCGTTGATGACTTTGTAGTGAGCCAAAATCATGAGCAGCGACGTGAATTGGATGCCTCGATCTGGGTCGCTCGATACTAACACCTCTTCGTAAAATTGATTCATACGTTGCCGTCTGCGCCGAATTTCTGCAACTGGAAGTTCGGCCAAGCGCTGATTGAGTCTCGCTAGATCGATCTCCTGCGTCTGTTCACGGCCTGGAATAGGCAACTCGGACATCCTCCTAGCGGTAGTGCTGCACTCTTCGACCAGTCGCCCCACGGTGAAATCACCGTCGTATATCCTCATTTCGAAAATACCAGAGAGTTCCTACTTGTCGTTAGTGCCAATCTTTCACGCACCTACTCAACCAACTTACGCCAAGTAGCCTGGGAAAGACTTCTTTGGAGACATAACCGGTGCCATTGGGGTCGAATTCTGCCCACGCCTGCTTGAAGCGACGAATCTCCTCCCGACTGATGACCGAGAGCCCGCTACTCCGTTGGTACACATAACTGAAGCTTTCGTAAATCAACGAGACGAACAAGTTGACGAAAATGTACATGCTCAAGATGTTCCAGGTGATGAACAAAGCACGAGCCCATTCTGGACTGCCGCAGTCGCTTTCGAAGTACTTCTCTCCTTCGGTACAGAAGGGCTTGTCGACCATAGCGAAGTCTTC
The DNA here is from genome assembly GCA_010405425.1 of Lentithecium fluviatile CBS 122367. Lineage (NCBI taxonomy): Eukaryota > Fungi > Ascomycota > Dothideomycetes > Pleosporales > Lentitheciaceae > Lentithecium > Lentithecium fluviatile. The sequence goes on from MU005570.1 coordinate 2,225,098, forward strand.
CATAAGCTCGTTCCACCCCTCGCCCGTGCTGCATCGGAACAAGAGGATGAGTGCCTTGGGCACGCTTCTGAAGTTGATGTTGCCGGTCTCACCCGGGCCGAATCGCGTCAGACCAAAGGTTTGTGTGAGCGCGATTGCGTATACCAGGAACAAGACAAACCACGTAGCCAAGAGATTCATGATAGAGGCCAAACTTGCGGCAGCAGTCTTGAAGAGCTGGTCGAGCTGATTGTTCCGAGGGATGAGAAGAAGAGCGATCGAAACCAAACACAGCTTATGCAGTTGTGCGAAGACTCTTTCCTTGAAGTTCGTGAGGCGAAGAATTGATGTGACAAAGGTGCCGGAGACCGCAAATATCGAGAATACGTCCCAGGAGCTCTTCCGAAATCGATGCCACGAAAGACCGATGATGCGAATAACGACATTTGAGATGAAAACGATGGTGAACACGAGGAAAATGTAATCCCTTGCGCGGTCCCACCGGTCATTACCGGGATACCACTCCAAGCAAAGCAATATGAGATGGAGGATTAAGAGTGCAGTGATGAACCGTTGCCAGCGACCAGTCTTGCGGACAGCGCGCCGGTAACACCACTCCTCCCACGTCTCTCTCTGCTTTGTAGAAGAGGGCCGTTTAGAAGGGGACACCTGTCGCAGAAGCTTTCGTAATTCGAGCCAGGATCGTTGGTCCGTCGTCAGGAAGGCCACTCCAGTTTGTTCCGTGTAATTGCGCATGAAGACGGAGACGAAGAGGGTCAACACGAAGACCGCACCGAGCAAGTTGAAAATGATGAAGTAGACTGCGTTCCCCTGCGAGGCGAAGGGGGTGGGCTGAGTGAATACGCCGGTGATGCTCTCAGCTGTCCACATGACATCGGTCCATCCCTCCTGCGAAACGATCTGAAAGAGTATAAAGAGCGAGTTTCCGAAGTTGTCGAAGTCGTAGAACGGATTTGATGCTTGACGGGGCGCAAGGACCTGCCAATCGTAAAGTTGACTGGGATATTCATTGACACAATCGTGCAGGTTGAATATGCCAGAGCCGTCATCGTTGCAAGACTGCAATTGACCAACGAAGAGATTCAACCCGTAAATGGCAAATGGAATGAGCAAGCTCAGAGAGACGAAAGCAGCCGAAAACAGCTTCCACCAGCCTCGAACGATGAGCGAGTGGAAATGGTCTCGAGCACTATCGCTAATGTTGAGCAGTCGAAGTGCACGAAGTGCTTTGAATGCGCCGACCGTCCGGGTGATTTGGCCCTCGTTGTACAGCGAAGTCGCGACGTTGACCCAAAGCGTGACCAACACTACACCGTCAATAAAACCCCAAGAACCACGGAAATAGGCGTTGGGTGTGAAAAAGAAGCCGTCTGCGATAACCTTGATCAGAGCTTCAATAGAGAAAAGGACAGCAAAGCCCATGTCTGTCCAAACGAACCAGTTGCGAACGCTGAACGGATGAGTTCTAAAGTACTCTCGTTGGTAGAGCGGTGTCGTGACACAGGCGAGAAGGACCATGGCAATGATAGCGGCGTAGATGAATGCTGAAAAAGCGTACCACACAGGGACCGATGGCGCGAGGCCCTCCATGCGGTCTTTCCCACGGCCGGGCCCTACGATTCTCTGGCAAAGCCTCCTCACAGGGTTACGAGGTCCGAAGATGAACAGTGATACGTTGTAGTTCGGATGCTTGCGTAGGTATTCTCTTTGTGCCTTTTTGCGCTTTTCGGTTGCAGTGACCACCTCCTTCGCCATTCTCCTGGGGTCAATATCCTCGTAGGCTCGACCGAAGTCTAGCGGTGCATAGAAAGGATTCGGCTCATCATTACTAACACTTCGCAAAAAGCGCTGCCACAGGGAAGAGAATGCCCCCGACCCTACAATTGTTGGTGCAGGTCGGAGCCCAGGGTGTGGATCAACTTCCTGTGGGGTCGCAACGTCGTCGGTCTCGTCGAGAAAGTCCCGCACGACGGCATCCTTGAGTAACATTTCAGCCGCCGCAGAGCCATAGTCTAAAGGATCCTGGCGGGTGGCTTGTCCGAGCTTGAAAATGGATGATAGCGATAAGTTCCTATTCACGTAAGACGAGGAATGAACCTAACAGCAGAGAATGCTTACCCGTACGACGAGCTGGTACCCTGCTCTTTTTTCTGGAGGAATGCCTTGACTTGCTGCAAACGCTTTTCATCCTCTGAAACGTCAAAATTCTCCTGGATGACAGCAATAAACATATTCAAGACGATGACTAATACATGAGTTAGCCAACTCGAAAAACTGTGGAGAGAATGGACCTACAGTTGGCGAAAATGAACCAGAGGATGCAGAACGAAGCCCCTATCCAAGATGAATGGAAGACGACCTGATTGCTTGTGGCGTGGTAAAGGATCGATGTCCAGTCTTCGCTGGATAAGATTTGATACATGCCGATGAAAGAATTGTATATGGTGAAGAAGGACACAGGCAAGACGTTGCCGTCTTTCTCGTACGGTAGCTCACCACGAAAGAGCTGAGAGGCAAATATCGATGCGAGGAAGGTGAGGAGGAATACGAAGAGAATCAGATTCAGAAGACCCCCCACGTTCCCGAGGACAATCATCTATCGCGAAGTAAGTAAGAGCAAATCAGTGACTCGGAATGGACTTACAACAAGGTCCCGGGTCATTGGCACAGCTAAGACGACGCGATAGATTCGAATGATTTGGAAGATTGTGAGCCACGCATACGCCCGACCATTGTGCGAATCCTTGACTGCGGGGATCTGAATCACGGTCGTCACAACAGCGATAAAAAGATCTGTAATGTTCCGCTTGCTGTAGAAAAAGTGTCTCCAATCAGTAGCAAAGCGGATGACAATTTCGGCTAGTAACAGGAACGTGACGCCGGTCTCGGACAGGTCAATGAATCGCGTTCGGGACTCGCTCATGGAAGCGCTCCTTAGAGCTTGGCAAATCAGGCCGTATGAGATGATGAGAATCCACAGCGTAAACGTTTTGTCGTAGAGGCGTTTCAGTGTACTAACGCGCTGCTCCGGAAGATTTTCCTTTTCCTCCTCTTCAATCTGTTCACCGGTGAAGGCACTGGCCTTGCTTTCTTCGCGAATAATCTGGAACGAAGAGGTGATGACAGCGATCAAGAGGGAGATCAACCAGAGACTCAGGATGAGAATTCCCGCAGCGAAAAAGAGCGCACCAATCAGATAGTCGCTGTCTGCCACCATGTACAGGAGATCCGAGTACGTGTTGGAAGACATGATGACGAAGACCAGTTCCAGGGATTGTAGGATGTTGTCGAAGCTCTGTGTGCCATTGTAGGGATTTTCAAGTTCGATACAGAGAGATCCTTTGGGACACAAGAAACCTTTATCAGTCCCGGGTGGCATGTCGGGGGCATTGATGTACGCTTCTGCGATTTCTGCATTCGGGATATTCTTCAGATGCCCACCGCAGTGCTGGTCGGTGTTCGTGAAATTCTTGATACCCTGCGGATCGATCCAGACACAATTCCGTCTGAAACTGGACTTGAAGCTCTGAACACCGACAACAGCGAACAAGAGCCAGAAGAAACTGATCAGAAAAGCGACATTGACCAGCAATGGTGCAGCCTTCTTTAAACTACGAAGAATGACCTAGTGGCAGTCAGTCAAGTAAATGGCCTGGGAGGCGTTGGACGTACCGATGTACCGCTCGTCAGGTTCAGAAGTCGGATAATGCGCAGGCAACTCAGCATCTTGAAGATATAGATGTGGCGCTTGTTTTCGATCCCAGAGATTCCAATGCCGAAAGAGATCCAGAAAGAAACGACAGCAACAAAATCGGTCCTATTGAAAGAGTGTCTTAAATAAGCCCTGTGAGCAAGCCGGGCTCGCTGTTGATCTCGAGAATCGCCTGGCCCAATGGCGGGGTTGATCTGAGCCGTGGTAAAAGTGCGAAGTACCGAGGGCATATGTGGATCGACGTTCGTGTCAGCACGCCGTAAAGATGGTTGTCGCTGCGGACCAAAAAGTCGTCGGGCATTTCCCAGGACGGCTTGTCTGACACCGACCTGTCTGTTAATGGTGCTGTACTCAATGGGATTGATTATGAAACCGGACACAATGATCCGAATGAACGCCTCCACGGTATAGACGATGAACAGGCCGAGCAAGGAGTAATCGACGGCTGATCCCCATTCAGAAGTTCTGGGTGTTTCGAAAACACTCTCGCGCGCGTCAATGGCTAAGAGCACAGTCTGCACTACGATCAATACCAGGAGTAATGGCTCAGTGAAAGGATGCACGAGGACATCGCAAAGATTCATCCTAAGCTTGCTATCGGGAGGGATGAAGCCGAGCGTCTTCCCCTTCAGAGGGTTCGGTGGGGCCTGCCACGGAGCACTCGGTCGTCTGGGATGCAAGGGAGAAGGCGGCTTCTCGACAGGAGAAGTGGGAGTAGAGGCACCGTCGTGGAGATACTCGGGCAGCGCTGGGAACGAGGGGGGTTCCTGGAGGCGGGCATGCAGCGCAGACTTCCGGCGCATGGTTCTTTCGGCGACCTCGGGTTCGTTGCTGATATTGACAACACGCTGCGACATGTTGCGCATGATGGTACCTGCCCGATGCAGTGGAGAGTCGATGCCACCAGGCGAGAGGGACCGCTTCCGTCCCGTCGAAGTTCGGAGGCCAGCCGTTGCAGCTTCCACATGTCCAATGTCGTCGCCTAGTCTCTGCATAGGAGTATGCGGAGGCGCAGCCGCCGGGGCAGTGTTCTCTGGCGTGAGGAAGCGCACGCTCTGGAAGCTTGATCGGTCCTGCATGTGCTGGGCGAAGGTAGGTACGCCCGCAGGACTACCGCTTAAGGGTTGCAGATTGCGGGAGTCGGTCAGCCGCACCGTGTCTTCGTACGCAACAGGGGAAAAGAAGCCGGTGTCCGGCGAGGGGCTCCGGTTCGTGTAGGGATCGCCATATTGGTGGTATGATTGCTCAGAGGACATGGGCGTGGGTATCGGCGGGGAAGTCTCGCCCTGGAAACTCAGCCCAGAGAAGCCAATGGCGGCCTGAAATGCGCCAATGTCTACCGGCGAGTCGTCGTCCTCCTCCTCATGCGCGTGTCCTCTGCGCGCCGCCGTGGAGGTGTCTACGTGGGGACGGGGTCCCGTCCGCGTGGGGCTCGGGGATGCCTCTGCGATGGGCGCATACTGCGAATTCCAGTGGTGTCCAGTCGCCAATGCCCCCGAATGCCGCAACAGATTGCGCCCTCGGTCGCTGAGGGTTCTTCGGTGCTGCTGCGCCCCGCCCTCTGTATACCCATGATGGTCGTCTGGCGGCCGGTTGAGGTCCCGCAGCGGTATTGACTGGTGGCTCTGATTCCTGTGGTAGTTCGAGTCCGGGGAGGACATTGGGGCGTGTGGTCCTCGAGCGCGACGCGCACTCTACACCTGGAGGCGACGCTTTCAGCTCATGAAGTGCGGGCGGAGATGGATGGGGGCTGAGACGGTTCAAGCGAGCATGCGAACGCGTGGTTGTGATAAGGAATAGGTGTGCGGAATGGAAGTGAGAGGCGGTGGACAGAGGGCGTGCGCGTATACGTATAGAGAGTCGGATTCGTAGGCGGTAGGAAATATGTGAAGCTGTCAGAAAGCGGAGCGTGGAGGTGTTCCCCGTGCCGTCTGCGCGTCCGGCGATCCAGGCGTTGGACGAGCCACAGCCAGGGCCAAGAAGACGGTACAGCCCTAATCGGCAGGGACCGCCTGTATTTTTAGTCTGCGGTAGTGCGACCTCTCCCACGGTACCTGGCAGCCATCACGCTGTGCACGTCGGATGCTGTCAGACCGTGTGCTTCACGGCTTGACGGCTTGACGGCTTCACGACGGTCACAGTCGCCATATTCAGACTGACGGCTACACCGGCATCACCGCTGCGAAAAAGTGTCCCATCCGACGACGATGCCTGCCTTTCCACAAGCTTTGCCAATGCCGGCGACCCCGATGAAGCACGGCATCGGCACGCGAAGCGACATCGACAAGCACTAACTGAGCGAGTGCTGGCCAGCTCTGATATGGTTTGGTATCTGTCGCAGTTCATTCTTGCAAAACTAGTTCTCATAATCGTTTGTTCCGTCTCTGCACTTCAGCCTGGAGCCACTGCTCTGCTCCGATGCACGTGAAGATGACGGTGATTGCAAGACGCCTTGCATACTTTGCTCTGCGTAAAGAGCCACGAATTAGATGGAACAACTTCCGGGATAACGCTGCAGCTCTCCAATTTCTAGTAGGTGGTATAAAAGTGCAGAAGAAATCATTGCCCTGAGATTCAATCGCGGTGCGCGAGATTGGTGGTTGGCCGTATCGGGTTAGTGCGCCGTCCCCGTTGATGATTTCGGCAGGCGCGACTTTCACATCGCCTGCCCTGGCGGTACCTACACCTCGCACCACCGGCACGACGACAATCCAACGACTCGTCGTATTTTTACAGAGAACGCGCCCGTCGTTATATATCACACAGGCAACATCACTACGCTCGAATTCACGCGAATCTTGCGCTTCACTCGACGCGTCGCCCACGGGCCAGCACCACCGCCATGGTCGCTCGCAAACGCGGTCGAGATGAGATGGAGGCGGAGGAGCCCTCGCAAGAACCCAGCATGCTGCAGAGACTTCGCAACATGTGGCAGTTTGCGAACCTGGCACAATATCTGTCCTTCTTCAAAGGAGCGCTTCGAATCGATGAAGACTTCAGCATCGAGGTGCGTATTTGCGCCGCGTGCGCCGATGGGTGCGCCGGCCGCGGTCATGGCAGACTGAGACTGATAATGGCACAGGATCTCGAAACAGAATGCCTCAAGCCTCAGCCATCGGAGAAGCTTTCTAGCATCGGGCTTGCCCTCCTTAAGCATGTGTCGTCGCATAAGGGCTTAACGTACGTCCATCATCTCGCAGTCGATTCATTTGTGCTAATAGTCACGCAGCCCTGAAATATTCGATGAATATGCGCGCCGCCAGTTCGTGGCCAAGTCACCCACGCGCAACCCCTTCGGGACGGACGAGACGCCGAACAAGTTCGATGCATTCGACGTCTACACCAAGATCCGTGTGCTACAACAGCTGTCTGTGTGGACGTTGAACAACCCGAATACCATAAGAGAGAAGTTGAACCCCACCGAGGCCGAACAATTGGACTGGGTAAGCTGATCCATTCTGCTGGAAGAGGATCTCGCTAACTGGAGCCAGCGCTTTCCGGCTTTCGGCGAGGACTCAAAGGAACGCAAACTATTCGTGCTCGACGACTTCCGATTATACCGTCTGACCGCGCCGCCGCCCCCCACGCCACCTCCCAAGGCCAAATCGAAGGCAAAATCCCGAAAGTCCAAGTCGACCCGAGCGTCCAAGCGAAGAAAACAGTCTTCGCCAGAGCCTGAGGAGGTGCATGAGGATGAAGATACGTCCGAGGTACCGGTTGCGGAGGAAGACGAGGATGACGGCTTCGGTGGTCAGAAATGGGAGTGTCTGTGCGTTACGCTCGAAGAGTACCAGAACTATATGGCTAGCATTCGGAAGAGCAAGAATGCGGACGAGAAGGCCCTCTACAGTCGGCTAGAAGAAGAGATTCTCCCCGAGTTAGCCAAGGTCGCAGAAGAGCAGGCCAGGAAGGAAGCTAGGAAGTTGAAGGAGCTAGAGGTACTCCAAAAGCTTGCCATGGCGAAGCGCTCGTCGAGAATATCAGCCAAACTGGAGAAGCAAAAGGAGATCGAGGAAGCCGAGGAAGCCCAACGGAGGAGAGAGGCTGAGTTGGCAATGGCAAAAGCGGAGCAAGACAAGCAACGTCACCTGGAGGAGGCGCACGAATCCCGCAGGCAGACACGCGAACAACGTATCCGTGAGCGGGAAGCCGCCAAGATTCTACAAGAGGAAACTCTGCGCAAGCTCGAGGAACAGGAGGAGAAGATCGCGGCGGCTGAGTCGAGAGGATCGGAGCGGCATTTGAAAGCACGGATGAAGAAAGCGCAGCAAGCATTGCAGAAACTCACAAAGGAAGAATTCTGGATGTTTGATTGCGAGAAGTGCTCGATGAGCGGAGCGTGTCTGGTATGTATCCTCGAAGATCGAAGCACACGTTGACATGGCTAACCTGAAGTAGAACGACGGATCTCACCAGTTACAATGCGAACGATGCGAAGTGTGGCAGCACAGCAAATGTCATGGCATTACTCCCGAGGTGGCGGAGAAGGAGGAGTTTGTGTTCATCTGCGCCTCGTGCAGACGTAAAGAGCAAGCTGAACACGAACCGAAGCTTCCTCCCTTGAAGCTCAGATTCAACCCCACAACGCAAAGCACGCACGACGCGTCCGAGCCTAATGGTGCTGTCCCACTAGGGCCAGCTCGACCATTGGAAGCAGTCCGGATTCCTGTGCAGCGGCCGCCCATTCCTAAGTCGCCGCCGCGACCAATGCAGCCGGCGCCATCCCTAATGAGCGGGCCTAGTCTGTCGCCACAAGGTCAGGCGCTGGGTCCACCTGGAATCCAGCGTTCAGAAGCAGCGTATGGCTCACCGTTAACCCACATGAACGGCAGCTCGCCACCCCGAGCGTACCCTTCTGCGGCTATGGGTAATAGCTTCTCGACGTCGACGCCGCCGCGTTACCAGAACCCAGGTGCTTCTGCCACGCCGTTCAACAACACCAACACGTCGTTTTCTCGGCAGAACGGTAGCCCCTTCGGGGCACCCCGCCCCTTCCAGCCGACGTACACTCCATCCTATGTGAATAGTTTTAGCAGGCCGACTTCCTCCACAGGCCTCAACGGCAACGCTGGTCCTTTTCATTCCCCTATCAAGCACTCACCCGCTCCGTCGCCACGGCCTTCGAACGGGGTACCCAATGCCTATAATTTCAACAGCCCGCACTCGTCCTTTCCTCCGACCTCGGTTCAAGAAGCCGTTCTATCGCCAACGAAGCATAGTTCTCCCCCACCACCACCTGCCCAGCATATGTCGTCACCGGCGCCTGCTCCCCTGCAGCTGGCACCTTCACCGAGGCAGATGCCAGCTCAGATGTTACCAGACCCTATTCCTGCCCCTTTGAAGCACGACGGCGCTCGGCCCATCTCTAGTCATGAGATGTCAGAGAGGGTGGTGCTGCCTCCCATCAAGGCGTTGTCCCCGAATGCTCCTCCGCAGGATCTGAGCCCTCCCACGAAGAAGGCATCACCGACTCCAGACCGACCTTTATTCGCGCCGATGAACGGCAATGGCCTCGGCGGTCCACAATGAATTAGAGACTAAACTGAAATTTGGATCTTGATGGTACTCCATTTCGAAACTCGACCGACTTTTCCTTTTGGAGTTTGGAAGAGGTGCACCAACCTCGCATTGTATCATCACTATCGGCGCCGTTGAGCATCCCCAAGACGTGTTCCCGTTTTTTTGCATTGTTTGAGGTGTGGTTGGTAGCTCGTCGATTGCGAGTTTTGTCCGGGCGGCGTTTGGTGCTCTTGGAATGATCCAGTGACGAATCTGTGGTTTGGTGGGTGGAAGCGCTCTTATTAGGATACCGATCATAGACTTGTACTATTGTATTCTATCTTTGATGTTGCAGATGCCTGTAGCTTAGGCTTTCGCAATGCACGTTGATAGTACCTCCCACACGTGTGTCCCCATGGACACTATCGATGTCGTGTTGACGTCATCGCAACTCCATCTTACCTCAACGTCCACCATCTCAGCTCGCCACGATCCTCAAATTCCGAGCCTCGCTTTCGCATGCGAAGTCTAACCTCGTCCCTTCCAGGCGACCCGTCCCGAAGAGGCTTTGCCCCCGATGCAGCGGCCGTCTCACCTACGCCATTGGCAATAACCTACTACTACATAGCATTTTGCACATGACTCATCATAAGAAAGTAATCTTGCTGACTGGCACACCATAGAGCAACGGGTGTGCTTTGACGCGGTGTGGTGTGATAGCGCGCAATGACATCAAAGCTGAGCGCGTCTGCCTTCAATGATGTGTGTGGTGAGGGGTAGCTTTTGTGTGCTTTGAAATACGTCCGGGGAGGTTGACATCAGGGGCGTGCAGCATCCGATATATAGACGCCCGTTCCCATCCCACCCTCAGATTATTCCGTACCTTCTGATCCCTTTCCTTTGAAACCAGAACTTCCACACCTCAAGCAGAAACGAATTTCTGCTTACCATGACATCCCCACAACCCTACACAATCTCCGTCCCCGACGCCGCACTCGAGAAGCTCAAGCGCAAACTCGCAGATACAGACTACCCCGACGAACTCGACACGGACGCACAGTGGTCCTACGGATCGCCCCTCTCCGACATACAGAGACTAGCCTCACACTGGCAAAACGGCTTCGACTGGCGCAAAGCCGAAGCCGACCTAAACAAGCTCCCTAACTACAAGAAGACCGTTGTTGTAGAAAGCTTCGGCGATATCGACATCCACTTCGTGTGGCAGAAGAGTGAGGTTGAGGGTGCAATACCTTTGTTGTTCTGCCACGGGTGTAAGTCCGGTCCCATCCCATATCCAAACCCGCGACCCATCTAGCGGCCAGAATCATGTCGCTGAACAAAGCAGGGCCAGGATCCTTCATTGAGGTCAAAAAGCTCCTCCCCCTCCTCCAAGGTGGCAACGGCCAACCAGCCTTCCACATAATCGCCCCCTCCCTCCCAAACTTCGGCTTCAGCCAACGCATCTCCAAACCGGGCTTCGCACTAACACAGTACGCACAAACCCTACACGCCCTCATGCTCGGCCTAGGATACTCCAAGTACGTAACCCAGGGCGGAGACTGGGGCTTCTACATCACGCGGATCATGGGCGTTCTCTTTCCCGAGCATGTCCTGGCATCCCACATCAACATGATCCGCGCGAATCCACCATCATTCAGCTCGCACCCGGTTCTAGCGGCCCAGCATGCGGTAACTCCGTACACAGTCGCCGAACAGAAGGGCATGGAGCGCTCCCAGTGGTTCCAAACGGAAGGCCAAGCGTATCGTCAACTGCAAGCCACGAAGCCGCAAACGCTCGCGTATGCATTCGCTTCATCGCCCGTTGCGCTGTTGGCTTGGATCTACGAGAAGCTGCATGATTGGACGGATGGGTATCCGTGGACGGACGACGAGGTGCTGACGTGGGTGAGTATTTATTGGTTTAGCACTGCGGGGCCGAATGCACACGTGAGGATTTATTATGAGGCGAGTCACAATGCTACGAAGGAGGTCCTAGGGAGAGAGAGGGCGAGTGGGTGGGTGGGAGGCGTGAAGTTGGGGTTGGCGTATTTTCCGCGGGAGTTGAATGTTGTGCCGAGGCTTTGGGGGAGGACGTTGGGTGAGTAAATCCTGCTTTCTTCTGTTGTTTTGACTGGTCCGTCATATCTGGCAGATGAAGCTAGTATGTTGTGGGTGTGCTAACGTTGTTCTGCAGGTCCGGTCGTTCACGAGAGCGAGAATGAGAAAGGTGGGCATTTTGCGGCGTGGGAGAGACCAGATGTTGTCGCTGGAGATCTGCAGAAGATTTTTGGGAAGGATGGTCCTTGTTTTGGAATCGTGCCTGGGAAGAATGGGTATTGAAGAGGTATGTTTCGTTGGGAGTTGGATGGACATGTTCCATCGAAGGAATGCATGCAGGCTATGAACGCCAGAACGTAGCGTTATACAATAAGCAGGAAGGAAGTATATGGTGGTGGTGAGCGATTTTAATCGCACTAGACGTTGAATGGGCCCCGACCAACCGAGACCTAACTGTGGTGTAAATACAGGACCATCGAGTTGCTTAGAGATCACCGGGCAATCCTGAGATTGTCACCGCGTTCTCCACTGTGATTCTGTCAGTTATGTAGAAACTAGGATACAAGTCCGTTGGCGGTTTTCCATGCTTTAGAGTATACCCAGACTTCTGTCAAGGCACCGCACGTGGTGGAACATTGGCAATGCACCGAAGCGATAAACGAATGGAGATGAGTATATTCCAATTGCTCTATGTAAACGCGTGTATATTCTCCCTAGTGTATCATAGTACAAAAATGCGTCCCAATTGCCATATGCAAACCCTATGTACCATCCAATAATTGCACCGGGTATCTCATGTACTGTTAGTAACAAAGTTTCCCCATATATGCATACACCACTTAAAAATTAACCGGCCACTTCCTCCGAATAGTTCCCCCGTACTTGTAAATCAAAGCCGGGAAAGGAATCATCCCTATTGCCACGAACCCTAACAAACTGTTCCCCCACCCCAACCCCAACGTCCGATACATACTCGGCCCCGCAAGCGGCAAAACCGCACCAAACAAACACCTAATACTCGTCACCCCCGCAATCGCACTTGCCGCATACTGCGGAAAGCAATCCACAAGATACGACTGAATAGGCACAAAGACGCCCATCATTCCGAGACCGAACGGCAGCAGTCCGATGATGGGCAAGATCCAGTGCGTGCGGTAGTACGCGCACCAGCCGTACCAGAAGAAGGAGACGGGGATGAGGAAGCCAAAGAAGACGCACGTCGGGAGACGCATTTCGGGCTCATAGATGCCGTTGTTTTTCTTGGCGAGGCGGACAATGGTGGCGTCCGAGGTGCGGGCTACGAAGATGACGGCGAGGAAGAAACCGATGCCGATCCCCAGATATGCGAGGCCGCACATTTCGGGCGCCCAGCCGTACGTCTCGATGTACACTTGCGTGATGGTTGTGAAGAGGAGGAAGAGCAGGCCGAAGCCGAAGGAGACGTAGAGGGCGAGGAGGAAGACGATGGGGGATGTGAAGAGGAGTTTCATGGGGCGGATGATGCCTTGTTTAAGGATGTTGCGGCGGCTGAGGGCGGAGACGTCCTTCGTGTACGTGAGGATGTTTTGCAAGTCGGGGCGGCTGAGGTCTTTGCGGAGACGTGCGGTTTTCCAGTTTAGGAGGACGACGTGGTTGGTTTCGCGGTTGAGGAAGATAATGGCGACGGTGAGGATGCAGCCGGCGATGAAGGCGACCCAGAAGTCCCAGCGCCAGTTTGCGCGCTGGGCGATGAAGCCGCCGCAAATGGGACCTGTTGCCAAGGTTAACTAATGTCTGAGGCGATTTCGCATATTGAGACACGTACCGAGAACGGGACCGAAAAGGATACCGAGAGAGTACATAGCCATTGCTTTGCCTCGTTCCTCGGTGAGGAATAGATCTGAAATGACTCCAGATCCGATCGTCAAGCATGCCGAACCTCCAAGACCAGCGAAAAATCGCATAGCAATGAGAGCTCCCAGATTCGGCGCGAGAGCACAACCTAGATTGAAGGCACAGAAGACCACGTTGGAGACATTGAGGACGATGCGGCGGCCGTAAATCTCGGATAATGGGCTGAGGAAAAGGGGTCCAACCTGTCAACGTTAGCCTGTATGCTCCTTGTTCTTCATGATTTCCTTGTACTCACAGAAAACCCGAGAACGAAAACACTGATACTAAAAGCCCCCAGCATTTGGCTTGTATTCCCAAAATCCTTATTAACAAACGGTATCCCAGGTGCAAAGATCGAACTCGTCAACGGACACAAGAATGTAATCGCTGAAATAAGTCCCAGAATAAACCATTTCTTGTTCTGCCGGAAATTGCGAGGGTTTGCCGGATCGTTCTGAGAGTCCCAGCCAACGAGATTATTGTCCAGGTCCGTTTCCGGGTACGTCTCTTGTTCGAGATGCTGTTTTCTGGTGCTTTTTCGGGTGAGGTGTTTTTCGAGGTCGCTTCCGATGGGGTCTTCGGTTTCTTCTGGTTGCTGGAGGGGTGTTGGCTGGATATGTGATGGTGTTGTGGCGAGACGTACCTTTCCTGATGCTTCTTCGGCGTCAATATCTGGGCGCAGGGATCCCTTTTCGATGTCTGTGGCTTCATATTCCGAGCTCTCCCTCGAAGGAACAATTTTCTCGTTTGCAACCGACATGACTGCGGATAATCGTATCTTTCTCTTAGTGCACGCCTCTTTATTGTCGTCTGATCGTTAAATTCGGGACAAACTCTCGAATATCTCTGTCGCACCGGCGCGCAACAGATCTGACGTTGCTATCCAAGAAATGGATATGAGAACGGAAACTACAAATTCGATAGTGACTAAAGAAAGACGGGTTCAAGCCGATATATAAAAGAGCGTGACCCAAGGGGAAAAGCGTTAACTCCGCCGTCGTCCACACCTGCTCCATGCTGAGACTAACCCGTTTGCGAAAGATGGGGCCTCGGCCGACGGCGGTTGGGAGAGAGCGAGATGACCCCTCCCCACATTCTCCTCTTCTGACGACAGATGCAGCTGGAACTCCAGATGCCAGGACAACGGTAGCCGGGACGCCGCATTACATATGACACGCAGAGACCGACACGCACTCGGAGCTCAGTGTGTCGGCGATTTCTGCTTCTCGAATGCAATGGCATGCGTAGTAATGGTGATGTTTGTAGGGCTGAAGAAGGTCGGAGGTTCGGTGCTTCGCGAAGCTTGTTTTGCCGAGAGGATGGCCATTTGGCTACAGGAAGGAACCAAAGCATCGCCATGGTCGGAGCATGATCGGAATGTAGTTGCGCCGAATTGCCAAGCGAAAGAACAGAGGGACGATAGCGACTCAGGAGACATCAATAATATCATGGTGGGTAAGGGCGCGAGACCGAGAAGGATGGGGAAAAGTGGGCCTTGAAGAGATGGGAAGGTAATACCATGGCACTCACTTATTTCCCCTATTCAAACTGTTCCATCTCTTTTCTTGCAGCAAGACAAATGTGCAAAGAAGAGAAATTTCAAGTCGGAACATACTTCCCTTTGTAGCATGCCCATTCCTAGTGCTGAATGATTCCTGATGCTGAATGACTCCTGGTGATGATTGATGTATCTTACCCCTTCCACCGAACCGCGGCGGAGCTCCGCATGTACCCAGCACGCGGAGCTTCCGGGTAACTCCGCGTTGTGAAGAACATAAGCCCCAACAATGAAGAGTCTCGGGTCCGAAACTGAACACAGCACTGACAATAATTACGTTCGATGTGAGGGTGGGTCCATTGCGAAAGATCCTGCGGTTGTGTCCATGGTGTAAGCGCCTGCCGGTAATATTTAAAGAGTTGACGAGTACGACGTATGTGGTTCTAGGTCTGACAAAGGTCGCATTTAGGAGGGCAAAAGCCTTCGGGGGCTATCGGGGTTTGTAAGCCATATGACGACCCTATCTATTCTGTCAGTTAGGGAAGATGGATGCGGGCATACGCTCTTAGAAATAAGTTATTTTCCGAAGAAGCAGTGTCTGATACTTGGGGCAAGTAATTGAGGAGTCTGTAAGGGGTTGGGGCATTTAAAAGGCAAGTACACTCGGCTCGCTCGGCTCTCCGCAACTGCGCCGGAAACCAAACGATCGCAGAACGACCGCATCAACAAAACCTCACACACAAGAAAAAAAAGCCAAAAGCTGATAAAATCCATTATTTGAACTTTTGAGAACACTCGAATTATTAGAGCATCTACATCGGAAGTCAAATACGACCTGCCTCGGACAGCGAAAAACAGTCATGCACGCGAGACCAAAGTCCCCGAAAAGTAGATATCCTCCAGCGCCTTACCTTTAAAGACCCAGCCTCCCATGATATCATCTCAATTCTCATACAGACGCCAGCGTCACCCAAGCTGCGTCGACGCTGAAGCCTAGCCAAGCAGGTCTTTCACACTCATACCCCTCCCTCCACCATTCCAACTCCTCCGATCCGTATTCAGCATCAAAAGCGCCTCTGTAGCCTCATGATCCTCGCGATCCGGCTGTGGACCTAACGCCGGCGACGTAAGCGCGAAGCTGCCCCCAGATGGCCCAGAAATAGAATTCTTGCTTGAAGGCGCTGTAGGGAAGGGATTATGGAACTGCGCTTGCGAGGGCGTGTGGCCGCCGAAGGCTGGCGATGGCTGGAGAGAGGGAGATGTGGCTGTGGAGCGGATGGAAGAGGCGAGAGAGTAGTGGCGCGGGTCAGAGGGTTGTAGCGCAGGCGAGATGGCTGTGGAGTAGTTGCGGTGGTCTCCGGGGTGAAGGGCGGGGGAAGTGGTGGTGGAGTAGACACTGCGGTCGGAAGGGTAGATGGCGGGAGAGGCGGTTGCGAAGGTGTAGTTTGTGTCTTGTGGTGCTGAGGTGAAGGTGTGTTTTGGCGACACGGCGTCTGACATCTCTTCATCCTCGTCCTCCTCGTCGTCTTCGTCGTCGTCCTCTTCGGGTATGGGCGCTTCTGCAGGAGGTGGGGGCGGCTCCTTTTGCGGGGATGCCGGGCTCGGCGAGGCTCGTTTTGAGGATCGATGTGCAGTCTTCAAGTCGTCGACACATTGTTGGAGGTAACGCATATATTCTATACTGGCCTGTTGGTCATGAGCATCGGTTGCCAGGAAAGAGAAAGAGTGGACCTACCTGCAAGATAGCAAGCTTATGCATTTCCTGCCCCGCACAAGCTGGTATCATGTCCTTCAGCACGCCAAACTCCTCATTCATCTTCGACCGTCTCCTACGCTCAATCAGGCTATGGGCCGTCTTGCGAGCAATCTTGCGCCCCGCCGCCGTAGTACCACCCGCTTGCTTCCTCTTCCCACCCGCAGCTGCTGTAGGGGCAGCTTTCGCGGTGAGGGTGGGGGATGTTGTCTTCGGCTGCTCTTGCGGCTCCTTGGGCTTCATCTGGATGATCTTGCGCGAGCGCGTCGGCGGCGGAGGGAGCGAGTAGTCATCTTTCGTGATTATGCTGCTCTGCGCTGCACTGGATCGTTTTCGCGATGCGGGAGCAGTCTTTGTGGTTTCGATTGGCGACGCGGGGGATAGGGGACGGTACGAGGAGTCGGATGCGTTTGAGGTTGCAGAAGAGGCATCTGTCGCGGTGCTGCCCCGCGCACTTGCTATTGCCGCCGGAGGCAGCGCAAAGCTGGCATCGAATTGCCCGGCATTTGCGCTGCTCTTGCCTGTGATATCGGTGGACGGCGCCGGTGTGGGAGGAAAGCTGGGGCGCGGCATGATGGGTCGTTGACCTGCCTTTGCACTCATCGGTCTGGCGGCAGCACCTCGACTGGCCGTATGCGACTCTGCTCGGAAAAGAGGAAGAGGGGACACGGGGGGCACGGGCAGGTCGTCGAGGTGGGCATAATGGTGGTGTCGCGTGCAGTCTTCTGCGAAATGCGAACCATCAGTTACACAGGCGGCGCCGACCAATCGGAGCGGAGCAATGCAGCGCGTGCTCGCCAGCAGGGTGGCAGCTAAACGTGCGGATCTGAGGCCGCCTCCAACGAGAGCCACTGAGCTGGCGGTGTGCTCTTCTCGTGCGCCGCGAACTGATAGTGCCCCTCGTTCCGTACGGCCTCAACTTTGGGCTCAGATTTGAGGTCAGACATCTGATAGGCCCTAGAAGGTCCTATTGCCCACACGTGTGTGCAACAGTTCTATCGCTGGGCCAGAATTGGCCGCCGCATTCTTTCTGCCTGTGAGAGAGTAGTGTCAGAATTGCGACCGGGAGGTGTGGCGATATCGAATCCTCAGATTTTCCGTTTCGGGTCACGATTTGGGGCTCGGCATGGTGTTGAACGACCACCACCGCGGCGGCCAGACCGACGAAGAACCTTCTCATACAACGCCACAAGCCCACCAGGTACCAAAGATTGCTATCATGGTCTGTTCATTTTCCGAAACGCCACTAGATGCAGTGTGTGGTATCTAACTCCATAGCCGACATGTCCCATCAGCTCCAGCACTCACGCACCATGGCTCCCTGGGATGCCAGTCAACGTCCATCACTCCTAATCTGCTCTTGACCTTGTGTCCCTTCAGCACCTTGAGCGGCACGATAGTGGCGTTCTCCATGAGGTCGCCGACGACTTTTCCGTGGAAAACCTGCAGACTGCCATCGTCGCTGGCGTCTGCGAAGAGAGGTAACCCACCTTGATGGAAGCGTACTGCACGGATGGCCTCCTGGTGGAAGCGTAAGGTCTTGTAAGGTTTGGTGGACAGATCCAGATCGTGCCACAGCAGCCGCTTGTCGTAGGTGCCAACGATGATGTTGTCCCCGCCAGGGTGAACATCGATGGACGATATCCATTTCGCACCTGGCTGCAGGATCTTGACGAGCTCCTGCTTCGCCAGGTCGTAGCTGCGTATCGTATTTCTGGTAGCGACGAAGAATATGGCTTTGGAAGGGTGGAACTGCGCTGTCTGTGCAATGCCCTTGAGGCGGCGGAAGGGCAGCTGTGTCAGGTGTTTCGATAGCGTATGGATGGCCACAGCAGTACTTTGCCCTCGAGGCGATACCGTTGCAAAGTAGTCTCCCTTCCTGTGCCAATTGATGATCTTGACTGTAGATCGGACCATTGTCTGCAACAAGACTCCCTTCGCTTCGAGCCGAGTCCCAGGCCGGCTCCATTTGCCGGGTGGTTCTTTCGTTACGCTGTTCGTCGTAGTAGATGGTTTCGATGCCGCATAGCCCCAACCTGCATCCAGAACATCGCGGCTCGCTTGCTCCATGTCAGGCGACAGAATGCTGAACGGGACGATCATGTAGATGCTCTCTCCTGACGCGGCTGCTAGAATAGAAGCCTCTCTATCAGGTCTCCATTTCACTGAGTCCACAGCTTCCTCGTCTGACAGCTTAACGTTCCATACCTGCCGGCCAGTAAGAAGCTCCCAGATACGAACGTAGCCGTCGTCGCCACCGCTTGCGACAAAGATGCCAGAGGGGTCGAAAGATACACTTCTAACACGGCCTTCCTGTCCCCGAAAGATCGCAGAGCATGTAGTCGGGAACGGTTTGAGATCTTCAGGATTGGGCAGCTTCGGCAACAGAGATTCCGGGTCGATGTTGAGCTTGTTCCGCCGTACTCGTGGAGCGAGATATAGATCCAGGCTTCGCTCGAACCTCTCCTTGACAAACCGCTCGTAGCCCGGAACCTTGCGAAGTGCTTCGTAATTCGCGGGAAGATATTCCTTCTCGCGATCCTCCTCGTCAGCCCCGAGCCAAGCTGCCTTCTCATCGTTGTCGGGGAGGTACTCGGGAGGTGGGTGGTAACTTGCGTCGTATCCAGGAGGCGGAAGCTTAGGCGCAGGAATGTGCATGGACTTTTCAGGTCGCGGTTTCTCGTCGGCCCAGACATCGTAGTGAACCGCTTCATCCTCCTCGTCCTCTTCCGCCGGGGGTTTGTAAGGCTGAATGCGGCCCTCTCTGATAGCCTTGACAATCTTCATCACACGCTTCGCCTCGTGCTTCGATGGCACAAATCGTCGTTTTGGTTCCGGTGCAGCGCTTAGCGGCATAATCTCTGTCTTACCAGAAAAGTAATGCACCATCTCCGGATATGGATCGTAGCCGTCTTCCAAGACCTCATTCCGTGTGAGTCTCTTCAGCACGTCCAACTCCTCTTCCGATAGGTTCAGCGGCTTTCCTGTTGCAGGGTCCGTCAAGCCGGTCCAGCCCTTGGGTATATCGATGCTCTCCAGCAACGCATCTAGTGCCTCGCCCTTTGCGGGCCGCATGATCTTCTTGCCGTTTATGTCATATCCGATATGCGGGTACTCGTCATAGAATGCGAGCGGGATGTCGCCAATTGTGTTCGTCGCTTCCGCATCAGAGTCGTCTGAGTCGTATACAGGATCGATTTCTTTGTAGATATACCGCAGGTTGCCATTGGCATCGGTGGTGACCGTGTAATTTGGCTTCATGTCCTCGCCCTCCTCTTCCATCTCGCCATTTGTGTTCGCTTCGAGATCGTGATCGAGCGTGATATCGACAGCATTGCGACTGGAGGGCTTGTCTGTGGTTTTCAAGTTGCGAAACTGCTCTCTAATGTCTTGCTCGTCACCTTCCAAGTCGGTGTCTGAGCCATCCTCCTCGTCTTCCTCACCCCCATCCGACAGACCCTCTATCTCGCTGCTAACCCCACTGTCTACACCTCCTTCTTGGTTCTCATCTGACTCGTCTTCGCTATGCGAAAGAATGCCACTCAGCAGGCCGTTGGCGAGTTCGTCGTCTGAGTCATTTTCGGACGGCGTGTCGCGAGTGACTACCTTTCTCTTCTTTGAGTTGAAGGCCATGGTAACGTGGAGGGCAGAATTCTCGAATTTCGATTTCGACTTCGCAACCGACATCTCGAGCCGCAAAAAAATCTCGGGTCGCGGTCCAAGCGTAGCGTCTGCCAAGGCGCTAGTTGAACGCTAGTAGAGCCGTTGCGCGAACCCACCTTCACGTACCAGTACGCACTTCTGCCTTTACCTGCAGCCTCACCCACCGCGCCTCCCATTCCACAACAGCAACAACAACAACAACAACAACAACAACATCGCATTCTCGAGGAGCGCCGCTGCACTGATCTCTCCCAGTATCGCCCCGAGAGCCGCCATGGCTTCACGCCGCGCTGATCCATCAAGGTCCTACCACGACGACCGCGGAGGTGGTCGCTACTCCGCACCCCGCCGCGACGATAGGCGCGACCGAGATCGTGAGCGGGATCGCGACCGTGACCGCGACAGCTATCGCGATGACCGCCGTGGCGATCGCCGAGACGGTCGCCGCCGAGACGACCGCCGCCGTGATGACCGCCGGGACCGCGACTCCTACCGCCGCCGCTCGCGCTCACGTTCCCCACCTCGCCGCGACAGGTCCCGCGATGGTTATCGGGCGGATAGGCGTTACGGACGAGACGACCGGTATAATGGCCGCGACGAATACCGCGCTCGCGATGATGGACGGCTCCACAACTCTAATTCTGGCACGCCTGCAGCCGACACGAGGCCAGTCTCAAGGTCTAGCAATTTGTCTCGCGATGACAGGAGGCGTGAAGAAGAAAAGCAAAAGCAAAAGGATGCAGAGGTCGCCGAGAAGACAAAGCTGGAGAAGCTCGAGAATTGGAAGCGAAAGCAGTTGGAGAAGAAACAGGCCCAGAAGCAAGCGGACAGCCCGGCTGCCGACGCATCACCAGCTACTACTGCTCCCGCTACACCCGCAGTTGCTTCCGCCCCGTCGGCGAGCGAGGCCAAGAAAGAGCCGGTCAAGACGAAGGCTTCTACGAAGAGCATCGCTGAGCTGAAGCCAAAACAAGTCAAAGAGTTCAAGCTTGACCACTCCGCTGCCACACGACCAGCACAGTTCAAGTCCGCTACAAAACCCAATGGGACTGTCGTCGCCAGTAAGTGCTCTTCGCCCTTCAATCCTAGTCCACTACTCACCCAAATAGATCGCGCCAATGGCCAATTCTCGAAGACCGGTGGGAACATCGGCGCCTTAAGCCTCAAGACTAAATCCGCAAAAGACGAAGTTGCGCCTATCAAAAAGGGCCTGCTTGACGACCAGGAGAACACGGGCAAGCGGTCTTTGCAGGCGCTGCCCGACTTCACACCCCTCGATGGCGAAGACGCGGCTGCTGACGCTGACGAGGAGGATGCTACGATTGGCGAGATCGGTGATGACGACGAAGCTCAGCTCCGCGCTCGGCTTGAGGAGCGCCGCGAGAAGCTCGCCAATGAAGATACAATTATGGAAGAAGCCCCGACCGCCGACGAGTCTGTCGAGAAGATGGACGTTGACGATGCTACAGGCGCCCAAGAAGACGAAATCGACCCCCTCGATGCCTTCATGGCTGAACTTCCTGACGCCGCACCTATTCGCCCGGCTTTCCGAGGACAGGCCATGTTCGGCGACGATAACGAGCCGGAGGCAACTGCTGTCGACGGTGAAGATCTCATGGCTCTCACCTCATCCAAGAAGAAGAAGAAGGAAATCACGAAGGTCGACCACGACAAAGTTGAGTATGAACCTTTCCGCAAAGACTTCTACACCGAACCGGTGGAGGTTAGCCAAATGACACCTGAAGAGGTCGCAGATCTTCGTCTCGAGCTCGACGGCATCAAGGTCAAGCCGGAAGACAATACGGTCCCTCGTCCTGTCGTCAAGTGGGCCCAGATGGGTCTACTACAGCAGACTATGGATGTGTTTGTCAAAGTTCGATACGAAAAGCCGACACCGATTCAAGCGCAAGCAATCCCAATTGCCGAGTCTGGTATGGATCTTATCGGCGTTGCGAAGACAGGATCTGGCAAGACTCTAGCTTTCGGCATACCCATGATCCGTCATGTTCTCGACCAGCGCAAGTTGAGCTCGTCTGACGGTCCCATCGGCTTGATACTTGCACCCACTCGAGAGCTTTCCCAGCAGATCGTCAGTGAGTTGAAGCCTTTCCTCAAGGCGTCGGGACTTCATATCGCGTGTGCCTATGGCGGTCCGCCTATCTCGGAGCAGATCGCGATGTTGAAGCGAGGTGGTATACACGTTCTCTGTGCCACACCCGGTCGGCTCATCGAACTCCTGACAAGCAATTCGGGGCGAGTTCTTAACTTTAGGCGCGTCACATATGTCGTTCTAGATGAGGCTGATCGCATGTTTGATATGGGCTTTGAGCCTCAGGTCATGACAATCTTGAACAACATCCGCCCTGACCGACAAGCTATACTTTTCTCAGCGACGTTTCCGAAGAATATGGCCGCTCTCGCCCGCAAGGCACTCACGAATCCGGTCGAGGTAACGATCGGTGGTCGTAGCGTTGTCGCTGCGGAAGTGGACCAGATTGTAAAGTTGGTCCCTAATTCGCTCGAGGCCAAGATGAAAGAGCTTCTCCGCACCCTTGGGGTACTATTCCAAGATAACGAGAATTCCCAGGTCCTGATTTTCGTGGAGCGTCAGGAGACTGCTGAGGATCTGCTATCCAAACTGATCAAAGCCAAGTATTCCGCTGTGAATACCATTCACGGTGCGAAAGACCAAACTGATCGCACCGAGGCGATCAACGATTTTCGCCAAGGAGATCTCCCCGTGCTTATTGCTACATCTGTTGCAGCCCGCGGTCTTGACGTGCCCAATTTGGCCATGGTCTTCAATTTCGACTGCCCTACTCATTTAGAGGACTATGTGCATAGGTGCGGCCGCACCGGTCGTGCCGGGAAGGAAGGCAAAGCCATCACCCTCGTTGAGAATCCTGGTCAGGAACGCTTCGCCGCGTACATTGTCAAGGCTCTGAGAGCGAGCGGCCGAAACGTTCCATCGGATCTTCAGAAAATAGCCGAAGACTTCAATCACAAGCTCAAGACCGGTGAGGAGAAGTGGTACGATCCGGGCTTTGGCGGTAAAGGCCTCGACAAGCTTGATGCTGCTCGCGCTATGGAGAAGCGGCGTGAGAAGCGGGCTCACCGGATTGAGGGTGAGGAAGTTAGCGATGATGAACTTGAGCTGCCAGGCGCCAAGACAACTGAGACCGCCACCACCAAAGATGGAAAGTCCGAAGAGGATGAGCAACCCTCGTACATGAAGATCCTCAACAGCAATATCATCGTTAATAAGACCGAGCGCCCGGCACCCGGACCAACGAAGCCCATGACTGCCAAAGAGCGGGCCATGGCGGCGGCTAACAAGGTCGATGGACGACTCAGCAAAAAGGGCATGATCCATCATGGTCAGCCCATTGACAACAAGGGACCGGATGCTGGCTTGTTTCATGCAACGGTTGAAATCAACGACTTTCCTCAGGAGGCCCGATGGGCGGTCACTAACCGCACTAATGTTGTGAAGCTCCTAGATAGCACGGGTGTTTCGATCACGACCAAAGGCACTTATTACTCTGAGGGCAAGGGCCCAAAGGAGGAGGGTGACTTGCCGAAGCTCTACGTTCTCGTCGAAGGTGACACAGAGAACGCGGTTTCTACAGCAATGCGGGGCCTGCATGGGTATCTCGCCGACGGAATTAAGACTCATCTGGAGAAGGCTGCAGCTCGCGGACCGACTGGTCGCTACAGCGTTATCTGATGCGTTGCATCGTACAGGCTCTCTTTCAAGGTACGTTCTGACTATATTTGTGTGCGGTCTGCCGGCTGCCACGAAGTTGTTTTTCTTCCTTTCATTTGCATGGAATGGATCAGAATGCATTATGGATTGTCGGGTGGGAGTTTTGGCTGGGGGTCTGCATACGTCGGTTACCTCTGTTGGCAGGCGTTTCTTGGGACGGATTGTTTTGCATGGTGGGTGGAGGATTCTTTCCCGTGAGTGCCCAACCCGATCTTGTCCCTCTTCCCCCTTAGGATTTGCTGATCGCCGCCACCCCGTCACAGGTTTCTCTCGGACTGAAAGGTATCTCCTCGCGTTGGATGGACAAAAAAATGCGAGACAATCTTCATTAGCCGGTAAGTATATGTCAACCGGCAACCCAAGCAGTTCAAATCCATGCTAATGGGTGCGTCCACAGGTCTCACACATCCTTCGCTCAACCTCACGATCCAGTGTGTTCAAAAAAAATCACGGTAGCGGAGTGTACATTTCCGACACGGCCTCGGCTTCTTACCCAGCCAATGCGGCGGATTTTCTGGCTTTTTAGCCTTTTCAAGTTACCCAGGTTGACTTCGTGTCATTATTAGTGGGAGGTCGGATAGATATCCACGCCGTTCATAACGCATAGGCGTGTCTGGTAGTCGACACCTCGTGACATCCAGAGTACCCCAATTTCACCCCCAAGCAAGACCAGGTGGCGATGAAGTGTGATATGTGACTACCCCGACCCGAGAGCTAGATAGGTAGTTGCCTTTACTCATGCCCATGGTCATCATTGCCATTTTGGCAACAAGCGGTCAAGGCTCCACGTACCAGCTTCGCATCTCTCTTGTACCTTGACTCGCATCCCCCTCACCTTTCTCAGCCCTACTGTTCGATACGCTTCACAACCTCACACCCCCGACCGCCATACGCACCGACAACAGTGTCAGTCTTGATATCATTCCCTTCTCCCTGCGCAGTATGGCAACATTATTTGTTGCAAGACGTGTGGCGGGTCAACACGTGCTCCTACCGATCCCTAGCGCCCTGACCGCATATCCGTTCCCCACTTCCATCCACACCATACGTCAACATTCAGACAAACAATTATTCCTCACGCTCCGATCCCCAGCAGCCATCTACTGCCTCGAAGCGAACGCGGACGTCCAAACCAGCCCCGGAAACCCTAATAACGAAGCCGCACGCGTCAATCTGCATACCTTTCAAGATGAAAAGGCTTGCTACGGCCTGGTGCGCCTCGATGCGTCGAACTACCTCGTTGTGACTTCAGAAATGGAGATTCTGCCGCAGGTCAAGCTGGCGCCGGGATCTTTCAAAGTGTGGCGCGTTGATACGGCGAAGTGAGATAAAGGGGAAAGCCTAGTGAACGTCGAGTTCCTGTGTGCTCTGCCTGAGGCACATTGGTTGAACGGCATGGTGGCCCTACCCATCGTACCCATACCGCGGGACTTCGCCTCCTTCAGTGCCTACACCCCGGCACCAGCAGGCCACTGGCCTCTCGTTTTCATCGCCGACTCCGTCGCCGGTCACATCGTCTCCTTCGACCCGAATACCCGCAAACACAGCATCTACGCAGAACATTCCAGCATGCATCCTCCCACCCTCAAACCCCCAATCCGCCACCCCGTCGGCATATACGGTATCCAGTACTGCAAAAATTATATTTATTACACCAACACACGGCTGCTCTATGCACCGCTTCAAAGTCGACATTATAAACCTCAAACCTGATTTGGAGAGTGTCGAGTGTCTGACGGGTAAGCGCCTCCGCCAATTCAATTGTTCCCGCGACTTCACAATCTACCGCTACCGCCGCACAAACCGGGTAAACATGATCGTCTGCAGCCTCGGCTTCGTGGTCAAGATGTGGCGGAGCCGCGTTTACGGAGCGGTGGAAGTGGGTATTTTTGAGGGTGCGGGGGGAGCTTGCGAGTACGGTTGGTGCTGTGATGGGAAGCAGGGATCGAAGGGAAAGTCTTGCTTGTGGATCGCGAAAGGAGGCGGGCAGACTGTGGACTACTATCATCTTGTGCGTCGTCGGGCAGGCGGGCAGGCGGGGAGAAACATGGGCAGGTTTTGAGGCTTGGTTTGAGGGAGTATTCGACGAGATATCATCAGGAGATGGTGTTGTCTAAGGATTTGATGAGGATGGTGGGGCCTTTTGAGGAGACGGTGGAGGAGGAGGTGGAGGATCAAGTTAGCGCTATTCACTGGGCGATGGTGGTCAAGAAGTATCAGGAATCCATTACTAGAGCTCATTAATCACGTTACACGAGATGCTCAATTCCTAGAATGCGGGTCGTAGCTCGTTCAAAACATCAGAAAGGTATCGTCCGTAAAGATCCATGACTCCACCCGCGCGTCCATATCTCCCAGACCCTCTAATCTCAATCTCACCTAACGCGTTCTACATGAAATATGCAAACATTGTCGCCAAAGCCGTGAAAGCAAGACCCGCAGCACTAAAGCTTCGACTCGAGACCGCTGCGCTTTGAGGCCTATTCGCATCAAGCGCCTTACCACCCTCCTTGACAATAACATAAATTTCCCCAGTAGAGTCGCTAGTCATGTACAAGCGGCCCTTGGTGTCCCAAGCAAGACCAGCAGGTCGGAAGCACTTGTCCGGGCAGCCCGTCGTGTTGCTGTTTGAAATGATAGGATTCAGGGCGCTGGTACTTGTCGAGCTTTCTGTGGGCTGGCCATCCTCGCCAAACTTGATATACGAAACCGAGTACCCAACAGGGTCTTCTCGGTTCCAGCTTCCATGGAGCGAAACATAGAGGGTCTCACCCTTGCTGTCGAACTTGATGTCGAGAGGAGATGTGTGGGGCTGGAAGACAAGTCGAGGTGCCTGGCGTTCGGTGTTGCAGAAGGCGTCCTGGGTCGTTGCATTGGCCTCGGCGATGGCGAATTGCTGGCCGATTTGGAGGGTGCCGGCCGAGGGGATCTCAGAGGTATTCCACGCGCCGTAGCAGAGCGGATATCCGAAGTTCTTGCCTATCTGGGCGCTGCCTGAGTCGTCGAGCTTGCCGTGGTAGTTGAGCTCTTCAGCAGGATTATTCTCATGGATGTCCATTCCGTCACGCTCCACGTTATCTGCATTGGCCTCCGTACTCCAAATACCGCCATCCCTGGGGTTTTCTGCCACACCAACGGCATTACGCAAACCCCAGGCGAGCGTTGTTCCCTGCTCGAAGTCTCCGGTCTCCTTAGTGGCGTCGAAGATGCGGATCTGGGACTGGCCGTCGTTGACATCGACGGTGCTGAGGTCAATGTTCTCGTCGCTGCCGCGGGAGACGAGAAGCTTGCCCTTGGTCTTGCGCGAGAGGAGGAGGGTTCGGGTTAGGGTTTCCTGGGTGGTCATGCCAGATACGATGGTTATGCCGGAGCCTTTGATGGATTGCCCGTTGGCGTCGTATTCATACTTGAAGACGTTCTCCATGCTCGAGGCGTAGAGGGTCTTGCCATCCTCTGAGATTTCGATACCATGATTGAGCTATGCAATTGTCAGTATAGTACTAGATCAGAACCCTGTTGACACTGCCACTTGGGAAGTGTAGCAAGACGTGGGTCAAGGCGTTGAAAACTTACAGCACCATCACCAACAACCGTCTTCTTATCTTTGAGATTCACGCACGAACCGTCTCCCTCGACCTTGTACGAAGTGACACCAACGCCCCTCTCAACAACAAGGAGTTGGCCATTGTTATCGAAAACAATCCCACGCGGCTTCGTCAAGCCCTGAGCAATAAGCTTGACCTCATAACCACTCGCCACCGATGGTGCCGGGTACTCAGCAGTGAGGGAGGGGCAGCTCTCTGCAAGGCCGCGGGCCTGCAGCACCGCGGTAGCAAGAAGCACCTTGTTAAACATCTTATAGTAGGTGCTCTGCCCGAAAACCCACTGATGGGACGAATAAATTTGAACAGAGAGATTGGGACGGGAAGTGAAAGTTACGGAGGCCTGGAGTCCCGCGAGATAGAGTGCAAACCCAGCGACTGCAGAAGGAAGGAGGGGCATCCTGCAAGCCCCGAACGCTGCTCTTCATATACCCAACCCTTGGGGTAGCTCCTTTTCCGATCCACCATCGTAACTTCCCCCAGCACCCAACTGCCATATCTCACCACCACCGGCACCCTCCACTCGCACAATTGGCCCATCGCCTACGGAACCCGCAGCGGTCGCGCAGATTTTGCGCCTGCCCATCAGAGTCGTCAAAACAAGCGAAAAGGCAAGCAGACACCGGTCGGCATTGGAGTGGCTCTGCGTAGACGGGGTGCTTGAGGACCAGGGAGATGCAGTTCGAGAACGAAGATACCCTGGCTCCCAGACGTCAGGAGACGAATTGGGAAGCGCGTTAGGCAATCGATTGGATACTACCGCGGGGGCAGATTGGAGCGCAGGCCTTAGGACTAGTTGCCGTGAGCCGTTCGAAGCCGGAGGACTTGGGCGACGCTTGATGTTTTGTAGTTTCCCATCTCATGGATGTCTTTCGGCCCGTCTCTGATGTCTAGCCCTCGATCTTGACTGCTCGGTAGCGGGAACGCTTTTCGACAACACTGTTACGTGGAATATCAATCCCTCCAACTCGTCATCCCATCTCACAAGTATCACACCATCTGACCACCTCCCCAAGACCCGCGATAAGATCCCGAATCGCGGTGCGGGCTAACCATCACCGAAGGCTTCAGCCACGCTCTTTCCAGCCAACTTGGCTCTTCCCGGTCCGTGGTAGAATGCGAGCTCTTTAGCCGGCAGGATGCAAACTGGGCGTGCGGTAGAAGCGGGGTCGTTTGGCGTCGCATGCCAAGCCGTGCAGAATGACACCAGTGCGTCTCCAAATTGCCGGGTCGCTTCTCGCGCTTCGTGTGTGATTCATGGCGCATGGCCATGAGATGGGTGGTGTGATATTTGGCCTTTAGCAATGCCAATTGGGCGGCGGGAAGATGGGGATCGTGGGGTTGAGAAGGGTTTAGGGGAATGGGTTGTGGGGTGAGGGCGAGCTAGCGAGAGCAAATCACGACTAAGACGGTATGGCTTCTTTTTTGCACAGAAACCCGGGACAGAAAAGAGCACGCGACCAGGCAATGGCAGAGCATGATCTCCAAGCTAGAGTTTCCCACAGGGTCAGATCTTCCCTTGCCTCCTCTTAGCCATGTTCTGTCGCTTCACCGTGAACATCACATATTCTTATCCTCATCTCTCCCGGGCCAAACGATCTTCCCCATCACCACCGCCCTAACACACATCCCAACCGTAACCACCCAAATCGCTACCAACCCAATCGTCATCGCGCTCCCCACCCACAATATCCCCTCGTTCCCCAACTCCATCCCGATATCAACCGTCGCAACCGTGAACCCCACATTCGGAAAAATAAACGCCCACCACGGCAGTGCAAAGCTCATCTTTCCCGGTCTCCTGAACGCCCAAATACATCCCAGCACCGCAATCGCGAACAGCCAGAAGGTGAGAATCCAGAGAGCGATGCTGATGAAGAGCACCATAGTTAGTAGTATCTCGGTAGAAGCCGGATGCGCGGCGAAGTATCCGTAAGAAGTGGGGATTGCGCGTGCCTGGCCGATGAAGGCGATGATAGTGTACGCGGGCGTGCCGACAGGAATAAATAAACCTGCGCGGACAGCTGCTGGAGGAAGGCCCTTTTCCATCAGCTGCATGATGTGCAGCATGACCAGTACCATGCTGAACAAGAAGCCGAACCCCTGGTACGCACACCCGCTCACTAGGATCGAAATTCTATGCTCGGGCGGCTGGCTTTCCGCTATGATGCTCGCTACCGTTCCCGTCAGCATAGCCGAGTAGCCCGTCAAGAACCAGCTTAGATTGAACGGGACAGGTCGCCGGTCTAGCTTGTCGATCATGAAAACGAAGTACTGAAAGATGGCGTTGATGAGTGAGACGGCCGCGTATATCCAGTATAAGACGCGCAAAGTTGTGATGAGCCAGGGACCACATGGGCCATAGGTTAACCCGTAAAGCTGGATATCGCAAAGAATTATGCATATAGAGAGAAGAAATGAGCTGAAGAAGAAAGATTCTTGTGGGTTGATGAATGAGCGTTTGAAATGCGCAAAGTGGAGACTGGCTCGGGCTGTCATGCACATGCAGAGAATGAGGAACAGAGCAAGGTTGAAGATGAAAACTATGGCGCCGATGGTTTGGAGACCTGGTAGACATGAATTAGTTTAATATTTCAAAAGGTTTTAGGATGCGATATACCTCCGAATCGATGCGGAGTCCTGGCTAGTGCAATTGCCAGCCCACCCGTACTCATTGTCGAAGTGAACCAGGCCCATGTAAAGTGCTTCAAGCGGACTCTCATCCCAACTTGCCTGCTCTCCATCTCTTTCTGCCTGTCGTCCCTCTCAGCATCCATCACCGTAGACGACGAGCCAGGATGACGCCACAAACACGATACAAATCGCATGGAATGCCTCGATGTCAAAAGATGAAAAGGCGAGGTCACTGGGTGTCGCAATAATTCGCGTCCGCTGATATAAGCGAGCCCTGGTGAGGTACTGGCGAATCATGACGTCGTTTCATTTGCGGGGAGCATTGGCCGTCGAATTATTCCCGAATTATATCCACAAACCCTATTACTTCACAACATCTCACACCAAATGCCAAATAAAAACATGCATCCTATGCAAAGCACATTTCGCTTCCCTTCAAACCGGCAATTTCTGCAACTTCTGCTTCGCCTCATCCTTCCGCGACTTCGCCCGCCACTTGATATCGCCAGGCGTCGGCCACCTATAATTGACTGGCGACTCGCCCCCCACAAAGATGAACACTTCGTAAATGAGCGCGCCGAAAAACGAGCCCGTAAGCCCGGCCGCAATCGGCCCATATGCCCACCATCCGGTTGAGAAAGTCGCTCTGCCGTAGCCAACCCACCAGGCGACACAGCGGGGACCGAGGTCTCGCGCCGGGCTGATGCCGAGGCCGTTGCTGCCCATGGTGATGGAGAGGACGTATGTCATGAAGCCGTAGATGAGGGCGCTCATTCCTGGCTAGATGTTAGAGGAGAAGTTGACTGGGTGGAGGGGATCACGTACCGGACCCGGGAGGTGTGTTGCTATCGTCGCCGATTGCGAAGGTTACGCATACGTAGAGGGCCAAGAGACGAAGTTGTTGAAAAATGCCGTGGTGGTAGTTACGTATGTTTGTGTGAGCGCGTAAAAGGCTATGCCAGAGATGTCAGGTGTGAGATTCGGGTCGGTGTGATATATCGCATCGCGATAGATTCCCCTGTCAATAATCAGTGCCAAATTACAACATTGATAAGAGACGGGCACGGTCGTTGGTGGTACATACCATGCTAAAGCCCCAGCGGCGAACCCTCCAAGCATCTGTGCGATGTAGTAAACGAGGCACACCTTCCACCGAAATCCTCGGAAGAGTGAGAAACAAATAGAAACCTAGGGATTCATATGGGCTCCAGAGATACCGGCACCAACATAGATGCCAGCGGTGACCGCCAAGCCCTAGGCCCAAGCTTGTGTCGGGTAGTCTCCCTTTGACGTTAGATATGTAATTGAGTAGAGATTCCCCGCGATACCGAAGAAGATGTAGATTGTCGTCTGCTAGGGTTAGAAATTGTCTTAGCAGAGGAAGCTGCTACTCACTGCAACGAATTCAGCAGGTGCCTCGGGAAAACGAGCGCGCAACCGCGCCAAGGGGTTTCGATAGTTGTTGTAGAAAACTTGAAGCGCCTGCTGCTCGCGACTCTGTGCTTCCTGCTTCTCCTCTTGAGTTTCAGACGTTTCGATCGAGGCAGTATCAGTCTCATGGACGGGCGACAGGCCGCCTTGGTAACCGGAGGCGTAATTCTTTCGCGGCCCTGAGTCAGTGCTCTGACATTCTTGGCTTTGTTCCGTATCGTAATGGTCCTGCCTTTCAACGCCCTGCTCCTCCTCTCGGTCCGCTTCTCGCGAGCCGACCCGCCTGACCTCCGCTGGGTAGCCGTTGATATCTGTGATGAAGATATCCGGTGGCGGTCCTGGGTCTTGTCCGTGCTCATCGAGTACCTCAATGGGAGGTCCAACATAAGGCTGGCCTGTTCAAATTATCAGAAGAATTTTCCCAGGCCAAACCCTCAGGGTCCGGGAAAAAGTGTAAACTCACCATCAGATCCCCGCTCATCTTGCTGCTTCTGGGCGCCTTCCCTACCCCACAACATTCCAGGGCGCACAGTGCGCGGGAAGGGTTCCCCAGGCCGAATAATGGTCTGGAGGGTTGATGGTCATACTTTCTCCAAAGTTAGACACAGCCGTTCTGTAGTCTATATCAATTCTGTCTTACCCATGGATTCAGAGAATAGTAGTCATTGTCGACATAGAAGCTTTCCTCCGCCGTCTTGTCTGTCTTCTGTCTCTCCAGTTGATTCCTATTGCGGCGGGCGTGTTCCGCATCACTCTATTGGATGGTACAATCTGCTCCGGAAGGACGTCCTCGTTGTGAGCCATGGTTTGATCTTTGGGATTGCGAGCGGTCAAGCGGATCTCCTAGCGTGCTGTCTTGCCTTGATTGGGTTGAGGATTGATGCTGTAGGCTCGGTACTCGGAAGCTGGATGTAGTAGGGGCTCTTTGTCTTGAGCTGGGCGTGCCTGTTCCCGTGCCTTGTCCCGGCTTAGGAGAAAAATAATCTCCTACAAAATGTTAGAAGAGAATACATGAAGTCGACTATCTATCGCCAAGCGTACCCTTTGCAAGGTGGACTGCAACAGTATATGCTCCATTCTCGGTCTGCATGCAAAAGGTGAGTTCCACTTACCATTCGAAGACATCGTATCGTCAAAGTCTGGCGGCAGCGTTGCAGAATCCGATGCTCGAGAGATGGGAAAGCTCAAAGTCCGGTCGGTGGCTTCTCCATAATTAAGTGGAGCAAGCAAGGACCATATAACGCACAGTCGATGACACTCTGAAATCGTTTGACAATTCATTTTGGGATGAAACTTCAACAAACTGTTCTCCCCACACCCCATTCCGAGGTGCTGGGCCTCGCAGCAGCAATCATCTTTGCCATTAGAGGTACGCGTCTTGCTGCACATAGCCAGCATCAACTTCGTTGAGGAGGCCCCCGGAATGCATCTGCAAATACCCCCTTGATAATATATTTTGGGCGTGCATAGAGAATCGTGGTGGTTATGGTCCGAACCAGCCCTCGGCAATTTTGACCGAGACTGGCCTTGCTAAACAGATGCGCCTTGACCAGCACCACAGGTGAGTGGAATGTGAATATTCGCCATCCGGATTGAATATAATTAATCGCTCTGGAAACAAAATTTCCGGTGCGCGATGCCTGTGGCCTGATCATGTAGTATTACTTATTTGCAAAGATCGGTGTGGCAGAATTTTAGATGGATAAGGTATTCCACATAATAATATACGAATGCCTCGGCGATTACACAATAGCAATGCCCATGGAAATCACACGTACTCGGTAGTTCAACTTGCTCTTGTTAAATATCAGCAAATGAGCCGCAGGGAGGAAGCGTGGGGTGCTTGACAAGCGCTTCCCAACATTTGGCAGCCATGGGAAGGTGGTCAAACGCCGACGTTCCGACAGAAAGTTCATCTCATGAAGGTTGGGCATGCGGTGTGTAACTAATTAGCGCAGTGGGTCTAAATGGAGCCTCCAAACATTAGCGCACAAGTGATTATCGGGGAAAATTACCCCATCTATATTTCTTCTCGGCACTACTATACTCATGCTACGCTATGAACCTACACGTGGGAAGCGGACTTCAGCATCGATGCAAGGCCGTCCCGATCCCATGGTCCAGGCATATCCAATGCTTGGAGTTTGCCAACACGCGGACGGCGCATAGGCATAACAATGAAGCCACGAGGTTGCGCAGCACTTGGCGCAATATGTCGCATCACCCTGCTCGCGAAAGCCTGCGGGGCTCTCATGACACTGCCATCAGCTTGTTTTGCTCTTGCGCCAAAGTCAGTCCTTCGGGAGCTTGTCGGAAAAGCACGATCTCGGATTGTTTGAAGTAACGTCGCGCGTCTGGGGTGCATTAGTCATGATGTAACTGACAAGGCGGGGAAGCGTTTGAAACGCCAGCAGTGAAACGCCCAAGATGGCGTACATGGAGTGGAGCAGCTTACCTTCGTCGATGAGTACCAGGCTAAGGTAGTATCGTGTAGAGTACTTCTTGTTCACTTCTCGGAACGTGGGGGTCAGGTCGAAGCCACCCAAGAACAGTCTAATTGGGATAGTCTCTCCTGCAAGCATGTGAGCCAATGACGGGGAGTACATGCAGCCAACATACCTCTCGATGGAGAGCCGTCCATGATCTCAAAGCGGACCAAGGTCTCGCTCTCGTTGTATTGATTCGGCGCCGCGCCTGTTGTCTCCCTTCTGATAATAGAAAGCTCCATATGCTTGATCTTTAACCGCACCAGGAGGAAGTATATCCTCCCGACTATCACATCCTTGAGATGGTATTTTGACTTGGAATACTCAAACTCAATGTGCAGACAGTCTTCGATGCCCACGTCCATCTTGATCGAGCTGTTGGTCTCCGGCGGTATCCGGTACGAGTACACCCAGAGATCCTTTTCCCGCACCACATCGGCCATGCGCCGGGACACTGTGACGCGCACAAAGTAGCGCAACTTCACGTTGATGCCGTTGTAGGACTCGTATTGCTTCTCGACGTTCTTGAAGTTGAAATCGAAGGTCTGCGGGTGTTGGAGCTCGCCGGGCGCCGCCAGCTCCTGGCCGAGGGAGAGGAACTCGTAGTGATTGCCACGGTCAAAGAACATCTCTACAATCCCCCATCGTCAGCATTGGAAGCCAGAGCCGATGCCTGTAGTGTGTTGGCAGCGCGCAACCCACCAATTGTGCCGATGAACTGCACCTTGATGCCGGTGTGTTCCAGCCGCTTGCCATCCTTCGGCCGTATCGTGACCTGGCCCTTGACCGACTCGCCATCTAGATACAGCGGCACCTTCTCTTTCCGGTTCTTGTCGAGCTTCACGTCTACCGCCTGGCGCTCGTCGAACTCCTCGAGCACGATGTCGATGTCCACGGGTGTGGAGAAGAAGTAGGACATGGCGGGCGGTCGGGGCGGAGGCGCGAGGTCTGTAGATGCACGATGCGATGGGTGACGTTGGGGGAGCGCGCCAGTTGCGGAGTAGCTAGCTATGCCTGCAGTGGCTATCGGCAGACCAGCCTGTGCCTGCCTGTTCGGGGGTGCTTAGTCACCTTATGAGGCTCAACGTCCGATGCCACCCCGCCTGACGCCTGACGCGCTGCCCGCGACCACCAGTTACCTTCATCACTTCGTGACAATTGCATCATCATTGATTGCGCGCCCGTCTAGACTCTGGGGCGCAGTCGCATCGCTCGCGCTCATTCATCCACGTCAACGCGCCGTCCGCAGGGTCACCGGACGAGGTGCAGCGTGCGGAGATGGGCTACACACACAAACAATCGCATGCAGCTGCATCTGATCGTGTGCAGCTCACCGCTTGCCAGCTTCGGAGGCTTTTGCTCCTGAACCGTCTTGGTCCTGCTTGGGTGCCAGACGGCGCTAGGGGAAGCGCTGCGAAGTGCCGTCCACTTTCCGACCGCGCGCACCTTTTGCTCGCAGCAACCCCCACGCCCATTATCCAATGCCCAGCTCTTGCACTCGCCTCGGGCTCCTGGGCGGCGACTCATCTCTGCCCAGCGAGCGGCGACACAGCGGCGACAGTTCCGCATGGCGCCAGGGAGAGCCGCCCTGTGTGAGGGGAAGCGTGCGTTGGCAGCGCGGTGCACATGTACGTACCTGACGATGACTGCACAGGCACAGGGATCGAAAGTGCGGGGAGGCAATCGCGGCGAGACGTCTGATCAATGATCCGCCACTCGAATCCCCACGCTACCGGAGCCTAACCTTTGTACTTTCAAACGCCGACAACCGCAGGCTCCCTCCACGTCAGGGCGAGCCGGGAACCCCGTCTGGCAAACAAAGCCAATTCGTGGCCTTGTCGCTCGGATATGCGCGCCAGAAGTGCCATTCGCATGGGTGCGTTTGTGTGACATCAAACCTAAGCTACCTGAGGCGCACCAAACTCTGATCCCACCCTTGCCGTCATGCGGTCCGGCAACTGTGGAAATCCTTCTCTGGCGCCCACGTCTTTAAAGTCGGGCGCAGCCCCGGCTGCATACTGGTTGCTATTATTGCTTACAATCAGCGTTCGTGTCTTGGTTACATTGGGCCTCTCAACATTATACAGTTCCCGGTATAAAGGCTGACTCTTCTCTTTGTCCACCAAGCCCAAATTGCCCAGCACCTCTTGTTTCCCTTGGCTCTCCAACTCCAGGTTCTAGAGACATACAACCTTTTCACTCGACTCATCTATCACCATGTTGCAGACCCAATCAACACCTCTGCGCTATGCCGCACCTACGCCTCCCATCTCCACGCCTGCGTCACCCTCCAACACCGCTGCACAAATAGCACAGCCTGCATCCACCATGACCATCGCCAACCACCACCACATCCTGATCGTTACCGGCCCGGCGGGCTGTGGGAAGAGCACCATAGCCAAGTATCTGGCTCAGCGCTACGGCTTCTACTACATCGAGGGCGATGATGTAAGACGAGACAATAGATCTGCACCGAACCCCGCTAACACCTGAACAGTTTCACCCGCCAGCGAATGTCGAGAAAATGGCCGCCGGCATCCCCCTGGATGATGCCGACCGATGGGACTGGCTCATTCTGCTCCGAGACCAGGCCCTGGTAGCCCTCAAGAACGGCTCCAGAGGTGTCGTCGTAACATGCAGTGCTCTCAAGAAGAAGTACCGGGACGTCATCCGCACAGCGCGTCTCTACGACGAGGACCCGAACGCCACCGTCAATTTCGTCTATCTGAAAGCCAGCAAGGAGGTTCTGCTTTCCCGCGTCGCTGCCCGCCAGGGGCATTTTTTCAAGGACACCATGATTCTCAGCCAGCTCGCCGCTCTTGAGCCGCCTGACGAGGACGAGATGCAGAGACTGAGAGACGTCGAAGTCATCGACGTCTCCGGGTCGCAAGAGGAGGTGGAGAAACTCGTATCCATCGCAGTCGACAACATCATGGCTATCAGATCATGACGCTAGGGGTGGGAGTCAGCTGGTCCTGATTTCTTTGCGACGTTCGCTTCTTCATTGCAGCGTGTTATGGTTACGTATTCTCCTCGAGCGTTCAGTGTTCAACATTTTGGGTGGTCGGTGTTTCGGGTTGGGCAGAAAATGGCGCAAATTAATATATTATACCTGACAGGGATTTCGGATCGTTGATTGAGCGTTACGGGCACATCTAGATCGAGTTTCTCTTAGCAATGGCGAAGATCATCGAGTCAATTCAGACTGCATACTGTTGAGTCGCGTGTGCAGAGAGTGGTGGTCGTGAGCGCCATCCAATCGGGCTACGCGGAGCTGCCTTCCAGTTCGCTATGCGCGCGACCCAGCTTCAAGGAGACGACCTTGGAATCAAAAATAAACTCCTGGAGCATCTCCGTGGGGTGACCATGGAGCGGGGCGGGGTTGTTGTCGCAGCTCTCTGCCAACTGCATTCTGGTAGCACAGGTGATCTATACAAAATATCCTTAAATCTAAACCCAAACCTTGAGTGACGGTGGATCAGGCCGTTTACAGTCGCGCAAAGATCGTGTGGGGTTGCGGCGCATTCCCCAGATTCCGCTTGATGGAAATTTGCGGCCTGGTTCTATGCACAACATCCTCCGTTTTGCAGCCCACGAGAACACAACAAACTTTTCTCCAGGATCTCCAAGCCCGCACGTCATCGCTGGATCACTGGAGGATCGCAAATGCAAACTGCAGAATGCGATTGTTTGTTAGGCCGAAGATGCCCCTAAGCCCGAAGCGGCATCGCTCCTTCCCCAGATCGTTGTACCGAGGCCGTGCAAGCGGCTACCTTCGGACGTGCCTACACACAATCGCAAACATTCTGGCGGCTTACGCCGACGCCCTCAGGTACCTAATGATGCAGCCGCCGCCTTGGTCTTTGCTTGATCCTCCATGAATTCTAACATGTCTCGGGAAGCGGCGAAATTTTTGTATCGCTCTGCGGTTGCGAGTCGGGCGCCAATTGCGGCGAGGAGTCCTTTAGCGAATGCATCAGCACAAAGGCTGTATCAAAGGAGGGGGTTCTTTGGGACGTCGAATTTGAAGGTGGTTAAGCCGTATTTGTTGGCGGACATTGGGGAAGGTGAGTTGGCGTCCTGTGGTTGGGGAAGCTGTGCTTATAGTGGTAGGTATCACCGAATGTCAAGTCATTCAGTGGTTCGTCAAGCCTGGAGCCCGCGTCGAGCAGTTCGATCCTATCTGCGAAGTCCAGTCGGATAAGGCGTCTGTAGAGGTATGGATGCTATGCATCTGTAAGGAAAGGAAGTGCTGACGCGGAGTAGATCACGTCGCGGTTCGATGGAGTCATAAAGAAGCTCTACTATGAGCCGGACGACATGGCTAAGGTTGGAAAGGTTAACACCCCATTTGAGACCTTGTGGATTCACCACTGACTCTCCAAGCCTCTGGTAGATATCGACATCCAAAGCGAGATCTCAGCGGCCGATGAAGCCCTCCTCAACGGCGGCTCAGAGAAGGCAGCAGGCAAAGAGACCCCGAAACAGCCGCAGCCTACAGACAAAGGATTGGAAGTTGGACGGAATGATACAAAAGCTGTTGCTGGGGACACACCTGCACCACAACCCTCCGAAACCCTACCCGCCGAACCTCCGAAAGGAGAATCGGAGCCGCAGCGGACACCTGGGAAGCATGCATCGCTGGCGACGCCTGCCGTACGACACAGGATAAAGGAGATGAACCTAAAGATTGAGGATGTGAAAGGCACAGGAAAAGATGGTCGGGTGCTTAAGGAAGACATACAGAGGCACGTCGAGGCGGCGAAAGGACGCGCAAGCGGAGATGCAGCTCCTACAGCTCCTGTCTCCGCGCCTGTACAACAAATCGAGGATCACGCCAAACCATTGACGCCTGTGCAATCTGGAATGTACAAGCAGATGACACGCTCGCTTTCAATACCACATTTCCTGTATACCGACAACGTCGACTTCACAGCCTTAAACAGTCTGCGAAGGAGGTTCAACCACGATAAGGACAAGTCTCACCGTCTTACCACACTGCCATTCATCGTCAAAGCCGTTTCATTGGCCCTCCAGCAATATCCGCTCCTGAACGCACATCTCGACACGACCACCAACCCCGAAAAGCCACAAATCCTCGTCAAAGGCTCACACAACATTGGTGTTGCGATAGATTCCCCCGCAGGTCTCCTCGTTCCAGTGGTTCGAAACGTACAATCCCACTCAATAGAATCTCTGGCTGCGGAGATTACACGTCTCAGCAACCTAGCTCGAGCTGGAAAGCTGAGCACAGCCGACTTGAGCGGCGCAACATTCACACTCAGCAACATTGGTAGCATTGGAGGCACAGCCGTCGCTCCCGTCATCGTCACCCCGCAGGTCGGCATCCTCGGGATAGGAAGGTCGAGAGTGGTGCCTGCCTTTGGAGAAAATGGGGAGCTGGTGAAGAAGGACGAGTGCGTGTTCAGCTGGAGTGCAGACCATAGAATCATCGATGGAGCAATGGCAGCCCGGTGTGCGGAAGCCGTCAGAGGGTGCCTAGAAAACGTAGGGAGCATGCTAGTTAGACTCAGATGAGATGATGCATTTCACTAGGCAAAAACGAATACACGAATATATGTCTAGATCAAATGGGAGCGTGCACGAAGGAAATGGAGGGGGGATCCGGGTGAGGTCGCTTTAAGCTCATCGCCCCCTTTCTCTTATCGGAGGCTGCGACATGCAAGTCATGTAGGGCTGCATCTCAACAAACACCAGACCCTGCTTTAATGCGATACTTGAAGTTAGAGTCAGCGATATCGATATCGTTGGCAATGCATGTCGAGCATGTGAGACGCCAAGACTTCGCAAGGCTGAGTAACGTTCCCCGCCATCGCTGTGAAGCTGCAAGAGCCCCATTCATTTCCTACACCTCGATAAGAGCGCGTTGAACACCGCCCAATATCCCGCCTACACCACGACTCCCACAATGACATCCGTATCCCCACTTCCAGGGACGCCGCAACCGCCATCGTCCACTCCCGCGATCAACCCATCCACCTTCCAATTCCCCCCAATCCACGCCTTCCCCCCCTTCTACACCCTCCAACCAAACCCCACAACGCGCTCTTCCCAACTCTCCTCCTGGTCCTCCCTCATCCAAGCCTACTGTCGCCACAACCATCTCTTCAGCCTCACCCTCGCCGACGCCCTCTCCACCCCACTCTTCTCCAACACCACCATATCGCGCAAACTCTCGCTCCGCGACGCCAAGGCGATAGTACAATGGATGACGACCGCCGAGGGGGGCAGTCGGGCGGAGTGGATTGGCGCGTCGGGGAAAGGCGGGAAGGGCGGGACGGATGGAGAGGGGAGTGGCAGGTGTTGGGTTTATTGGAGAAGGCCTGAGGAGTGGGCGGGGGCGTTGGAGGAGTGGGTTGAGAGGACCGGGCAGAAGGGGACTGTGCTTACACTTTATGAGATTGTGGAGAGTGATGCTACACGGAGGGAGGAGTTTTGGGGGATGGATGCAGAGCTTTTGACTAAGAGCTTACAAATTTGTGTTAAGAGAGGCAAGGCACAGGTATTTGGTGGGGAGGGGAGCGAGGGCGTGAAGTTTTTCTGAGAAACTTGGTTGAACGGTTTGCATTCAAAGACACCAGAAGAGGGGGTATTGGTTTGCTATCTCATCTTCGGCGCGAGTCCACTAGGTTTGATGAAGAACCAGGATACGCCGGGATATGGAGCTGACTATGCTACAGCTTCACCGCCCAAGATGGCTATCGATCGTTCTCTTCATATCCTCCGCGATCATCTCATGCACCCTCGTCGTCGGTTGCACCCAGTTCATCCAGAAATACCTAACCGCATTCCCCTTGACCATACAATCATCTCACACCGCATCACCCGTCCCGTCACAATAATCCGTCAACGGTGCCGTATACCCCTCCTCTGCCGCTCTCTCCAGCAAAGTCGAAACGTACCCAAAGGTGTCGTAGTAGATGACCTTGTCTCCGAACGTAGTGAGGGAGGACCGAATAGCCTTATTCGCAGACTCAATAATACGGCCCCAAGTCTCGACGCACTCTTTGCTCTCCCCACACAAAAAGTCCTTGGTCACAGGCGCTAAGTGCTTGGGATAAATATTCGCAACCAGGACATACGGTGCCCCAGCATCCACCAGCATCTTCACAGCCTCCCCCATCTTCTCGCCCACCGCCCCCGCAAACTCCTCATTCTTCGGATCGCCCTCCTAAAACGCATCAGTATGCAGGCTCAAATCATTCTGCCCCACCCACACAACCGCCAACGACTCCCTCACTTCGCTCCACCTGCTCGCACTATAATTAGCGAGCTGGTCGACCAGCGACGCCGCGCCTGCCGGCGACTGTGTGTACGCGTTGTCCAGCGTCGCGCCAAAGTCGCCGCCTCCGCAGCACCCGCCAAAGGCATAGTCGGTCAAAGGGGCGGAGAGGAGGGTCGAGAGGTAGGAGACTGCGACGGGGCCATTAGTCCAGGTACCGTGGCCGTAGACCGTGGCCGGGTCGCCTGTTATGCCGTGCGCGTAGGAGCCGTTTCCGTTGTCAGAGAATTCGTCGCCGAAGGCGAGGAGCCTTGTGAAGGGGTAGGGACTGCGTGGGTAGAGGGGGTCATGAGTGGTGTCGTCGTCCAATGTCAAGGAGAATTTGTTCCTCGGAAGAGCGAGCGTGGTGGGGATGAGGGATGAAGCGAGCAGGAGAGCTGGAAGGAGAAACATGTTCGTTGTTCAGAGGGAAGAAAGGAATGAAAGAGTAGAGTATAGATTGCTTAAAGTCTACAACGAATGGACGCTCCAGAGAGCAGGGAGGATTGACAAGAGGACAACAGCGCGCAGCCCATCATCTTTGTTGTGGGAGCTTATCAATTATAGGAGTGAGGGGAAATTGCTAGGATAGAATCTTGCGTTTTCGCTTTTCGAGTGGGCCTGGACGGGTATTTCAGCGCGCAGCCACAGAACCGTTGGTCCGTTGGACGCCTCGTAGTAAATCTCCGAATGGCTCGACAAAGTTTTGTCAACAACTGAATAATCGATTCCGTTCAGTACTCAGAACTATTTTTATTCGACTACAAATCCGGAGGTGGTTGCTGGACGTGGAGCTTAGCTGCTGCGTAAAGATTGGAAGCATGTGATGCGAAAAGCAAGGCGAAGGATCGTCTCTAGGATTCGATGAGATGGAACGAGAAAATCAGGTGATGCCACTAGTTTAGGAAAAGA
This sequence comes from Lentithecium fluviatile CBS 122367, assembly GCA_010405425.1. Taxonomy (NCBI): domain Eukaryota; kingdom Fungi; phylum Ascomycota; class Dothideomycetes; order Pleosporales; family Lentitheciaceae; genus Lentithecium; species Lentithecium fluviatile. The sequence goes on from MU005570.1 coordinate 2,267,266, forward strand.
TATTGAAAAGGTGAAAGTTTGGAGTGACGGGCACGGTATAGCAGATGAATTTTTACGTATTTCCACCCCCGCACTAGACGGTTGATCGTTCTTTTGCAGACATCAAGAACTCTCGTCCAAAGAGATCTACAAGGCTGCAGATAGCTACCAATGCAGGCCGAAGCCAACGGACACTCCCAGCACACCCCACTCCAGATCAATGCAAGTCAAACAGTATCGCTCACTCCAACTCACAAAAAGATCAACCACCACGAAAATGTCGTCGAAACGCTGTCCGAACACCATTGCCCGTACCAGAACGCCTAGAACTCTTGTGACTCCATTACTTCATCATCAGCTCATGTTCCCCCGAGACAGGATCTACTCGTTCATCGCATTCACAACCTCTTCGTTCAGCTCCCACTCCGCATCCCAATGCACATACTGCGCCATAGCTACGAACAGCACCCACTCGGTCTTCACAATGCGCGCCTTCATGTCGTGCTTCACCGCCAGCTCTCTGAAGCTTTTCCAAAGTGGGAACTCGCTCTTCTTCGGGTCGGAGATAAGATAGAGAATGTCTCCTTCATCCTCCTGCAGGTTCTGCGAGACTTCTTGGGGCTGCGTGTCGATTTTCCGTTTCGTGGCATTGAGGGTAGTGGTGCGGCCTTTCCACATCTGGCACCTTCCGCCATTGGCCTGAATGATCTCGTTGTAGGTATCAAAGCCACCGGATACGCCCTGGGTGCAGAAGATGACCCAGTCTTTGAGAAGGCGATGCTTGTTCTGCTTGGCGCGTGCGATGCCTTCATCTACATTTATGTCAAATGACTTCTCAAAGTCCTTCTTGCCCTCGATAGGGAACTTTTCTGGTGCTGGGATCTTGTTGTGCCTGAGGGCGTAATCGATGAAGGCGCTGGAGATGAGTGTGGGGCCGCTCGCGATCGCCGCGACGAATTTTTTGGTACGGACGACCTTGGGTGCACAGAGTAGGTCGGCTTTCTTGTAGTCATCCATGACAAACAGGCCTATCTCGCGTAGACGTGCCTTGTCTTTTGACTCCCTGTCCGGATTGCCCGTCCAGCGTTCGTCTTTTGAAACCAAGATGCGGTACTTGATTGGCGTGAGTTTCTGCTTTCGCGCCTTTTTGTTCTTCTTTGCAGGCTCATCCATGGCTTCGTCTTCCGTGCTGGCATCATCGGCTTCCACCTCATCGATAGAGCGTTTGCTTGATGTCGAGTCTCGCGCCTTCTTCTTCGACTTATCGGCCGCTTCCTCTTCCTTGTGTCGCCTTCCACCGTACACCACACCGCCCTTTCGTTTCATCTCCTTCTCAAATTGTGCAATGTCACCGGCCGATTCGTGCAGCTTTGCAGTGGCTCGATCCTTGGCCCCCCGACTACCCGGTGTCCGGTTCTCCTTACCGTCGATATGCCGGGCGGTCACAGGCGTTGCAACATCTTCCACAGTCTTTGTGCGTCTACTGGTTTTCTCTACTAGAGGCGAGCCGCGACCGACGTTGTCGCTATGCGCTCTGCCCAAGGCCGAGCTCGATCCCGGCACTCCTACTGACTGAGCAACAGCTGTGACAGCCTTTGGCTTGCGACTCTTAGGAAAGAATCTCCTTTCTACCGCATCTCGATCAATCTCGGTTGACCCCAAGATCTCTCCCATGTTTGTGCGGAGGGGGAAGTATGTATATCGGGGGTCGGTCTCTGCATGCTGTTTGCATTTGGCGTAGCTATCCTCCAGCCAGAGGTGGTTGAGCACCTTGACGTTCCACTCCTGAGCAGCATCGCATTTCTCACTGTTCTTGTGTGCTGCAATGAGATGTGTGTTGTCCTGCTTGAACGTTTTGGTGAACTCCGCTCCCGTGGCTTTGATAAGATTCTCCAGATAGACGCGTGCCTCACCGGTATAGCTGGATATGCTAATCTTGTAGTTGCTGAATCCAGGAACGCCCTCGCGAGGCCGCGGGTAGTGTAGCATGCGACGCATTGGGTTCGTCCAGGTGTCGTGCGTAATGAGATAGTAGAGCCAACCGAGGCTTCCCACGTCTTTCCTGGCTTGCGATGCTTTGATATAGTCGTCGCCGTCTCGAAAGCTGCAAACATAGATGCTCGCCTCGTTTATGTTTGTTGTAACATCGCCGCCGCTGGTCTTGATCAAGTCCGTAATGGTTCCCTTCAGCCTACTATTGATGGGAAGGTCTTCTCCAAGCTTGACCTTTTTACCCTCGAATGCCTTGAGCTTTCGAGCTTGTTCCAAGTGTGCAGGTGGTGTGGTGGGGTACGGGTCCTCTTTCGGTTCCGGGTTGGTCGCATCGCGAATGTCCGGGCTGGTCTTCGTCGGAGGAATCGGACCTGCCTTCTCTATCCTAGTGATCTCGGGATCGGGCAGCAGGTATGGTCGTTCATTTATCCTCCTACCAACTTTGAGACAGTCATCGAACCTATTACGGTCAGTCCAGGAGACAGCACAACGTCTCGTGCAACTTACCAGTGAGGCAGCACAATCTTGAGCGGGAGATGTTTCCTCACAGCCATCTGACACTTATCCTCGTCCATGTCGAGCGCAATGAGATGCGTGACCATTTTGGTAAGCAGCGCAGAGAACTGGCCGCCCATGGCGAGCACACCGCCTGCGATTGCTTCCTGGTCGCCCTCTGGTATATCCCCACAGCACACTATAACATCGCTCATGAACAGCGCAGGATCCGGACTGAACGCCCTGGGGTTCTTGCTCTTGCCAGTCTGTATGCACGCGTCTACCCACGTGGGCTTCACGACGTCTTTCATGAGGTCGAGTGCGCGGTAGTAGTCAGGGAAGTCGGTCGTGGCAGAGATTATGAAATCAATGTTGTTGAGCTTCTCGATCCGTCCTGTAGAGTCATCGAACGGTACTACAGTGCCACCGCCTGCTGCTATGTCTTCGGCCAACTGTGCGACACGTTAGCAGCTAGCCCGAGCCGTGAGAACGCGGCGAGGTACCTGGTGGATGCGGTCCTGGAGCAGCGTTGTAGGTACGATAGCAAATAGTTTGTCCTGGAAGAGAGGCTGCGAGCCCTCCATCATGGTGGTGTCCTCCATGGTTGCCTACGGGTTCGTGGTTGTGGTTGTGGCGCTCAATCGCGAAAACATGTCATCGCGAGGTCGATCAATGCGCGTCGCGCTTCCTCGCAGTCGCGCTTCACTCCAAATCACGTGCAGCCCCACCTGCCCGTACCCGTGCCCACCAATCCCTATTGTGCGCGCCTCCATCTTACTCTGGCCGGAACAATACATTCACGATCATGTGAGACTTGTCGGCTGGCTAGATATCGTCCAGAAATGGTCGAAAGATGACGGAAGCCAGACAGACCTCATGTAATAGGTACAATTACTCTTTCTGTGGGGAATTACCTCGGCTCATTACCCGGTACGGCAATTCATTGCACCTCTCTCAGCCTCATCGATTAACCATCCCATCGCTTCTCCACAGATCAAAATGCCTCTTTCATAGAGAGATCCTGATCAAACAACATTCTTCCTTCCATCACCGTCTCCCATTCCAACGCGGTCTTGTCTTGGCGGATACCTAGAACACGCACCGTCATTCTCCAACCCGGCATATCTACAATGTCTTCAGAGTTCTTTCGAGTCGACGAGCACGTCTTGGAGGCCTCACATATCCGTGGCTTCCCTCGATCGACCTCAACTACTCAGAACGAAGTCCTCAACCTTGCCATCAAGCAGTACACGCCGCTGAGTAATCCGAACCCGAAGCCTGGAGACATCACCATCATCGCGGCGCATGCGAATGGGTTCCCAAAGGTACTTAAAATGCTTTATATACGTCTTGTTCGTTTCGATATGTTTGTTCTTCTCTGGGTTGTCGTCTTTACTACACATCCCCCATAGCCCCACATGAACGCACGCCCCAGTCAAATCATGTCGTTACGATAAAGAATCAAACCCATTACGAAGTGTTTACCGTTCTAAGGTTCTCCAATAATCTCGTTTTTTTCCCTCCCTACCTGATTGTTGCCAATCAATCAAAACGAAGTCTGACGCCAAACAGGAGTTATACGAACCCCTCTGGGACGAACTCCTCAAAGTCTCAAAAGCCCACCACTTCGGCATCCGCGGCATCTGGATAGCAGACGTCGTCCACCAAGGCCACAGCGGTGTCATCAACGAAGACAAGCTGGGGAACGACCGTAAGCCCTCCACCTACCACTCCCTCCTCCTCAATACCTTGGACTAAACTAACCCTTCCAGCGGCATGGCTCGACCACTCCCGCGACCTCCTCCACGTGATAAATACCTTCCGCTCCCAAATGCCGCGCCCCATCATCGGCCTGGGCCACAGCATGGGTGGCGCCCAACTGACCTGGCTCTCCCTGCTCCACCCACGCCTCTTCGAGACTCTCATCCTCGTCGACCCCGTCATCCAACGTATGGTAAGCCTCCGAGGCAACGTCTCCCCCGCTCTATCTTCCGCTCTGCGACGAGACCGCTGGCCGTCAAGGGAAGAAGCCGCAAAGTCCATGCTGCGTAACAAATTCTACCAGGCATGGGACAAACGCGTGTTCAACCGCTGGATCCAACACGGCCTCCGTGACCTTCCTACTGCTCTTTTTCCAGAGGACAAAGCGACGCCGGGCCCGCTACCTGCTGCTATTTCGACAGACCCGAGCACCACACCCATGCCATCCAAGCCCAAAGAAGTAACCCTCACCACAACCAAGCACCAAGAAGTAATGACCTTCTTGCGCCCCAACTACCCCTTTCGCCAGGGAATCGACACCACGCCTTCCTCCTCCGAATGCACAACCCAAAACCCCACGGCCCTCAACCGCCGCACACACCCAGACTTCGTCCCCCAACCTGTTCCCCAAACGCCCTTCTACCGCGGCGAATCCATGTTCATCTTCACGCAACTGCCCCACCTGCGCCCGTCCGTCCTCTACATCTTTGGCAGCGAGTCCTTCCTGACCCTCGATCCCGTCCAAATCGCCGAGAAAATGGAGCTAACCGGGAGCGGGGTGGGAGGCAGTGGTGGCGCGAAGGAGGGCAAGGTGCAGAATGTGATGGTGCAGGGGACTGGGCATTTGATTCCGATGGAGAAGGTGGAAGAGAGTGCGGAGCATGTGGCAGGTTGGGTGGGGAAGGAGATGGTGAGGTGGAGGGAGGATGAGAGGTCGACGGAGCAAGAGTGGGGGACTAGGAAGGGGGCGGAGAGGAGTGTGCTTACGGAAAGGTTTGTGGAGGAGTTGAAGAAGGCGACTGGGTGGAAGGAGAGGAATGGGGGTGCGTCAAAGCTATAGAATTGGGGTGAACGAGATAGATAGGCATGTAGACGGGGGGTTGTTGGAATACATCGGAAGTTTCTGTTGAGCTACGTGGTGCCTATGCAATGCGCTATATGCTGGCTATCCAATAGTCGATGCTGAATTCGGGTCGTTGTATCTCATAAATCATGAGCGTTTCTTTCATGCGTATGATTCACCACGATGCCATGGAGCACATGTCGCCTCCCACTGACCCAGAGCAACCGCCTCACACATATTCCCTTTCCACATAACTCTGCACTATCCCCTTCGGCGTAGCCTCATACTCCTTCAACTCCACCTTCCCATCCTTCTCCACCGTATTCGCCTGCACAAACACCTTCCTAGGCGTCTTGTTCTTCAGCACAGCCGGCCTTACCAAATTCTCATAAAATGGCTCCACCGTCGTGATCTCATCGTACATCTTCTTCGCCGCGTCATAGTCCGCTGTGCTCTTGTAGATGTGCAGCTTCTGGAGGTACTCTTCGACGGCTGGGCGGCCGAGATCGAGGATGCGCGAGCGCTCGAGACGAATGGTGAGGTCGGATAGGTCGTCCTTTGTGTATTCGAGTTCGCAGAATTCGACGCCGGCGTTGAGGAATGTGCGCAGGATGGAGAAGCGGGCTTGCATGTGGGCCTGGAAATGGTTAGCATGGGTTATGGATAATAGCTTGAGCGATATATGTCCGCGCAAGAATCAAGCAAAATGGAAAAGACGTACCTGTCCCCACTTTCGCGATTTAGGGTCCCAGAATTCGAGAGCAGCTATGCCTGCCCTCGCCATCTGAAGATACGCAGCGAAGAGCACATGGCCAGCCTCACCATCAATATCCGGCTGACCATTTCCGAAGCCAAAGAGCTCTAAGATAGGCCACTCGCAAGCAAGAGCCATAGCAACACACTCAGCACGGCACTCTTCATAAGAAGCAGCAATGGTGCCAAATACCGAGCCCCAAGTCTGCCCAGGCTTATAGTAAGTGCTGACAGGCTTGTGGGTGATTGGTGAAACGGGTGGATTTTCGACATCGAAGTTGTACTCGCCAGGTGCTGTCTCTTGAAGCAGCTTACCGCAGCCGTGGCCGAGCAGCTCGTGAAGGCCGACTTGGACTTCGAAGGCAGGATCGCGGTACTTTTGGTAGACGTCTAGGTATTCCTCCTTGATGAAGGGTATGGGCTCATTCGGAGCCTTGGCTGATAGAACGTTGCCGAGAGACACGTTCTTGAAGCCGATGTTCTGTCGGATGTCGTCGTAGTTGGGAATGTTGATTCCTGCGGGGATGCTGTTCAGAGTCAGGATTTGTATATAGGGGAGATCGAGGTGCTCTATTAGATAAGCGTGGTATGAAGGTGCCACTCCGCGTGTTTCGAAGAAGTCGAAGTACATACCCGCTACCTGCAAAGGAGAGGACTTCCAGTGACGTGAAGTCAGGACTTAGGAATTTATCCTTTTCAAAGGCAGAGTCCCAAGGCAATAATGGGATCAGCTTAGGTGCCGACTCCACAAGCTTGCCAAATGCTCGCGTGCGCTCCTTGTTCACCATAGCGACGAAGCCCTCCCACTCGCCTCGAATTCCGTGCGGATCGCGGTAGGTCTCCACAAAGCCAATGTCAGTCTCCACCTCCGGACCCTTGTCCTTGATCCAATACCGCTGGCTCTCCTTGTAGGCCTCCAGCGAGCCCGTACGGAAACTCTTCGCGTATTCATCCATCATGCCGACCTCGGTATCGTTGGCTGCATACTTCTTCGCTTCATCAATGTGGTGCGCAATAGTCTCCATCTCCTTTGAATAGTCGCCGAACACAAGCTTGACCTTCTTCCCGTCATCTAATGTCCATTCGCTCTCCTTGGTATCTCGTTGCTCGGGTGGTGGGTTGGATAGGGCGCTCGCGATCAGAACTTCGAACCCATTCTTCGTCTTCCTAATTCTTGTGTTCTCCGGCAGCAATTTTTTGTCCGCCAGAAAGTCGCTCACACCTGCGATCTCCTCCTTCGTGATGTCCGGGCTATCCGGGTAGTAGGTGGAAACGTGCCCGTCAGAGGGATACCCAAGGTGCAATTTCGCGATGTCGTTGCCCGCGAAAACAGAATTCTTGAATTGCTCGTACAGTCCTAGCGCCGTATTCGATACGGTTGCCAACGCCTTCAGCTGGCGGGGTTCTAGACGCGGCACGAACTTGGAGTCGCCGAACGATTTGTAGTTGCCCAAATTGCCGAGAAATTGGGCAGCGTAGTTGAGGTATGCGTCGAGATCGTCCTTCGACAGGCCGGCGTCTTTAGCCAGAGCGTCGTAGTCTCCGTTGCAATGCTTGTGCAGCGCGATTATAAAGTCGTAGATGGGTTCCGATTCGGGCGAGAGCTGGCGGAGGACGATGCGAGTGCCGGCGAAGCAAGCTCTATAGTCTTTATCAGTTTCCGAGAGCAATTGCGTGTTTGGCGTAGCTTACATGGAGATGTGGTGAGCATAGAGCTTCTCCTTGTCGCTGAGGGATTCGAAGTGCGGCTTGATTGCGAGCGGAACGACCGAGGGAGGATTGTCGGCGAGGTATTGCTTAAGCGTTTCTGACTCTATCGAGGTCGCCATGTTGCTGGGTTGGTGTATTCTATAATGAGTTGTAGAGGAGTGGTGTTCTTTGAGGGCTGGGTGCAAGTGGGCTGCCTGGAGCTTGAGCCAGGGCAAGCGCGGGGTAGCTCTGGTACTCCGGCGACACGGACTCAACACCACCCGAGCATCGTGAAACGTGAAACATCAGATTGGGTAAGCGTTGTGGCCCAGCGAACAGATTATTTACAGTGCCTTTCCTATCATACATTCAACGCTAAGCAATACGTTTGGTCCAGATGAGCTACCCTATCTACATACCAACGGCCAATGACACCATGCCGACAAAGGCCAGAAGACCCCAAGATACGGACATGTCGGCAGCCTGACTCTTGCTGACAACCTCAGGTGTGCCAAGCGTTTTCACGCCATCGATCTTGCAAACCACTCTGCAGCCATCCTCCCTCTTCTCCAGTTCCCCAAGGTCGCGCTTATTGGACCCACCAGCCGGACCATCTACTGGTCCACTGGTATTGAAAGTCATCTCAATCCATTGGATCTGGAATTCCGCAGAGTCGCCCACACTCATGTTACCAGACCATTCGCCTCCATCACTCCACATGTTTATGACAAGCCCGCTAGGCTCTCGGGGTACTGAATACGTGTTGGCAGCTACTTGCCGGTTATTAAGGTACCAATAACTGTTTTGGTCTAACCAGTCGATTCGATGCGTCTGCCACTCATCCCAAGGAGCAAGCTTCTCAGGCGCGACTGATGCTGTCGAGACCTCGTTGCCGTCTTCGTCGACGGCGGGCTGGTTGGTGTACCGGATGACGTCGGTAGCGTCGTCCGTGAGAATCTCGATGTCGGACTCATTGGTGTCGTCAAAGAACGTAAAGAAGCCGGCAACCGCTCCCTTGGATCCGATGACTCGCCCTGACATGCGCATAGATGCATGCATGAGATTTTTCTGTAGATTTTCGATCTCGCCTGCGGATTGGAAGTCGTCGAGGCGGCTTGTGCGGAGTGTGAGGTACGTGGACAGGTTGCTGTCGGTGTCTTGTTTGATGTAGATGTTTGCTGGCGAGTTCACCATTTTGGTTGGGAAGTCATCAGTGGCATTCTTGCTCCAATTCTGGATATTCCAATCCGTATTCCAAGCATCGCTGTTGAGAATATTTGCGTCCCACACCGGTTCTGCGCCGGCATCTTGTGTGTCGTTGACGAGCCCCGGCGTACTGAGGTATTGTCCTGGACTATCCGCCAAGTTCCGGAAATCGTAGAAGCGGTAATATTGGAAGTATTGTGGGGTATTTGAGTCGGCGCCGGAATTGACTACGTAGCAAGAACAGTTTTCGCTGTTGTCTTTTGGAATTATGCTATTCGACGTGCTATATTCGGCAGATGAGGCTGGTCGAACGCTCAAAAGCAGGGGCAACAGCACGGTGCCCAGTAGCGGAAGGCGGGAGCGCATGACGATCGAATAGGTGAAGCAAACGTAGCGAATGTATAGAAGAGGAACAATTATGGGTATTAGACACTAACAAGCACACAATAAGAGCGAGTAGTAGGGAAAAGTTGATATCAATGAAGAAACATTTCGAGGGGAGAACGTCACGGAATAACGATCCGTAGATGGGGGGAATGCAATGGAGGCGACTGTGTGTTCATATACGAGCGCCACGACCACCGTTGCGCCAGAAAGCCAGACGAGGCGCAGGCGAAAGTCTTTTGAGCACGCTTTGGTGATGCTAGCTTGTTGTGGGTTCTCGTGCAGTTCCAAGTTTGGAACGGCCTGCGTCGATCTGGACCTTGTAGCCGCAGCAGATCCCCTGGGCTAAGCGTTTTCGGTGGCGTAGCTTCGGGTCCGGCGTGTCGCAACAGCACCCGCAACCCAGAGGAGCCAGGAAGCTGAAGCACGCGCCTCATTTGTCAGGAACTTTATTGGCCTCGTCTAGCGCTACGAATGGAATTTCTCCTTGAACTTTATATCAGCTTTCCGCGTCCAACGTGGCAAGCGTTTGGTAGTACTGCGCTTCAAAGCCAGACTGTGGCGTGATCCCCACTGGCCTTTTAAGAACAGTTACCTCTGCACAGACAATGGCATTTGCCGTTCTTCCGGACAACCTGGGAAGACGGCTACAAGCTTCTCCTTGTCAGTGGGTCGAGTATCGCATGTTCAGCCACCACTACTGACACCACGAAAATCTGCAGCTGGCGCCGCTGAGGCCCCAAACAAACCCGCAGGCGCTTCCACACCGTCGTATCCTTGACACAGGCTCATCGAGTCGTGTAAGGGTTGAAGTCTGGAGCTGCGGAAATTCGCCCGTCTGGTGGCTTTTTAATGCTCTGCGAATTGCGCAGCCTCAAGCAGCGACGCAAAGTGCATCGGATAGATACGGCAGGCGGCAAGACGATGTACAAGAAAAGTTGTAGCGGTTAGAAGATGATGCCTAGAGCGAATGGCGACATCTGGAGCAATTGAGTGCCTTGCGGAAGGCAGAAGACCAATACTTCCAAAAGCGGATGGCACGTGCTAGCGCGTCACCTAAGGAAAAAGCAAGAACGCGCTGCTGCCTCTCGCGTAACCCACCACTCCATCCTCGGGGCCATTCCAGACGTTGCTGGCTAAATCACGGTTGCAATTCACTTGTTCAGTATATATAGAGGTCGCGCTTTGGAACGCCATCGATGAAATTTAACTCTTCCAGCCCTACCTTCTTCTCTTGTCCTCGTCATGTCCGACAAAAGTTTGCAAGACAAGGTGGAATATTTCAAGGAACAAGAGCTCTTGGACATCTCAGATGATGAGCGAGACTTTCCCGATGAAGGCTTCCGCAATGCGGAGCGCGCGCTCGCCGACTTTGAAGCAATGCCTCCGCCGGCCCCTCCGGCAAAGCTGGTTCGTCAGCCAAACAGCTTCCTAGGACCGACGCCGAAGGAGGTTCAAAACGAGTCCGGAACATATGCGACGAAGAAACTCGCTCCGATGCGCGCAGATGGCCCAGGCTTAACTCGCTCTGCCACTGCCCCCGAATCGGAGATGACCAAGAGCTTCCCCGTGACGAAGCCAAGACAAGGACCTTCATCTAATCCTCCAAAGTCTGAAACGAAGCTCGAAGAGACGACCTCCATGCCCGATCTGGTAGCCGAAGGCAACGTGCCATTCTACAAAAAGATGGGAGTCGCGCCCCGAGAGTTGAAGAACGGTAAATATGTGAAGACAGCGGACAATATCAAGCTCGATCCGGAAGAGAAACAGCTCCTCAAGGGGGAAATCTTCTATTTCTTTCCGAACGATGACGTAAGCATGGCACGCCGCCGCCGTATACACAAAGCTATCCAACTAGGAGCAGCCTGGGTCAAGGAATGGTGCGATGATGTGAAATATGTAATGGTTGATGACGGGAGTCATACATACAGTCAACTCCTACGAAACGTCAACAAGGCAGGGTTTTCGGTATGTGTAGTGGCTTATTGTTGGTTACTACTAAAGTAAATCAGCGCAGGGTCATCATCGTCAAGTTTGATCCATACATTCCTCAATGCATCGAACTCGGCTTCCTTCTCGACCACACCGCTGGCCGATTTGCCCTCAAAGGGGCTCCGCAACCAAACCCACCCAGCAGTACAGATCCGCCTTTAGCACTTCCGGACTCACAAGTATCATCACTACCGATCAAACCTTCCAGGCGACAGCTTGTAGCCGAACCATCCCGGAAGACCGATTCAGTTCCAACAGAGGGATTCATTTCGCAACCAGCTGACGAGCACCCGACTATTTCCGACGACGAAGTTGTCAAGGACAGCTTCATACGGTTCTCATCTCCTGCACGCGAAGAGCAAGCGAAGCAGTCGGATCTATTCAACGATACTCTTTCGGAAGCTATCCAGCAAACGAAGGCTGTTGCGCATCTTCCGCTGGATGAAGACGAAGAGATCGACTTTTGGCCTTCGAGTTCAGGAAGCTACGATTTAGATAGCGGTACTGATGATGAAGACCAAGAACCGAGTCCTAAGCGCGCCAAGACGTCCAGACACACCTACACAGCACCAAAGCCTAAAGGTGGGATCAATCAAAATGCGTTCCAGTGCATGGACCCTGTCGGAAAATCCTCGTCTCAAAACCCTAATGCCCGTGCTATCGAGATCCTCGACCAGATGTGCAAGCACTACGATCAAATGAATGATCAATGGCGCACTTTAGCTTACCGCAAAGCGATCACTACGTTACAGAAACAGACCACTAAGATCTCGACAGCAAAAGAAGCCGCTGCTCTCCCGTTCATTGGCTCCCGTTTTGCAGACAAAATCGAAGAAATCGTTTTTACGGATCGTCTGCGAAGGCTGGACGGCACGCGGGATGATCCCATGGACAAAGTCCTCCGCTTGTTCCTTGGGGTATACGGAGCGGGATTATCCCGGGCCAACAAATGGATACAAGCCGGCCACCGCACACTTGATAATCTCGTCGCGAACGCAAAGCTCACGGAGTCCGAAAAGATAGGCATCGAGCATTACTACGACTTTGCAGCACGCATACCACGCGCAGAAGTCGAAGCGCACGGTAATTTCGTTACAAGCGCTCTGAATAAACTTGATCCTGAATTTCAAGCCATCATCATGGGTTCCTACCGCCGTGGAGCCAAGGACTCGGGAGACATTGATCTGATCATCACGAAACCGGGTGCTTCAGTATCAATGCTACGTGAAATCGTTTTCCAGAAGCTCGTGCCCTCGCTATTCAAAGTGGGCTTTCTAAAAGTCAAGCTAGCAACATTTTCTCGGCACGAGGACGGGACCATGTGGCACGGCGCGTCGTGTCTGCCGTCATCCAAAACATGGAGGCGCCTGGACCTGCTTCTGGTCCCAGGGGAGGAGATGGGGGCCGCACTTATATACTTCACTGGCAACGACATCTTCAACCGAAGCATAAGGTTGTTGGCTAGTAAGAAGGGCATGCGGTTGAACCAACGAGGACTATTCAAGGATGCCATTCGGGGCAAGAACAGGGAGAAGTTAAATAAGGACACCCTGGTTGAGGGGAAAGACGAGAAGAAGATCTTTGAGATCCTGGGCGTACCCTGGAGAGAGCCTACGGAAAGGATATGCTGAGGGAGACCGGGCCTTGAGAACATCGGTTATGAGCGAGTAGACGCGGAATATCTTGGGTATGGAACCCAGCATTTTGTCTATCCGATTTTAACACCGACAGTTGTGCCAGTTATCTTACGTGCTGACCAAAAGGCATACAATTCTCCATTCCTGTTGTATTCTCGCTCGACGCTATTACCAATCACCACAAGCGCTACATGACTCACACGTAGGGTTCAATCCATAACACATTATATTTGGACGACAACAGAACTCACTTCACAAATCGTCGTTCCTTGGCGATTTTACCTAACAGCTTAATTACTCCTTCGAACGACTACTACTTTTGGAGAAATTGCCAGATCACAACCGCCACTCGCCTTCCTCTTACCGTCATGGCATTCACCAATGACCTCCAGCTTGGGTGGATTGGCCTTGGCTCCATGGGTTTCGCCATGGCTACCAATATCCAGACGTACTTGTCGCAAAGTAATCAACTACCGCTGCACTACACGAACCGCACACTATCGCGTGGCAACCTGCTGAAGGAAGATGGAGGTGTACCGTGTCAGTCTGTCCGGGAACTAGTGCAAAAGTCGGACGTTGTATTCATCTCCGTAAGCAACACTCGCTTTTCCAGCCATGTTTGGACAACTCTGATTGCCACAGGTCAGTGACGATGAAGCCCTCACCACCGTCGTAAAAGAGATTCTAGACAGTGGCACCATCAAGGACAAAATCTTCGTCGACACAACAACCGCCCACCCCAACACAACAACCACAGTAACATCCCAGTTCACTTCAGCGGACGCATCCTATATCGCTGCCCCCGTTTTCGGTGCCACACCACTTGCCCAAGCAGGACAACTCCTCATTTCAGTCGCCGGTCCCGCCCCCGCCATATCCACCATCACCCCCTTTCTGCAAGGCGTCCTAGCCCGTGCAGTGATCAACGTGGGCCCCGACCCCTCCAAAGCGCTTCTCCTCAAAACCACCAGCAACTTTATTACAGCCGGGCTGATGTATCTCCTCAGCGAAGCGCACACCTTGACCGAGAAAGCAGATCTCCCAGCGTCGGTTCTAGAGTCGCTGATTGAGCAGAATTTCGGCGCCTATGCGCATGGCGTGTCGAAGCGGTTGACGAGTGGATCGTACTATCCTGCTGAGGGGCAGGCGCCGAGTTCGGGGCTGGAGTTGGGGATTAAGGATATAGGGCATGGATTGAGTGTCGCGGAGGAAAGGGGGATGAAGTTGGAGGTTGGCGAGTTGAGTATGCGGGCTATGGTAGAGGCGAAGAGTTATGGAGATGAGAGGGGGAAGAGGTTGGATAGTAGTAGTGTGTTCGGGGTTGTGAGAAAGTGGGCGGGCTTAGAGTTTGAGACGGGGGTCGTGAGGGAGAGGGATGGGGTGCGGGAGAAGGTGGGGCAGTAATGACAAGGGCTGGCTGCACGGACAATGTGTATGACTCTAAACGTCGTGCTCTTGTGGATATGGTGGGTACGAAGGCAGCGTCATTTGTCCTTGCGCCTTCTTTACCGAAGATTCATGCAGATGATGTTTAGGTGACTGTCCCGGTTTGAGAGTCATACCGTTAAGCGGAGTATAAATTGGTTCTTCCCCTTGCCATGACCAGCGCGTGCAACAGTCGGTATTACGGACGGTTTGAGCCTACTACGGTTACGTTACGTTTGTTAGCAATTACCGTACGGACGTTACGGCTGAGAGGTCTGTACGGTACCGGGAGTGAGCCGTAGTAATCAATTTAAGCCTTCTACGGAGCAATTACGGCTAAAAAATAATATACATATTTCCTAAATAGGAAGGAGGACTGGGATAAGGTTTCCGGAGACGCTGTCGTCGTCGTTGTCGTCCACTACTAGAGGTTCTTTCTCCTTACAATTTATATAGGAAGTTAGTTCCTTAAGGTAACTTAGCACGACGTCTCTCCTTAGCTAGTCCTTTTATAGTTAATAAGCTTTAATAGTAGTTGGAGACAGTAAATTGCGATCGCACGTGACTATACGTTTAGAGGACGAGAAACACCGCTCGCAGTCGCAGGACGTCGCTGGCATAGAGAGGTGATCTATCGCCATTTTGTTAGGAACGGTGTGGGTACATCCTACGCCTAAAGCAGTCTAGATCTGCTACATCTAACGCCTAAACGCTCCTAGACGCTTAACTTACGCCTCCTTCCTAATTTGGAACCGTACAGCCGTACTACGGCTTCAATTTTAGTACGGTACGGTCGCAATTACTATGAGCGCTCACTACCGTACGGACCGCCGAAAACCGCGTTTGAACGATACCGTACGAAGCGTAATACCGACTGTTGCACGCGCTGCTCATGACATCTTCCTCCCACAATCTATAATAAATCCATTCGCTTCAAATCATCTATTTATCAAAATTAAACTTTCGCCACTGGTATGGACCCCAAACCGATCGTTAACAACGCGACCAAAGTCTATCTAGACTGCGATCCATGGAGATACTGGGTTACGTTTCAGCCAATGAAGGGCACGGACAACGTTGAAATCGCTCGCTTTGCATATTGGGACCCGTAGAGCTAGGTGATTCTAGCAAAAGAAGGGATTCAGGATTGGGGAAGAAATGTGGTCTAGAGATCTAACATTTCCATAAAGCTTGGGAAAGAAGAAGAAGATGTTAGTGCAGAGCGAGAGAAATTGCTAAGCTAGCTCTCGAGTTCGAACCCCCTAAAAGCCTCATTCCTTTACAACAGTCGCATCGCAGAACTTACAAAGCAATTTTCTGTATATAACAATTTGACGCTAATTCCCTTTATGAACCGGAACTGATTCCAACACAAGGGGGCACTCGCTGATGCGCCAGGAACTATCCTGAAGAAGTACGGTGTCAGCTTCAATTTAAACCGCTACAAAAGCAAATACAGGTCGAGCTTGCGCACTTTAGATGGCGACTACGAATATGTCATTCAACATGACCCCGAAAACCTTTGGAAAGATTCTATGGTTGATGCACTATCACCCCTTTTACAGAAAGTAAAAGAGGATAGGTTTGACCGGATGCCGACGCTCGACAGTCTAGTACCCAAGCCCTGGTACTGGGAGTTAGTGACTTTTTCCGAAGGGAATACAGTTGTTGGAAAAGTCATGGAATATTTCAAGGCGTAGAACTTCTGTCCAATGAAGTCTGTCAATGAAATGCGATCGTTTTCTTACAATCTGTTGCGTGTGCTGGATACGAAACATGTTGAGAACGTCGATATTGTGCCAGAACGCATCAAAGAAAGGCCAGATTGTGGTTAGACATACTAGTCACCGCTCTCGACCCTGAGGAGGATAATGTCGTCAGGGAGCTTACGATGGCAACTATTCGTACGTGTTAATACACCCTCGGCTCTGTTGCAATACTGACATCATGTAGAGAGAGTCCTTGTCAGATTGCCAGAAAATATCATACAGGAGTGCTCTCTACAGACCTCGAATTTGGATGATGAGCATTACGAAGGGAATTCAAAAATGAAGGATAAAGAAGGCCGCGATTTCATCGTCTCACTGGTAGGGAGGGGTACCTTTCAGGTCGATGCGATGTCCCATCTCTGGCAGAAAGTAAAAGAAGGGAAATATTGCCGGGACTTCAAAACCGACATGGTCACTTTTTCTAATAGTAAGATGGCTGTTGTCGAGCCGGGACCTACCTTGTTAGAGCCAAACCATTCAAGGGTCCAAACGACTTCCAAGTTCTCCGTACAGCAATCTGGCATGTAGGAACACCGGCCGGGCGAGGAATTCTGCACCACAAATTGTATTCACATTCCCAAGGAAACGAGCTACCAACGTAAGTGAAGAGGATGAGATATCGGACCCGAACGTCTCTTTTCTTGACGATAAGCGCGTTTTACAGCTTACAAAAGCGACCCTTCGTAAGAGCTCTCTAAATGCCGGACGCTATCTCCAAATTAAGTCTAACGTAGAGGATGCCATTGCCTAAATTCCAGAAGCTCTTATTGAGCGCGTTGTGGTCGACTCGAGCGCCTGTTTGTGTTCGGAGTAGAAAACCCCCAGCCCGAGTACCACGCGTCCCTAACCATCAGTTTTGAGAAGACAAACTGGGGATGTGTAGTCAGAGGTAACGAGAGTCAGATCGTCGCACTAGAGCATCTACACCAAGAGTTAAACCAGGAGGCCTTAGGGGCTGAGAAGAATTTGGGGTAAAGTTGGGCATTCGCTAGCTCGGCCTGGGTCCGTAATGAGCCCTTGTCTGCCTCTCGTAAAGTAGATTCAAGGACTACATGTTATACTTCCATCTAGAAGCGGGTCTTCCAAATTGTGCTTTGTAAAAAGTGATCTTCAAATATGACCCAACCGTGCATGCAATTGATCACCAATTTCAAAATCGAGGCGCATCTGTAGGAGTGAAGTTTTTAACTACTTTTTTGGATGTAGAAGGGAGTTTGTGAAGCGACGTGTTCGGGATGAGCGTCTGGCAGAAGTAAGTCACTGTGCACGTCTGACAAAAGGATGGGTTTACTCGTACATCACCTCTCCCCCTCGAAACTTGTGAAAGAGTATTACCGAGGAGCGCGATTGCAAAGAGCAGTTTTTCGTCATTTCTCTGTCAGCGCCGTGGTGCCGCGTATAACAAGAGTCATTCAAAGCGCTGTGACCGTAGTAACCGAGCACCGTTGCGGAGCTTCTGATGAAATCAAAGGATTATATTATATATACTTTCAAGTCGCGCGTCAATGGGTGAGAGGAAAGCTCGATATCGCGTTGAGCAGACATCCCGAATAGGCGGGGGTACGCGGAACATGCGGGGTAGTTTAGCGTTTCTTCAATAGGCAAGGTCTATTGATGACCTCGGGGCTTCAGGAAACTCTTGCCTCAGTGCGGCCGAGACACCCTTTTCACAGCTCCATTGTTCTTAATTTTCAGTGCTCTGCAGGCTCTTTTACTCAGTGCTGGTAGATGTCTACATGGCCTCTGTCAGCGAAACCCAAACAGAGCGAACGTCACCATCTTCTGCTGACAATCCGCAACGACGTCCACACAAGCGAGTGTCTAAAGCTTGCGATGAATGCCGTAAGAAGCGGGTCAGTATTTTGTGTAGGATACATTATCTTAGTTTGCACCTGACTCTTTATAGCTCAGATGCACGGCCGGACCGAGACCATGCCTCAACTGTCAGCTCTATGGAGCTGTGTGTACCATCACGCCGACATACAGGAAAAGAGGCCCAGCCCCTTCGCAGTCAAAGGGGCATGGTAAAACCAGCACTAAGTCACTGAACACATCTAATGAGCCTCTCTTGCCATCACTGGATGATACTAGTAGTGCCGGGACAGCACAGTCTGCATGTATACTCTCCAATAGCACCACCTTACAGCTGGACGGCACTATCTCGATGTCGGATGTTACTTCGTACGTGCAAGATCTGACTGACGGTCTGCAACAAGAAGAACAGATGCACTGTACGGATAATGCCTCTTGTGTTCGAGGTTCCCGTGTCAGCACGCTAACGCTGAACAGACGGAAGTAGCCAAGAGCCTATGTCGATGGGATCATACGATCTACTGGCGGACCATCCGGCTTTCGATACACTAGGCCCTGAAGGCTTCTCTCATCAAGACGTTGCTCTGCTCGGCGAGTTGTACAGCAACTCAGCATTTCAGAGCTCCGGGGTGGCCATGAATTTCGCAGATTTATGCACGCCACATCATGACAGTCGATCAAACAGAATGTCGTTGCCGCGCTCGTACTCTCCACAATTGATAGAAACAGGCGATAAGGCGTCGAAATTTTTCGGTTCTGAATACCTAAGGGACTTCCTGAATTCAAAGGCTACTGAGAAGGCGATCGTACCGGGCTTGTTTGTTTCAACGAGCCCCAGCGACACTGGGTTTATAGGTGTGTGCGGCTGGATCATATTGCTACGTACAGTCTTCTTACAGTGATTACAGGTTTCATATCGACGGGTGCGACGCTCGCAGAGTGTTTGCAAGAACCAAGCGGTAATGATACCATAGCCACCAGACCGAAAATTGGCGAATGGCTTTCGAATGCCGTGCCTTACGTACATGGTGTTGGCTCACACGGCTTGGGAAACAGTACCTCTGAGCTGCCGCCGCAGTCTTGGGCACAGGCAGGGATCGAAGGTCAGTTCATCGAAGCTTCACTTGACCATCCTGACTGAACAGAAAGCTTATTTCGAACACGTGCACATTTTTTACCCACTTTTGGATAAAAAAACTTCTCGAGAATATTGGGATCAACTATACGCCGGGCGAATAAGCGATCCAACTCCATTGGATATTGCGATCCTGCACCTTGTCGCTGCTATTGGACTCCTATTTGGTGTCAAAGCGGACTCGGCTTCAACGCCAGCCATTGCAATGTCCGAAAAGCTATATCAGACAGCCTGGGCGTCTCTCCACGAGACCCTGGTTTCGATCGGGCTACAGCCTGCCCAGGCCTTAATTCTTCATGTAACTCCCTTTTTGGTTTCAGTCTGCAGCGGCTGACATTGCAAGGTCATCTACCATATGTATGCTGGCAGGAGTAGCAAAGCTTGGTCGTTATGTGGCATGGCCGTACGCACTGCTCAGGCTCTGGGACTTCATAGAATCCTGCCAGTAGAATGTGGCTATACGCTGGAGCAGATACGTTTGCGCTCCCAAATTTGGTGGGTCGCTTTTAGTCTTGATGCGTAAGTATGTTCCCGCCACGTGCTCTGTGTCTGATCGTAATTCGCGAGTAGCATTCTCTCTATGGTGGAAGGCAGGCCTCCAGCTGTGGTCGAGTTTACATGCGATGCTCGCCCTATAACGGCCAACTGGCACAGCGACGATCCATACACCTCCAACCTGTTCCTCTGGAAAGTTGGGCTCGCGCGGATCGAGAACCGGTTGTGTTCGGTGCTCAGTCGTTGCGATACACCTCACGCCCGGCGCTCCGCCTTGGGTGAAATTGAGCAATGCCTGACCGAGTGGCGAGTGGACATGCCTGTTGGATGCCGACCGAGCCAGGAGATGCATCCGTGTTCCACGGAGTACTCACTGGTGGCTTCCCTTCACCTCGAATATTTCAGTTTATCACGCGCTCTCTACTGGTCATGCATGACCTGTGTTCCTGCACAAGACGAAGGCATCCACGCAGACCGGACAACAAGCCAACTGCGGCGCTATGGCAGGGAGTACATTTTATGCCTAGGATCAGCGAGAGCATTTGTCAGAACATTGAATAGGTCCGTGTACGTCTCTAATGTCCCGCGTTACAATCTAATAGCCATATAGTGCCGTTGAAAATGAGGAAGAAGGAAGAATCTTTCCGTTGAGGTACGATTTGCCCCAGGGTGAAGGCATTTGCATACTGACGTGATGAAGTTTCCCACCAGACCAGTATGCGGCGGCCCTCGCCATCCTCTACCGCAATATATGCCGCAATCCTAAGCACGTGGCAACCAGGGTGGATCTAGAATATTTTCGCGCGTGCAAACTGCATCTCGAACGAGATGTCTATCCAGGATACATAGTAGCGTTGTTTGGAGACCTGTTGAACGACATGTTGTGTTCCATCGAGAAGCTATTGGCTCGTCCTTAAAAGAGCCGTTTGCAACTCGCCAGAGCCGAAATCGACGAAGCAGCCCGCTGGGCATGTAGCCTTAAAGACCCTCTTGCAGAGCGGCATACTTGGTCCCTATGTAAAATAGAGGGTTTGGTAGCGGATATGTAATGCTTGTATCGAACGAACACAGGATACGATGAACGTTCCACCACACTGACTACGAGTCCCCAAGATCCTAGCAGTAAGGCACTGAACAAATCACGAGTTCGGCTCTCAAATACTCTCTTTGAGGACGTCAAGTCTCAGAAATTGAAGTCAGCAACCGATTTAGGGTACCGCGGGCGCATGTCGACTTTCCACGGGTAAACCAGTTTTGCCGGTGTGTCCGGCACGGGCGGGTAGGCCCACCATTTCACAAACAATCCGGGTTGCACTTCGGGGCTACTAACCTGGGTACCCCGCCAAATGCCGCCGTAGTCTCGGGTATAAGATAATAACATCTCCAAGACCGACTTCTGCTCCTGCAATCCAGCAAACGATCTCTCAAATTCCACAAGTACTTCGTTCACATCCGATCATTGTCATCGTCGTCATGGTTCAAGTCCTTCCCCCAGCCAAGCTAGCGCATGTCGTGCTTCGCTCAAATAACTACGAACCGATGATCGAATTCTACGTTAAATTTCTCGGTGCCAGGATCTCACAGAAGGGTCCAGTGGCAGCCTTTCTGACGTACGATGAAGAGCACCATCGCATCGCCATTATCAACATGCCACACCTTAGCCCAAGAGTCGGGTCAAGCAACGGGCTCGAGCACGTCGCTTTTACCTACAACACTCTCGGAGATCTCGTCACCGCATACAAACAGCGCCTGGAGCTCGGCATCAAGCCCGTCTGGACGGTCAACCACGGTGCAACAATGTCCTTCTACTACCAAGATCCGGATGGCAACAAACTGGAACAGCAGGTCAACACGATGACTCCTGAAGAAGCAGACGAATTCATGCGCACGGAGGAATTTACCGTCAATCCACTGGGCGTTGATGTCGACCCGGAAGAGCTTATCTCGCGACTTGAGGCTGGAGAGGACGAGAAGACTCTCCTGAAGAGACCAGATGAAGGGCCACGAGAGTTATCTACGTTGCCGTTAGCTATGATTAATTAGAATGGCTAGGAACAACACAGAATTATGTAACATGTAGTTATGTAATGAGGGTTCGGGTTACCATTTTAATGGTTAACCTAAGTTAAAGCGTTATTTACTTTGTCTCAAATTAGCCTTCATTGCGACCGCGTCGACTGCTACCCGGGGCAGGAGTGAGAATGATAAACTAGCCTTCTCTAACCTCTCTTATTTGTGGATTCTGGTGTGTATACTATACATTATTTCTATCGACGGCCGGGTATAGATATCCACCTGTTAGATTTTTGGCCTGGTTGCTATCTCTCGTTCAGCTGTTCTTGGTATTTAGCCACGGAAGCACGACGAGCCTCGGGGCGCAGGTCACCAACCACACCAACCTCGCTCTAACTAAGATGTGCACTAAATTGTCTCCATAAATATAGAATGCAGCTATGCGCATATAAACTGCAGAAGCTAGTAATCTAGAACAAGACATAGTTCAAGTGTGCAAGTCTTTGTAGCCTTGCTCCGAGTTATCACGTTCTCTCACCAACATCGCATATTCAAAACACCATGAGCCTCCTACAAGCCACTACCAGCCTCATCGTCGGCGGAGGACCCGTTGGTCTCACAACTGCTCTACTGCTCGCGCGTCAGGGCTTTTCCGCTGTCGTCCTCGAGAAATATCCCAAGAGGCTCAGTCAGCCGAAAGCTCATGTCTTCAACCCTCGCACCATGGAGATCTTCCGTCAACTCGGAGTGGATACAACCCGGTTGAGGGCAGAGGTGCACTCCGAGCGAACCCAAATCCACTTCTGCACCTCAATTTCGGGCACACAGTTCGGCACGATCGAAGCCGAGTTGGGTTCAGAACACTGCCCGGAATCCTTCCTCAACATCTCGCAGCCTAAGGTGGAAAACTATCTTATGGAGATGGCTTCAAAGACTGAACTCATTACCCTCCTGAAAGGCCACGAGTGGCTTTCCTGCTCTGAGGACGAAGACGGAGCCATTGTCTCCAGCGTTCGAATCAGAGAGTCTGGTGAGGAAAGAACAATCACTAGCAAGTACCTTGTCGGATGCGACGGATCGCACTCAAAAGCCAGAGAGGTATTGGACATTCCGTTCGAGCCACTCGACAATCAGCCAGAAATCCCCATCCACTGCGTATCCGCTCACTTCCTTGCCGATCTCACTCATTTACCCGAGGGTATCTTGTGGTTCATCCTTAACCCTGGGTCCGGTTTCAGTACTTTCATCGCATACGACAAAGCGAAAGAATGGGTATACGCGATTACGTATGACCCTGAAGTCAATCCGACAGATTCGTGGGCGGAGGAAGTTGTAAGGAAGAGGCTGGAAGAGGCAATGGGCCAGAAAATCGATTACGAACTTCAGAGCATCCTACCGTGGACGACCTACCCGAAGATAGCCAAGACTTACCGATCAAACAAGGTGAAAAACGCTTTCCTTGCCGGTGATGCCGCACACGCCTTCCCGCCCACGGGTGGCCTCGGGGTGAACACTGGCATTGCTGACGCTCAAAATCTTGCCTGGAAGATCAAAGCGGTGGAGGAAGGATGGGCAAGTCATTCCTTCCTCGACACAGTCACTGCAGAGAGAAAGCCCATCGCCGATGCAAACTCTCGTCAGAGCAAACTCAACGAAGAGATGATGGTTGCCACCGTTGGCAAAATCTTCCGCAACCTCGGCGAAAGTGGAAGTTCCGAGCAGCTGATCCAGGATCCGCAAAAGAAGAAATTGGTCGAGGAAGCTATAGCGGACAACAGTGCCCATTTCAGTTCTCTGAATTTGCAGATTGGGTATGCTTACGGTACGCCTCCTCTGTCACGGGCACCTCATGATTATCGCAGAGAGAATGTGCCAGGCGTTCGATTACCACATGCTTGGATCGAGGCCAACGGCGTGAGGCAAACCACTTTGGACCTGGTCGACGGGTCCGGCTTTGTTCTCTTGACCAGCGACGGGTTTTCTGGTGAATCAGCGGTAAATGGTAGTGGCAAGAACGGGCCTGTTCCTATCTGCACATACGAACTAGGGAAGGATTTTGTAACTGATGACAAAGCATGGGGGGAATTGATGGGATTACATGAAAAGGGGGCCGGCGTGGTTGTAAGGCCCGACCAACATATTATTGGGTCAGTCAAGTCCTTCCAGGAGGCCAGGGATCTTCTAGAGCACTATCTGGAGAGGTAGAGCCTCGATTGTGTGGCTATTACATTCCTTGTTTTGCCTAATCTGGTACAGTGACTTTGGGAGTTGCATTGAGTGTGACATACGACGATACGTGTCCTGGTGAGCTCACCTTAGATCTTGATGCTATTCGGCCAGCCCTATCAGCCCAATCAATCAGACTGGCAACCGCCTTTTCCGAGTATGGTCTCACATGCCACAACGAACTGGAGTCCGATCCGCTTCGAATTTATCTGACTGCACATCAACCTTGCACTGGACATAGACACTCCCAGCATTTCTCGTGATATGTCCCCTTTTCGGCCTCGTATAATTGTCGGCACTAGCGACGAGCGTGTCAGCACGAATTTGTCCTCTGAAGGTTATCATCCCGCTGACGCTTGAAAGACCCAGGTACTCGCTGGCCGGGATCAATTTTCGCCGATCGATAAAGTGAATGGTGACGGTGCCGAGTCCCAATCACCAGTTCCACCGGCCCACGGAATTACTCGGTTAGTGTGCTAGTCCCGTGGGTCACCAAGGATGAAATCGCGGATGGGTCGGATGAGCAAATGCGCACGATTGTAAAGGGTGGCGGGGTATCACCCGCTCCCGGATCATTTAAGAAACCCGCGCATGGGAAACGCCTGTACAAAATCTTAGGAAGCAATGCAAGGCCCTAAGCGAAGCGCATCCATGGATAAACTACATTTGGCAGACGAACCAGACTCGGATGAACGACAAGCATGTATCCGAGTTGCCAAACCCAAATGCTTTGCACAGTGGGGCGAAGCTTACCCTTCAATACCTAAGGTGGCTATTGTTTGCACATTAATGAGCAGTGCGTGGTCCGCTATTGCTCTTTCTGCATGTGCACTGTTCGCAGTATACAACAAGCTTGTCAATATGGGATACAACACTGCGGATGCCCGATGGCCGACTAGTGTCACTATTTCAGAACTGAACAAGGCCAGAATTGATACTTTCATTAATCTCCTCGACACCAACAGTCCGGAAGTAGGAGACCGTTTAGCGGAAGAGATTTTCACGGGAGAAGGTGTGATGAGCGGCCTAGCCGGGCCAGTAAAAGGCACAGGTATGCCGACATGAACGAATGTTCAACCTACTTCCTGTTGCTAGTTCAGAGCTTTGGCTAATTAGGTCCTTTCGCCCTACCCTACAGCGTTACGAAGATCTCGCGAGAGCGCATGGGCAGTAGTCTCCAAGCGGCGTCACAGGGTCATCAGTGTCTATGCGCATGACAAAAACGGGTTGGATTTAGTACTTCACGCTGAAGCCATGAACGGGCTGGTCAACGGTGCTGAAGTCGGAGGACAATTTTTGACCAAGCTCCAGTTCGCTCCAAGCCCACATGCTGATGGAGCTCACCAACTCAGCTTCTATGAAGTTTACGCGGTATGCAAGAAACACGCATTACTTCTGTCGTCTGATGCTTGAGTTTAGGGCTGGCAAGCTAATTACCAACCAATTAGGACTTTGGGTCTTTACAAAAACAAACCGCAGAGGCATTGCAGAAGAAGTAGTTTTTACGAGCAAAATTTCGGTGCCCAAGTTTACATGCTCAGACCGTACTGCGATTCATCTTCCTCCGTGTGGTCCTTTTCAATAGAATTATGTTATCAATTTATTACAAGAATCTGTTGTGGCTCGGTCCTACCGTGTGTAGTGACCTCTGTGGCCCTCAGGTCATTTGCACAAGCCCTGGGCGTGAGTCAATAGGCACAGCATTTTCAACCGGCCTGGCTACTAGGTCGAATACACATTGAGCTGACATGAAATGCATAGTCAAGCCTAAAATTACATCAAATAAGCGTCCATTGGCCTGCATTCATATCTGCTGATGGCCGTAGGCCCCTTTCCTACTGACTGGGACATTTGTCGTGCTCAAGGCTTTCTCGTATGACAACGAATTGGACATCAGGCCCTATACTTGGTTTTTTCAACTGTGTTGATGCCGTGAGTTATCATTTACACGAAGACACTATCGCACTTCACTTGGTATGGCAAAGAAATGAATTTTGTGAGTTTTCACTCCATGCCCAACAAATTCTCAGCAGCAAATCACCACACATAGGTACAGTTCCATCGAAAGGACTAAGAACTAGAAAAAAGAGTTGGCTAAGGCAATATACGAGCTATAGTACCAGACATGAGGTCAACCCCTCCGCGATCAGCTCTCCGCGCTGTGCAAGACTCCGTCACTTCTCGAAAACATGTTTGTTCCTGATCTTCCCGATTCCTGTGATCTCAACCTCCACCACGTCGCCATCCTTCACAAAGCCTGGTGGTTTCATAAAGAAAGCAACGCCGCTCGGGGTGCCAGTCATGATGACCGTGCCGCTTTCTAATGTCCGTCCACGACTCAAGAATGTGACCATCTCCGAGACGTCGAAAATAAGGTCGATTTCACTCTTCTGCCGCTCCTCGCGATTGACTCGAGTTGTGATAGTCTGCTTGCTCAGATTGGGGAGCTTAGATGTCGGAACTATCACTGGTCCGATGGGCGCAAATTTGTCGAAGGATTTAGCGTAGCCAGCTTGCTGCCCAGATCGCTCGGGCATCTGCCACCATCGAGAAGAGACGTCGTTGCCGACTGTGTAACCCAAAACATAATCAAGAGGATCCTCTGAGTTTGACAGGTTCTTCGCATCCTTGCCTATGATGACGCAGAGTTCACCCTAATCGTGACGTTCAGCATCAGAATTGCGGTACCGTTGTGTTGCTCACCTCGTAGTCCAAGAGTTGTGCCTCCTTGTGGATCGGGATATCGTCTTCGGGTCCAGCAAGTGCTCCTGTGTTGTTTAAGTATATGACGTGAGACGTGCAAGGAAGTGTTGAGCCAGACCTGAGGGCTTGTTGAATAAGACAGGATACTGGGGCAAATCTGTCTGCGTATGTGTAAGTGCATCTCGGCCGGAGCCGCTGTGGATCTTGCTGGCTTTACTTTGTTCTCCCCAACGTGTGTCTTGTAGTTCATCCCAACGCCTATGAAGATTGGAACGTGCGGAAGTGGAGCTAGAACCTGTAAAAAATTGTAAGAATGCTGTAAGCTGTTGAAAAGTTGCAAAAGTATACCTTGGCAATGACGTCCTGCCTGGCGGTCCGTTGGAATGAAGCTCCCCATGGAGTGTCGCCTTCAAAGACATCTACCCGTGTACCAACAAAAGAATCTGGCGTTCCGACGTTGTCGGGAACATCTCCGTACATTACCTGGCCGCTTTCGTTCTCGAAGCGCACGAGACGATTGAATGACGGCATGTTGGAAAAGTGAGTGGAAAGCCGGGTTCAACAGCAATTATTTGACAAGCGATGGTCCATGCATCTATGTAAGGTGCACTGCTGTCCTTGGTGTTGACACTTGAGCAAGGCTGACCATGTCGCGTTGGGTCACTGTCGGTAGCAGAAGCTCACACATTCCAAGATCCGTGGTTGAATACAAGTATACCCGGGGGTAACCTCGGGGCTTTGGAAGCGGGATTCAGTGGATGATTAGCACACCTAGCGATCTGGAGCGAGGAGCGCTCCGTGAACGTACTAGTAACCCATAAATTGGGGAAGATGTGCAGTGCC
This sequence comes from Lentithecium fluviatile CBS 122367, assembly GCA_010405425.1. NCBI lineage: Eukaryota > Fungi > Ascomycota > Dothideomycetes > Pleosporales > Lentitheciaceae > Lentithecium > Lentithecium fluviatile. Next base: position 2,294,638 of record MU005570.1, read on the forward strand.
CAGTCACCAAGCACTTTCTCTTCGTTGTAGAATACTCAGATGTAGCGGAACATGTTGTTTTTCACACTCCGCTTCATCGATACCGGTTGCCCGTCTTCATACTCGACGCCAGATTCTCCTCCATCGCCAGAGAGCCCTTGCATTTTCAGCTGAAGTTCTTTGTCGAGCTCGGCTTGTGTCTTCTTTTTCTTGCGTTGCTGTTCTTCTGAAGGCTTGGCGGACGCGGTCTAAGCATGTGAGCCTAGCTCTATGATAATCTGCATCACACTCTTACTGAAGGTTCATCTTGTGAATTCTGAGTGACGTGGGCAACGTTTGACGCATAACATTGCGACAATGCCGATCCCGGTGATGTCGTTCTGCTCATGCATCGTGAGAGTGATGTGACACGCCTTGTAACTTGGCATGATAGAGACATTTCGGTGAGTTAGTTGGAGTGTCAAGGATTCATTGTGCAGGCTTTGCGAAGAGTATTGCGAAGAGGAGTGATGAGCAGTGACGTCGAAGTGAAGTGACTGTCACTCCTGGTGCTAAGATGACTAAGCACGGTCGCGCTAAGGACCTCCGAAACTCACCAAGTCTTCTTAACGCTCTGCGTTAAACACGCGCGACCAACGACCCAAACCCACTGCAACCCGTCGCGCAGCCCTACCCCAAACACGCATCGGCTATCCGGACACGTTGACTCGTTCTCACGATGGTCGTCACAAAGGTGGGACAGTGGTCGAACGTGGAGGATGAAGTCCTCAAGGCCGCCATTTCGAAATATGGCCTCAACCAGTGGGCGCGATGCGCCTCTCTTCTCGCAAAGAAGACGGCAAAGCAATGCAAAGCGCGATGGAATGAGTGGCTGGATCCGTCCATCAAGAAGACGGAATGGTCGAGGGAGGACGACGAGAAGTTGTTGACCATGGCAAAGCTGCTACCAACGCAATGGCGCACGATAGCTCCCATCGTCGGCCGAACTGCGACACAATGCCTGGAGCGATATCAGAAGCTGCTGGACGAGCAAGAAGCCAAGGAGAGCGGCGAACTTGGGCTTGCTGGGCCTGATGGTGGAGAGACAGCGGCGCCTACTGCTGAGGATGTGCGTCGGTTGCGCCCCGGCGAAGTCGACGCCTACGCCGAAAGCCGACCCGCTCGACCCGATGCTATCGATATGGACGAGGAGGACAAGGAGATGCTATCAGAAGCACGTGCGCGTCTCGCCAACGTGAGCGGAAAGAAGGCGAAGCGGAAGGCCCGTGAGAGGCAGCTCGAGGAGTCTCGGAGACTTGCACTGCTTCAAAAGCGACGCGAGTTGAAGGCTGCGGGAATCAACATCAAAATCACCCCCAAGAAGGGTAACCACATCGACTACAACGCGGACGTGCCCTTGGAGAAGGAGGTACCGGCGGGCTTCTACGACACGCTTGAGGAATTGGACCGAAACGAGCGTCAACGAGAGGCCTTCGACCCGCGGAAACAACAGCTCGCAAACAAGCGCAAAGCCGATCAACAGGATGATCAAGGTGACAACAAACGCAAGAAGAACGACAATAAGCCCGGGGGTATCAGCTCGTCGTACGCGAAGGCCGCCCAAGCGCAGAAGATCCGAGAGGCAGAACGGAGCAGCAAGCGACGAAGCCTCACGCTACCCGCGCCTCAGGTTGGAGACGCCGAGCTAGAAGATATCATCAAGATGGGCTTGAATGGAGAGCGGGCGGTCATAGGCATCGGCGGCGACAATGTTGCAACACAGGGTCTGTTGGGCAACTATACTAGCTTGACAGGAAACACTCCGATCCGTACGCCCATGGCACCAAAAGAAGATGACTTGATCGCAAACGAAATCCGCAATGCGCGCCTCAGAACTGAAACACAATCGGCGCTTTTGGGAGGTGATAATCCCGACCTCGTCGAAGACGATGCGCCGTCAGCTCTACCGAGTTCAGGTCCCCGACATCAGATCGTTACGCCGAACCCGTTAGCTACTCCCTTCCGACAAGCCAATGGAGCTGGCGCCACACCCATGCGTCAAGGTCCTGGAGCCACGCCGATGAGAACACCCAGAGATACCCTTCACTTGAACCAGGAGAATGGCATTCAGCTCGTAGGGCAGACGCCACGAGACACTCGGCTACGCGAGAACGCGAAGAAGCAGGATCTAAGGAGCAAGCTATCTGCTCTCCCGAAACCGAAGGAGACTAGCTGGGAATTTGAGCTCCCCGAGGAGCGGGAAGATGTTATGGAGGTTGAGATCAGCGAGGAAGATGCTGCCGAGCTCGACCGCCGGAACAAAGCGCTACAGGAAGCTGCTGAGCGTGCAGAATTTGCCCGCCAGACCCAAGTCATCCAGAAATCTCTTCCTAGACCATCGGTCGTCGATGTGGAGGCGATGCTACAAAGGGCGCTGGATCTCGCAGATCCTATTGAGCGCGAGGTCGAAACGGAAGCCGCTCTTCTGATCGCTAACGACATCAAACGGTTTGGAGGTGGCAAGGTAACCGGCACCTTGAGGCCTCTCGAGAAGCTCAGCGACGACGCACTGCGAGCGGCGAAGATGGAGCTTGCCCTTGAGCTGTCCATGAACAGTGATAAGGACAAGAAGAAGTTCAGCGAGGAGTTTGGGACAGCATGGACAAATCTCCACGGCTCGTCGACGCTACCTGGGCTAGACGGCTACGAGGAGGACGAGATCGATGAGCACCAGTTGACGGTCGAAGCATTCAACAATGCCCAGGACAAGATCATCGAGACCGCGCAAGAGGCGAACAAGATCGAGAAGAAGCTCACAACACACCACGGCGGCTATACGAAGCGGTCCACTCTGCTGCGCCAAAAGATCATCGATGCGTCGCTGGCGCTTGACAAGGCCAAGATGGATCTGGACTCTACGCGGACGATGCAATACTCGGAGCAGGCTGCCGTTGGCCGGCGACTTGGAGGCCTGCGCGAGGAGGTGTCCTTTGTTAGCAAGAGGGAGCGCGAGACGCAGGAGCTGTATCGGACGCGGAAGGACGAGCTGGACAGCCTCCAGGTACCTGTGAATGGAGTCCACTGAGAGCATGACGAGACTTGGCCGTCTTTTCATCGCTTTGTATTCATAGTTGGCATTGCGCAAATTGGCAATAGGGCTGCATCGGCCGGAGTCATTAGTCGGGGTTCGGCAGCATTAGTCGCTAGATACCAAGGCCTTGGCCTGCAAGATATAACATGGAGTCATTCCCTACGCAGGCTTACAACTCCCCTTGACAAGTGTTGTGTGGACGGCTTATCCTTCTTGTCTGGATTGTCTCGATTGGATGTGTAGGAGTCAACGACCGGCTCCGCAGCCAGATACCAAGGATTTGGGACTATAGCCGGTATCAACGGCCCAGCTTTCCCCGTCGTATGCGCGTGTGCCTGACCCCGCCACAGCGAGCGAAACGTGGAGTCCCACATTGCCGGGAGCAGGAGCTGCTGCGAGTGCTTGTCCACCCACGGCCGAGACTGCGAAGCTCGGACGACTTACACCGGGCCCGTGTGACGTAAACTGCCTCCCCCGAGGGTTCACCCGTCGGTCATGGTCTGTTTTTGATCAATGCACGGCACGCCGCCGCAATGTCAGGATTTAGCGACAACCGCCTAGTCGACAGGGAACCGTCTTCGGACAGCGGCCAGTCGAGCATTCCTCCACAGGCACTTTCACCTGGCAGTCGCACAAACAGCGCCATTGCCATTCCCTCTGCTAGCCCTCGGAACGGTCCCGAAGAAGCCCGCCCGCTGCCCTCCCACCACATGCGATAACAAAATCCGGTGCCATGGGGCGCTCCGCGCGAAAACGTATCTCGTATGGTGGGTTCTTGTCTCTCTACGCTTCCGTCTGCCCTATGCAATGCGACTGAGCTGACGCGCGCCGCGCAGTGCTGCCACTCGCAAACTCAGCGGGAGGCCACCGGCTGGGCGTGAACGGCTTGGCCGTCGATCCAACGAATGCCATTCTGTAAGCTCCTGCAGCGCTCTCCAGCTGCTGTGAAGACTAACGCGGCGCAGCTACTCGGGCGGCCGCGACGGCGTGATATGCGCCTGGGACCTTCACCTCGATCTCCGGCCTAAGGGCGAGGAGCGCAATCCCTTCGCCGATTCGAGCGCGCCGAACTACAAGGCGCCGCCGACGCAGTTCCGCCAGCAGGTGCAGGCGCACACGCACTGGATCAACGACATCGCCCTCGCGCAGAACAACCAAGCCCTCGTATCCGCATCCTCAGACATCACCGTCAAAGTCTGGCGTCCTGCCGCCGAAGATGTCCTCCCTCCACAGACCATTGGCCTCCATACCGACTACGTAAAGCGCGTAGCTTCGCCCGGCCCGCTCGAGAATTGGGTTGCATCAGGCGGGTTGGATCACAAGATTAGTCTGTGGGACCTCAACGGGACCGGACAGAAACTGCAGATCGCCGTGGGCGAGGACGAGAACACCGCCAAGGGCTCTGTATATGCCCTTGCTGCCAGTCCATCCATAATAGCGAGTGGTGGTCCGGAGAGCATTGTCCGCGTCTGGGATCCCAGAACCGGGAAGCGCATCACCAAGTTTGTTGGACACACGGACAATGTGCGGGACGTCCTCATTACGCAGGACGGAGACACCATCATGACGGCGTCGTCGGACCAAACTGTCAAGGTGTGGTCAATGACAGCCGGCCGATGCATGTACACTTTGACTATGCACAACGACAGCGTATGGTCCTTGTACTCGGACGACGCCCAGCTCTCGGTGTTCTACTCGGCCGATCGATCAGGAATTGTAGCGAAGAGCGACGTGCGCAATTGCTCGGAGATGGACGAGGGTGTCTCGGTGGCAGTGTGTCAGGAGCATGAGGGCGTCAACAAAGTGATTGCTGCAGGAGATCATGTCTGGACTGCAACGTCGAGCTCGAGCATAAACAGATGGAACGATGTGGAAACGGCCGCTGAGGTGGCGTTGCCAGAGTCTTACAGGTGGCATAGAGCGAGCGTGGCTACCACGCGGTCACGATATCCATCCCCACCGGCCTCTACATCACCCCCCCTCAATGGAGTCGCGCCCAAAATACCTTTCAAAGCCCTGCTGCGGATGTCGAATACCGCGCCCTTCCCGCAGTTGCTCATGAAAGACTCCGATTCCTCCACGTTATACTCCGTACCAGGCGCGCGTAAACCGTCTGACGTCTTGACCATAACGGACCCAAACACTGTTGTTCCGTGTCGAAATCTCCCTGACTTCTCTATCGAAGGGCAGAATGGGCTCATCAAGCACCATCTCCTCAACGATCGAAGAAGGGTGCTCACTCTTGATACTGCGGGAGAAGTCATACTTTGGGATCTGTTGGCGGTATGTCTTCCCTGTTGATTGTTTGGATGATCTCTAACAAGGACCCAGTGCGCCCCCATCAAATCGTTCGGCAAGCGACATCTCGAAGACGTTGTACCTGAGGTTAATACGAGGGAAACTGTGTCACATTGGTGCACAGTAGATACTAGAACAGGAAGCCTGACCTGCGTGCTTGAAGAGATCTATTGCTTCGACGCCGAAGTCTACGCCGACGAACTACAGCTGGAGGATAAGATCGATTTCCGCGAAGATCAAAGAATAAACCTCGGCAAGTGGATATTGCGATATCTATTCTCTAACCTTATTGATGAGGAGATCAAGCGAGACACAGCGTTTCGCGAAAATCTGCTCCAGGAAAAGCAGGCCGCAAGCCGAGCCAATCCCCCCAGCAGCATCCAGATCCCGGAGACACATCTCAATGGCTGGAAGGATGCTCTCTCAGGGCCTACTTCGGGCTCTACGATTCGAGCTCCCAACGGCTTCCACCTCCCCGTCACCACTCCTGGCATGGCCATCGGACTCGCTACTCCAGGCATTGGTCCGCAAAGCGCGGGCCACGGTTCCCATCACAATCCACTGCTTACTCCTACTACCGAAGAAGGTGCACAACTAGAAAAGACAACAACACAACGGAGCTCTACCCATGAACAGTCTGACTACTTCTCAGCAACGCCCACGACTAGTGGCAAGTCGAACGGCTCTGCAGAAGGCTCAGATTCGGCACCAGAGGCCCTACCGCAGTCACCAGCTGAGGAAACGGCGACCACGCAAAAGAAGAGTAAGACTCTCTTTTCGAAAAAGTTCAACATGAATTTCAATATGAAAAAGTTTGGCACGTCATCTTCACAACCTGAAGTTGCCAAGCCGGCGGCCACGGACGAAAAGTCGGAAGACAGCGACTCGCATTCTACCAAGACAGATGAGAAGGTCATCGAAGACAACTTCTCGGGTGCCCTCCAAAAGCTCCGGCAGACGTACGAGGAACAGCTAAAGCTAGGCGCACAGAAACTAGAGACCCGGATAACACCAAGCCTACCGAACGAGACACCTGTGTTGAAGCCCCCTGCGTCAACGACTATTCTTATCCAAGAGGATCGACCGGACTCGGGTGGAGTGGCGGATCTATTCGAAGGCAAAGTTGGTTCCTTGGGCCAACAAGCTGATCTCATAGAGAAAGTCGCGCCCATTTGGCTCGCCGATGTTCTTCTTCGGGTATGTCTATTCGCTCTTCTTCCACCCTTCTTTACCCAAGCCGCCTCTCACGCCTTGTGGCCATCGCTGACAATCATCTCGCAGAACCAAATCCCCATCAAAGACATAGTCAAAGTCTCCTTCATCCTAGAACCTTATCAAAATCTGCTTCCCAGCATATCATCCGACGGGTACATCCCCCTGCTCCCTCGCCCAGAAAAGGTGCAACGCGACGCTAATACGGCCTTAAGCAACAACCGCCTCAATGCGAACCGTATGCTGCGCGCTCGCAAGATCTTGGCATATGTGGCGGAGCGCATCGAGCCGCAGCCGACTAAGGAGGAGGTTGAGGCGGGAGAGGTGCTGAAGCATGAGGAGTATCTGGAGCTTTATTGCCAGAATCAGGTATGCTTGACCGAATGAGATGAAGAAGGAGAGAGATGCTGATTGCGTGATAGCTTATTGCTCCGACTATGACTCTAGCGTCTATTCGTGCGCACATCTGGCGTGGCGGCGGCGACGTTCTGCTGTACTACAAAGCCAATGGCCGCAAAGAGATCAAGTCCTTGCCCGTGTTCACTGGAGGTCCTCTTCTAGGTCCTGGTAGCTCCGGCGTCTCGGAAGGCAAAGCCTCGTCTGAAGCCGGGAGAAGCAGCCAGCAGAGCTCGAGGGGCATCATAGAGGGCAAAGCCGCCTAATGCTGCGGCAATGACGTTCTACTCGCATCGCATTCTTGACGAGGTGGAACGAGTGCTTTTTTGGTACATTGTATATAGTCCGTCGCTGGCTGTTGGATGATGATGTTGCTGCCTCGCGCATACCCCAGCATCGTGGACGTTTCACGAGCCTGGGCTTGGGTAGTCTTTTTGTATTGCTATGATACAACAGGAGTCGTGTCGTTGGATCCGTCTATGCGTCCCGCCGTATATCTATCTACTCATACACATCCCAATCCCTCATCTTCAAGCTTCCTCGACCCCGCCCAGCACATTACTCGCCCACTGGTAGCTCCCCAAAAAGATAGCACCCCCTGCACTAATCCACCCTATCCGGGGCCCTATCCCCGCAAAGAACGCTCGCGGCCCCGATTGCCGCAGTATATCCCGCAGCATAGTAAACATAGGCTGTTTCTCCTTGGCCAGCATCATCCGCGTCTTCAGCACATCGAGCGGAGTCGTTATCCCCGCCGCCACCGCGCCCGCTACACTCCCCAGCAGTCCGCCTTCCAGCCCGGACACCTCCTTCCTTCCCGTTTGGTGGATCCGCCATCGCTTCAGGGCTTCCCACAATGGGAACTGGATTACAGTGAAGGGGACTTCGCGGATGATGGTTATGCTCCACCCGCGGTAGAGTTCGCGCCATACGTGTACGAAGCCGTGCGTATGTCGTTGGTTCAAAATGTATGTAAGTGAAGACAGACTCGACGGATGCTGGCTCGCCTGCGCTCGTTGCTTCACAACCTCGGTCGGCACGCGTACCGCGCAGGCTGCTACCTCCCCCGCGCTCGCGGCTAGCATGTGCACGCCCGCTTCTCGTCCCCTCTTATCTCCATGTCCCGTTTCGACATACGCTTTTCCCTCGACGTTGCGCGCGATGGTCACCGTGGTGGGGGTGAGGTGCCGTTTTAGGGTGTCGTAGGTTATGAAGAAGAGGGCTGCGCCGGGCGCGGATCCAATTAGGGCGCTGCCGACGCCCCGGTAGATGCCGGTGAAGCCGCCGCTGGAGGTGAAGCCGGCGGTGGATTGGAGGCGCGTTTTTAGGGTGTCGAGGGGGAAGAGGGTTAGGTCGACGGTTGTGCCGGCTAGGCCGCCTGCCTGGGAAAGTGTTAGCAATTGCGGGCATTAGAGAGTTTTGCGCTTCGAGGTTGAGAGTTGTTCATCTTATCATTCGGGCTTCGATATTGCGGGCTTATGAATCTCGCAGCTGAAGGAACTGAGCTTCGACATGGAGCTCGCAATGATGTTACCACGCACGCCAGGAGTTCGCAAACTTGGTGCGACTCCAGATGACAATTTAGCAATACGAACGTTAGACTTACTATGAGAGACCGCAGATAGGGCGACTCCACCCAAGCGCGTCCATTCTGCGGCTCCAGGACATGCTGCATGCTGGATTGGAATTGAGTCGGGGCTCAACGCATCATCGGCGCCGACTACTTTCGGTGTTGTTGGTCCGTGCGTCAGCCTTACGACGCAACACTAGCTTAGTGTAGAACTTCCAGTTACAATGGGAGCTACCACTAACACTCACAGCACAGCACCAATTCCCTGTTTTTTGTCAACTTTGGAGGGGAAAGAGGTCACTAACGATGGCTGGAGTAGGGATCCAAGTGAAGGTTTTGAAAAGCACCAGTATCACGGCGGAGGATGTCGTTGGCCGAAGCGCGACCGCGAAGGACGGAAAGAGTGACGATTTTCGGGGGGGAGAGGTTGACGAGGATCGAGGTGATGGATTGGTCCCTTTGGGCGTGAGGGTGTCTATCGGACTAGCAGAAGAGTCTTCACAGAAAGCCTACGAAACGCATGCTGACAGCTCAAATCCCGAGGACGAGGATATGTCTGACGCGGGGACTGAAGTAACCGGTGACGACTCCGGCGATTCTTCAAGCTCGGACGGTAGTGTGGAGAGTATTCTCGAAGCACTCAAGCCCCAGGAGGAGAAGCACGTGAGCTGTATACAAGAAGCGCAGCTCTCGCCAGACGGCAAGTGTATCTTCACCAGAGATTATGAGCGCACCTTCTCCGTCTATGCGGTGGGCTCTGATATCTTCGAAGGACAGATGACCCGACCTTTGAAGCCATGGGCGCGTTTCGTATCTGCGGACCCCATATGGTCATTCGCCGTAGACCCACGGTTCGATGCGAACGACGGAGGCTTCACCACGGTGCTAATAAGCCGACGCGACCAATACATTAGCTTACACAACGCCCTCTGGGATACATCCAGGGACTACTCGGCCGAAGAGGACGCGTCCACAACAGAGCCTGTAAACATATCTTACAAGCGCGCAAGCTACAGGCTAGTCAATCCTCTCACTGAAAAGGTGGATGCGCCGCTCAGCCTCGCATACTCTCGCGATGGTACATCCTTCTATGCTGGCCACCAAGACAGCATCTCCGTCTTCGACATTGAATGTCCCGGATACCCAAAGGGCAAAATTCGAACCATTCCCTCAGCCAGGAGTACGCTTAAAGGTGGAGGTATAGGCTTCAAAGGCCACATTACCAGTCTGGCTCTCTCTCCATCGTCGGCATTGTCTAGGACGGGGGTTCTAGCTGCGGGCGCACGCACACGATTCGTAGGTCTCTACGACCCCAAGCGTTGCGAAGAGATTACGCATATTGAGCTCCCAGGCAAAAACCAGCGCACAAGCATGCCCTGCGCCGGTGTGGAAGGATACAATGGCAACGGTAACTGCGAAGTCCATTGGAGCCCCAACGGCAACTACCTCTACATTGCTGAGCGCGATTCCGACGCCATACTCATATACGATGCGCGTAAATTTTCGCTTGCCCTCGGACGCTGCGCTGGACGCGCTGCACTTACCAAGCAGAGGATGGGCTTCGATGTCTTCAGCTATGGCGGTATGAGTGATGATCACGAGATCTGGGCTGGAGGTGTGGATGGCAAGATCCGCTATTGGAAGAATCCGCACCTGAGAGAGGGAGCGGTTGAGGCGGACGAAGTTATTCAAGCGAGCGATGGACCAGTCACCAGTACGCTTATACATAAGAGTGGAAGCCTGGCGGTTGCGGCGAGTGGGTCGTATGAGTATCCGGGGGTTGATGGTGATGAGATGACAAGGGGGAAGAGGAGAGGCGGCGGACACAATCCAAGGTATACCGAGTGGGGCTGCTTGAGCATTCTGGGTCTGGGAAACTAATGACAGCTGGTCATCACCCAACGAGTATTGGCACTGCTCTCGCGCGGCGACTGTCGGCTAGATGCGTTCGGGAATTTTGGTCCAAGTAGGTAACGAACCTAAACGCCTATCATGAAATTTCGGCATACCGATGAACGATTACGTGCCCCCTAAATACGCAGCGTTTCCTAGACATGAGGTACTGGCACCCTCCTAGATGAGTCTACCAATACCAATATCCAAGCGTGTGTGTTGTCGGCGCCCGGCCTTCGTACTATGGGTGACGAGCGATGAACACCATTCCCTATAGAATTGTACCAAAATGAAGGAAGTTTGTCGGGAAGATCTACGTAGCCCTAGGGAACTAGTAGACCCTTGCGTTCCCGTCGACAGCACGTCATTCACGCTAGTGAAACCCGTGGGCAGGGATTGCGAAATTTGTATTCAAGATATTGCCTTGACAAATACTTCCCCAAACCCAATTCTTCTTCAAACCGTTCCCTGTCCCTCCCTTTTGTATATTGACTACTTTGCACTTCCACTCTGAAATTTAGATCCGCTACAAACTTCGACACAATGGCAACGTGAGCCCCACCATACCCCGCCATCCCTCACCCAAACTGACAAACTCCCCAACAGCAACATCACCTGGCACCCGTCGCTCTCTCGCAGCGAGCGCAACACGTACCGCAAGCAGCGCGGCTTCACAATCTGGTTCACAGGCCTCTCTGCCTCTGGCAAATCCACCATCGCGACTGCGCTGGAGCAGCACTTGCTTCATCTTGGCCTCGCCGCGTACCGCCTGGACGGCGACAATGTGCGCTTCGGCCTCAACAAGGACCTCGGGTTCTCCGAGAAGGATCGGAATGAGAATATTCGGAGGATAGCAGAGGTATGTTGAGAATCCCTTCTGTGAATCTGGTTCTGGGTGGATGGCGGAAGTGGAAGCCGCGAGCACGCAATACGCCGCCCAGCACTCCACATGGATCGCCAGTCAAAAAGCAAACAAACCAACTAACCTTCTCCCCACAAAGGTCGCCAAACTCTTCGCCGACAGCTCCACAATAGCCATAACCTCGTTCATCTCGCCCTACAAAGCCGACCGCGCCGTGGCCCGCGACCTACATGCGCAAACCGCCAACTCCGCCGACGAGCCCCTCGCCTTCATCGAAGTGCACGTCGATATTCCCGTCGAGGTAGCTGAGGCGCGCGACCCCAAGGGTCTCTACAAGAAGGCGCGCGCGGGTGAGATCAAGGAGTTTACGGGCATTAGTGCGCCGTATGAGGCGCCCGAGAACCCGGAGATTAAGATCGAGAGCGATAAGACGAGTGTGGAAGATGCAGTTCGAGCAATAGTGGCGGAGTTGGAGAAGAGGGGGTTGTTAAAGTTACAGGCGGAGGATGGGAGGGGTTTGGAGTATTAGGCGATGGTTGGTGAAGTCAGGGATTTGTGTAGGGGCTTTATGGGACGGTATCATTTGGGTAGAGAAAGGGCTGCGACTATGAATCATGAGAGTTCTGTCTTGCTGATTTGTCGGTCAGGCAAGATTGAAGTCACCAGCTTGCAGTGGTGATCGTTTTCATCGCCGGGCTTATCATTTCGACAAGACTACCCGATTCGGTGGTCTCCACATGGGTCAGGCTTCGCTACCATTTGTGAACGTATTTGCGGGTTTTGATCCAGCTCAACTACTACCCAACATGGCATTTTATAAACGGGGCTTTCATAGCAAGCGCCTAGAGCACCCCATGCGTGCTGCTGCTGACTTTGTCACTCCTCGGAGGTCCGTAATGGCCGTTCTCTACTCCGCACACTCTACCCATGTTTACTTTGTTGTCGCCTTTTAGAGAAAGATTTTGAAAGAGTTGTGTGGAAGCATGGATCCCGGGCTTCAGGCGAAGCTTATGTAGCCGCCGCTTGACGAGAAGACCGAAGAGCCAAACACCGATAAGCGCATCGTCGATTTTTGAATTGTCGTGTCCGAGGTGCTTCCAAGAAGGACATGGCTCGTCTCACGATTGATTTGGAACAGGGCTCGCTCGGCATCAGGTTGATGCCCCAATTCTTTCCTCTTAGAAAATTCCTGCTCATAGCACTCTAGGAAGTCCTTTGAGGAGGTAGAACGGGTCCGAATGACATGGGTGGCAGCTCCGGCGATTTTCACAATCGAGTGAAAAGGAGAGAGAACACGACCATTATGAGAAGGACTTTGAACATTTGGCACTCTCAATATGAGATCATAATTTTGTGGGAGAGAGCCGCACACAACCACATGTGTCGGATAATGAACCATTTCGAGGAAGACGACTCCACATAATGGTAGACGTCCTGGTTTTCGAAGATGGAAAATGGGAGGAGACGTAAGTTTCTCCGGAAACCGATACTCTCTGCAAATATATCGGCGGTAGATACGCACACGCGACATTCGTTTCGATGTATTCGTTTCTTGTAATAAATTGCGGTAATGCTCGGAAAAGGGGAACGAAGCAACATGAATTGGTGCTTGGGTAATTTCGGTCGCCGCCAGACACAGTAGGCGAGTTGAATTGTTTAGTGTCTCAGAAGGGGTCGATCATATTGCGAAGTGGCTGTTTCTTGACATGGAAGCCATAGTGTGTTTTGATCCGAGTTTTAGACAATCTCCATAGTGGCGGGGAGTTGTATTTTGGAAACAAATTATTTCGCGCACTTCGAAGATTGGAAAGAGTTTAGGAGGAGAGATGAGATTTGTATTTCCAGCCACGGCGCCCCCGAGTCATAGTGTGTGCACCAGCGTTGTTTAATAAGCTTTCTCTCCTCCGTAGGAGAACATGAGCCGCCAGAATGTGTAATTTTGCAGGTCGATAAGCCGCTACCTTAGCATTTTTGCGGATCTGACGATCTTAAACTCTGCTTGAGATATTAGGGGTTTATGCCCCTCCTCTATATGAGATTTCTCGACTTGGACGCATGGAGCTCCCATTGCGTATTTTCAAGTTAGAATATTTACCTTTTCAAGGAGAAGTACACTTGCCACCCACTGAACGCAGTTATTTCTTTTTATTTAGGCTCGAAGAAGGACCTCACAACACCGTCGGGGAATTTTTGAGCTCCAAGCCAGACTCCACATAGGCGTTGTTGACGGCAATTTTTATGAGGGAAATGCCCCATGAAAGTCTCAAGAGTTGGTTTTAGTCGTGCACGGGCGGGATGGTCTGTGGAGAGTGGCAATGTTCGGAAAGAGGAGAATTGATATGCTTTGGAATGAGTATTGGTGGTTGATGACGTGTTTCCGTTCCAATCGAAAGCACACCGTGAGAAGTACTCCTGCTTGAAGACACGTTGCTAACTTCCTTCAAAATCTATCAAAATAATTTACAGAGTCGACAAGAGCGCTCTCGTATTCTTTCGGTCTTTTCCAGACATCGGACTCGACGCTCTGAATTGAGTGTCGACGTCTGCCTCCTTTCAACTGGAAGGTTACTGGTTGAAGAAGACTTGGATGCCACAAGGGGACGAAGCGAGTTCTTCATGATGGCCTAATTAGCCATGGCCTCGTTCTATTTCACCGCATGGGGAGACGCAGTCCCAAGTACGACGGCTTCGGTACGGGAATGGAGCAAGAATATCCTGGATATAGACGGAGAGCTTTCAGCAAAGTGAAAGAAGTTCTGGAGAGTGTGAGCGGCTCATACACTCCAGTAAATATTTCTTGCGTTCCAGATTCGTCTCGAACCATTGGAAACCTATCAAATACTATTGACTTCACCTGTATGGACGCACTTCAAAATGGGCCAACAACTTATACTCCCCAGATGGAGCTCTCAATCAGTGTCATCTCCAGACTCCCCAGAACGACGCTAAGGCGGAGTGAGCGGACATGCGTCGGCGTGGGTCGATATAGTGTCGTTAAACAATAGCTGTCCACCCAGATCGAGTTGCGTGGTCGACCGTCCGTCTCCATAACTGCGATATGTCAACACTCTTCTTGACTGGACATTAAGTGACTTGCGAAGCTCACCGATTCCGCTGTTGTTCTCAAAATTTCCTCAACAGGCCTGGACCGAGAAGAAAGGACCTCGTGTTCCGTTTTGTTGTGAGGTTTATTACCTCGTTGTGCCGCAAGTGGGAGAGTGCGTCCTGTAAACTGTGGACCAGCTTGTGCTGGTATATCTACGTCCGATTGCTCAATTTGATTTGCGGGCGAAGGTTTCGTTGCAACAGGTTTCGCTGAAAAGACAGCCCGGGCAGCGATGGCTTCATTCAGGACTCCTTTTACGAAGGGGGTCGGTTTCGGCCCTTCGACGCGAGGGTCCCGGGGTTTTTTACCAGCCATGTTATCTGTATCGAGATCCTGATGTAACTCGGTAATACGATGGAGTAACTTTGTGGACGTTGACCTCCGCTTCTGGTGGGATTGCACGACCAACATCTCGACTGAGATGATGTCAAGTAAATGGTGGAAGTAACTAGTGCAGAGCGGATGTTCATGGAGCTTCTCTAGAAACTGCAGACATGTGAGCTACCCTGTATGGTGTTTGTAATTACGCATATACTTACCTGCGATACGGACTCTTTCACTCGGAAAACATATTGCCCATCATTCGAAAGCTCCACTTCAAAGAAAGCGTCAGATTTGACACCGGTGATGTAGGGCGAAGTTCGTTGGTCACCGAACTTTTCCCTCAAGCGTGGTCCACCAAGCGCCCAGCATACAAATTCGAGGAACACGCAGCCCAATTGCCAAACGTCAGACGACCGAGATATTTTACCGTTCTGCATGTCGAACTCAGGAGGTCGATAACTCGGAGTGACAGCTGCCTCTGAGGCGCGCTTGTTCGATCGGCTTCGCTCCGCGTCATACGAGGAGAGACCGAAATCAGTTAGGACTAGTATGCCTTTCTTGTCGGACGGGCACCTAAACCAGAGAATGTTTTCGGGCTTTATATCCCCATGTCTACCGAATCTGCGTTCCTGATCTTCTTCTGTATTCCGCGGATTATGCAGACTGTCCAGTGCATCAGTCAGTCCCAGTATTTGTTTGGATATCCACCTAACAGATTCAATCTCCAGGCATTCCTTTTCGTGGTCGATGATGGCCCAATTTGATGGCTCACTCCAATACACCTCAAGGTCGCACTCAGCGTAGGGAAACAAGAAGTACTGCTGGCCCTCAAGAGTCCAGGTCATTAGTAGTGTGATCAGGTGCGGATGTATGAAGCCATTGAACCGTTTCATCATGTTCCGTTCGTTCCGAAATGCAAGGTCTTGTTTTTCGGCTCGCGCTCCGTCTAGCTTAGACAGTCGTTTAACTGCAAAGCAATCTCCAGTGATGATCTGAGGAGCCCTTTTAGCTAGAGTCCTGAACGTGGATTCAATACCTTACCGATGGAAGCTTTTGAAACTCGTGACAGTCTGGATGAATGTGTACCTTCAGTATCGTCGAAAATCCGCCCTCTCCTACCACGGCGACTGAACTCCAAGGCATGATTGTTCCGGATGGGAAATCTACGTGCTTGATTGATTTCCTGTCAGGAGCGAAGTCCAGAAAGGGGACGTTGACACAATGTTGCCAACGGAAAAACAGCTCTCGTTCGGATACTTTCCAGTCTCGCAAGAAGTCAAGCCTCCGATGGGGTGCCTGACTCAGAGCAAGCATGAATTTCCAAGTTTCTTCTCCTTCGTATTCGACCAAGGGAAGATCTCGGTCACACACGTTTTCATTGATAAAGTCTCTTATTCGATCTTCTTGCTCCATCAATGCGAGGACGGCGAAGATCTTCAAGTACTCATTCGGAGATCGCTCTGTAGTGGGCAGTATTATATCAGTAACGGGCTCTCCGTTCAAGCGCTGAAGAGCATCAGATATGCGGTCTCTCGTCAAGATTCTGCGCAACAGCTTCTCGGGCCAGAACATCCCCTGACGTGCGTTTGCACGATAGACCGCGCATCTCCTCAAAGTTTCATTCACTGTTTTGTAATCGGCACCTTCTGTCATGTCATCAGGAGCAAATGAAGTGTACGGGGTGAATCCACTGTCGTCGGTTACCCAACCTCTTGGCAGGTCTTCTTCCGGCTTGACCCGTGCCGCGCCATAGAAGGGTACATCCTTGATGCTAGTAGGAATCCCTTTCACGAGCGGAAGGACGGCAGGACTTTCTTTATCAAGAGGAGACAAGGTGATGTCCTCGTCGCCGACCGCAGAGGTCGGTTTGATAGCAAGAGAGAGTGGAAGACCAGTCTCCCGGACCTCGACTAGTTCCTGGTTTTGAGAGGGTGACGTCCGATAAGTGTCTCGAAACGCTTCATTGCTCTTTGTAGCTTGTGCAGTTTCGAAGGATCCATCATAGCTCTGCGGTTTGAAATTAGGTATAAATCCACGCTTCATGATATATGGACAGTTACCTGCGCAAGCGGTTGGAGAAGTCTTGAGAATTCTCGGAGTGGTCTCGTTTGCAACATCAAACACTTTGTCGAAGCCTCGAGGTCCTTCAAAACAACTTCCGCCAGACTGCAGCTCATTAGCTATATTATAAACCTGTCGGTATAGCGCCATGTAATCGACATACTCTTCGTCGTAGCGTGCGTGGTTTTGCAACATGTGCAGACTCCGCAAGTCTTTCAATATCTCATCCATATATGATCGTATAACACCAGAGAGGAATTCTTGATCAAGTTCCACCTTGTCCAAGATGAGGGCGCCTTTGTCTTGCTCAGCGTCTCGATGCGATTCGTAGGAACTTTGTGTCTTTTTGCTAGAGCTCTTTGAAAAGGTAATCTCTTCCTTCCAATGTCGCAAACTCAGAAGCAGGTCATGTAAGCGGACGGCGCTCTGGAAGTTATCAAGTCGGCTCCATGCCCAACCAGTCTCGTCGTTCACCGCTTTCTCGAATTCGCTCAGGACATTGCTGTAGAGATTGTTCAGGGAATCTAGAGGTTCATCGTCCTCCTCATGTTCCATAGAACAAGGCTCCAGAGCCTCCGCGGATCCTTGCAAGGACAGGTCACCAAATTCCTCATCGTGTCTGCTGTAACTAGAGCCCATCGAAATGCGTTACTCTCCAGAGGGTCCGGACCAGGCTCTTAAATGCATACGAAAGATTCGGTCGGGGTGGTGCTGTTAGAAGAACTAGAAGATGTGGGGATTGACACGTCGAGCCGTCTGCTTGAGATCGAAGGTCCCCCGCTCAGCCAAGCGAATGGGGAAACAGACTGATTATGTGATATCGCTCTATGCCCAATAAGATGGTTCCACGATTGCTCGCATGCATATGCAAGAGATAAGGCTGAAAATCCGGTGAAGAGCGTATCGGGCAGGGTCGTTCAACTTCAGCCTCCTTTCTTTTACTACCCAGCTCTAAAAGATTTTGCAACCGTTTTATGAGTACGGCCTGCAATTCTAGCAGCTCATATCATCTATATTGCCCCGGCAACGACATGGCCACCGTTTTAGGTCCGATCGGCTTCTCTTGGGCGGCAATCGGCGTCGTTTTAAATACCGCTCCCGCGATCAAAAAAGCCACAGGAAATTATCGAGAACGCCAACAGCAGATCCACGTGTACAAAATCCGTGTGGCTAGTTACAAAGCGAAGTACGGCGAATGGCAGGCGCAATTTGCAAGGATTGATTTGGGACAAGAGCAAGTCGGTATAAACGCGGCGAGAAATTCGATAAACAACCTCTTTAAAGATCTAGACAAAAAGTTAGCCAATCTTGGCAGAGAAACGTCTAGAGAGGCGGCAGGCAGTACCCGGGCAAAGTGGAAGCAGATCAAGCGAAATGCTGTGGAAGTTGGTCGAGGAATGGGATATGCCGTATTCAACAAGCAAGAGCTGGAGGAAAAGATTGCAAGCCTTGAGAAAGCGATTGATAGCGTCGAGGCCAGGGCAAAAAGTGTGCTTAAACAAAGGAGAGCTGGCCATGATACCAAGGGTCGAACAGAGGACGAACCCCGTCGAGTGCTGGCGGTAAGAAAATTCTTGACAAATCTTAAGAGTTTGGCCGATGACCTGTACTACAAATGCACCGATGAAGCCACAACTCGAAAGTGGGCCCTCGGACTTCGCTCTCCGGATGAACTCAAATCCATCAAACGTTGGAACGGTATCGCCGAGCTTGATATTGATTTGCTCTTCTTCAAATCGGGCGGCCAAGGAGAGCGGGAGTTTTGTTTACGTGTCAGCCATCTGCCGGAGGAAGCACAACCTCCCATACCGTGGCGGGATGTCATCCTTGGCCACAGCGGGAGTCCTCCCAATGTCACGTGTACTGAGCGCTCCTTGAAGCTTAGACGAACAGCATGTCTCGGAAAGCTGTTTCAAGGAGGACACTTTGACAGTTTGGTGGTTGAAAAGACTTGGAAGGAGGACCGTGCCCGACTTATCCATGGACTGACGAACTGGGTGCTTTTCCTTTGGGACACAGAGTGGACCGCAGAGCTCTGCTGTTACGGACTTCAATTGGAGAGAGGCGCTGTGGATCAAGACCCGGTAGAGCAAATGTTCACATCTAAGACGCATAATGGAAGTGACTGCAACCACGCATCATCCCGATTGAGGAACCTGGGACTAGTCATTGCAGAGCTAGTCTTGGCCACTCCACTCCGGTTCAAAAAAGGGTCCGACAACCCAAATCTCGAGCAGATGGTCCGTGGTCGTTGGTCGAGTATCAGTCTGCGGAGGATCCTAGAAGACGTTAGCACCAAGTCAACGTCGACCTCCTTATGTGACGTCGTTGAGTTTTGCTTGACTGATGATTCCGAGCTGGTGGGGGATAAGTTCGAACCGGAATTCCTTTTCAAATGCATCGATGAGGTCTATGAACCGTAAGTGCCGAGGACTTTTATGGGGCTCATCTCCGCTGACTCCTTCCCAGTATACGCAAATGGTACCAAACGGAGCTTGCGGATCCGACCTGGTATGAATCTCTTGCGAGGAGACTAGGACTCGATCTCTCTAACTACGGATGGCTCGAGCTGGCATTCGAGCACCCGCAGACGGAACCGCGATATATCATGCCGGGTAGTTGGCCGGCTGAGGATGAAGAGTGAAGGCCAGAATTGGAGTGAACAGGATGCCGATAAGCTAGTGGCGTTGAGTGGGTTTCACAGCGTGTGTTCCTGGGGCTCCACCTGAAAATAAAGCCCGTTGCTCTGAGACTTTTGTTAGCCCACGAGCGGGATCATGCGTACCGCGAGTACATAAAATCAAAGAATTCATATGTCGTAGCTCTCTCCAGAATTATCTGCAAAAAAATCTGGTAGTGTGCAACACCTGCAGCACCCAATTCTGAAACGTCAATACGGTTCTGTTTGATATCATTGAATATACTACTCGCCATGGTCTCCAGGTATGTTCGCGCACGTATTCCTTGTTCGATAAACTTACGAAAGGACGTTTTTGACATGCTTAAGATACAAGTTCGAGCGAAAGCCTCGCTTACGGAAGGTTGCTTTCATGCCTGTAAGACTCTATTAGCACATTTCCATTTTTGGTGTGGGGCACGGGACCATTCATTGAGTTTCTATCGTAGAGGACCGAGCACGAGACAACCCGTAAGAAGGCACTACACAACACACGATTAAATTATTCACAAAAACAGTACATGACTCGTACTAATCACACATGAAAATTCCAAAAATGTACTCGATATTGCGAGTCGTGTGCACGGGACCATTATCTGCAAAAGGGAAAGGCCTGAGGGGAGTCACCGATGACTTGACTTTCGAGCAGCTCACCTTCATTCAAAACCTTCAAGAAGAGGTTGCACTTCAGAAATCCAATCTGGGAGGCCTGAAGGATGTTTCTATGCATGGGACAGAGATGTATTGGTGCTTCCAAGCGTTTTGTGAAGATTGGCGTGCGGATCAACCCCACTGTGGGCCGATCGACGGATTCACGGAGGACGTCTTGATGTCATTTTGAGTGCCCTTCACCTTCTTCGTACGCTTCACTAGCATGAATGATGGCCATGTCGTCGATGAAGGCCATATCGCCTCTGTCCATAGGCAAAGCAACCGCATTGGACGCGGCTATGAATTGCAGAGCGTCGATCGCATCAAGCTGAGGCTGCGTTAGTGGGCCTAGAGAACAATAGCGCTTGCAAGACTTACGTGTCCAAAACCCATGTCTCCGCCAAGGTCTTAAAAACCTCCCGCCTTCTCTTCACCAATTCATTGTGGACCTGCCAGAAGCTCGAAAGAAGAGTTCTGCCACCCTTTGCAGCCGTGCTGATTTAATACAGACCCATGAGCTCGCAATTGTCTGTATGGAAAGACTGTAACGCATCGGATATGAATCTAGGCTTCTGGAGGAGTCTTTCTGACCACAACCGCATTCGTGAACGCCGGAGCGGGATTTTGCGCTCCGCATTGTCACCAGGTTTCATGTTGAGGATACGTCCTTCGCAGAACTATGTCAGTGGCGTTGAAATCTCACCTTTCTGGATATACTCACCATAACCCTTCACGACCTATGTTGATAAAGCCTCGTCGAGAAGTGATGTGTGCTGCGATGCTTGCGTATACAATGGCATTCTGTTCGGGAGTGTACTCCAAAGGGTCGAGTCCGCGCACGATCTGAAAGCCAATGCCTTTGTAGCAATGGCCAGCCACCTGTCTAAAGCGCTCTGCAAGTGGGCTCAGAAGAGGAAATGTCTCAGCAGAAATGTCTAAAAGCGGCTCCTTCTTCTTTGCAATGCTATCAACCTCGCCGCCTTTATTAACTAGTCCAAGTGAGAATATTCTAACCTTCGAATATCCTGAGAGCTTCATTGATTGCTTGCACATTATCGTCACCAAGCTCGGGGAAACATTCTGACTGCCACTTCTCTACTTCCGCGCGCGTCCAAGCAAGGGGAGAAAGCAGTTTTTTAGGATAGCCTGATGGCACTTAGTCTTCGGGAACGCTTGCGCTTTGCTGCTTCTCCTAGAAACAGGAAGCATCCAGTTCAGTAAGGTGGTATGAAGGATGGACTGCAGCCTTTTTTGTAAAACAACGGTGTAGTTTGCGCCAGTTCTTTATGAAGCTCCTCCCGTGTGCTCCTGTCTACATACCCGGAGATGGAACTGCAACAGCAATGAATAAGCGCGAAGGAGTGCGCAAGTGCAGTGCGGGTCTTACCCAACTGTCCAGGCGATATGATCGTACGTGCGGGCACCAATTATCTATCTTGAAGCTATCATTTCCGTTTCCAGTCAACCAATAGCAAATAAAATAATACATGTGTGCATGAATAAGGCAAACGAGGCATTTTACAACCAGAAAGGTGGGGTTGAGGAGATGGTCATACACCTACAGTTGTTAGCTGTTTTAAATGGAGTGTAAGCTGGCTATAGTCAAAAACCTTGAGGAGTTCAAGCGCGGCGACTAATGGAAAAGAGAATAATTTCTGGGTAAGCCATGGAACGAAAGACCATGGAAGGCTATCATCTAGTAAATACATCTAGCCCTACTGGCTACCCATGCCACGCTAGCTAGCGCAGCAAAAGAAAGTATGAGCGGGTAGATAAGACAAAACACTATGAATCATGAGGCTAATCATGGACGAATGAACGCTACCGTGCCGTGATCTCGATATTCTCAACCATCTTCCGCTTCAGTCATTTCACGTAGAAAAAAAAGACTGAGACCAAGCTTACGATGAAGACACCAAAGGAAATTGCTTTATATGTTTAGTAAGTGCAAACGGAGTATAGACGGGTAATTTACTTACCAAAGGCAGACTCTGTTGGTGTGATGAAGGCATCTATTATGTATCGTCGAACGTGAGTAGGAAGCTCTCGAATGTAGTTCAGACTTTCGAGACTTTTTCGGATAATCTTTGTTTAGTCAGACGGATGGTTGTGCTGTCACAGCTGTGTGGTACCTACTTCATCGCCGTTCGGATAGTCTTTCAGTCTCGAACGAAGTTTCGAACGGTTCAGGGCACTCTCAGTTGGTAGCGACACGGCGATGCCAAAGTCCCCAGAAATTGCAGTCCTCAGACCATAGAAAGCATACAATAGTAGACGGTCTAGCTGTGTGATCAGCATTGGATTCACAGTTGGTTTTGGGTCCCGTGGATTGAGTTACCTTCTCCATTGACGAGGGAGAGCAGAGCGACTAGACAGCAGTTTTCCGAAATCCCTTCGTTGAACCCAATGAGAAATAAGAACGGTGCTAAGACTGGCTTTTCTATGTGTCAGTTTTAATAGCTCGAAATTACCGCGGCGGAGATACTCACCGGTCCATCCAAATGAGAGACATAGATACACAATGACAATGACAATGATATTGGTTTTTAATAACAACTTGAACTTGTGATGACATCTGCTGAGTATTCCACTGAGAACGGCACCGAAGGGTCGGCTAAACCAGGCACAAGTCACGGCCCAGTCACTGAACGTGGGCGAGCCCTCGAACGATCGAGCTTGAAAATAGGTTCTGAAACGGAAGAGAAGCTGCTCATGAATTAGTATAGAGGATTTATAGTGATGCCAATGACGATGTTCTTACCTGGTTAAGGGTGAAGTTGATAGGTAAGCCATATGCAAAACGGTCATGACTGAAATCATCCGAACAAAACACATGGGGATGATTGGGGAACTCGCTACCCGAGTCTTCACGAGGCAGAAGGCAAAGATGAACATTGGGGTCAGGCATATTCAAACGATCTCCGGAGGATGATCCCATGCGAGCATTTGCCCACCAAGATTCATCGTGAACAAAAATGTCGCCACAGACAGCAGAAGAAAAAATACGCCTAGGAAATCAATGCGATGGACCTTTCTTCTTGTAACTTTGGTTGACAGGTATGTGGTACTCTCAACGTAAAGTAGAAATACAGAATGCTAATATACATTAAACAGCATTGAATACCGAAAGCACTACAGGGATCAGTCTAGTGTACCGGAGGCCAAGGCATAATATAAGGATACGTACAGACGAGAACCGAGACGATCGATCATAGTAGCACCGAAAAGTCCTCCCAGTATAAGTGCGCATGTATCGGTAAAGACAAACGCACTCTTCCATAAGGGCAAGTCATGGTTTTACGAGATCTGATGCGTTAGCTTTGAAGTACTGAGTTGCAAAGAGCAACTCACTGCTCATGATGATAACAACAAGGACCTCTACTCCAGCAGAACCAGTTCACACGACGAATTGCGATAGAGAGAGCTGCCATAGGAGAAAACTCATAGCGCTTGCCAGAGTCCGATCATTCAGGAAGTGGCACAAGTTCCAGAGCCTCTCACCTCAGCAGTAGGCCCAACCCCAATGCACCAGCGGCTACCAAAGTTACATTCCTATAGCCATAAAGTTGAGCGGCAAGTCCATACTCCCAGAGATTAGTGCCGAGAATGCAAACAAAACTGGTGTTCATGATGAAATGCCAGAGGCAAGAAAGCAAACTCGGTAACAGTATAGCCCAGGACAATCCAGCTCGCGTTCTGAATTCGTGGATGGCTTTGGCTGTTCAGGGTTCCTAAGAAAAAAGTGCTTAAACGGGGGAGCATACCGATGCGGCGACTGTAGTTGGTAGTAATTAAAGATATCTCGGAGCCGGCTACGAATGTGCTGGCCAATGGGTCAATTCTCAAGTAGGAGAGCAGAAACAAGCGATAATCACCATATAAGCAAAGCGGGACCAACGTAGAGCAACAAACGCGTATTGGTCGCTCTAATCCTTTGTGAGGGCGGCGGCACCTGAAATGAGTGGGCGTTCAACGTCGTCGAGACTGTAGCGATCGTCATAGAAATTCCTATCGACTTCATTGCCGGGTCCCGGCTCTCTATCTAGAGATGATATTTCGCCGGAGCATATAAGTCGCTCTGCATGGACCTCGCCTACACGAAGAGGTTGCGGTTGTGCGATCCTGACAAGACCTGGCAGTATTTACTCTGCAGAAGACCAGTGCGGCACCGGCGATGGTAACAGCAGTATCTTCTCTAAATCTTTCTTCTCCCCACAAACTCGTCGGCTCATTGAGAGTATAAACGTCGCAGGTTCTTCGTTCGAAAGAAGGGCCGAAGAAGGGCAGGTGATATCCAAGACAGTGTAGAGCGGTTGATGCGTCACCGAGCCTGCGCGGTGGCCAATCAAGAGCAACTTACGTAACGCAACTCTTGGCGCAATTCAACTGATTATCTCGACAGCATGCAGGCTGGCCCGGCTCATCTCTTCATCTACGGTACTGTGTAGACTCTCTTGCAGGGAGTCGGGGGCTCGATCTCTTCAAAGGTGGATTGCTCAAGCCGATAATGTGCTATTCTCGAACACCGAACACGGGACGCAACGGTCAGTCTCCTCTGGTTCTGGGTACATGGATTCGATGAGCTCAAATGTTGTCGCTCTCTTTTATCTGCAAAGAGTGATAGTGCAAGCCTTCCGCACCCAGATTTCTGAAACGTCAATGCTGTGTCCTCGCACATGTTTCACGGCAAAGTCAGGCCTCTTCCGGCGCTGAGAGGCCGGGGAAGGATCGGAGGAAGATCAACGTCACCGGCTTTCATCTGATTGGACGCACCTGACACGCCACAAAGGTGGCCCTTCATCACTCCGCATTCCAAGTCCATAGACCAACCTGCAAAGAAGCGCCGACCCCCGCCGCAGACCTCCGACAACTAGCAGACGACACGGCTGCCACGGCCATTTCCTCCCTCGCACCGCCCGAACGCAGCGCTTTGAGCGAGCAGCGCCGTCAACTTCACCCAGACCATAGCGTGGCTTGATACGGCTTCGCAGCACAGACGCCTGACGTAGCTTTCCCGTCACATCACATCGCAAGCCCGGCAACCGCAACCGCCATCATGACCGAAGGGACCCGCCGTCGCGTCCTCTACACCCTGAACAGCCGCTGGATTTACGGCAAGATCGTGAGCCTCACCCATTAATACCGTCCTCTCTCCTTGTTGCGTCGGGGTGGGTGCTAACCCTGGGATTGTCGCACAGCCTCTTTTGCACGCTTGCGTGTTCCTGCTCCAGATGGCCGCCGTCTCTCTTTTGACGCGGAAGTTCAACAGCTACTATGCACAACGGCCGGGTAAGTCGCAGTCGAGAGATTTGAAGGACCGCGCTGACCGACGTAGTGTTAACCACGATGATAACCAACGCGGTATGAAACCCTCTTGCCACCTCGCATCCTCCGCGCCTCGATAGCGCCCTCCCGATATGAACCCACAAGATTCATTTTCGGATCATTTTTGACCGCCTCCATTACCGCTGCGTCGATATAAGGAAAGCCATGTGCTGATGGCAATGCAGGTTCTTGGTGGCATAGCGGACACAGTAGCACAATCCCTGACAGCAATCCGGCAACGCGCAGTCCGCAAAGGCGACAAGGACAGCTTCCTCGCCATCGAGATTCATGAGCTGGACAAGAGGAACCCATGGCCGCCGGGCGAGATCATCCCCGATTCCAAGCGACTCCCGCCGCCCTTTGACTTTGAGCGCTTGACACGGTTCATGGCCTACGGTTTCTTGATGGCGCCGATACAGCATAAATGGTTTGGGTTCTTGTCACGAACATTTCCGATTACAAAAACATCTGCTATGGTGCCAGCATTGAAGCGAGTGGCCTTCGACCAGTTCCTATTTGCCCCAGCTGGTATGTGAAAGATCAAAGTAGCGCGAACCTCGTATGACTGACAGCATCAGGTCTGGCGTGCTTCTTCACATTCATGACCATTGCGGAGGGTGGAGGCAAGCGCGCCGTGTCGCGCAAGTTCCAGGACGTCTATGTTCCAGCTCTGAAAGCCAACTTCCTCGTCTGGCCGGCAGTGCAGATTATCAACTTCCGTCTCATGCCTATTCAGTTTCAAATCGTATGTCCTGCTCGGTCTGATTGCCATAGACTCGGTACTGATAAATTTGCCAGCCCTTTGTCTCCACCATCGGTATCGCATGGACCGCCTACCTCTCGCTCACCAATTCCTCCGAAGAAGCGTAAATGCTCACCTGTATGCGTTTCAATGAGTTCCCTTTTCGTATACCTCTATGTCTGCATAAGGTTGAGTTCTGGTCAAGCATCTCGGAGTTACACTTGGAAATTTTGCGTGGAGCGAATCGCATTTTGGCTGGGTAAGCTTGGTGTTCGGAGCATGGGTCTGGCGTCCTATGCAATTGATTTTGGCTACTACACGTTTCGCCGATATTACCTACTCGTTCTGCTCTATACCTTGAATTACATCTTTATCTTGTATCAAAACTCGGAATCCAGTGCTGGTTTCGTGGTGAGTAGCTTTTCGCGCGTCCATGCCGGCCGCAGGAATCCGGGAAGTGCCGCATCCTACCACGAACCGTGGCCGGGAAAGACTTTACAGCTGGATGAGGGCACTGAGCTAGAAATCAATTCATGCAATATGCGAAGTCGTTGCCGTCACGGTCATATTCCAATAGCTGAAGCTTCACGAGTGTTGCCAGGGACTGCAATAAAGCTCGTGCAAACACTCCCAAGGACATGTTTTTCTTTTATGATTTACTTTTGGAAATGCGGAAAATATGCAAGAGATCGACGATATTTGCTTTTCCCTGCGTCTCGATAAGGCCGCATGGACTTTGTTAGAGGAGTCCTGTTGTGTAAGTGGGCTGGTGGGGTGATTGCCCCGCGCAGCCGATGACGAAGAGCTATTTATTCAACAAACACCGGAGCACTCAACACCACCCGTGCCAGCCTTGAGCTTGACTTCTTCGACGTAAGTGGCATATATCCCTCACGCCCGTTCAAGAAGCAATCCTACGTTTTACTTCTCCGCCGCCCCTTCTACTTCAAAAGATTGATTGAGCCCTCAATTGACACCCCACCAGCACAGTACTCAGACCAAAAGCCCACCATGTCTCTCTCTAACAAGCTTTCCATTACCGACGTCGACCTTAAGGGCAAGCGTGTGCTCGTCCGCGTAGGTTGCCTCTTATAAATGTCCACTACCCTCGCAAATTGGGCACTAATTGTTCCCCAGGTCGACTTCAACGTGCCCTTGGACGGCGACAAGAAGATCACCAACAACCAGCGCATCGTCGGTGCCCTCCCTACGATCAAATACGCCATCGAAAATGGCGCCAAAGCCGTCATCCTCATGTCGCACCTCGGCCGGCCCGACGGAAAGGCAAACCCGAAGTACAGTCTCAAGCCGGTTGTTCCCGAGCTGGAGAAGCTGCTTGGCAAGAGCGTGATTTTCACGGATGACTGTGTAGGCAAGGAGGTCGAGGAGACGGTGAATAAGGCGGAGAACGGGCAGGTAATTTTGCTGGAGAACTTGCGATTCCACGCAGAGGAGGAGGGGAGCAGCAAGGATGCGGAGGGGAAGAAGGTCAAGGCAGATAAGGCGAAGGTGGACGAGTTCAGGAAAGGTTTGACTGCGCTGGGGGATATCTACATCAGTGAGTGCTTTGAACTGTGCGCTATGATAAGCTTTGGAAGCTGATCGATGATAGACGACGCCTTCGGCACCGCACACCGCGCTCACAGCTCCATGGTCGGCATTGACCTCCCCCAAAAAGCATCTGGCTTTCTCGTCAAGAAAGAACTCGAATACTTCGCCAAAGCCCTCGAGAACCCCGCTCGTCCCTTCCTCGCTATCCTCGGCGGCGCAAAGGTCTCCGACAAGATCCAGCTAATCGACAACCTGCTCGACAAGGTCAACACGCTCATCATCTGCGGCGGCATGTCTTTCACCTTCAAGAAGACGCTCGAGAATGTAAAAATCGGCAACAGCTTGTTCGACGAGGCGGGCAGCAAGACGGTCGGTAATCTCGTAGAGAAGGCGAAGAAGAACAATGTCAAGATTGTGTTGCCGGTGGACTACATCACGGCCGACAAGTTTGACAAGGATGCGCAGGTCGGATACGCGGAGGACAAGGATGGTATTCCCGACGGCTGGATGGGTCTGGACTGCGGCGAGAAGTCGATTAAGCTGTACAAGGAGGCCATCGACGAGTCTCAGACCATCCTCTGGAACGGACCTGCTGGTGTCTTTGAGTTCGACAACTTCGCCAAAGGCACCAAGGCGACTTTGGATGCTGCAGTCGCTGCTGCGCAGAACGGCAAGATTGTCATCATCGGTGGTGGTGATACTGCTACCGTTGCAGCGAAATACGGCGTCGAGGACAAGCTGTCGCACGTTTCCACTGGTGGCGGCGCGTCGCTTGAGTTGCTGGAGGGCAAGGATTTGCCGGGTGTGAGTGCGCTGTCAAGTAAGTAGATCACGTCTGTCACGACTCAAGAAAGAGTGGCTCAAAATAGACCGAAGGGGTGGCTTCGAGGTTATGATGTATGATTCTAGCTCTTCCCAGGTTCAATACAATCGGGTGTACTTTGACCTAGCGCTCTTCGCTGTGATGCTATGCAGTACCGAGAGTTGTCCTCGTGGCTCGGTGAGCATCTTCCCTTGATATGTGTGTCCACCCCGTTTGCAAGCCATCATCCCCGATATTGCCTCTGTGTCGTGATCGTGATCGTAGCTCGTCCCTCACTTGCCATGACCCAGCTTCTTCAGCTCCTCCCTGTACTCATCAGCTTCCCACATCTAATTCCCTGTCCACTTTTCAACTCACTTCAGCTGCACCGCGAAATCCTCATTCGTATCATCGTCATCCCAGCTCTCCTCCCACAGGTGGGTCGTTCCGCCAGGAATCTGGGTATCCTCTTCTGTCCAGTCTATACAGTCACCGTTAGCCCATTACATCCCCACTATCGCGCCATGTACCGATACGGAGGGATGGGGGTGGCACGGTAGTATTGTGCGGTGCCCACCTTCTATCGGGAAGTCCTCGAACTCGTCGTCCTCTTCTAGCTGCGCGGCGGGCTTCTTGTCCTTGTCTGTCTCGCCGTTCTTGTTTTTGTCGTCTACGACGGCTTTGGTAGTTGCTGTGGAGCCTTGGGCGGAGGCGGACATTGTGGAGTGTATGGGAAGGGTTGTAGATGACTGGGGTATCTGCTATCGGAGTTCAGCGTCTGGGAGGGTCTAGAGGCGAGGTGTTGGTAGGAGGTATGTGCTTGGGTTTGGTGTTGCGATGCGGCTCTGTAGTGGCCAGTGAATTGCGCAGGGCCGATGGCTTGTGCCAAGGACGCAGTCACGTGTTCGTACCTGAGCAATTCGGGTCTCGGGCACGGAACCTCTCACGACTTCCGATATACGCGTGTTTTCAATCACCAAGCTGCTCGTTATTTAACAAATGTAAGACTCTTGCCCGAATGAAGTTCAAGTTGCGAAACTCACTGCCTGACCCAAGCTCTCGGGAGTCTGACGTATGCGTTAATGCTCGGAGCTCCGGCGGGCGACGGACGGTTGGGGGCATAAGTGAATGAGTGGGTAAGCACTACGAAGCACCTGAGCCTGGCACACACTATGTACTTTAGCTTCGGTTTCGCCTTTGTTGAATCTATATCTTGAAATTTTCTTTCCTCTTTCAACATTCTCTGCTTGGTCCGAGAGTCGCGGTCTTAGCGGTCGTGTGCCCCTCGTTATCACCGCGGAGGTGAACTCGTTGCACGATGCTAAAATTAGGAGGATGGTTGGGTGGTGGGAAGCACCATAGGCAGGGGCATACGCAGAGCTTGAATGCTCTTGATGAGCTGGCTCAGAGTGAGTGCTGCTGTCACGACCACGGATGTGGGAGCTAATAGTCATTAGTTGAGGATGCAATGGCTGGTATGCTCTCAAAACCTCACACGCGTCGTCTAGATCAGGAATAACGTCACACGACATAGCTGTCACATACATTATGGCCGACGATGTCGACGCGGCTGAGGCACATCTCAGTAAAGGCAGCTCGCCGTTCCACCAGGTGCGCTCCTACGCCGGAACGCCGCGGCTGTTCTCAGTGAACGATGATGGGCTTATACAGGTGTAGCTAGGGAAAGGAGTGGTGACTTTCATGCGGGCGACTCTTGGTTTCGAGCAGGATATCATGCGTGAAGGTCTGTCGTTACGGTGACTTACAGACCCACAGCCTGACGAAGGTGTAGCATCCCAAACGCTTTCAGACGCCGAGAACGCCGCCTACGAACACCAACGACGCGCAAACCGAACGCCCCACTCATATCAATCGCCGATATACCCACCTGGCACTGAATACGCGGTATGTCTGGCGCAGGCGCAATTGATGAGCGCAATAGTAGGAGTGCTGAATGAGAGCTTGACGGAGGCTATCAAGAGTTTCTATAAGCTGAGGAAGGCATATTTGACGTTAGAAGGGGTCATGGATGCGGAGAAGAAATTTCTGCAATCGAGAAGTACGAGCAGCTTGGCTTCGACGGCTTCAGCAAGCTCAACTAGGCCAGCGTCCAGGAACTCGGCGAGGAGTCTTACAGCTCCAAAGATTCCTGCCCCAGAAGGAGCATCGGCAGCCACATCGAGGACAAGCTTGACTAAAGTTAATCCTGATGGGAAGCCTACAAGTGCGAGTGACGCCGTGGAAGAGAAGAAGGCCAAAAAAGACGACGATGACTTCGACTTCGTAGATGCCGACGAAGAGCGTCAAGGAGCAGAGACGCCGATGGAGTATATGGGACACCTGATTGTTCCCGCTGAGCAAGGAGAATCCGTTCAATTAGACAACTCAAATCGGGACGTTCGCGTCAAGTCTAGTTCAGCGTCTAACCTACCCTCGGAAGAAACCCAACTAGACACATCCGTCCCAAGCGCAATAGAAGATTTTGAGCAACTAGCTCTCACGGATACCATCAAGCCAGGCGAGGATATATCACTCTACAGCGACCATCCCGTGGACGTCTTCATAATATCCGGGGCAAATTTCTGCTTCGGCATTCTTCTTCTTATCATTTCTCTAGTCCCGCCAGCATTCGCTACACTGCTGAAGATCGTCGGTTTCAAAGGGGATCGAGACCGCGGCACAAAGATGCTTTGGCAAGCGACGAAGTTCCACAATATCCATGGCGCTATGGGTGGCCTAGTCCTTTTTGGTTACTATAATGGCCTCCATGCCTTCTGCGACATCATTCCCAGCTCTGGCGAAGGGTCTTACCCAATGACAAGATGCAAAGCCCTTCTAGCCGAAATGAGAAAGCGGCACCCCAAAAGCCATCTTTGGCTGCTCGAAGAAGCGCGTATGCTCGGTTCCGAAAAAGAGCTGGAGAAAGCAGTCGAGTTCATCGCCAACACCGGCGAATCACCTCTCAAACAACTCGAAGCCCTAAGCTGGTTCGAACGAAGCCTAAACACCATGTACATGCACGACTACGAAGACACCACCGCTGCATTCTTAAAATGCATCACACTCAACAATTGGAGCCACGGCCTATACTACTTCATTTGCGGCGCCTCCTACGTCGAACTCTACCGCCGCACCAAATCCGCCGACCTCGAGCTCGCCAAACAACATGCGGACAAAGCCGTCGGCTATTTCAAACAGGTCGCCCCAAATACCGGCAAGAAGAAATTCATGGCGCGCCAACTGCCCTTCGACGTCTTCGTCAACCGCAAGATCGCAAAGTGGGAAGCGCGAGCGAAGGAATGGGACTGCGATTTTATCGATGCTATAGGAGTTTCCCCTCTCGAAGAAATGATTTACTTCTGGAACGGCTACAAACGCATGCGAAACGAGCACCTCGAAGTCTCTCTGCAGAACCTCGCGTGGAGCGAGGGGCCCGAGAATCCGCACTGGAGCAAAGAAGCGCTGGACGAAAAAGGTATACTCGCCGTCCTGCGCGCCGCGGCGCTGCGCAACAGTGGGGAAACCGTCAAAGCCAAAGAGATTCTGCAGACGGAGATCATTAGTCAGGATAAGGCACTGTTCAAGGGGCTGATTAGGGATGCTTGGACGGCGCCGTGTGCGAGGTACGAGATGGCGGCGAATCTTTGGAGGGAGGCAGATACGGAGGGGAGGCCGGAGGAGCACTTGGATTTGTTGGAGCAGTGTAAGGTGTGGTTGGTTGAGGTTGCCGGGTGGGAGAGTTATGATTTGGATGCTAGGTGAGTCTCCATTCCTAGGGGAGGAGTGAGGGGAGGGTTGTGCTAACGCGAGCAGGATTGGGATGAAGGTTACTGCGGCCAAGGGTACGTTGAGAAGGTTTGGCATTGAGTGCTAACGGGATGGAGCGGATTTAGGAGAGCTTGGAGGGTCTCGTACGGTATACATTTAGGTAGCGGGTGGATGCTTTGAATGTGCCTTTCTGCGAAGTATAGAATACTGCTTCATGTACTGAGCTAGGAGATATGCAATGCCACTGCGTTAGTTGCAGCATCCCCAGCCGCCCTCTCTCCCCCATTGCACCGCCTCACACCCTCGAATGGCGCTTATCACCATGAGCCTCACTGCATCTCGTCACAAGACCATGTCGCGGAAAAACGTGTGGTGAATAGATTTCTTGTTGACACTTTGTGTCGCTACTTGAGAAGACTATAAAGAAGATGACAAAGGCGGGACGACTAGAGCGTCCATGAACTTTTTCACGCCAGAAGCGTGTCGATATCTCATCAAATGCCTTGCGGCTAGCAACAGCCCCCTAACTTGACCCATGCTACACCCCACCAGCCCGCAAACGAGCGGCACTACCAGCTAGCACAGGAGGAACACTGCTGCAGCACTTCCAGTCATCTTCCTCGTCTTCGTCATCGGACCCGCTCTCCTCATCCACCAAGCTGAGAAGATGAGCCCTCAGGCCACGCTTTTTACTGCCCCTCTTCGTCCTACGACGTGCTCCGGCATGCCCCAAAGGGCAGTGCTGGGGAGGGGGCGTATCCCACTTATAGAAAACCTTTTCAAGCCTCGTCTTCTAAGAAGAAGTAATTCCCATTGAGCTTCTGTTCCTGGTCCAGCTGGGAGTTGTACTTGTTGATGCGTGGGCGGAACGAGTTGGGGTCGCGACGGAAGGTGACGTCTAGATTTTTGAGGAACTTGTTGCAGCCGGTGAGCAGAGACTCTGGAGCATTGGCGCGCGACTTGACGGCAGGCTGGCCGTCGAAGACGATGACGCGATCGGCAAGGTAGGTGGCCATGATGAAATCGTGCTCCACGACGAAGGCCGTCTTTTTGGCGTGCATGATGAAGCGCTTGATGACACGTGCGGCGACGATACGCTGCTCGGAGTCGAGGTAGGCGCTAGGCTCGTCGATGAGGTAGATATCGGCGGGGATTCCGAGCGCCAGGACGATGGCGACTCGTTGCAACTCACCACCGGAGAGATTCTGCACTTCTTGGTCGATGAAGTCGTCCATCTTGAGGGGCTTGTAGACGTCGGTCTGGAACTGCGGGCTCAGGAAGGCAGCCTTGATCTTCTTGAAGAAGAGTTGGCGAACAGTGCCGGTGAACTTGGGGGTGATCTTCTGCGGCTTCATGCTGATGTTCATAGGAGGGACCTTCTTTCCACCGTCGGGCTGCAGGGCACCGGCGAGCATCTTACAGAAGGTCGTCTTTCCGGTACCATTCTCACCCATCATTACGAGAATCTCAGAGTCGGTGAATTGGCCTGATTCAACGTTCAGTTGGAAGTCGCCTAACGTCTTGGTCATCTTAGGCCAGCTATACCCGCGTGCCTTTTCGATCATGAACTCCTCACCGGCTTCGCCGATACGGAATTGAAGCGACTCCTCTCGGAAGCGGAGATTCTCGGTGGGGATGTTACCATCGAGGAAGATGTTGATGCCTTCTCGAACAGAGGCAGGCAGAGTGACGACACCATAGACGGCGGGCTTGCCATAGAGGACACAGATGAAGTCGGAGAGATAGTCTAGGACAGACAAGTCGTGCTCAACAACGATGACATAATCGTCGGGGCGTAGCAGGCTGCGGATCATGCGACCGGCGGCAAGACGCTGCTTGACATCGAGGAAAGAACTAGCACAGGTCAGTTGAGTGAGAACCTTGAGCAGTCAGGGTGTTGCTCACGATGGCTCATCAAACATGTACTATGTGTGAGTTAGCGACGGCCGTAAGTAGAATATTTGTGTCGGGACTTACCACATCCGCCTTTTGCACGCAGACGGTGCCGATGGCAAAGCGCTGCAGCTCTCCACCAGACAGCAACGTGACGTCACGGTCATAGACATGTTTCAACTCTAGTTCGTCGTTAGCATATGCGCATTATGACTGTTGTTGAGCCGTACCGAGAACGTCAATAATCTCCTCCAGGTTCTCCATCTGGGCCCGGCCCGTGATGAGTTTGCCGACCGATTTGTCGGGGCCCTTGATGGCCTTTGGGATCTGGTCCACATACTGCGGCTTGACAACAGCCTTGAGGTCGTCCTCCAGCACCTTGGTGAAATAATCTGTCTGACGTCATTGCACGTTCCCAGTGTTGCACTCTCCAGGAGTCTCACTCTGAAGCTCGGAACCACGGAAATACTTCAAAATCTCCTCCCAGTCCGGCGGGTTGTCATAGCGGCCGAGGTTGGGCTTGAGCTTGCCGCTCAGGATCTTCAGCGCCGTGCTCTTACCGATACCGTTTGTGCCAACCAGTCCCAGCACCTGTCCCGGCCGGGGCATGGGTAGCCTGTGCAACTTGAAGCTGTTCGCTGAGTATCGGTGCGTGACTTGGGTCTCGAGGTTTGTAGGCAAGTTGATGATGTTGATGGCGTCGAACGGGCATTTCTTGGGGCAAATGCCGCATCCTATGCACAGGCGCTCGGAGATGAAGGCGATTTTGGAGTCGGACGTCACTTCGATGCACAGCTTGCCCGTGCGGACAACGGGACAGGATTTTTTGCATTCTTGCCGGCATTTCTGCGTAGCCGTCAGCGCATGTCACTTTGCTACGCGCCGGAGAGGGCTTACCTTTGGTTTACACTGTCACCGCGCACACCTATGTTAGCACCCGAATTTTGCGCTCTGGCGGGGCAGTGAGGGGAGAATGGCTCACTTTGTCGCTGGACACGATGGCAATTCTGGACAAGTCAGTATACAGCAGATGCAGTGGAAAACAGCAGGATGCACCGAGTAAGTTTGTCGGCCATGGCGGGCAGGATCGAGGATTGACGTATCTTGGTTTGTGGAGAAACAATGATATGGTGGGGTTTCGCGAAAGTGCGGGCAGTAAGACAGGACCAAAGCGAACTCGGAAAGAACGAAGGACCACGGCGAACTCTGGCCCGAAGTGCACTGCCAAGCTGGCAATCACTGGACTCTGTGAATGTTTGCGCAAGAACGCGAGAGACGTCGACCCGCCGCCCTTGCTGTGTCCTGGCCGCAACATGAATAATCGCCCTCTCCTGCGCCCTGATTGGTCCCGCGCCGTGGTTGTCGCACGGACCGAGACATTGGCTGTCACGTGACGTCGGCGACGGCACTCCAGGGCTGGGCCTCGCGATCTCTTAGCATGCCCTTCAGTCTCCAAAACCCACACCCACCTCCCCGCCGCCGCACACAGGCACTCCACATACTCCAACTCCCCGCACCGAGGGTATTACAGGCATGGATGGTACGTCTTCTCTAACTGCATTTGCTGTTTTTCCCCTTCGGCCTTAGACAAACCGCCCGTCGGAGCCCTTCGCCGGCCGCGCTCAGGTCCATATTTCCATCACCTATCAACGCCGACCCCGTCGCCCACAGCCGCTACGAGCCTGACACCGTTGTCTTCTGCTGCTCTGCCGCTTCTTCGACTGCCAGTCACTGGGTTCAGTCCGCCCGCTGGCCATTGGCGCTAGGCATCCAGTCGACTCTCGTCCATCTCCGGCCATCGACCAGCGTCACATTCCATCGGACCTTCACTGTTCACCGCCTGCTTGTCGCTTTCACACGCTTCTTGTTCGATTTGAGTCGCGCTGTTTTGCTCTACCCAACGCACCTGCCTACATCCGCTCCAGCCGTGCGCTTTCTGAATTATCGTGCTGACCCTCCAACAGCCACGTCCATAGTAGTGCCCTCTACCACCCCGGGCCTTATGGCCTCTATCCCATACACAAACGGACACTTCTCGCCGGAGGCCGCAGAGGCTGCCGCACCGACCGCTCCTTCACCGCCCAGCGAGAGCGAACTCTCTGACGCCAAAGAACCCATCGCCAATGGCGCATCATCCGACGAAGACGCCCCGGGCGAGGAATACGATGAAGACGGACCGATGGCAGATGTATCCGACTCGTCTGAGGACGTAGATGCTGAGGGCGAGCCGGACGGCGACTATGACTCCGAGACTCCGCCGCCGGAGCAGGCAGACGTTAGTCGCGCCCGCAGCTCAACGTCGCAAGAGTCACAGCGAGGCGCAAAGCGCAAAGCGAGTGATGATGATGATTTCTCACGCCATCCGGAGCTCTATGGTCTCCGCCGAAGCGTACGTGGCCTCAAACTCCATCACGACTTCCAGCTAACCGTTCCGCAGGGTCGCGCCCGACCACGCCGCCGCATTGTAAGGAATCTCGCAGACCGTCAAATGGCTTACTCTAACATGATCCAGGTCGACGACAGTGATGACGATGAAGAGTCTGCATCCGATGTGCCGCGCAAGCGCCAACGGACCACCTCGCGTAAAGGTACTACTCCATCACTTCCATCTCACAAAACAGTTGCACTGACCTCTCCAACTAGCGTCGAATCAGCCGACACCTGTCTACCGATCCGCCGGTTCCGAGTCTGAATCTGATGGCTACGTTGGTGCCCGCCGAAACATTCCCACCAAGAAGGAAAGACAGCGCCGCCTGCTCGTTGCAGAAGGTCAACTACCTCCTTCCCACGCCGAAGTCCGATTCTCTTCCCGCCGCTCTAAGCAGGTGACGAACTACAATGAAGATGAGGACGAGGATCCATTTGAGGCAGACGAGGATGACATGCCCAACTACTGGGCAACCACAACCGAGGACACTGGTCCTGCCATCGACAAGGTCCTTGACCATAAAGAGAAGTCCGACACCGGTATGTAGAAGGCGCTCTTGTTTAGGTGTTGAACTAACATGGCGCAGAACTCGACCCATACATGGCCGAGAAGAAAGATTTCCAGTACCTGGTTAGTGCGGCCTCCCTGTGCATCACGAACGTTCCACTGACTTCTTTCCTAGATCAAGTGGCAAGACAAGGCCCACTACCATGCTACCTGGGAAGAGTACGACACGATCGCCAACTGCAAAGGGTTCCGCAAAGTCGACAACTATTTCAAGGGCCCCATCATCACAGAAATGCGTTTCCGCTCCCGCAAGAAAGAGGATCCGGAAGAGTTCGAACAGCATATGATCACACGTCAGCAGGATCGTGAAGCTCTGCAGAATCTCCACATCGTGGAACGAGTGATCGATTCCAGAGACGGTGAGGAAAGCACTGAGTACTTCGTCAAATGTATGCATCTAGGTCTCGTACCCCTTTCTAGATTACTAATACCTCCTAGGGAAGGGTTTGACCTACGATCTCTGTACCTGGGAAACCGATACTCTGATCAGCAATCTCGCGCAGAACGAGATCGACCGCTACCTTGACCGCTTGACAAACCGCCCTGTTTCCGATCTGAAAGAGTCGAGCAAGCAGACTCGTCGGCCGTTCAAGCCCCTTGAAGCTCAGCCAGACTATATCAAATTTGGTCAGCTGAGGTCGTTCCAGCTTCACGGCCTCAATTTCCTGGCGCACAACTGGTGTAAGGGCCAGAATGTCATTCTCGCTGACGAGATGGGTCTGGGCAAGACAGTACAGACCGTCTCATTTATGAACTGGCTTCGGCACGACCGACGGCAGCAGGGTCCGTTTCTTTGCGTAGTGCCATTATCCACTATGCCCGCTTGGGCCGACACTTTCAACAACTGGACTCCGGACGTCAACTATGTCATCTACACCGGTCGCGAGGACGCGCGGAAGATCATCCGGGACTGCGAGCTTCTCGTGGATGGCAATGTGCGCAAAACCAAGTTCAATGTGCTGATGACCACATACGAATACGTCCTGGCCGACGCGCAATTCCTTTCGCAAATCAGGTGGCAGTTTCTCGCCGTCGACGAGGCGCATCGTTTGAAGAACCGCGAATCCCAGCTATACGACAAGCTGCTCCAGTTCAATGCACCTAGCCGTCTCCTCATCACCGGAACTCCCATCCAGAATACTCTTGGTGAGCTCTCCGCACTTATGGACTTTCTGTCGCCGGGCAACAAGATTGTGGTTGACGAGGACGTTGATATGGCCTCGGAAGACGCTAGTCACAAGCTCGATGAGCTTAGCAAGGCCATCCAGCCTTACATGATTCGGCGAACGAAAGAGAAAGTGGAAAACGACTTACCGGCCAAGTCCGAGAAGATTCTACGCGTTGAGTTGTCAGATATTCAGCTCGAGTACTACAAGAACATCTTGACTCGGAATTACGAGGCTCTCAACGAGGGTGGCAGCGGACAGAAACAATCGCTCCTCAACATCGTCATGGAGCTGAAGAAGGCTAGCAACCATGCTTTGCTCTTCCCCAATGCCGAAGCTAAGTTTCTCAAGCTTGACGCCACCAAGGAGGAGACTTTGAAAGCGCTCATCACTACTAGCGGAAAGATGATGCTGTTAGACCGATTGCTCACCAAGCTGAAAGCTGATGGCCATCGTGTGCTCATCTTCAGCCAAATGGTGCACATGCTGGATATTCTTACAGACTACATGCGTCTGAGGAATTATACTTTCCAGCGGCTGGACGGCACTGTTCCTGCGGGCGACCGTAAGATTGCCATCGACCATTTCAACGCCCCTAATAGCGACGACTACTGCTTCCTTCTGTCCACCCGTGCTGGCGGTCTCGGCATCAATCTCATGACTGCCGATACTGTTGTCCTCTTCGATTCCGACTGGAACCCCCAGGCAGATCTGCAGGCCATGGCTCGAGCCCACCGTATTGGACAGCAGAAACCCGTGAGCGTCTACCGTCTTGTGTCTAAGGACACCATTGAAGAAGAAATCCTTGAGCGAGCGCGCAACAAGCGTATGCTTGAGTTTATCACAATTCAGCGCGGTGTCACCGATCGTCAGCAAAAGGAGATCAACGACAAGCTTAATCGCGTGGCAACCGAGCCAAATTCGGCCGACGACATCAACAACATCCTCAAGCGCCGTGGACAGAAGATGTTTGAGCAGTCAGGGAACCAGAAGAAGCTTGAGGACCTTGATATTGACGCCGTGCTGGAGAACGCCGAGGAGCATAAAACGGAGCAGGCCGCCGGCCTTACCTCTGATGGCGGCGCCGAATTCCTCAAGAATTTCGAATACACTGACGTCAAGATTGACCTGGAATGGGATGATATCATTCCTAAGAACGAACTTGAGGTCGTCAAGGCAGAGATTCAGCAGAGGAAAGAAGAGGAAGAGACACAAAAGCTGCTTGAAGAGAGTGCGCCTAGGAAGCGTAAAGCGGCTGCGAACAGCGAACGGGAGCAGCGAGCGGCCAAGAAGCGGGCGAGAGAAGCCACAAAGCGCATCGACCGAGATGACGAGCAGTCGGATGATGACGATGACGATACTCCGAAGAGCGACCCGAAGCGTGCTCTCAATACAAAAGAGACACGCAATCTCATCCGCGCTTACGAGCGCTACGGATCGCTTGAAGAGCGCGGTACTGAGATGCTGCGAGACGCAAAACTTGTTGGGCGCGACATGGGCGTGATCAAGGCCACGCTCAACGAGGTCATTGCTACGAGTGAGGAGCACGTGAAAAAGGAAAGGGCCCGGTTGAAGAAGTTGGAGACTGAGGCGAAGCGACCGCTGACAAAGAAAGATAAGAAAGCGGTCCTGTTTGACTTCAGAAACGTCAAAAAGCTCAACGCCGAAACCATCATTGACCGACCGGTTGAGATGCGCGTGCTTCAAGACGCTGTCAACGCTGCGGCAGACTTCAAGCAGTTCCGCATTCCGGACGCGATCAAACCCGCATCCTACTCGTGTCCGTGGGGTGCCAAAGAGGATGGCATGCTCATGATAGGTATAGCCCGTCACGGATACGGTGCATGGGTACCGATTCGAGACGATCCTGACCTTGGTTTGAGCGACAAGTTCTTCCTTGAAGAACACCGTGTAGACAAGAAAGAGGAGCGTATCAAGGGTGATGAGAAAAACGCGAAATCACCGGGTGCTGTCCACCTTGTCCGACGCGCCAACTACCTCCTTACTGTCCTCAAGGACAAGAGCGGTGCCGATCCGAATGCGAAACGTCGCATGGAGAATCATCATCGCAACAACAAGAAGCATCAGCAGCATCAGCTGAAGATGGCACAGCGCGTCGAGAAGGCCGCCAGCGCTACCGCCAGCCCAGGACCTTCTGCACAAGCCCGCAAAGTTGCATCGCGAGAATCAGAGAAGCCCAACCATCGCGCTCACAGCAACGGCGAGAGTCGTCACTCGGAGCGACCCGAGAGCCGTCAACACGACAAGGGCACTCCTGAGCATAGACATCGACAGAGTGACCAGTATCGACCTTCTGACAGTCGCCGTAAGGAACAGCGTGGCGAACGAGACAGTGTCGATCGTCGTCCTCCGCAGTCTGACCGCAAGGTTAATGGCGAAATAGAGAAGGCTCGACCCCGAGAGGAGCGACCCCGGCTCTCAGAAGAACGGCACCATTCTCACAACCACGGTCACGGTTCTGGCCACAATCACGGCCACGGTTCTGGCCACAATCACAAGCACAGCCCTAGCCACAGCCGCAACGACTCTGCGGCAGTTAAGAGCAAGGAGAAGAAGCCAGACGAATTCTTGGAGCGAAAGCTGAGCAACATGCAACCTAACTTGAAGCGCTTGAAAAAGTGTGGGCCGAAGAATTATCCAGTCAAGGAGACGCTGGTCAAAGTCCTCAGATGCGAGCTCCTCGCCATCGGCAATTTCATCAGTCACCTCGCCCGCAATGATTCACAAACCCCGGATTTGGAGAATCGTCTATGGTAAGTGCAGAACGTTCATAGACGCGGCGCACAAATCACTAACTTCGGCAGGGATTACACGGTATCTCACTACTGGCCGCGTACGGGTGTAACGGTAGATCAGGTCAGGAACATGTACAGCAAGACTCTGAACGCCGAAATGGACAGCAAGCAGTCAAATAGCCAGACGAACGGGCAGGCGAATGGCGCATAGCCACTGTCAGAAGGTCACGGCGGACCCATGGGCATGCACATCCTGTACAGTCGGTTCCTTTCACTTCATTCCAGCATCTAGGGCGTCTTTCGATATATATTTTTCCAGCGGCAACATGTTCCGCAGCATAGCGTAGGAGTCATGGGTTGGACATCACGGCGCGAGACGGTTTTGCTTTTCCCATTCGCTTCTGCATACACCAGCCCATGTCTATCGGGGGTGTAGGATTTCGGATGTCATTTTCACAGGCGCATACAGGGCATACCAAAAACATTGGCGGGTCTGTCGAGTGAGCATTTACGGCGGCGGTCTCGAGGGTCTGCATCATCGCATTGGTTTGATGCCCCATACGCATCGTCATCAGGAGGCATGGCATTTATTGTTCCGACTACCGATTGATTGACGGACGGGTTGGTACTACTTCAGTAGCTTTAGTCTAGTTGGCAGATGTTGCTACATGGAATTGAGCTACGGTATCACTATGGTCCGCGGATCTTGTGATGCGGTTCGTGTTTAGTCTACCATGGGTTCGACTTCAATTCATTCGTATAGGTGACATACCACCGGTGGTACGGTGCCGATCACTCAAGACATGACTGTGCAAATGCACTCCCTCGCCGAGACAGCAGTCACACGAGAGGCTTCTCCATAAAGACGGGCGGGCGGGTGCTCAGAGGACACGGTCGCAATTCCCACGTCAGGCGGAGGTGGGCGTCACACCGCACAGAGAGGTGTGGCGGTCGCGACAAAGGGCAGATGACGCAATGGGTCGGCCAATCAGACAGGGGTCCTTGGGGCGTGCTGGCGTCCTCGCGACAGGAACGTTTTCCCTGGCCGTTCGGTGCTTTTTAGGTACTCATCGCGTTTGGGCATTCAAAATCCCCCAACACCCGCATATGCTGCTCTGGCGCTCACACTGCTTTTCGCCATGTTGCGGCCGCGAGACGTGTTGATTTGCGGCCTGCTCGTGTCCTGCACGCCGTGCCTGGGTGCATCCTCGGCTCCGGATCTGCTAGGCGCAGGTACGATCGGGCACCCCAGAGCCCGCCGACTTCAGGGCCGCTTTCTGCACATTACAGGTATGCGCGAGTTTTGTCGCTGCGTCGGCGATAGCTAACATATACTGCAGACTTCCACCCAGATCCGCACTACAAGACATATTCCAGCACAGAAGAAGATGCCGCGTGCCACCGCAAGCGCGGCCCTGCCGGGTACTACGGCGCAGAAACCTCTGCATGCGACTCCCCAAAGTCGCTCGTCAACGCGACCATGGAGTGGATCAAGGACAATCTGGCCGACCAGATAGATTTTGTCATATGGACGGGCGACTCGGCAAGGCACGACAACGACGAGAAGCTGCCCCGCACACAGAAGGAAATAATCCAGCTCAACGAGTTCATGGTACGGAGTCTCACCAATGTATTTGGGACCGGCGACGATGGCGACGGCGACCCGACGAACGACTACGCGATCCCAATTGTGCCGACTTTTGGCAACAACGACATTATGCCGCATAATATTCTCTTGGCTGGGCCTAATAAGTGGACGCTGAGGTATCTGGACA
This sequence comes from Lentithecium fluviatile CBS 122367, assembly GCA_010405425.1. Classification (NCBI taxonomy): domain Eukaryota; kingdom Fungi; phylum Ascomycota; class Dothideomycetes; order Pleosporales; family Lentitheciaceae; genus Lentithecium; species Lentithecium fluviatile. Next base: position 2,337,510 of record MU005570.1, read on the forward strand.
TCTGGAGGGGTTTTATACCCGAGGCGCAGAGACATCAGTTTCAGCAGGGTGGGTGGTTTTACGTGGAGGTTATACCGAAGAAGCTTGCGGTAATAAGTTTGAATACGATGTAAGTGCGAAAAAGCAACATGCTGCGGCGTTATGGTGAGGAGGGATGCTTATGCGAGCCAGGTACTTCTTCACCTCGAATTCCGGCGTTGACGGGTGTGCGAACAAACACGAGCCCGGATACGAGCAGTTCGAGTGGCTGCGCATACAGCTGCAGCTTCTGCGCGATCGCGGTATGCACGCAATGTTGGTAGGCCATGTGCCTCCGGCGAGGGTCGACAGCAAGGAGAGCTGGGACGAGACGTGCTGGCAGAAATACGCACTCTGGGAACGGCAGTATCGAGATGTGATCGTGGGCTCATTTTTCGGACACATGAACATCGACCACTTCATGCTGCAAGACTTCAAGCAGATCAAGAAGAGTACAAAGAAGGGCGCAATGACCAGCGCGAAGGACGTCAAGAACAAGGAAGGCGAAATAAGCTTGCTAGAGGAGGGCGAGGTTACAGTGGCTTCTGCTTCGGACTACCTGCTCGATCTGCGGCAGGCGTGGGCGAAATTGCCGTCACCGCCATCGAAGTCTCAGAAGAAGTCGCTCCCCATAGCCGACTACTTTGACGCTGATGAAGAGGACGCGATGTCTACATGGGAGAGATTTCTCTCTATCTTCTCGAAATCGGAGAAAGGGAGAAAGGACAAGAAGCCGAAATCGGATAAGGAGAAATATCTCAACAAGATTGGCGGCAAGTACGCAGAACGCTACAGCGTAAACCTCGTCTCGCCCTCCGTCGTTCCGAACTTCTTCCCCACGCTCCGGGTCTTCGAATACAATATCACCGGGCTAGAAAACATTGTTCTCGAGCCTGTACACAACTCCCCTAAGAGCCACGACTCCCTGCTCCCACAGCAGCCAATTTCCGATAACCAATTGCTCGACGATGAAGCATATATGCGAGAAGTCGAATCGGCCATCAAGAGGAAACACAAAAAGGAAGAAAAAGACGCCCACAAGAAGAAGAAGTACAAATTCAAAGTGCCCAAACGCCCGTCAAAATCCTCCCTACCAGGTCCAGCTTACAGCCCGCAACCCCTCACACTCATCAGCTACACGCAATACTTCGCCAACCTAACACATATCAACAACGACTTCGTCGCGAGCTCCAAATCCGACTTGCCCGAGGGTAACGCCACGCACACGGTCTTCGGTCTCGATGTTAGCGAAGATGGTGATGTTGACGCGAGCAAGTGGAAAGAGGGAAAGCACCATGGTCATCAGGGCAAGAAACCGCGGCCGAAACCGCACCCGAAGACATTCAAGTTCGAGGTTGAGTATGATACGAGAAGTGACAAGAGGTATAAGTTGAAGGATCTGACGGTTAGGAGCTTTGTCGATCTGGCGAGGAGGATTGGGAGGGATGCGTTAGGGAAGAAAGGTGTAGAAGAGAGTGTTTATGAAGATGGCGATGACGATTTGTCGGATGACGAGGAGTATGACGATGATGATGTGGAGGATGTGGAGGAAGACGACGACGATCTCGAGTGCGAAACCAAAGTCGAAACATCAAAGAAGAGCAAGAAAGGAAAGAAAGGCAAAAAGCACAAGAAGAAACCCAGCAAGAACGGCGCCTGGTTCGCCTTCGTGCAGCGCGCCTTCGTGGGCACCATGGACCCGCACGATATCGAAGACATGTTCGGTGTCCGCGCGGAGGAGGCGGGGGACACCCCGTTGGAGGAGGTCATGGAGCTTTGAATGAGCAGGAAGAGGACACAGGGTTACGGCGCGGAGCTTAAGCCTGATATGGTGGTTATACCCTGGGATTTTGCGATTGAGCGTTGCATGGCTATGTTGTTTGTGTAGCTCGTTGTAGCGTTCTGTTCTTGGGTTTTGTGTCGCGCTTTGCATTAGTGGGTTGTGTTTTGATGAGAGCATCAAGATATGGAAGGCATGATCTTACATTTGGGCATTAGATGGCGTTTGAGCATTCCTACATTCGTTTTTCATGAGTTTGTGTTACATTATATCTACGTTGTTACATGCATGTTCAACAACCTATTACAATCTTTATTTATGCATTCATCTTCACCCGTCCCTACCTACTCCCCTCTCTCTACAAGCCCCTGCAACCTCCTTACCATACTCGCAGTATGATACCCCAACCTCGTCTCCACCTCCCCCATGATCTCCCAAATTCGGGCCTTGCGCGCAATCCCATCGATGTGCTTCGCCGCGTAGAACAATCCGTGGCTCGCGAAGACGCGCAACGAGTCTGGGAACTCGGAGATGGCGATGCCGGTTATGCGCTTGGCTTGGTCTTGGATGAGGGGTGCGTAGGTGGGCGATTGAAGCACGGGTTCCGTGTAGAGGAGGAGGTGCGTTACGTGGTACCAGAAGGCTGCGGCGGCTGGGGTGGGGGTTAGTGGGGTCAGCCGGTAGGAAGTTGGGAAGCTAGGAAGAGGAAGAAAGGGAAGGGGGACTTACCAGCGGCCGTTACTGTGAAGAATACCCTTCTGAAACCTAGATCGTCTTCTTCGCCGTATGGAATGCCGATGAACGTGTCTGATAGATCTGCGCGCCACTCCTCCAGCTCTTGCAGAAAAGCCTCTCTCCTCTGTTTGCCGGCTGGGGTGTTGCTTTCCTCGCCGTAGATCAAATTAATAACCCGTGCGAGAATCCACAGGACGTGATTCCCCAGCACATCTTCCCTTGTCTCGCCCTGCACCCAATGCACATCCCACTCCCCCGGATCCAACAACAGCGGCCTTTCCGTCGCCATAGCAAACCCAATCTCATGCCGAACATGCAGCCAGAAATTCGCACGGTCGATACCAGTAGACCGCGCAGTGATGTTGTGGTATTTCACCAGCATGGTTTGGCCGAGGAGATGGCGTCTATGATGTTCAGATGCGAGACCCGCTAGGATCTCGTAGCTGGAGAGGAGAACGGTGGCGGTTAATGCGTACTCGTGCGACGGCGTGCTGAGCGCGTGGATCAACAGGCGCAGAGACTCGCCGTAGTGCTCGCTAGCTGTAGCACCCCAGGATGCATTCCGCCGCGGGTCGGAGAGCGCGAGGTACTTTGCTGTGAAGGCGCAGACGGAGTGGAAGAGGAGAGGAGACGTGAGGGTGAGACGGGGAATGCAGAGCTCGTATGTTTTGCTGTGGTCTAGAAGGTCCATCCATGTCGCGACCGTGCGAAGATAGGTTTGCAGGAGAAAGGCAGTTTCAGGGGTTAGCGAGACGGGAGGTTCTCGTGTGGGAGGGAGCATTGGGGTTGAGGGGGGAAAGACTAGATCCAGGTAGGCGAGGACGTCGTCGGGAGGGGACTCTTCGGAGACGAGGTCGAGGCCGGATATTCGGGAGCGGAAGATGTCCCATGTTGAAATCGGTGCATCCGGTAGGAAAAGCTGCACTTCGGCGTTGCTAAAGATTGGCTGAGTGGGGGAGGGTGTTGTGACGGTGTTGGTGGCCCACGGGGAGGGCGCGATGAAGTCGGAAGGCTTGCATTCCAGGTTGAGGCGTAGGCAGTTGCTGCATTTTGGTTTCTTCTCGTCGCACCTGCTGTGCCGGGCCTTGCAAGTATAACTGGGAATTATCAATAACTGAATTGGCTGGCTTGGAGGCGCTCCGTGTGCCTACCAACCTGCAAAGAGAGTCAGCGCATGATACCAGATTAAGGGAAGCACTTTTTAACCTGTTCTTCTGCGTGGCCCACCTCGACGCTTTTTCTTTTTGGGAGTAGAGTCAGACATATCGCGCAATATGAGGACGGAGTCAAACTACGCGACTCTTCTGTGAGCGGGTGTCATCTTCCGCGACATGCTACTGCATCGTCTGGCGATGGGGGTGGAGCGAATAATTTCCGCGTGGTTGTTGTGGGTAGATGACGGGATGATATTGAGTAGAGTAAAGAAGAGTGAGCGACATGGCTTCTGAAGTTCCGTCTCGAACTGTTCGCGCTATCAGGTGCATCGTCCTTCTTCCCCACCATGGTCCGTGCATACAGCGTCATCTCAAGCTTATGGCTTTTAGACTTTAGCATCGCTCATCGTTTCATCACGATTGGAAGAGCGGTGCACGCCCGTGATACTATTCAGTTTAATTTCTTTTTCAAATTGCTTTCGACCTTGCGAAGTTCACTAGAAATTGTTTCTAGGCCCATGTATTCCAACAGGATTGTGAGTATCAGTTTATTTGCATACACAGTAGCAACGAAAGCTCTTATGTGCTCGCTCATCCCCCAAAATTTCAGTTTAAGATCTCAGAAATTGATCACCTAGTACGCCTTCCTAACTCCCTGAGATTTCGGCCAATTTCCAATGTCTAGGGGTGGCAAGTCCTCCCCAAATCTGGATCGTTATTATCAGTTCCCGGCCTTGGTGCCTCAAACTTCTGTTAGCAAAGTGTCGTGAACAGAACTTGACTAGCATAGTACGAGTAGCTGTCCGCATTAATGCGCGCCTGGTCCTTTTCCAAGTTGTCGTAAGCGTTGACAGGGCCGTAGCCCGGATTGCCATTCGGATCGTCGACATTGGAGCCGAAGCTTGCTTGAATCATATGCATGTACCTGGAGGAAGTCACTTAGATTAGCAATTGACCTAGATGACACTCGAGATAATGGAGATATCTACTCGTGCAACATTACCATTCCTAGGTTGTTCATAAGCTAGGGAGCCGATTAGCCGGACATTGCACAACTGCAGAGGAAGGTGTATGAACGTAGTTAGCATTCTTGTTAATGTCCCCCCCTTGATTTTTGCAAGCCACGTAGAAGTCGGCCCAATCAGGATCATTTGGGTCCTTCCCGTTCGAATGTGTGACAGCCTTCTTTTCGAATTCACTTGGACACAGCACAATAAATGGGTTGTTGGTATTTCCATCACCCGAATAAGCGAGCGTGCGGCTGTTGTACCCTCCATCTCTGTCTGTCTTCTGCACAAAGATCTTACTCAAGTAGTCGTTCCCGTTATCGTTGTTGTACATGAAAGTGAAGATTTATTTAACCTCAGCTCGGTCTCCTCAGCGAAGTAGAGCGGGAAGATATCATGGTCGGTGTCGATGAACCTTATGACATATGATGTCAGTTCAATGGCGTCCTTGAACGCCGTCTCAACCTTGTCCAGCTCATTCGGGTGGGGTGTCACGTCTGGGAGGTCAGCGCCTGTATCGGGCTCGCCGCGCTTGGAATGCTTGGTGTGGGCAAGGGCCGGAGCATTGCGACGTGCTGGAGCCTTTTTAGTGAGGTTGTTGGCGGATGGGATGGGTGTTGGCGAAGCGGCAGAAGCACCCGAGGTGGCTGAAAGGGCCAGTAGAGAGACTTTGGAGAGATGCATTTTGGTCTAAGCAATGATGTTGAAAGATAGAGTAGGATGCGTGTCTAATGGTTTTCGTGAGTAGACATGACTGCGTCCTCTTATATTGAATCAAAAGGCTGAGTGGCAGCCATGCCGACTCTTCCCTGCCCCAAGCATAGACAACGTCAAGTTGCCCAGCATGGCTACAGACGCAACGCCGATACGAAACCGGGGAACAGGCGTCCACGGAGTCAAACTAGAAAAAGTCAGCAAACAAGTGTCATGCGCAGAGAATAAACTTCCTTCCAGATGTTAGCCCCGAAAGTGAGCAATTCCTCGAGCTCTACCCCATAGAACCCATGGAAAGTGTAGGGCGTACTCAGGGAGTACTGCGGACACCTGACCCGAACATGCTCATGGTAAGAAAGAAACATTGATCGACATGCATTGCGGCTCCATAATCCTGGCATGCGATTGTAATCTAAGTGCTAACTGCGCGGGCGTTATCTGAGACGACCTCCTGGGGGACAGGAACCGGGCTGTGGGGCAACGGGGCGAAACTCGGGTCCCAACCTTCTCAGCACTAATGGGAAATATTTCTCCAAATCAAATGCTCAGGATGGCATTTTGGAGTCCGGACATGCGGTTGTTGAAAGACTTCAGGAGCAGGGCAATTGCTGAGCGCGGTGTTCGCGGTGACGTAGTGACCGTAAGCCACCCGTCACATCTCGGGAGAAAGCTCGAAACGACACAGCCTACTGGAACAACCTAATTAAAGGTATATGATCCCCGCATTCGCCCCTTACATCGGGCACTTTGCCCGCACAGGTTTCGCGTACGGCCCGTCCGTAGGAGCTTAGCACGATATTGTGCTTACGACGCTCTCAGCTCCCGAATTTAGAGCTGGGTCCTTTTAAGATACTTCACGGCTTAGAAACAGGACCTCGGAGTGCAGCCTGCTGGATTCCCGATCCTGTTTTCATGACGTCAGGTCTACTCGGGGTTCAGCATCTTTTTCCATGATCTTGGAAGTTTTGTTCTTTGGGAGTTCCGCCTCACACGAACACAAACCCAAGGAGCTCTAAACCCGCAAACACATTATGGCATCTACAACACCCCAAACTCCACATATCGACATTGTCCTTTCTTTTGACCCCCCTTCCCATTCTTTTTCGCAAGCCACTCCACCAAACCTCACTTTAACCCTCACTTCCCACGCCGAAACTCCTTTCACACTCTTCACATGGAGCACAACCCTTGCCCTTCCGAACGCTCTCACAACCAGCGGAATAACCATCACCGACGCCGCCGCCGGCCGAGCTGTGCAAACAGCCTCGCTGACGGCGAACCGCGCCCCTCTCAAGCGCACAAAAGGAACATCAGACGAAAAGTACTTCATAACCTTACAACCCAACACCCAATTACAGCTCTCGACCGGATTCGGGAGAGGAGGTAGCGTGAAGCCCCAGCCGAAGGCGGTTGTCGAGCGAGGGTGGGAACTTGATGAGAACGGTGATGAGAGGAAGATTAGAAGGAGTAAATTCGCAACAGGTGTGGACGGGCTGGAGCCGGGGCATGAGTATGTGATTGGGTTGGACGAGGGGGCATTGAAAAGCGTGTGGTGGGTTCAAGTTGCGAAGGAGGAGGTTCTCGTGGAGGGGAGTGCAGAAGGGTCCTATGTCCAAGATTATGAGTGGGAGAAAATCCCTTTGAACTTTCATGTGGAAGAAGCTGAGCTAAAGGTAGAGCAATGTTTTGATGCGCATTGATGAAACTGCTTCATAAGTCAGCTGTCTTGAACCCGCTCATATTATCGGCATTGCGCATGTCCACGGGGTTGAAATCCCGATGCCAGTACGACTTCAATTTTGAATTGTCGGGAGGAAGTTTCCAAAACTATCAGCATCATACGACTGGCTTCCTTCCAACCATAAGATACATTGGCGTGAACAACCCTTCTTTCCCACCTACAATCAAAGAATCCGCCGCACCGATAAACTCCTCAGTCGTCTTTAGTGTTCCTTTCGGCGCATACCTCACCGTCTCCAAGAGCCTCACCAAAAGCTTCACACCAACCCTACCCCATTCCGTGTTCCTGATTACCAGAAGCTAGTCCTTAAAACCCTTGGCTGAACCGACGTCTCCAGAGATAGGATACCACCATGGCAGTGCGTCGCGCCGCTCGGCAAGGTCCTCGGTCGCAAGCACCTCAAACCCGGCACTCTTCAACACTTCCCGGGCTACTGCTTTTGTCTGAAGTGACGGGATGCCGTTGCCGCGCTCGATTCCCGAACGGATGGCTTGGTGCGATGGATCAGAGGGAGAAAAATCGTCTGTTAGCACCCATTCGAAAACACCGAATACGGCGCCTGGCTTAAGCACCCGAAACACCTGCTCATAAACCTTTTCCAACGAGGGCGCATGAACAGTGGCTTCAATGGCATAAGCTGCATCGAACTCGTTTCCGGCGAAGGGGATGTCCTGGAGAACATTCTAGAATTAGCACCTGCACCATCAGCCCTTCACGCCAGACTCACCATGAAATCGCCCTTGACAAACTCCACCGTTTTTGCCATTCCATCTGCGTTGGCCAGCTCCGTCGCTTTTCGTACCTAGTACCCATTGTTGTTCAAGCCAACAATGTGGCAGTCGGCAAAGGTCGCAATCTCTTTAGCAGGCCCTCCAACACCGCAACCGACATCGAGCACACGCATTCCCGGGCGCAGACCCATCATGTGAGCAAGGTAGTGCTCGTGTCTTACTGTCGCTTTTCCCTTATTTTCCGGTCCTCGTGGGTAGCGGCAAAAGTGGAAAGATTCGCCCTACGATTCGAGATAGACGTCTGTCGCGGCGTCGTAGTAGCTATATTGCTGCGTTAGTCGCGGAAGAACTAGCTGTCTTGCAGACCAGATGGAGGCGTACTCGTTGACAAATTCTGTGTATTGGGACCTGCGGAGGTCACGGCCTTTCTCATTGTCGACAGTGTCTTCCTTTTGTTCCCAATGGCGAAAATACCCTGTTGTCATTACTTTCTCGCCTTTGCTCCTGCCTACAGCTTCCCCAGCAGAGACGGAAGACTGGGTCGTTTGTGCAGAGTCCATATTTGCAGTGGAAAGGAGGTCACAAACTTTCGCACGAGAGAAAAGAGCTGTAGGATTGTTTCAAAGCGAAGTCGTGCCGCCTCCTACTTAGCCAGATGTTGAAATTACGAGACATTTTAGCATCGATCGGCCTTCTACTATATGCACGCAACATCTTGAAGGCGCTGCGCAAACTTACACACGTCCTGGAGCTTGCTAAAGCTTTCACGTTATCATGTGAACTCTCCCCACCACTGTGGCCCGTGCACGGCGCCTTATTTAAGGTGAGCCCTCCAACCGTACGTATGGCTTTACCGACACATTCGAGAACATTCGATGGGATCCCGCATATCCGTCTATCCTGAATCCTCACTTAGCTTCGTGCTTTTAAAAAGCCCCTTCTACATCAAGAGCGACATTTTGCCCAAAAACTCAACGGCGAAGCCCGAGATTGAGCACCTCACACTAGCCACCCGACAACTCCAGCACGTGAGAATACGAGGTACCTAGCGAAACTCCAAGGGACCCAGCCTTGAGAGGAAAACAACATCAAATCTGAGATCGCACCGTTTCCGATTTCCGCAAAACCATCCAACCACATTCAGGACACCAGAACCCCGCATCACACCACTTCATTCATACAAGACCCTTAGCCAACCCTAGGATTTTACAACACTCACATACTCAAGTTCTTGTCACACACACCTCCCCCTTCCTTTCAAACCCCAACGATGAAACAACTCCACATCCACCCACCCCTCCTCAACTCCGCAAACCCCTGGTGCTCCTCCCTCGCCCAACTCCGCGCCCTCTACGCCTGCCCGCAAACAGGCGCTGTAACAACGCGGACCTCGCTCCTGCACGGCTTCCCTCATGACGAAAGCATTCACCAATTTACTTTCTACAATCCTTCCACTCACAAAGCCGCGCCCGCGAATCCCACGGCATCTGAGCATAAGGACGAGACGGGCAGCTTGAACACGCTGGGGTATAGTCCGTTATCGCTGGAAGAGTACTTGGGTTTTGTGAAGACGATTTCGGATGAGATACCTGAGGCTGGAAAAGAGGAGGGAAAGACGGGTCCCGGATTAAAGCCATTTATTATCTCTGTGACAGGGACGGCGGAGGAGGTGGTTGAATGCTACAAGCGTATCTGTGCACACCAACACTCCGTCCGCATGGTCCTCGCCATAGAAGTCAATCTTTCCTGTCCCAACATCCCCAACAAACCGCCACCAGCATACAACTCGGAGGCACTCCTCTCCTACCTGACCGCACTGAAGCAAGAGGTAGCGCGACAACTGGAGTCGGATAAGATTCATGTGCCGATTGGAATCAAGACGCCGCCTTACACGTACCATGACCAATACACGCAGCTCACCACCGCGCTCCTCGCTTCCGCGAAAGCGGAACCAACGAGCCTCCCGTGTCCTGTTTCGTTCATAACGGCCACGAATACGCTTGGTTCTTCGCTGCTGCTTACTCCTAAGCTCGAATCCGCGGCTTCACCACCGACATCACCGGGAGGTTCCAAGCCCCGTGAAGTCTACCATCACACGCTCAATTCCGCAACCGGGACTGGTATTGGTGGTCTCGCAGGTGCACCACTCCACCCGCTGGCGCTTGGCAATGTGTACACGATCAAAGGGATGTTGTTTCAGCACAAGGAGTTGGACGGTATCCAAATCATTGGTGTTGGGGGAGTAGAGGATGTAGATGGGTATCAGCGGATGCGTGCTGTGGGTGCAGCCGCTGTTGGTGTTGGAACGGCGCTGGGGCGGAAAGACATCAAAGTATTTGAGGAAATTTGGGAGGCATTGCAAACGGGACGGTCTTTTTGAGCGGGTAGAAGGGTAATAAAGAGATAGATGCCACTCGGATATAGTTAGGTAAATTGGGATTCCATTACGCAGTGACGAAGCTCAGAGGACAACCCTTGCGTGTATCAAGTCCGACAAAAGAAATCTTACCAGTCCCTACGTGTGGCCCAAGTGCCCTATAGCAACGGTTCAACCGCTGCTGGAGCAAGATAATCTGCACGCACCCAGGGACTCACTCGCCTCTATCCCTATCCCTCTGCCTTGCGCTCTCCTCCATCTCTTCCCTTCCACCAATACTTCCTCTGTGCGGTGTCGACCAACCGCCCGTGCTCCTCCCGCTCCTCATAGTCGGACTATGCAAACTCGCTATTCCTCCAATGTCCCCGATCCTTCCATTAGACGGCTGGCTCGCGCTTCTACCCTCCCTCCTCAGATAATCTGCATATAGCGTACTCCTCATTACGTGCGAGCCGTTCGGCCCCATGCCTCTTAATGGCCACCCTTCCTTGGTGTAATCGCCCAGACGATGCGCTTGTCGACTGTTCACGTGTCGCAGGTGCCGCGTTTGCGTGCTCAGGGTGCCAGTTAAGTCTTCCTTGTCGACCATTACGATCATGATGACGCCGGGTTGGGAGTCGGAGCCGAGAAGAGGCGTGCAGTGGATCCAGCGAGGTCGGCTTTCGTGGAAGTTTTCGGGGTCGGATGTGTTTACGGATGTTTCGTCCTGGATTGGAGAATAAGATCCGTGACGGGTGGAATGGGTGAGCCATGATACTTTTGCAGTTACGCCGATGCCTTGTGAAAGCGCATCTAGGAGGCCATCGCGGACATGCTGGGGGCCGCCGATGCGGTCCATGAGCTTTGATTGCGACAGACCTGGAATGCGGAGAGCTGCGGACGTGAAGATGATGCGCAGGGAAGGGTATGGCCGGACAAGGATATACTATTGATATCATTAGCGGAGCGTGTGGAGTGAAACATACAGAACATACGTTCTGGTAGACGCCTGGCAGCCTCCCGGACGGCCCAAAGGCGGTAGGTGGCCAGATACCATCTGCGGGATCATCCATACCCACAAAGCGCCTATGCGGGTTGGTGTTGGAGCGTGGAGGCGTGTTCGAGGCTCCGACGCTTGATTCCATAGAGTTGCGACGCCCTTCACGGCGGGTTACGACCTCAATTTCGTCGTCGTTAAGCAACCCACTCAATTCACGGAGTAGCTTCAAAGAAGGTCTGTGATTGATCACATTGGCATCTTCCACCTTTTGCTCGACTCGGTGCAAAGCTTCTTGTTCCTGGTCAAGAAGTTGTTTGAATGATTCTAGGCCTCTCCCACCTTCGATGAGATGGCTGATATCGATTTGGGCTCCGATGAAATATCGTGTTTCGCCGTGATGGTCCATGAGAGGTGCTGTCATTACCTGCTGAGGTTAGTTACGAGTAAACACTCACTGGAACTCTGGGACTTGCAAGGTTAAGAAACGGACTGCCATCTCGTCGACTAAGAATCACTATTAGTCTTGCGATTCATGCCAACACAAAGGGGCTGCCATACTAGTTCAGGATGATTTCGCTAATATCTTGATTGTTGGAAATCGCGTTGAAGATGCGTTTTATGGCAGCTTTCGAGGTCTTTGGCCCTTGAAGGAACCGACAATTTCTTCCGATCACATATTCGCGTCCATATTGTGTCGTATTGTAGAATTCTTAAGCCCTCGTTAGCCTCTTTACCGATTAAAATTGAGCCGTCTACGAACCTTCTGATGCAAACACAATGGGATTATCCGGCTGCTTTGGGTCCGTCATGCAGTAGACCTCGGCAAGGCCTTGCACAAGGTCTCGTATCACTGGTGTGCTCCCCCCGGTAATTTCCTTTACTAAGCACTCCGTTACAGTGGTTACCATCCGATATGTGATGTACGCTGGCAATGCGTCGTTGACCAACTCATCAAGAAGTCTTCGCGAGGAGTTTTCAAACTTTGGATCTATCATGGCAATGTCGCTCTTCGGAGAGTTTCTCGAATTGTGTCGCATTTGCGAAGCTAGCTGATCAGCTAGGGCATTTGCATACCTGTTCCAGGTTAGAGAAGCTCTCCAGAAAGGTGCAAGTACTCCTTGCTAAGGATATAGTTTTGTGAAGCGCGCCGCATGTGAAATGCGCGTTTTCAACCTTGGATACTTACCGAATGGCCGTGAGAGCTTTCTGGGATTCGAGAAACTTTACCAATGTCGGTACTGATTGCGGTCGATATCGATTCAGAAATGCCCGAAAACGTTGAAAGTAGCTGGGATCGTCTAGTATGATGTTGAGGTGTTCTACCGAGAAGAGTCTCTCCGCAAGCCACTCGGCATTGTCGTGAGACACGGTGGGAGGCGGCGGAGCAAGGTCATACGCAGTCAGGTCGTCCGTAGAAAAGCGTTTCCCGGCCATGGCCTTCTTGGGTTCGCCCTGGTGTTCCTTGTCAATCGTTGCATCGCCGCCAGACTCGCACGCAGAGTCAACCTTTGTGTAGTCGTCAGGATCGGGCCCGACGAATGCGAAAAATGGATCGCGGTATGGTAAGATTTTCGATGGCGCGAAGGAAGAGAGGGTCGGGCTGCTTGGTTTGGTTTTGACGTTGATGTTTCCGAAATGTGTATCATCCAAAGATGCAATGCCGCCCGCGGAACGATCCATCTAAGTGGAATGCGCCTTCGAAAGACAGTCGGGAAGCTTTGAAGGTGTAGAGCTACCGAACATCGGAGAGACAGGTCTTTTCTCTAACGTAATGCATGCAATGGGTACGAAGAGCATCAAGCATGGAAAACTCTGCAAAACGATTGGGAGAGACTGCCAATGGAAGGGGAAAAGAAAGGGAAAGAAAAGAAAAGAACGTTATGGTAATGTGTGGGAACACAGAGTATATGGGGGATTTGCGAACGGGTAGTCTACGCTGTGGCATGCTCCGAGCTGAAAGGACACGGCGGCGTTCATATCTTCAGAGCCTATCGGATCACAGGCGGCAGTGGGCAGACCAGGCCTGACGCTGCAGGTCCTCCTGACACCACGAGGGCTTGGAGTTTGGCTTGGAGTTGGCGACTCAAGATGCATGTGTTCGCTCCCTCGTGCAAGGGGACCGCTGTCTGGGGACGCAGGTGCAGTGCATAAGCCACAAAATAGGGTTCAGATTCTGCCATGGAATCTGCGATTGCCACGAGGCCGATAATGACGTGACGATCGCGAACAGGAGGCGGGCCTCAGATCGATACGCGAAATGAGCAGGCCGGTCGAGCTTGCAAATATTTCTCCGAGGTACAACGATTCGTGTACCTGGAGAGTTGTTGTAGTTGGCACATCCAAAGCGATGAATGACAGGGTGTCCATGATGGCATCTGGAAAGCGCTCGCGTCTTCCGCGTCTACGAGACAGCTGAAGTGCAGAGAGAAGCCTCTGAATACGACGCATGCGTGAATGCCCGGGTGGTATCACAAATGTTGCAATGAACCGCTCGTCTCGTCCCACGAGTTTGTCGTCTCACAACGGCCGATAGCGTGGCGTCTCCACTAAAGGCTGATATGCCGGCAACCCCGGTAGATATTGCGAGCAGTGCGAGCGACTGGTCGGATCCAGGAGCCGTGACGGGTTGAAACTCAATTCAGATTGCGAAACGAGAGTCCCGGCACAACAACACTCGTGAGCCGACGGGCAGTGGTGGGGACAAACGCATGGTGACGGATCCGTGAACTCTATCAGTCCTGGCCGAGGCATGTAAGTTTCGTACCTCGGAGCGGATCAACCCCAAGTCCGAGCTAGTGCGAACAGCCCCGCCAAGATTGCCCACCTTCTCAATTCACCCCGCGTTGTTTGCATCGCCGGCCTCGACCACCACGGCGCGCGGCGGTCGCTTCATCAACGCCCACCTATAGCGAGCAAACAAAACTGTCGCACGCGCGCCCGCTCTCCTGCAAGCGGCAACCGCAACATGGACGACTTCAACAGTGAAACCGACAGCGACTACACAAGCTACTGGCGGGACTGGGTGCGTACTTTCGCTCCGTTGTAGCACAACCCCCTTTAGCCTCGCCGAAATTACGCAGTGGCATCCCTTGCTGTCATCATGTTCCTCCCCTCCATCGGCCTAAGACGGCTGGAACAGTTCACCATGCCGAAGCCGACGAGGCTTGTGTTTAACCAAGTTGCGATTTCCTCTACCATGACTCAGTGCGGAACAAGCGACACAGCTGACTTTAGATACAGTTCATCTCATCGCGCGGGAACGAGTACTTTTGCGAAATCGACGAAGAATACCTTACCGATCGTTTCAACCTTACGGGCCTCAACACGGAGGTCCAATACTACCAATATGCGCTCGACCTCGTAACCGACGTGTTCGACTTCGACTGCGATGATGACATGCGGGAACAGATAGAGAAGTCGGCGCGCCATCTGTATGGCCTTGTACACGCGAGATATATCGTCACAACCAGAGGGCTGGCGAAAATGGTAACAAAGCTCATGTCTCTAGGCGTTGGAACAAGGCTGACAAACACCTACAGCTCGAGAAGTTCAAGAAGTCCGACTTCGGCAAATGCCCTCGCGTAATGTGCGAATCACAACCCCTCCTTCCTATGGGCCAATCCGACGTGCCTAACACCTCGCCCGTAAAGCTCTACTGCGCCCGCTGCGAAGACCTTTACAACCCCAAATCCTCGCGTCACGCCGTTATCGATGGCGCCTACTTTGGCACCTCCTTCCACAATATCCTGTTCCAGGTATACCCCGCGATGCTGCCGCCCAAGAGCCAGCGACGATACCACCCCAAGGTGTTTGGGTTCAGGGTACATTCGGCAGCCGCGCTGGCACGGTGGCAGACGGAGGAGCGCGAGAAGATGAAGGATAGGTTGCGCGCGACACGTATGGAGACGGGTTTTGAGGACGAGGATGAGGATCTGGAGGATGAAGAGGAGGATGAGGAAATGGAGGGGGATGGGTTCGAGGGCATACCTGCGCAGCAGTAGGACGCTATGGTTGCAGCGAGTGCTCTGGCTCAGGCTTTTCAAGCGGTGGCGAAGACAGCGGTTTAGGATAATGCATCCCTGGGAGCATGGTCCGGTGTCTGGTGTTAGGGCGGAGCCTCGTCGGCATCTTTAATACCACAATGCATTTTTGGTTATTGAACCCGTCAAGGCTGGTTGAGCCGCTACTCCGTGAAGCATATATTTCAAGACATCACACTCTCCAAGCGTGAAGCGAAGCGCAGTCTGAAAGACCATCAAATCTCACATTCTAGCTCAGAATCGAAAGGGTATCTACACTCCCAATCTCCAAACCTAAAACCCAAATCGCAACGCAAAACGCACAACTACATCGAAACCAAACAACAAGCAAAGATGGAGCACACTCTCCCAACACCAACTCTTACAAACCGGGGGTATATGCCAGCCAACGGACCTCCAAAAGGTGATGTGATTAAAAGATCCAATACTGATGCCGCTCGATAAGAGAAGGATTGCGTTGATCCTCGAGAAACTCCCAGTCGTACAAACGATTCAAAAAGGGGGATTAAACAAGGTGTGGGGAGGACGGAAAGAATACCCAATGCTCGGCCGTTTCCCATGCAAGATACATCGCTCATATGTTCGTTGTACATCGCTCGGAAAAGGACAGATGGGGGTATTACGGGTGGTCGATATGAAAGAAACGCCGACGCAATGCAACAAACAAATCCAACTCGCTCAAAGCTCCACCTCACGTCTTCCTAGCTGAGCCCAGCTCGAGCTCATCCCAGTCCGGCAATCTTCTTGAACCAACTGCCCCTCTTGCCACTGCCTCCGTTGCCGTCGGCGGCCGGACGCCCGTCCCATGTCCTTACGGGTTGATCCGCATATCCATCCACGTATGTCTTCCGCCGACTCCTCCTGTCCCTATCCTCGTCGCTGCCCCTTGTGCCGTCGTAATGCGAGCGGCGCCGATGAGACTTGCGTTCCCTGTCACGGTCGCGGTCGCGTTCCCTTTCGCGCTCTCTGTCGCCTTCCCTATCCCGGTGCTTGTCACGCTTGCCCTTGCGTCCTGCGATGCGGAGACGGATGTCTTCGTCGGCGGAAGGCGACTCGTCATCACCGGGCCCATCGCGTGTGCCTGGGGCTTGATCGAGAACGGTTTCCGCGATGGGGACGGGGAGAGGTGGTTCGTTGGAGAGCGAGTCCACCCAGGAGGATGTTTTGTCGCCGCCCTTGGCGAGGTACGGCATGTTCTCCTCCTCTCGCGTGCGGTGCGAGCTGCGGTGTCGCGAGCGATGTGTCGTCCCGTTGCGCTCATCGAAGTAGTCGTTGATGGGCTCGCCGTTGCCGTTCGTGGTCGGGTACTCGGAGTTGCGCCTAGCACGGCGCTCCTCTCGGCGACGACGACGCTCTTCAGGGTCCTCATCTATATGAGACCTGCGTCGCTCGTTCTCAGGATGCGAGCTTTCCCTTTCCTTGTCCTTGCGCCGAGAGGAGCGGTGTTCGCGGTCGCGGTCTTCGGTACCTCGGCGCGATTCGCGGTTGGCACGCTTGTCCTCCTTCTCTTTCATGCGACGCAGCTGTTCTTCCGCTTCCTTGTTGCGGCGCTCCAGCTCTGCCATTTGGCGCGCCTTCTTCTCAGCAAGAATGTCGCGTTCTTTGTCGCGCTCGCGCTCACGGCGACGCTCAGCCTTGGCCTCCACTTCTTCGAGTTCGGGACGCCGTCCCTCCTTCTCCGCTTGTCGCCTTGCCCTGCGCTCAGCTCGTCTAGCCTCGCGCTCAGCTTCAGCGTCGTCGCTGCCGTTGGTGCCTTGGGCTGGTGCATCGCCGTCGCCATCGCGGGCGGAACGGCGGACACTGCGGCGCTCGTGTCGTAATCGTTTCGCTTCGTCTTCGGTCATGCCGCCGCGTGTGGAGGATCGTTTGCGTCGTCTGCGCTCGTCTTCTGGATCGTAAGCAGATCTGCGGCGGTCGCGCCTGTCATCCTCAGGTGCAGCCTTCTTACGCGAGCCTAGTCCAAACATGCTCATGAAACCAGTTGCTGCTGCTGCACCGGCTGCCGCTGGTAAAATGGAATCTTTTGCGTTGGAGTTGCCGCGCTCTCGGCGAGGTCGCTCACGGCGGGGCTGTTCAGCTGGGGGTGGCTCCACTTCCATCGGGTCGATGTCAACGGGATCGTCGGCACTGGGTGGGGCAGTCAACGGCTCAACAGGTGTCACCGATTCGCGTTTCGATCTGCGGCGCGATGTTTCTGGCTTTGGCGCAGGTGTTGGTGATGGAGGAGCCTCGTCGTCGAGCATGTCAATGTCATCCATGTCATCTATAGGATACGGGTCCGGTACAGCTGCGCCAATACGGTTAGCTCCGTTTCTCGGCTGAACCATCCGCTTCTGATTGGGGGCGAGTTTCTTACCTCTGGCTTTGCCCTTTTCCCTGGTACTGGCTCGCCTGCTGACTGAACCCCTCATACCCATAACCTTGGCAGCCTTCGCTGACACCTTGATATCTGTGTCTGTCTGTGGGGGCGACATCATCGCAGCATCTTGGTCAATGGATTGCCGCCTAGAAAGCGTCCGTGGTGTAGCGGGTGTGCGATATGACTTGGAACGAGCGGATGGTGGTGGCGCTCCGAAAAGCGATGCAAATCCAGTTGATGCGCGCGTGGACTTTGAGCGCGAGGGCATCTTCGTCATCTTGTCAGATCCGGATGACTTGGACATGACATCTTTATCTCTTGTAGATGAAATGCGAGCTGACTTAGAGCGGGCCACCATCGGTCGTACAGGTGTCGCAGTGCTTGCACCCTCGTCGGTAGACTGTTTCCTTGCCGGCTTTGATCGCGACGCGGCAGCAGCCCCAGCAGCGCCCCAGAATCCCCAAGACGCACCGTTCGTATTGCGCACAACCCTTGCACGTTCCTTCTTTGCCGGCTCGGGTTTGACTTCGGGCTCAGGTGGCGGCGTGGGAAGTTTGCTTGGGACCTCGTCGATATCCATCGGCGCAGGCTCTTCCTCCTGTGGTTCTTCAGCAGGGGGCTCTTCGTCGGCAGGTTCGGACGGTGGAGGAGGAGGTGAAGGGGGAGGGGGTGGTGGGACCTCAACGATGGGGATGGCTTTCGTTTTGCTACCCTTCTTAGTCTTTTTCAGCTTCTTCTCGACAATGACAGGTGCGGGCTCTGGTTCAGGTTCGGGCTCAGCGTCAGGTTCAGCAGGTGGCGGCGGAGGTGCAGACATGTCCAGGTCGATCAAATCCATCTCGTCATCCATGGGAAAACCACCTGGGACAGGTGTAGATATCTTAGGAGCCGCTTCAGGTGCAGGTTCAGGGATCACGAGAGGTGGCGAGACCTCTTTAGTCTTTGACTTTGATGACTTTGACGACTTCTTGAGCTTAGAAGACTTCTTAGGCGTGGCTTCGATGACTTCAACCACTGGAGGCTCTGGCGGAGGCGGAGGCGGAGGTGTAGGCTCTCGCACAGGTTCTGGTTCAGGCTCAAGTTCTGGTTCTGGTTCAGGTTCCACAACCTTGGATTTCTTCTTGTCCTGCAGCGCTTTTAACCGGTCGGCGACTACGCCACTGCTCTTAGACTTTTTAGATTTGGATGCCTTGACCACTGGTTCCACTACAGGTTCGTCAGCAACGGGTGGTTCTGGTAGGTTCGGTTCGGCTTCGGGCAATTCCCAAGATGAGTCAGCGAACGCGTCTTCCTTTTTGGGCTCAGGCTTCTTCGTCTTGCGCAATGAGATGCCCCAAGCACTTCCCCAACCGCCACCCTCTTCCTGTTGAGTGTCCCTCTCGAGTTCAGCAAGCAAGTCCGCGGCTGGCACATCTTTGACGAGGTTGAAGAGGTCTTCGTCGATCGCCGGTGGAGCAGGTGGAGGTGGAGGGGGTGCGGGTTCCTCGACAACAGCTCTGCCCTTCTTGGATTTCTTGATCTTCTTTGTAGATGTAGAAGTGACCTCCAAAAGTTCCTTTTCTGCCGCGATACGGGCTGCTTCGGCTTCCTCGGCTTCCTTTTGCGCCCTTTCAGCAGCCTCAGCAGCCTCCTTCGCCTCACGGTCCAGACGCTCTTGTTCCTCACGCTCCTTCTTTTCACGAGCTTCACGTTCCCTCTTTTGTTTGGAAGTCTCTTTCTTCTTGCTTGAGGAGCCCCAGATGCTGGCACCCCAACCTGCGCTCTCCTCCTCTTTCTTCGCCTTGGCCGCAGCTTCCTCCGCTTCTTTAGCTTCCCTTTCCAATCTCTCCTGTTCTTCGCGCTCTTTCTCCATCCTCTCTTGTTCTTCGCGGTCAAGCCGTTCCTGTTCTTCTCGCTCAGCGCGTTCTTTCTCTTCTTGTTCCAACCGTTCTCTTTCCCTGGCTTCCTTCTCTCGGGCCTCGCGCTCTTTCTTCTGCCTCGAGGTCTCTTTCTTTCCCTTGGAGCCCCATAAGCTACTGGCCCACCCAGAGCTCGCCTCCGCCTCTTTCTTAGCTTTCTCGGCTTTTTCAGCTTCCTCTGCCTCGATTCTAGCCTTCTCAGCAGCCTCCTCCGCTTCCTTGGCCTCGCGTTCGATCCGCTCCCGCTCCTCTCTCTCCCTAGCTTCCTCCTCTTCTTTCTGCTTAGCTTCCGCTTCCTTGACTTCCTTCTCCAGACGTTCACGTTCCGCATTGTCCTTCTTCTCTCGAGCCTTCTTCTCTCGAGTATTTTCCTTTCTGGGCGGCTTGGAAGGCACCCACGCAGCCAACGCGGCTTTAGCAGCATCAACAGCTGATACTTCTTCCTTCTCTTCTTCTTGGGGCGGCTCCTCTTCTTTGGGCGAGTCGAAGGTCATAAGATCATCCCACATATCTTTCTTTGAAGCAGATTCTCTCGTCGTGGTCTTGCTGAGCTTGCCGCCATCGTCCGCAGGGTCGTCGTTAGCGCCCTTCTTTTTTTTCTTCTTTGATGACGAAGCGAAACCCCACATATCATCCTCTTCCTTCTTCTCTTCTTCGACGGGTGCCGCTTCGATCTGCTTGGGCGGCGGAAGATCGTCGAGGAGATCGATGGGGTCACCAGGAGGGGTCGGAACAGGGGGTGGAGCCAGAATGGAGCCTTTCTTGCCCTTCTTGGTCTTTTTGTTTATGTTGAAGTTAGCGCTACCCCAGGGGTCATCCTCGTCGGGCTTCTGAACAGGCGCGGATGGCGTCTCTTCGATAACCTCCACTGGGGTATTCTTCGAGCTCTTTTTCTTCTTCTTTCCCCATGAAGGTGTGCCGAATTCGTCCTCTTCTTCCGCCTTGGGCTCTTCAACAGCGTCCGGTTCCTGGACAGGAGCGGGGTCTTCTACCACTGGTTCTGGTTCAGGCAGAGGTTCAGGCTCTGAGGTTTTGCCCTTCTTCTTCTTTTTGCTGCCCCAGATCGAGCTGAAGCCCCAATCTCCATTGTCGTTCTTCTCCTTATCCTTGTCTTTCGCCTTCTCAGGCTCGGGTTCCGGTTCAGGCTCAGGTTCGGGGATGACTGGGGACGGGGGTGGAGGAGGCTCTTCCACGACAGCACCCTTCTTGCTTTTCTTCTTCTTTGTTGTGGTGGCTGCACCACTCCAGTTCGTCCAATCATCGTCCGGCTTCTCTTCCACGACAGGCTCTGGCGCCGGCGGAGGTTCGACAACGGGCTCTGGCTCAGGGACCACAGCAGCAGTGGCACCCTTCTTGCCCTTCTTACCCTTTTTGGTCGTCATTGCGCCCCATCCGTCGTCGCCCCATCCGTCGTCCTTCTTCTCCTCGACCACAGGCTCCGGCTCAGGAAGGGGTGGAGGAGGCTCCTCAACTTTGGGCTCATTGCCTTTCTTGCCTTTTTTCTTTTTGGACGATGTTATGGTCGCGCCCCAATCGTCACCCCAATCATCTTTCTTCTCATCGACTACGGGAGCAACAGCGTCAGCTTCCTCTTTTTCAATTCGCTTGCGCTCTGCCTCCTCTTCTTCAATACGCTTGCGTTCTGCCTCCTCTTCCTGCTTCTTGCGCTCTGCTTCGGCGGCCTCCTCTTGTTTCTTCATCTCAGCCTTTTTCTTCTTTATCTGAGATTTGCTGAGGCCGGCGAATGGGTCGACTGCGGGCTCCTCTTTCGCAGGTTCGGGCTCAGGCTCTGGAACCGGCTCAGGCTCTGGTTCGGCAGGTGGAGGCGGCGGCACTTCGACCTTAGGTTCGTCCTTCGCACCCTTTTTGCCCTTCTTCTTCTTGCTGCCAGTCACCGCAAAAGAGCCCCAGTCGTCCGCGGGCGGTGAGGGTTCCGGTGGTGGAGGCGGTGGTTCCTCAACCTGGGGCTCCTCGGCAATCTCTTCAATGGCGCTCTTCTTGCCCTTCTTCTTCTTGCCCGCGGTAGTCGTACCCCAGCCCCACGCATCGTCCTCTTTCGCAGGTTCCGGCTCGGGTGCAGGCTCGGGAACTGGGTCTTGTTCGGCGGGCGTTTCTTCGATAAGAGCGCCACCCTTCTTCTTTTTCTTCTTGTCCTTTGCATTGCCGAAGGAGAAAGACCACGCGTCTTCCTCCTCCTTCGACTTCGACTTCTCAGGCTCGGGTGGGGGTTCTGGCACAGATTCCTCGATTAGGGCGGACGACCCCTTCTTCTTACCCTTTTTGGCTTTTGTGCCAAAGCTGAAACCCCAGCCATCGTCTTCAGGAGGTTTCTCTTCTACCACCGGTGCCGGCGCAGGTGCGGTGGAAGTCGAGTTGAACGCATCGAAATTGAAGTCGAAGCCAGACGCATCTTTCTTCTTCTTATCAACAGAATCCCAAGGATTGTCCTCCTTGCCTTCGTTCGGGTCTTTCGCCCCGTCGGTTGCAGGATCGAAGCCCCACGACGTTTTGGCACCCCACCCAGAGGTCCAGCTGCTGACGCCACCCAAGAAACCGGACGATTTACCTCCTCCAATGTCACCGAAATTCATGTCAATCTTGGGCGCACCTCCAGCAGCGTCGTCGAGGTTTATGTCGTCGAAGGTGGTTGCCGGGTCTGCTGCAGGAGGATCTAGAGGTGGAGGGGCGGGATCGGCCGTCTATCGTGAGGTTAGCGCATTGCAACGTGTAATTAAGCAACCGAAATTGCGAACCTTCCCCTTTTTGCCCGCCTTCTTCTTCGGCTTCCCCACAGTGGCGAACGCACCCCAGTCATCATCGGCTGGAGCATCGTGCACCGGATCAGCCCAACTGAGGTCATTGGCAGCATTTGCGCTCGCGGCGGCCGCAGCCTCCTCCTCTTCCTTTTTCTTGCGCTCGGCTTCCTCCTCTTCTTCCTTCCGTTTGCGCTCGGCTTCTTCTTCCTCTGCTTTCCTCCCCTTTTTCCCTTTCTTCTTCTTCCCGTTGTCCCAGGAGCCCCAATCGTCGTCTTTCTTGTCGTCACCACCATCCCCGCCGTCTCCCGCCCCGTCTCCCCCTCCATCTGCAGGAGGATCGCCGCTCCCGCCGTTGTCGCCGCCACCCGCATCGCCAGGAGCCCCCTCGTCCTTATTCTTATCTCCGTCGTCTTCCCAAGCGGCCGCTTTCTTTGCGGCCGCTCCTTTCTTCTTCTTCGCATGCGATTTGACTCCGTCTTCACAGAATCCGAAGTCAATGTCTGCGCACAACGATTTCTCGTCAAAATAGAGAGAGGAAGTCGGCGAAGTATCGCAGCTTATTCGCAAGCAATTGGGGACGTCAGAGCATACGGAAGGGTTGAGGGAGGGCCACGGCGTGTAGTCGGGTGACTGCACAGCGGCTAGCGCATCGGTGGAGGTATAATCGGGCGGCAGGTCTGCAATGGTGTCATCGTAGGACGGGGGCGGCAGTCCATCGCTGTGCGATGACTCCAGCCAGAGCTCCGGTGAGGGTCTTCGGGTAGGCGGAAGAAGAGCCGAGAACTGCGTCGAGAGGTCGTGTATCTAGTGATTGTTAGGACGAGATGCTCGAGATCAGATGACAAACGTCAAAGGTGACAATCCACGTTTTGGGAACCAAATAATGGGCCATGTAGGTACGAAAAGTAGACTCCGCGACCAAATAAAACGGTGTCGTCATACCGAAATTGAACCCTCGTTCTCGCGGCTCTTTCCCAGGTCGCGGCGATCCAGCCGATCCAGCGCCTGGAATATGTCCTCCATCAACTCGGTGACGGGCTCGCCGTTCTCCGACGCCAACTCGCACGCCGTCACACCTGCAGAAGTGCAGCAGCTTGCCCCAGAACCATAACCACCCAGACCAACGTCCTCTTTTTCGCTTGTTCTCGACATCCGGCTCTTCAAGCTCTCAGTCGATCCAGTCCTCGACGGCGGCCGGGTCCTTCGTCTCGCATATGGAGCGGCGGCGGCGGCGCGGCGTGAGTTGGCGGAGGTCGACATGCTGCTCGAGACGCGAGTATCGTGAGGCGCGCAAACAGAGAGAAGAGGGCGGTGGAGGCGGGCACATTAGCAGCGATGGCGGATCCGCGAGGATTGCGCGGGCGGGAGGAGCGTAGAGCGAGGTGTGGTGGGGAGGACTGGTGGTGGGCGGGTATCGCGCAACAAGCGTTGCAAGCGGTCCTGCAGTAGATCGGGGGGTCGTGATGCGTCGAAAATCAGGGCTGTCGTACACCAAGGGCAAGAGTGTGCCAGTAAGCGAAGCTTCCTGATCACCGGCTGTGATGCACCAAGGATGCTCCAGGCCAATTCTCCGGGAGATGCAGTGCAGAGCTTGATCAGCGAGTGCTGTGTATTTGCTCGCCGGGCTGCGGGCGATGCAGGAGATAGATGCAGGTGCAGGTCAGCTGGTCGCGCGTGGGAGGAAAGGGTCGCAGCTGGGTGTGGACGGGAACGGGGCGTCGCAACGGGGTGTGGATGGTGCTCTGTTGCGCGGGCTGCGAGTGGTCACACGGGGGGATCAGGGCTCAAAGACGACCTAGCAGAGGGCAAGCAATAATAGGCCGAGTAGTTGTGGGTGATTGGCGACGAAGACGGGCTTTTTTGGGCTTAGGGCTCTCAGATTGAGGTAAGGAAGGGCCATTTGACGGCCTCTGATAACGATTGGCGTTTCAACACGCACACAGAACGCCCGGGCCCGCGTCGAAATTCACATCCGCCGGGGGAGGGGGGGGGGGCGAGGGCTCGAAAAGTGAGGGGCTGGGAGTGTCGAGACGCGGACGGCTAAAACATCGACAACAACAGATCTGAAGAGATATCAGATCCGGGGCGGGAACGATTTAGATGGGTGGGATAGCAGCGGCCGGACATGCACGCGTTAAAGAGGGTCCGGTCAAAGAGAAAAATTTGTTGGCCTAGCTGCCGCAACTGCATGAGCCCTGTGCGTGTCTTGTGGATGGAGCCCAGGTGCCGCTGTGCATTGCATCGAGGCGCAGAGAAGCCGACCGGCTGCTTCCTTGTTGCCGCACACGTTCCGAGGGTAGAGCCGTCCTACATGGGGAGATCATCGCCAACTTGAACGAACAGTTGCTGTCTCGCATCCACAAAATCACATCGCAAAGACCCGCCCCTCACCATCATCAATCGATCACTCTGAGGACAACAACAATCTTCCCTGCATCCTTCGCACTCCCCCCTCCGAAAGGCAAACACGAACAGGTCCACGTCCACACCCACGTCCATAACCCCATCCATCCCGACCCACACGCAAAAAAACTCCGCAATTGGCCTACCACATCCGCGGCTCCTATTGCGTGTCGTCGCTCTCTACACCGCCAGTCCCGCCTTCCACCTCTCACAACCTACTCCTATCACCCAGCAAACCAGGCAACCAATGAACGTCGCCATGCCATCATGTTCGTCAATCTAGCTGCCCCTCTATACGGGCTCTGCAATACGCGTGCAGCGCATTAGCACCGGGAAGAATCGTCATTGCGAAAAGCGTGCGGGCATGCCAGCACAACAAAACACTCTCCGATGCATTTCAACGACACATGCGAATGGTGCTGTCAGGCTGCCATGTGGGTTGGCTGGTGGGGCGGTCCAATGACACGACATGCCCCTCCTGCATGTGTCAACCAGAAAGGAAACCTCCCACACGCTCTGACCCAATTCCGTCCATGGTTCATCGCCGCCGTAGGGCTCACACTGACGTAGATGCGGCTAACATTTCCCATTACCATGCGGCTTTCTAGAAGACTACGGAGTCGGTCAGGCCCAAAACAACGCACCTCAATTGGCATAGTCTGCATAATTGAAAGCCTTCTATTCGGGCGTAATTGCTAGCCTCGCGAAAATTGGTAGGTAGATACGTAGGTACAGGAAGCAAGTAAGAACAATCCGTCGCCCTGCAAAAGCGACCCACTTACACCGGAGCAAGCTGCTCCACCCCGGGTATCAATACGTCCGAAGCAGCCCAAAACGGCCGTCTCGTCAAAGAAACTGCCATCTATCAGATATCCATCCAGACCTAAAAGGAGATAGCAGAAACAAGCCAAAGAGATGAGGTTTGCCGAAGCAGGAGCGCCAGCCGTTCCGAAGCAAGGAGATTAGATACATAGGAAAGATCAAGCGGCATGAGATGCCATCTAAGAGAATGGTTGTCGCTGAATCGCATGACGCTAAATCGCAGCAGTTGGAGATTAACATTACATAGCCATGATGAGCACGTTACAATTGGGGCGCATTAGAACGGTTGGCCTTCAAAATCCTCGCCATTGAGAATCCTGCGGGCCTCATCGAGTCGTCGCCGCCATTCTTTGCGTTCGTATTGGTCCCCAGCGGTGTTCTGGAGATTAGTGCAGACTTGTTGGAAGCTTGAGGCGAGGCTGTAGATGAGTTGCTTTTCCTCTTC
Source organism: Lentithecium fluviatile CBS 122367 (assembly GCA_010405425.1). Classification (NCBI taxonomy): domain Eukaryota; kingdom Fungi; phylum Ascomycota; class Dothideomycetes; order Pleosporales; family Lentitheciaceae; genus Lentithecium; species Lentithecium fluviatile. The sequence continues at coordinate 2,363,469 of MU005570.1, forward strand.
GCTGAGGGCTAGGCGGGGCTCGTCTCGTGGCGTCTCGAGCATGATGGAGAAGATCTTGGAGGTTTGGAGGCCGTTCATGAGGTCACCTGCAGGCGAGGATCCGCGCGATGTTTGTGATGTCGATGGTGAGCCGTTGACTTTGCGCATATTGATCGCAGAATCCGAGCGAGGGGACTCTTGTGCTGGACGCGGTGCAATCGAATTGGTGGTCGGCAGAATCTGTTGGGAGAATTGGTCCATCCGTTCGTTTGCCTCCTCGTCGTCCCACTGCTCCTCGGCAGCAGTGGCAAATGACGCTACAGTGGATACGGAGTCGGCACTGTAGTTCCGTTGATGGTAGGACACTCTCTTGTTCGGGGTATCGTCCTGGTTTTGAATGGCGGTTACCGGCCTGGTGGTAGCGCTCGAGTCGCCTGAGTCGTCGCTGGAGGAAGATCCACGACGTTCTTGGCTATAAGTACCCATTGCGCTATGTAGGAAGAAATGTTCGTAATCGAATGCGTCAACACGATCTTCGTGGCGTTCCGTAGCTGGCATTTCGTATACGGCATCTTCGTAGATGCTGCTCCCTCCGGCTTCACCATTGTCGTCTTCCACGGAAACAAAGTCCTCGTCGTCTTCCTCCTCGTCGTTCTCAGGCTCTTGGATGTCATCGATATGATGGTTTGGTGCGGGAGCAGGATAGTTATCATATTGAAATGAATCATTGTTGTAGTCCACAGACTTGACCGCTCCGTACGGTTCCACTGGAGACGAATCACCCGATGTCTTTGTCTTTGGTGTGGAACCACCCTCTTCGTCCTCTTCGAACAACGCTTTTCTTGTTGGAGACTGCGTTACAATGCCGACTCCAGCATCAGCAGCGACCGGAGAAGTGCCATTCTTGTACGCCTCAGTTCCCGAGTACCATGTCTCAGCGGACGTGAACGGGCTCGGTGCACGGAGGCTTTGCAGACTGCGCCGTCGCATGTGATCTTCCTTTGCCCTTTGCTTGAGGCTTGAAATCCTGCCCTTGAGATCATCCATCTGGTCGCGGAGGCTGCTCGTGGTTGAAGCGGATCGGTGAAGCTTCGGCGATCCGTCTTCGGGTAGAGTTTCTAGCGTGTGGGGAGGCGACTTGGATCCTCTGGAATGAGAACGCGCGGAGTGGTCTCGGTCGTCCCAGCCATTCCGCTCGCGCATGACTTCGAAACTCCTCGACTCTCTTATTGGAAATCGACCATGTCCATATCCTTCTGGGGACCACGGCCCGCTTGCCTGACCCATTGCACTAGATGCTCGTTTATTCGACAGGGACCGGTGCAAATACGAGGGTGACGAGAAGGGCAACGGGACGGAGGTTTCGCTCAAGCCTCGCGCATGAATGGGACTGTTCGGAGAGAGGGGCGAGGAGTGGTACGCTCGGCTTCGCGGAGGTATAGGACCAATTCCGGCGTATAACCGGCGGTCTCGTTCGCGCGCTGCGGAGATCTGCTGAGAGAGCTCCGACGACATCTTCGAGCTGTTCATCGTCGGCGACACCACAAGCGATTGGCGAGCACCACGCAGGTTTCCTTCCATTACCTAGGCACAGTCAGCTTCGCGACAAGTTCTTTCATGATAGAGAGGCATACATTAAGCCGCTTCTTCGCATTGGCCAGGATCATCTCGGCTCGTCTGGAGTAGAGATCGGACGAGTAGGCGTTGTCGTCGCTATCGCTTCGTTCGTGCAGCCATGGCTCGTTCTCGGTCTCGCCGGTCACGCCAACCGGGAACTGGTCCTTTCCCTCTTCCTCGTCGTCCTCGAGGTCCACGCCGCTATCGTCGAAGCCGGCGTGGCTGTCAAACCCAGGCCACTGCTTCCGCATGTCCTCCAGGTCGTCGCTGTTTATCGTGGAGCTGGACGCATTGCTGAGCCTGCGCTGTCGTGCGGCCTGCCACTCGTTCGTGTGCGGGCGCAGGAGGCTGTCGTCTACCGTAGGCGAGGACGCCAGCGCGTCGTCGTAAGCGGCCGGCACCCTCGGGGCTGGATGTGCCTCTGAGTCGCCCATGTTGCGCAGCGTCGAGCGCGAGCTATGCGACGACAGTGGAGACGAGGTGATCTTCAGCGAAGGTTCCCGCCGGCCTTCGGGCGCGGAACCTAATTTGAGGGTGCGAGCCGAGCGATTCGAGTGCGCATAGAAGGTCGGCGGTGAAGGCGGGCGCTCGAAGTGCAGCGTGGGAGACAGGCTGCGCAGCTTGTTGTCGCCGTCTGGCAGGATCATGGAGATCTCAGACAGCGTCGGGGATCTCGGCGAGGGCAGGCCGTCTGGCCTGAGCCGTGTTGCTGCTTCCATGGGTCGGGTTATATTGGGTCGCAGGAGCTGAACATGGTTAAAATGCTTTACTCCGAAGGGCTCGCGGCACGTCGTTTCTGGGTGTCGACAGCAGCGCCAGCGGGCGGACAGCAGTGAGACAAGACTCGAGAGGTGGGAAACACCGGCGACGCGTGCTGCCTTTCATTAATTCAGCTGCGCGCCTGCACGGGGAGATGAGCATTAGCTTTCTGAGCAAAGGTGGCCTGTGCCGCCCGTCTTTGAACCCGCCGTACGCCGTTTAAGGGGGAGCTAGGAGACAGGCTCTTCCCGGTCGCTGGAGAACAGACCCATTATTCTCCGCCGCCGCGCCGACGCCATTGGGCCTGGTGTTTTTGTGATCTCATGCTAAGGCCCAGCGCACCCTCACTGGTGCTCTCGCACTCCAGGGGTCACGGCCGCCTCCTCGCACTTCACTCACCCGCCTCCACCGCGCCGCCGCAGCCATGCATCACCAACGCGCCACTCTACCTGGAACCCGACATGCCGATGCTTGAAATGAGATGAGATGCATCGCGTCTGGACCCTGGTTGCGCATTGGGAACGACGCATCACCTGAACGTTGGGATGAAACTTGAAAGCCTCCCCAACCGAGATCTTCGGCGCGATTGAACCGCCAATTCGCCGCATGCCAAATCGAGAACAAGCCAACGACCTGGGGCGCGGGAGAGGAGGACGGAGCGACGTCCTAGGCTTCGATCTAGCTGCGTTGAGCACCAACGTTGCCCAAGAGTGAAACCGACGGCCGCGCTACGGAATCGACACTGCCAGCGATCAGCATGCAAGACATTGTCGCGCTATAGAATGCTTGTGATGGTGGCCTAGCAAGGCACAATAGTATTGATAACAGTAATAGCATCAACAAACGGTGGCATTTTGCAGGCGTCAACAAGCTTCACGCCTTGGTGTTGGTCTACTCTATGATGCAGCAACATGCCCGGGCGCAGCCCCGACTGATGGATGTGCGTGTCCCTGAATACGCCTGTAAACGGGTATTCCTCCCAACACCGCCCAATGCTCCTTTGAAAATGCAAGACATCAATCCGTGCTCGCCCATGCTCGCTATGCAAAACTCGACACTTTAATTTCAAAATTCGTCGTCGTCATTCCAACCCAGCGCATCATAAATCGACGGCCCCTCGTCGTCTTTGCCTGGATTTGATGAAGTAGGAAGAAGGGACTCCGCAATGGGAATAGTAGCAGCCCGTTTGACAGGTGTCGCAAACAACGCGCGAGGCATTGCAGCAATGTTGTTTGAGGGAGATGAGGCAATAGCCTTCGTTGGAGTCGCACCAACAATGCGTTCCGGTGAATCAGGCGACATGGCTCTATGCTTGGAGGGCGTAGCAAAGATTGTCATGGTTGATGTGGCAGTCATATGGAATGACCGGCTCACAGGCGGTTTAGATGGCGTTTCCGCGACAGCAGGTCCTGCTAACAGTTTGGACGTTGCACTACGTTGAACCGTCGCCGGAACTATAGGGGACGGAGGACGTGCGGCCGATGACGGTATGCAGAAGTCGCTCGAAGGTGGCACATCTGTTTCGCGAGGTCGAATGAAAGGGTTGTGGTGTTGTATCGGTGTCTGGTCAACTATGGCTTTGGTCGTGCGAACTGCTCTGGGTGTCGCCGAGACCTGGACGTCTTTCACTATTCTCCTAACGGGGTTCGCCGGCTTTCTTGATTTGCTGGATAGACCGAGACCGCGCTTCTCAACTTCATCGGCGTAGCTTCCCGCCGCCAGCCCACGGTTGGGCTTCTTGAGGGCTGTGATGGCCTCCTTCAGGTCTTCTTCAACCCTCTTCTTTTGCTTCATCTTTGCTGCAGCCGCCGCAGAGGTCGCGTTCAGATCAATCTCGCGACCCTTAAGCAGCTTCATATGAGACATAGATTGCCTCGCAGCATTCGAGGGGCTTCGTTGGAATGGGATCGCGGATAGGGGTACCTCGCTTCCTTCTCGCTTGATACCATTCGTTAGAGCGGAGTCGGTAGCAGATCGATGCAAGGTTGGCGTAGGTCGTCGACCGGTCTGCCCGGTAGTATCCGTCGCTACTCGTCCAAGAGACTGGCGTGATTTCTTTGCGTCAGGTTCCTTTGGCTCGCCAGACTTGCGTGACGTTGTCGGCAGCTTCATGGCCTTCCGCTTTGGAGGCGATGTGTTTGCTGGGCCACCTAGCTTCTTGTTGACCATCCGAGCTTGCTCGGGCAACCTGTTCATGTAGAAAGGAATGATGACTTCAATGCAGAAGCTTTGCAGGCGGTCGTTGCCTCCTTCTTGGCCAGTTCCGCCCATTCCGACATCTTGGTTGGATGCTTTTGAGTCGAAGTCCAGCACGCCCTCTTGTTCGACGGATTGCCAAATGCACAGCTTGTCGAGAAGCAGATCCAACAACAGATTTACGTCGTCAAGCTTCTTTTTGCGTTTCTTAGGCTTGGCCTGCGAATCTCCTTGCGTTTGAGTCTCCTCGGCAACAGTGGCATCTCCTAGTGGGCCCTTGTATGTGGCGAGATTTTCGAGCGAAACAATCTCCATCATCAAGATCATTTGAGCAAGCGCTTCACGGACTCGCAAATCCGCAAGCCTTCTTTTGAGACGTTGATCCATGGTTTCCTCTCCGTATGCTTCCGCGTTCGGCATCTCGCTTCTCCACCACTTCTTCACAATCTCTGCCTCTTGGGGATATACGCCCTCCCGGCTGAGCTTGAGTTTCTTCTTCGACTTCTTCGCCTTCGTGACTGTGTCGGGGAGGTCATCGTCCGAAAAGGATCCCGGAGGTATGGCCTTGACCACTTCCTGCAGCTTCTCTCGGTACTTCTTCTCTTCAGATTTGTGGCTGAGAAGCATCGATCTGAGGAAAGTGACAAGCTCGTGTGTTGGGGGAGCGCCTTCATCGGGTGATGTAAACGCGTTTCGTATTCGTGCAATCGGCCCTTTCGCGAAGTATGCGAGGGACATCCTGGACATGTATAGTGCGTTAAGGTACTGCTCGACCAGTGTCTCCAGTTGCTCTTGTGGTGTTGGTGGCGTGGGAAATCCGACGCTCTCTGGCGCTACTTCGGCCGAGATCGCTGTAGGTTGTGTCTGTTCGTGCGTGATGTCATCTATAGGCTGTTGTGTTTCTCGCGAATCGATAGGCTGGGGCTTTGGCTGCGATTTTGACTGCGGCCGCATCATTGACATTTTAACGCGCTTCGTAGGTCTCTCCACTTGCTTTGTGTCCACCTTGGCATGCTTCCACCACTCGCCTTGTGTCATGCCAGTGCACTCCAATGGAGCAATTCTCGGGTAGGCAACCAAGCTCTCCGGGTCCCACAGCTCAGCAACTTCCTTCTCCTTCAGCCAATTCGCCAACCTGCAAAGGCTGTACACGCGTGCCTGTACCCTCTCGACAGCATACAACGTCCTTTTCGATTCGTATCTCGCGATAAGCACCCTTGGGGCGTCATCCTCATTGCTCTGTGTCTCATGATGTTTTTCGAGTATGTCGATGTACGCAGAAAAGAGGCGGTTCGCAACGAGCGTTTCGTCCGCGGAGGTGTCGAGGAACGAGAGCGGGAGCTGAGAGCGGCCGATAACGCGAACGGGTTTGAAGGTATGCGGCTTGTCATATGGCGACTCGGGGCAGGGCTTGATCGTAAAAGGTTTGTTGAAGGTTCCGAGGCCGCAGATCGTATCTCGTTTCCTCTTGGAGGGCAGGCGCGGCTTGGGTTCGGGGTCGCGGCTCGTAGGGAGGCCTAGAATTTCCATAGAGCTCCGAGAATTCATGTAGAGCATTGTTTTCGTCTGCAATGCATACAGCGACATTGGGCGGTGCTCATGGCGATGTGCAGGCGAAATGGAGTGGAACGAATTTGGTGGGCTGGTCGTGCTTGCCCACGACGCGTCTCTGCGCGAAACTCGGTGGTCTGTGCCGCGCTAACAGACGTCACTACCCGAAAGCCACTCCCATCCCCAACTTAGGTGTCTGACTGCCTACGGCTCGAAAACCATCACGAGCTTCACAACAGTGATCATGGATGTATAATAAATACAACTACAATGATGGCAACTCCCGGCTGTTCCCCATTGCTCCGTATTCCCACCGAACTACGCCTTCAACTATACGGCAACGTTACCTGCACCTGCATGTCAAGTCACAGGATGAGACAGGTTCGCCAGTGCCTTGGCCGTCTTGGTCAGGTACATGGATGGAGATTGTTTTTCGGACTTAGTCTAATAAAAGCAAAGGCTTGAAGGAGGTGGCCATTTGGATGTCGGAGATGAAGGGAGAGCTGTTGCTCCCGCTGCAAGCTTTGCGGGGGAGGGTGCGGTTTGCGGGATAAGGCCGGGTCAGAGGCGGCAAAGTCCTGTGTAAGAGAGATGAGGAGATACAGAAACTCCTAGACGAGTATATTCGTGATCTGAATAGGTGAAATAGCAAAGCCATCAATTGATAGAAAAAGGTATCACACGAAGTTCGAGATGATAATTCCATTACCGCTCCTAAAGCATTTCGGAAAGCCACTAACTCCATAACTATGCTCGAAGCACTTCATCGCCGTTCATATACCTAGGTATGCCCCTCGCTCCCGTCCTTTTATGTCCCAAAACAAAATATTCACAAGAAACGCAAAACATTTCCCTGTCGCTACCGTAATAACTGGCCCGCAATACCCAACGCAACCCCCGCACCTACCCTATACACATCCGCACACCTCGTAGGACCCGCAGCCACTACCCCTCCTCCGTCAAACGCCTGGCAAGCTGCCACCTGCAACCCCGAGCACGCCGCCTGACTCAAACTTGAGCAGATGCTGCTCGCACTCTGAGACCCCAAACTCGGGACCGCCGTTTGCGTGATTCCGCCGTTGGGTGCGCTGATGGTGACGCCCTGCGCACCGTTCGCTAGAGCAGCCGTACAGCTCGCAGCATCAGACTGACAACTCGTATAAGCCGATGAGCAGGCGGCTGCGTTGGTGTAAGTGGTTGGTATATAGGGGAACGGGTAGAATTGGTTGGATACCGTAGAGCGTACGTATGAACTCGCCGACGAGGGACTTTGCTGGAACGGGGTATCCGTGGTCGTGGTCGTGGCTGAGGGGTTCGCGAATATGCCCGTCGTTGTCGCCGTGGTTTGCGTGACGCTTATCGAAGTAGTGGCTGTGCCGATGGGATTGATGGTGCCGGTGCAAGCTGCGCCTTTGAGACAGCAGGCTGCGTGTCCTGCTTGATCCGCGGTGCAGACTTGGTCATTGCGACAGCAGATTCCGGGCTGGTTTATGTTCGTGCAGGCCGAGTAGCCGGTTGCGCAGCTTGTTCCTTGCCGCTTGAGGAGCTCGAGGGTGCCGTCTTCGAGGAATGTCTCATTGTTTTGCGCGGACGCTTCTTGGAGGGCGGCGGGCTCGAAGTCGGTCACGAAGTCAGGCGCGGCGAACGCAATTGCGGGGAGAAGCACGAGGATCGCGAGTGGATGCCGCATTCTCGCGGGTTTAATTGAGGTTGCTGAAGGAAGAGGATGGAATGCGCCTGTGGGCGAGGAATGCGGCGGTCTGGAACCCAATGCGCTATCGATAGCGTGGGCTGTAAACAAACTTTAGTGCTGGGGAAATGACGCTCGAGTCGCACTCTGTGGACGTTGAGAGACGTCTAATAGACTCGAGTGCGAATTGTATCGGTTGAGTGGCTGTGGAGACGTCACAGTGCTGCCCAGGTTGAGCGCTGCAGTGGGCGTCTTGGTGCCAGCCGAGTTGTGTTGTCAAGGCAATGGTGGGTCGAGCTGGACCTTCCCATTGGGTCCGCACGTGCAAGCGGAGGAGGACCGAAGCTGATTGGCTAAGCATTGGGCTAGCCGAGATCGTGTACTCAACCATCACTGCAACCACCATCTGCGAATGAATCCATCTCGTGCAACCCCTCGAAATCGATTTCGAGCTAAGCCGATCCTTGGGTCCAGAGGAGGCGTTATGTGCATGTCTATTTACTCACATCTGGATGGTCGCCAGCATGTAAAATCTGTCTCATTCCGATCTCCGCTATTGCACGCGCTTGTACATATTTGAGCTTCTCCAGTTCTCTCATTCTTTTGCTCTTCTTGTTTGACAAATTTATACAGTGCTATTCCACGTCATGCAAGCAGTTTTTGCAGTACTGACCGTCAGCCCCGTACTGCATGTAGTTGGTGAGATATTGACTACTAGGGTCTGCTGATCGCACGGTTCAGCTTGTATTGCAGACCTGTCAACATCGTACCACGGTACCGTTCCCATCTTTCGCGGTGCCTCAAGCAACGACATCCGGCGATGATAGTTGCTACGTATTTTTTGGATAACACCTGAGCGCGTTAATCATGGCGCGTCTTCGGGCTCGACGCATCCTTGCCGGCGCCATCCTTATCGTCTTGCTCTACCGTTTCTTCCCCGAAAGCAATGCGGTGCCCTCCATTCTACAGTACAGTAACGGCGCACCCAATGCCGGGACTGTCAGACTAGCAAGCTACATGAACGATCCTAGACACATACCCAACATCGTTGCCAATGCTAGCAGCTTCTCCTGGAATACGGTGAAGTTCGCCCACCCGCCCGCGCTCACGCCGAAGCTCCCACCTCCCGTAACCAAGCGACCCCGCATACAACACCAATTTCGTCCCGACTCGCGAAAGACGGCCGCCGAGCAGGAGAGGAGACGATTAGAAGTCTTGAGGGTGTTCAAGAAGGCATGGGGCAGCTACAAAGAGAAAGCATGGATGAAGGATGCATTGAAACCTATAAGCGGAACCTATGTGGATCAATTCTCGGGATGGGCGGCGACATTAGTGGACAGTCTGGATACGCTTTGGATACTGGGGCTGAGAGAGGAGTTCTACGAGGCTGTCGCAGCGGTCGCGACGATTGACTTTGGCACAAGCACATCTACCCGGGTGAACACTTTCGAGACATGCATACGATATCTGGGTGGATTGATTGCGGCATACGATTTAAGTGGGCATGAGGTGCTAAAGGCGAAAGCGATAGAGGTTGGGGATCTCCTCTATGCGGGATTCAACACTGCGAATGGTATGCCGGTCGACTTCATCAATTTTGCGACCGCAAAAGAAGGTACAGGGCTCGTTGTCGAACAATCAGTGGTATCTGCATCGCCAGGCACGATGACTCTGGAGTTTAGCAGGTTGAGCCAGATCACTGGTGACAGCAAGTACTACTCCGCCGTCTCCAACCTTATGGATGTCTTCTATGAACACCAGAACGAGACCATGTTGCCCGGAATGTGGCCGATGATGGTTCGGATGAACCAGAAAGACGTTGTGACTGGCTACCAATTCACGATTGCTGGAAATGCGGATTCCCTCTACGAATATCTACCCAAGTCACATGCACTGCTCGGCTCCGCAGACGCAAGCTCGAAGAAGTTCGACATTATGGCCCGTACCTTCATGGACACCGCAACAGACAATCTCTTCTTCAGACCGATGACACCCACCAACGAAGACATCCTCATTTCAGGCAACCTCGACGTTCTCGGAGACGACAACCGCCTAGACCCAGAAAGCGAGCATCTTGCCTGCTTCATCGGAGGCTTGTACGCACTCAGCGGTCGTCTCTTCGAGAACGAAAAGTACCTAGACACCGGAGTCAAGCTCACAAAGGGCTGTGTCTATGCCTACAAGTCTATGCCAACAGGAATCATGCCCGAGCGCTACAACATGGTCAAATGTCCCGGCTCAGATCCCAAAGACGCGTGTAAATGGGACGAAAAGCTCTGGCTCGCCGAAACCCAGGAACGAGAAGAGTACCGCGAGAACTTACCAAAGGGCTTCACGACCGCCAAAGATCCGCGCTACATTCTCCGCCCCGAGGCCATCGAGTCCGTCTTCATTCTCTGGCGTATAACAGGCCAGGAGGAATACCGGGACGCCGCCTGGGCTATGTTCGAAGCCGTAGCCAATGTGACGGATACAGAGCTAGCCAATGCGGCTATTGAGGATGTAACTGTGCTGGATTCGCGGAAGACGGATTATATGGAGAGCTTTTGGCTTGCGGAAACGTTGAAGTATTTCTATTTGTGCTTTGCGAATACGGAGTTGATTGGTTTGGATGAGTTTGTGTTGAATACGGAAGCGCATCCTCTTCGGTTATCGAATGTGGATGGCTCTGGGAAGGCTTGGTGAGCATCGCGGTTGGACCTTGGCGTTTGGGCGAAGCATGGAGGGCATCGCATGCTACTTCTATGTAAGAGCATCGTATCGTGCCTCACGAGGCATATATATTAATGTTTCTAGTTTTATTCCTCCAATGCCTATGAACAATGACCATTGAGGATTCGGAATGCGAAGTGTGCTGACTAATTGCCCATTCATCTCAGCAAACGCCCATTGCACCCGCCGTCTTATCAGTCAACCGCATTGAGCTTCCGATTTCGCATTCTCGCTCAAGGAATGCAATGAGGACTTCCAACGGGTGTTGGACCTGCCGTCTTCGACGCAAGAAGTGCGACGAATATCGACCAATCTGCCATGCTTGCGCTGCACTCGACATCACATGTCACTTTGACCAAGACAACAAGCCAGATTGGATGGATAGTGGTGTGAAACAAGAAGAGATGGCCGAGAAGCTCAAATCTGAGATCAAAGAAAACGCTCGTCGCCGACGAGGAGTGCGCGTCTACGCTCCGGGCCAACGCAAATCAGCTTCCGATGCTTCCGCCGAAGAAAGGTCAATACCACTCCGAGACGTTTCCATGGATCTGGACACTCCAGTGTGCGACGTCCTACAAGCCACCTCAGACATACACAGCAATGGGACGGAGCCGTCACCCGACCAAACCGCTTCCAAGCCCCAGCGTGGAGCTGATTGCACGCTTTTCAAGAAAGGCGCTTGCAGCAAGATAGCTTTCGAGCGATCCGATACTGTCCTTCTCGCGTTCTACCTCGAGAACCTGCTCCCCTTCCTATTCCCATTCTACCGGCCGTCTCTTCTCGAAGGCGGCCGAGCATGGATCTTCGAGCTGATGATAAGTAGCCCTGTCGTGCGCCAGGCTACGCTCTGTCAGAGCTCTTACTTCTTTTCTCTCGCACGAGGAACAACCAATCACGAAGCAGTTTGGAATGAAGTGCTTTCCCAAACAACGGATGCTTTGGGCGTCCTACGGCATGCGCTACAAGTCATCGAAGGCTCAGGTGTCGGCGAGCATTTACATGGGGCTGTACGCATCATGGCAAGCATTATGCAAATGCAGCGGTTTGAGATTGCCGTCTTGAGCTTCCAAAATTGGCAGAATCATCTGAATGCCTCTTTAGCGCTTTTCGAGCAACTTCTTCACAGCATCGACGACTCTGAAGACCATATGTCACTCTTCGAGGCCATCATGAGCCGCCTGGGTCCGTCCTCGTCATCGTGGAGCTGGTTCAGTCGAAATGGTCATATACCGAGCGCTGAGCAGGCCGCCTTCCACTTCTCATCCACTCTCGTTATCTTCGACGATATTATAGCTAGTACGGCACTCCGAGAGCAACCCAAGTTGCTCGAGTACCACCAAAGTCTGCTTGGGAGCTCCGAGGACGGGAACGAGCCTCTCGTTAATCTCGATGCCGTTGTTGGGCTCAAAAGCGAAATTCTATTACACATTGGTGCGATTTCCGCGCTTGAAGCCTGGAAACAACGATGTAAAGCCGCTGGAAATCTCGATGTTGTAGAGCTAGTTCACCGTGCTACAGTCATCAAGGAGTCGTTGCTAGCTGACTTGATGTGGCTGGAGACGAATCCAAAAACACACTCGAGGGGCACTGCTAGCTTTCTGGATGTGTTTCCTCCATCGCCTGACCATATCTCTTTGGTCTCTCGCGTATGGGCTCATGCGGCGCTCATGTATCTAAGCATCGTTGTATCTGGATGGCAGCCCGCTAGTGGCGATGTGCGCTACCATGTTAGCCAAATCGTCGACTTGTTGAAGCTTCAAGCCTCGCCGGCGTTGCTACGGACGATGGTGTGGCCATTCTGCGTTGCCGGCTGCCTGGCCGAGCCCGCCCAGGAAGCTTGTTTTCGCCGGATGGTTAGGGTTTTGCAGCCAGCAAGCATCTTTGGCACGCTTCATAAGGCACTTGAGATTATGGAGAATGTATGGCGCGTCAGGGATAAAGACACTCCGCATCGAGACCTCGCCATGTGCTTTAGACTCCAAGAGGAGGTGGTGCTACTCGTCTGACAATAGCTAGCCAACGTTTTGATATCTTTAGATATTCTATTTCCTGCCTCCCACGGAATTCTAAGACCTAAGCTCGATGATGGATTCCTGTGAACACCACAGCTAACTCACTTGAACTGGACATACCCCTTCCCTTTCACAAACGTCGCCTGCCACGGCACACTACCATCATGCTCTGCCAGCTGAGCATAGAACTCAGCATGGGCATCACCATCCAATGCCATACCCTTGAACTTGCCATCCTCATGGCGCTCGTCTGCATAGAAGAATCTTATCGACCGTATTAGCACAATTCACACACTCTGGCTGGACACCTTTGATGTACTCACCGGTACCCCTTATCCTTGTACGCTGCATCCGCAGTCCCAACCCAATACGCACTCGCCGCCTTCCCCATCCCCAGCGTCAAAAACATCGGCAAAGGCAAAATCGCCACATTCGCAATATTCCCCGTATAAACAAACGTCTTCTTGACCTCTTTGGGCAGCGTCTCCCACCCCTTGACCGCCTCCTGTGCCGTCACATACGCACTCACCACATTCACATTCAAGTCCTTGTCCACGCTCTCCGACGCTACTGAAAGCACAGAGTCCTTGTCCGATGGAGGCGTGAGTGCTGCGGCATTGTACACGATGACGCTAGGGGCGGCGCCGAAGTGATCTTTTACGGTGGAGAATAGGGCGGGGATGGAGGTGGGGGTGGTGAAGTCGGCTGTGAGGGCTAGGGCACCTGTGATGGTGGTGCTGCCTTTGCGGGACACAACGGCGACTTCGTAGCCTTTGGAGGCGAATTTTGTGGCGACGGAGTGGCCGATTCGGGGGCCGGCACCGAGGATGAGAATGACAGGGGTGGTAGACATGGTTTTGGAGTGGATTCGGGATATGAGTGATTTAGGACAGCCTTTGAGGTTCATAGGAGATTAGATGTGGATTGTAGGAATAATGGGAATCTTCCGGGTAGGGTGTGGGCTACTTATAGCTGGGGATCTTAGACATTCAGTGCGATTTGGTCCGAACCAAGTGCGTCTATTTCTGAGGCTTTGAAATCAGTATCTTCATGCGTATTCGTATTGAACTATTGTGTTGAGGTTTGGGTGAAACCATGGACAATATACCATATGCGATGTCAGTGGCTTTGAGACCCACCTGTAAGCCGCGCGGGAAAGGCCGTGTAGACCGCGCGGTGATGAGATGGTAGCCCTGCATGACCCGCTGGGTGAGGCCAGTTTCCATCAGCATACCAAGACGTCTTCTGTTTCGCGTTGAACTGATTTGAGCAGTGGCTTATGATTGGCTGAGACCGCGATGTCAAAGAAGTTGATCGCATTCCCGCGCGGGAATCCCACGCTTACACGTACTGTGCTATCAGCTCTACAGCCTCGAGCGCGCGCGATAGTAGGTTCGGTTGGCATTTCGACAAATTTAGATCCGAACATAGATTCACGTTTGGACAATTTGTCAGCCTGTCGTGTCTTTCAGTGCGGCAGCTTATACTCCCATAACTTCGGATAAAATCCTTCATCTTTCCTGTGCTGTAAGTTGTCCAACGGGAAAACAAACCTTTTGACTGATGCCCTCGCGCTTCTCATCTATACTTTCAAGTCTCCGTTCAAGTTACGTTGCCGTTCTCCTCATCAGCCTATCCATTCTACTCGCCTATCGACCTCTTCAATCACACATACACAGCATCTGGCGCGCCTCCAGCCCAACCTCGAACTCAGGCCCTGATAGCTCATATCAGGCATGGCAAACTCAGCAACCGCTTACAAACGCCCACCCGTCTATTTCCTCGGCATAGGCGGCCCCAATTTCATGGAGAATACCGCCCACCCAGCCTACACCAAGCTGTCCGAAGTCGGGCGGGAGATCACGACGAAAGTGAAGCCAAAGGCCGTCGTTGTGTTCTCAGCCCATTGGCAAGGCGGCCCGAATCAGATCTTGATCAATGTTGCTGAGGAGACGAATTTGATATATGACTTTTATGGCTTCCCGCCACATTATTACGAGTACAAATATCCAAATAATGGGAGTCGTGAGGTCGCGGAGAAGGTTATCGAAAAGCTCGTGGGGACGGGTGTGGAGGTTGAGAGAGTTCAGCGGGGCCTTGATCATGGTGTCTGGGTGGGGTTCATGGCTGGTAAGTAACGCTCGTGAGGAGTGGTATTGGCGGGTCGGTGCTAACATTAAACGTGTTGCGGCAATAGCCTTCGATCCGGAGAAGAATCCACTAAATGTGCCTATCGTCCAAGTCTCGCTATACCATAACGAGGACGCGGATCAACATTACCGGCTCGGACAGGCACTGGAACGTTTGCGCGACGAAGGCATTGTCATCATTAGTGCGGGTATGGCCGTCCACAATCTTCATGATTTCCGGAAGACAAGGGGGACTGGGGCGACTACGCCGTAAGCCCATCCTGCTAGCCTAGATTGCGTCTGCTTTGGTGCTAACTACGGTTCAGGTACGCCTTCAGCTTTGACAAGGCGCTTAAGGAAGCTGCTACCGCGAAGCCGGACCAACGTGAGGCAAAAATGTCAGCTTTATTGAGACGTAGCGATGCTAGGGAGGCACATCCGAGCTTTGAGCATCTTCTTCCGATGCACGTTAGTGCAGGCGCTGCCGGCCTAGATGTTGGTGAGCAGATTTGGACTTTTCCGGAGGGGAGCTTGAGTTGGGCGCAGTACCGCTTTGGCGATGTTTGAACGGGTGACTGCTTGGTGACGTAGGGATAGTGTAGGGCCATGATTGGCTTGGTATTGAGACAGATTCAGTTTGGGGGCCAGTCCTTTGGTGATGTTTGTGAAGGCGGCTGTTAGAACGCGGGTTACGAAGCGAATAGCAGAGGCACATAGCTTGCTCTTCTAAGGAAGTTGCTTTTATTGGAGTATTGCTACAATGAGCTCAAAAGAAAGACGCAGAGCAGGGTGAGACGAAAGAGTGGTTTACATGGTATCGTGCAACCTTCTGTTCGCCGCGTGGCGTGTCCAGGTCGCGCCGACAAGGTCTGTGCGTTGTCTATCGATAGAAGATTTTAGTTGAGAGGGAGAAATCAAGCATGACCCCTTTCACCCCGAACATCATTCTATCGATTATCAAGCGTTGTCACGGAGCTGCATCGAGCAGACAATGGTGAGGGGCGATTCCGGGTCGAGTGAAGAGTTTGGTTGGGAGAGTCGACAGAATTGTGGCCAAGCTACCGGACGAGCCTCGTTGACGTACTGCAGCAACCAAGTGCATTATCAAGCAATATTCGACGCATCAACAGATTCGTGCAGCTTCCTTGCTCATAGCAATGAGCTTGCAATGGCGCGCTGCATCCCGCCTCATTGGAGTTCGCTGTCGGTTCGTCTCCACCGGTCGGCACGTGATTTCTCCAGAAGATCTGGCCAGGGAACCTGAGACCCAGGAACCAATCGCCACGCGAAATGACAAGGAAACTCGCAACAACTTTGAAACGGGGAATAGTTGGTTCGCGAGAGTGAGACTCGAGAAGACAGATTCGAGAGTAGTATATGATGCCGCCTTGGCTACTCTTCTAGAGGACCCGGATGTGCGATACAAGATCAGGGGCACACGGCTTGAGGATATTGTTCGACGCCAAGAACAAATCACCGGTGTAAGATCAGGGGAGCGCAGGATATGCCCCCCTAGAGATATGTATTGGGGTGCATACAACAGGGACCGGATGCTAGGTGCTCTGCTTCAGAACCCGGATATCTGGCGGAAGATCGAGAGCACGGATCTTGGGGACCGACTCCGCGACTTCAGCCTCCCAACGCACATGATCCGTCTCTCTCGCCTCCTGTGGAAGCCAGTTTCGGGGATAGCCGATCCGAGTGGGTCTGCGCATTCGAACGAGGTCGTTCCAAGTTCACAGCACTCAAGGGATTCGCGCAAGCTTCAAAATATCAGCTCCAAAACTTTCAGTGACCCAGTATCTTGGCCCCGCCTCCAGCTTCGTCAGCATTATATCAAACCTCGTGGCCCAGAGTTCTGGAGAAGATTATACGACATTTCTCGTGCGGAGCACTTCGTTTAGTGGTGTCGCGGGCGCTCGCGCCAACACTTTGGCCGCTATTGTAGGATACCCGACCTCTTCACGCGCCGCGATATTCTCTTCTTCCATCTCTCCCCAGCGATACCACCAGCCACTCACCGAGAGGTGGAACAGGTGGAGACCATGATTGGGTACAAGTTCAAAAACAAGAGGCTCTGTGTAGAAGCTCTCGGGATGAATGCCGGGATATCATTCCAATTTGGTGAACACGACCTGGACGTTCCAAAGAACAAGCGACTGGCGCTGATAGGAGATCGACTGTTAGCCTTGTGGCTTTGCGAGATGTGGTATATGTCGGGAAGACCTCCCAGTACGCACGACACCTGATTTGCTTTATTTCTATCGTGCATGTTCGACGCACTAATGCTTTACAAAGCGGAGTATTCCGAAATGGAACAAACCACCGTCTCTCAGGTAAACCTTGCAAACAGGGGGATATCGCTTGGAATTTCGTTGTTTCTAGGCGATGCGGGTGAGCGCAGGATTGCGGAGACCATGGAGGCCATCATTGGTGCTATATACGTCGATTCGGGGAATCAGCATGCCGTGGTCGCAAAAGCTATCTCAACCATGGGGCTGGATACTCATTGTGTATTGCAAGAGCCGAACGATTCTGAGAAGGGAAACGAGGCGAATCTAGCGGAGAAGGCGCTGCAACTGGAGAAGGCATTGCACGAGGAGAAGACGAAGCTGGCAAAACTAACGGAGAATGTGAAACTAGAGAAGGCGAAACTAGAGGAGAAGGCGAAACTAGAGGAGAAAACGAGCACGAAGACAAACGGCGCGGTGACAGCGGAGATGATGAAACGAGGCAGTCAAGAGACCCCAGCAGTGGAGAAGCGGCCTGTGATCGTTCGCAACGCCAAAGCGGAGCACCACATCGACAAGGATACGGACGAAAAAACGTATATCGACAAGAAGACAGATACCGACAAGGAGACGAAATCTGACATTACCCAGGACACAGCGTCGGTCTCTGAGGAGGATCTCCAGGATCGTGTGCGCAACATAATGCTGCTTGAAAAAATACAACTCACCAGAAGGATTGAGGTCAAGAAAGACGAAACGGGGGAGTTTTATAGCGCAAAAACGTCACCGAATGGCAGCAAGACAGAGATATAGAAGAAGAGTAAGAAAAGTCAGGATGCTAGAGGACAGTGTCGTCTCTGAAGCAGAGAAGGCAAATCAGGCTGTTGCAGAATTAATGAGAGCCGAAAACACCAGAATACAACAGAGTGAGAAGGACAAGGACAAGGAACTAGGTGAGCTGATTATCAAGGAATTTCAGAAGCGAGAGGCTGCAAGACAGCTTGCCTTAAAGACCGGGCTGGAGTCTCTACGCCCCCTCCTGGCATTGGTGATAGACACGGCGACTCAGATCCATGCCTTTCATTCTGCGACGGTTAATTTGCGGGCTGATGCGCCATACTGACCGGATCTTCTATCCGAGCTTTGCCGAGCACATGCTGGTACCGTCGAACGGTTCTTATTACAGAGCAGGCAAGCCGAAAAACATGCAGGAGAGACAATTGAACGTCTCGGATGCGACATCAAAATATGGAGAGCGGAAGCTAGGGTTGCTGCAATGAAGCTGAGAGCAGCAACATTGCAACGCCAAAACGCAAACAAGCAAATCGCGGATGGCGCCGGCATGGTTCCCAAACAAGAAACCACAAAGGATGAGCACAAAGCGCCTGGACAAGAGAGTGGAGACGCCAGAGGCGTGGGTGCCGGAATCGATGCGGAGGTCATTCGTGTTCAAGACACACGGATCGAAAAAGGACTCGGTTTGACACGGAAAAACTTTTCGACCAAACTTCGGAAGACTCGATGGAGGGCCGTGTCAGCTAGGATGTCTTCCCTTCACGACACTCCCTCCACCAACACACCTCAGATCATTACTCCTTCGTCGGGTCGACAGACTCTGCTCCAGATAGGCCGTATCGCATCCGCCCCTCAGGGCAGCCTTGTTGCTCAGGCCGCACCTGAGAATTCAAACGCAAGCGCTTCCGGCAAACATGATGCGGACACCGGTCCAGAGCCGCTCGTAGAGAGCAGCGCACTCGATGAGGAAGATCTTAAGAACATGATCAAAGGAGCGATTGGACTCGAGTATTTCTATCGACCAGATGCACGGGTTGAGGAGGAAGTCGAAAAAGTCCTTGCTTCCGGGCCTAGATCAATGACGGCAGTGGAAACACTCAGCACACCAATTGGGGACGACTTCGTTGGAGAGCAAGAGGATGAGGACCTTAGCGTGGAGGTGGCCTTGGGAACTCCTCGTGCTAAAGAGGGGACAACTACTGCTCTGGCTCCCGAAGACGCTCATGTCAAGATGAAGGTAGACGACCTTGCAAAAGATGACAACGGCGTAGAGGCGGCCTCAGAACTTCCGCTCGCTGAAGAGACCCCGACGACAGCTCTCGATCCCGAGGACCATCATGTCCAGGTGGAAAGAGGAGGCATGGAGGCGACGTTGGAAACCCTTTTCGCTGAAGAGGGACTAACTGCTGGTGCTCCCGAACACGAGCCTGTACAGACGGAGGAAGCCGGCCTTGCACAAGACGACGCTGGTGTGGAGACGACCTCGGGGACCCCTCTTACTGAAGATGCACCAACGACCACGCTTGACCCTGAAGAGGACCATGTCCAGGTCGAAACCGCCAATCTTGCAAAAGATGCCAATCCCTTGGAAGAGCAACAGAATGGGACCTCCGATGTGGAACAAGCCGAGAAACTTCTTGCCGAAGCCGAGCATGTCCAGGTTGAAGACGCCGACCTTGCAAAAGATGACGCTGGTGTGGAGGCGACCTCGGAGACCCCTCCTGTTGAAGAGGCATCGGCTACTGCTTTTACACCCGAACACGATCCAATACAGGCAGAGGCAGCCGAACTCGCGAACGAAGGCGGTGGCATGGAAGAGCAACAAAACAGAATCGTTGATGTGGAACAAGCGGAGGAGGCCCATATTACCCAAGACGGAGAGGTGATGACACCAGGCTTGCTCAACTCGGCGACACATGACAGTGAATCCAAAGAACAGCAGAATGGGACCGTCGATGCTGACAGAGCCGAAGAAGTCCTTGCTACCGAAGACGGGATGGTGACGCCACCAGCCTTGCTCAACTCGGCGACATAGGATGGTGAAGTGGAAAAGCAACAGACTGGGTTCGTTGATGCGGAGGAGATCCTCGTCACCGAAGATGTGGCCGCAACAACGCCGGAACCACCCAGCCCAGCAAGAGAGGATGGTGGCGCGGAAGAGCAGCAGCCCGCTAACGTCAACGCGGAACAAGCCGAGGAAATCATCGTCACCAAGAACGTGACAGTAACAACACGAGGTTTAATCAGCCCAGCGAGAGAGGACCACGACGTGACCGAAACCCAGTTCAAGTCCATGCACTTAGGTCAGCAAAAGCCGGGGTCGTCGATGCTGAAGCCTGAGCCCGAGACCGAGCCTGACCCGCCTCGCATGTGATGAGGTGCACTATTTGGGAAGAAACTGTACGAGGTTGTGTGTATGCATTTATCATTTGCTGTTCGCGTACAGCGTGTTTGGAGTGGCGAGCATAGTTGTTTTCCGGTTGTATCATTATCTTGTGAGATAGCTGGCTTGGGAGGGACGTAAAAAGTATTGCATGTACTAGACGGGATTGGACGTTTGCTGTTTAAGCTCGTTAAATTTCATCTAGGAAACTAAGATGGCGTGTGTTATCTCCTTCGTTCAAACTCGACATGGCGCTTTCCTTTCAGCACACCACGGATGTCGTGAGGTTGCGGTGAGTAATCAGTGAATCTTATACAGAGGTGTTTTAATACCCTGAATTACAAGTCGTGTTGGGCAGACATGACCACGTCTGAGACAGCCACGAGATCGCAGCATGTAGTAGGTAAAACACGTCCAGTGGGCGTCAGTACATGTTATCCATGAGTATTGAGAAGCAATTTCTTCATTTGTACTAAGCTACGTAAGCTGGTAAGGTAGCCGATTGGGCTAACCCTGGGTCTTCCATGCCAGGAAGGCCCATTCCAATTCCCATTGAATGTGATTGTGAATGTAGTGAGAGATGCCGCATCTAACGAAAGACCCTCATCTCATGACGGTCATTGCAGTGGGTGCATGTGAATCCGAAATGCACTAGCTCCGGCTTCTGCTCGTCGATCCTGCTGAGGTACTCGGGGCTGCTATAGTCCTCCTCCAGCAGCTTGAAGATGCAGACCTTTGCGTCCTGGGGTCGATCATGTTTGATGTTGTAGAGCTTCTGCTGGCGTACGAAGATGTGACTAGGCTCGGGGCCACAGTTCTCGATATCTTTCAGGATAACGGAGTGCATGACGCGACAAAGCTCCTCGGTGAACTCCGGGGTCAGCTCCTTGAGGGCTGGGTAATCCAGGCGCTGAAGGATGCGGTTCGGCACCAGACCGATGTTCATGCGACAGAAGATCTCGAACGTGTCGCGGGAATTTGGTTCTGTCGGAGTCAGATCTGGAGACTGCGAGGGTTGTATTAGCGGGTGACCTTACCTATGTGGTTGAGGACCGGAAGAGCGAGCACCTTCCTCATGTGCAGTTGCTGAAGGGGCTCACGACCGAAGATACCTGACAAAGTCTTGTCGAGCCACGCCTCCCTCTCCTCATACGTGTTAGAGTGACAGTCCACGTGCTGAAGAAGCATGTTCGTCGCCTGAACAAGCTGTACGGTGACCTCGGCGGACGCCGTCTTCGCGAAGACTTCGATGGCACGGAGCTCATCCTTCGAGAGAACCACTTTGTGCGGCATTTTCCCTGATTGATTGGTGCGAAGCGAGTTTGGAGAATGGTCTTCGACCAGGCGGCAGAGAGAGGATAGTAAGAGGCAGGGTGGTAGGGGTGTCAGTTTTGCAGGACAAAAAGGTTCTGGCAACAAACCGCGCTGCTAATCTCTCTCGCGAGCTGCTAGGCAGAACCTCGAACTGCTGGCCGTTTGCGTAACGTAACTATCTCTGTTTTCGTCATGGAAGGAGGTGAAGGGAAGGCGCTGTGCCAGCTGGCGCGAATCAGAGGAGACCGGTGCTACGCGTGCCAGAGAGGATTTGATAAGAGGAAAGAGCATTGTGGTGGCGGGGTGGTGCCCAGGCTGATAAGAGCAAGAAGAGGAAGTTGCGGTGCCGGGAACGGCCAGCGGGCTGCTTCACGGAGCCAGTTGGGGGTGCCTCTCCATTTGACGCGTGAAGGAATCTCATTGATAGCCTGCAATCGTGAGCAGAGAGAGTAGGCTTTGCATGCTTGCTTTACATTCCTAAGAATCTACACAAGCAGGCGTTATTCCCTCGGCCAGAGCCCGGCATCGTGAGCTTCCGTGGTGTTGTCGTGCTGCCAGTGCCCGCGCTTTCCTTCCCAACCTCCTCCCCCCTGGCCACAACGACGCGTCATGAAACTCCCAACGGCCCGGTAACACGTCTAATTGGAACCAGAGGCCATGAGGCTTGCTGCTCGCTGAGGGGAAAGAGCGGCGGGCGACGGAATGGTGGCCCCTCGTTGTAGTCGTGGACCGTCCAGGTGGTAGAAGCGGGGCAGAGACCTCAGACCTTCGATGGGCCATCCACGCCAATAGCAGGCAAGAGGCGCTCTCTCCCTTCTTGGTGAGAGAATCGTGAAGTAGAACTGCTCGCGCCAAACGCCCGATCGCACAAGGGCTATAATAAGCCAAGGCGCAGGAGCTGACAACGTCGACGAGGCGTTACCGAGACAGTCCAGGTCTTGCAATACGCATTCGACTCCGGGTAGAAAGACTAATGCAAGGCAATAAGGGCAGCGAGAGGTCTCCCTGTACTCGATCGCGCAAGCTCAGCAGAGGACCGGGCTGCGGGCCCCCGTTCGAGATCTCCCTCCCCGCTTCGCGATCCCAAAACGAAACGACCGCAGACCTACCCTACCACGTTACAATAAATTAAGAGAGGGACAGACATCTTAGAAGTGCTGGCTGTTGGTCTCTGATCAGGCCTGATCCGGATGGCTCGAACCTAGCCGAGATCATAGACCACGGATCGCCACCGAGCATCTAGATCTCCGGCCAACATAATAAAAAAGCAGCCTGCCCCAGTAGTCTTCGGATATGCACAAGAGGAAAGTAATCGAATACAAGGCCGGATAATGGAGGCTCAAGAGGAAGGAAGGCCGCGCCGACAACGGTGGGGATTTCATGCCGGAAGAAGCACGACAAAGCCACCTGCTGGCCGAAGCAGCTCGGTAAGGATGGGAGACATGGGGAAGGAGGGCTTTGGATTGATTGTGAATTGCTAGCGTCCAGCTTGGTGTGTGGTGGAATGACCCTAGGACCATGGGCGATGCCGAACTAGAGCCGTTCCACAGGCGATAACCAGGCTACATTGAAACATTAGAACAGGAGGAGAAACATTGGTAACAAGGGAGTAATTCAAGAAAATGTACCATCATTGGTACAGCTGGGTGGACAAGACACCGACAACTTGTCTTGGGAGTGTCTAGCCAAGTGCACATATAGCTGAGTCCTCAGGAATGGACAGATCTAGCACATCGAATTAGGAGACATGAAGCAACAAGGTATGAAACTAAACAAACCGCAGAACACGGTAGTCAGTGATAGGCAAGCGAACCCAAGCTACTAGCACATGTAGCTATCCCAGATGATAGTAGAATCTAGCACATCGAATTAGAAGTCCATCCTCAAGAAGAGTATAAAGTAAAGCGGCCGGAGAATTCGAAGAAACTCCCACCAGATAAACCTTAACAAATAAATTAAAGCGGCAGCAGCTTAATTAGTGAGAAAATCGGCACAAAGCAAATGCTGCAGCATATGCACATGCGAACTCAGGTCATCAACAATCGGACAGCCGGCGCGGTCCCGATTATGAGGTCAAGCTCTCCGCCCAAGCATTCAACAGGCCAGCAGCATGACGAGTGGCCGATTCCAGATTCTACAGTTTCGGGTTAGACCGCATGAGATTCTGATTACAAGAACGAAAAGATACAGCACGGTTAATGGGGCTCAACGAAACATCACCCAAAGACCCGTCATAGGCATCATCGGGAACTTGAGCGACCGACGGGTCGCGTGGGAACGAAGCTGCTGGCGCCAGACTTTTGATGGTATTCCGTGTGCCAGCAGCAAAATGTACGCGACGAAGCGAGCATGACAGTATCAGATGGGCGGCGGTCGTGCGATCGGACGCCACCGTGCAAGGCGAAAGTGAAAGCGAGAGAGGCGTAGCGTCCTCGAACTAGATGCTTTATCTACAAATTCACGCTAGATGGCACAGTGGAATGACGGACACAAAAAGCTGGTGTTGTGTGTGAGAAGAGCAGTGGTGAGGCGGCGCGCCGAATTACTGACACGATGATTAGGTAAGCGATATCAGATCAACCACATCAGCACAGGATCAGATAACATTGAAAGTAGTCGACCAACATTCTGTCTTACAACATAGTATTGAAGCCTCAGCTACCTATTTTGAAAGAAATAGAAGATTCGTCCCAGTGCTCTACTCAATCGTCAAATTGCTCATCTCAAAGAAATAAAATCGTGTCAACACCATTCTCTTTTCTCAATCAATCGCTCGCATGCACGTCCAGCGTCCCGCATCTCTCGCCTTCGTCCTACGTGCTACAGACATCTCTCTCAACACATGAGCCACTCTCTACAACCCCGGAACAGCCAACCCCAGATTCTTCAAGCACAGCACCGAGACAGCCGCCTTCAAGCTCGCGACATTTCCAGGAAGTGTGAGAAGGTTATCCGACAAAGTTATAATAGTCGTAACCAAATTAGTCTGATCGGGGCTAACCGACAGACCCCTGACAAATGCAAGGTCGCCAGCAGGAATAGCAGAAGCAGCCTGCTGCAGAGAAGCTAGGCTAGTCAGCCCAGCAAGATCCTTGAACTTGCCTGGGTTGGTGGAGGACAGGAGCTGCAGGACGCCAAAGGTGGGGACCGAGTCCTGGACGACGGGTAGCTGGAAGAGGAAGTTGGGAGCGACGCCGTTGAGGACGCCGAGGCCGTTGTCGCCGGGGACGGCGATGTTTTTGGCGATGGAACCGAAGAGGAAGGCTAGACCGGGAGGAACGCCTGTGATGGTTTAGCGACAGAAACAGGAGGGAGTGAGCGGGGGGAACGTACCGGCAATGCCGCTAAGAGGCAGGCCGCCGACGCCCACACCGGGAAGACCCTGCGAAAACGAGGGCAAGCCGAGCGGCGCTTCTCAGCCTCAAGTATGCCGCACTTGTGGAGTTCGGGTAGATCGCGCTTCACAAGGGTGGGGATCGGGAGGGAAGGAGCGAAGAGCGAAAGAGGGTCCTTCTTCAACAGGCTGAGCAGGATGGCAATAACAGACATGGAGAGCGCGCCGAGGGGATCGCTGCTAGGGAGCTTCGGAGAGTTAGCGACGAGGAAAAGATCTATAAGAGAGGGATTTCTTACACCTGCGAGGGCCACGCGTTGAGATTGGGACTGGCGCTTGTAGTCGAAACACCAGAGCCTCCACCGACAACTGGAGGGCTATTAACAACCCACCCCCCACCCAACGAGAGGTCCCGCAATTTGGATGCTGTTAGCGGTGCCCGCGACAGTTCCCGCAACTCCAGAAACAACATTCAGAGGGCTTGCTCCACCAGTCAGACCTCCAATGGTGCTGAGCACTGGAGCAGCAGCGCTCCCAGCTACTGGAACTATAGCAAGGGTCTACGTCAACTGAATCGTGCATCATTTCCACCTAATGGCGTCTGGATCTGCGCATCACTTACTGCTTCCACTGCATTTGCAGCAGTTCCTACAACGCCTGAAAGGGGGGCAGTGAGACTTCCGACAGCGCCAAGGGGAGAGCCACCGACAACATTGGTGCTAACACCGCTTCCGCTAACAACGGGGAGATTGGAGGTAAGTCCCCCGACAACAGGAAGATTTTTCGTGAGACCAGCGACGGCGCTTAGAGGTGAGGATGAACCACCCACGACGAGGAGAATTGTTCGTTAGGCCAGTGACGGTATTCAGAGGTGAGGATGAACCACTAACAACAGGAAGACCACTCGTCACACCTCCAAGGACACCGGTCAAACCTCCAGCTGCAGGCAAAGGCTTTGGTGCAGTCACCTGACTCTTGTTGATGGGCAGGGAACCATTAGGAAGTGCACCGACCGGAAGACTGTGGACAAGGTCGGTACCAGGCCAAGGCAAGAGCGAAGCACCCTTAGAAAGGGTGCTAAGGATCACCTCAAGGA
The DNA here is from genome assembly GCA_010405425.1 of Lentithecium fluviatile CBS 122367. Lineage (NCBI taxonomy): Eukaryota > Fungi > Ascomycota > Dothideomycetes > Pleosporales > Lentitheciaceae > Lentithecium > Lentithecium fluviatile. Next base: position 2,389,267 of record MU005570.1, read on the forward strand.
CAGTAGTGCCGAGCGCTACGACCTTGGAGAGCGCGTTAGCAGAGGCGAGGTCGGTGAGGTCTCCGGTGGGGAGGTCTCCGATTGAAAGATCGGGTAGAGGCAGGTCGGGAACCGGCAAAAGGAGAGGAACAGGGAGTTCGCCGATGACCGGAAGTTTAGGACCAGCGCCGCCAGCTGAAAGAGGTAGCGGCAGGTCTCCTACGGCAGGGAGCTGGAGAAGCCCAGGTACGGGGAGGCCACCGGCACCAACGTTCGGTACGGGTGGAAGTAGGTCACCTACAGCTGGGACCTTAAGAAGCTCGGGGATGGGGAGACCCCCGCCAGCAACGTTGGGAATAGGCAAAAGCAAGTCGCCTAGGCCAGGGAGCTTGGGGACACTCGGAAGGCCGCCAGCGAGACCAGGAACAGGAAGATTCGGCAGGCCCACACCTGTAATAAAGCATGGTTAGCATACGGCCGAACGTGAGCCACTGTGTTTAGATTCTTATTGCGTGTCGTCGGAGATATGGGGAGGCGTCGTCGGAGCTAGCTTACCAGGAGCTGCTGGAACAGCGAGAACAGCAGGTAGGATACCCGCAACGGCAGGGAGCGTTGGCTTGCCGACAGCAACGTCAGCCGCGGCAGATCCCGTTGCAGGACCAGCAGCTTCCGGTTCAACGTTAGTACCATGCTTTGAAGAGATTAAGTATTTGCATACCAGCAGTAGTGGCTGTCCCCGCGCCCAGATTGAGACCAGGAAGCTGTGGGAGCGCAGCGGCATGAGCACCGGCACAGAAGGCCAAGATGGCCAAAGCTTCGAAGGAGTCCATCAAGGACTTGGACGTTGATAACACTGAGTAACGACGACGTATATAGCGATCGTAGAAGAGGGAGTGACCTTAATGAGAGGCTGCCAAAGAGCAAAAGACGGGACGGAAGCTTGAGACTATAAAGACAGGCAGTGTTTCCATGTAAGATCATGGGCGACGTGACCGGCACAGAGCGCGTCGGACAAGATCGCGAGAATAATTTTCTCTAAGGGTTTCCCAAATGTAAGGACCGAGGGCATTCCGTCACGGCCAAGACGAGGTTGCGATGCCGAGAAGAGAGATTCCGTCGGGACATCGACAAGGGAAGAACACAGAGTTGGGTCTGCTGTGAGCGCGCTTGAGAAAGGAATCCGAAGACGTGATGTTGAAGATCAAAGACCAGACCTATCCAATGTTCTGGTGTAAGACGGACAGAAATCTTCCCCACAAATAGCGCTGACTTGACCTATATCTCCCAATATGGCGAGACCAGCAAAGCACTTGGGGAACGATACCCATTCTGAGATATAGCGCGTGGTATGCGTTACTGCGGACGAATCCCCACAATTGTATGCCAAAGGCCCACTACGGGCCGCTGCACGACTTTCTTGCTCTTCGTCAAGTGTTCATCAATCGTCGCCAGATTGACCAATGAACGCTGGCATTTATCGTGCCTTGCGGCGTCGTTGGAATGAAGACCCATCCCCATTATAACCTACCGACTTGGCGTAGATGCGTGATACCATGGACGAGCTGTGGTTTGGCCTCGCCCTGTCCCAAACGCAGGAACGGCGTCGTGCCGATTTCCATTTGTCAGTGCATGGAACTTCGGATGTGCTTTCGCTACGGAATTGGCTTGCGGAATGCGAAGCGACGACAGTGCAGGATGGCAAGTCCTCCACTGGGTTGGTGTGATTTCTTGAAGAGATCACGATTCGGAAAAGCCAGCATGGTTTCCCCTCGGAGCAAAGCCTCTCCCACCCCTCACAGAAGACTGAGGACCACGGGGTTCACGGATTGGTTTCTCCTGGCCGTTGGGGGTACTGGGTCTGCTGGAGTCTTTTTTCTGGACGTATCCTGGCTTGGGCGTATATGAAGGATCGTACAGCTGTCGGGCCGCGGGAAGGCGCGCGGGCGACTGCTCATTGCTCGACCTTGGCTGGCTGTCGCGGCCACCACGCCCCCTGCCCTTGCCTCTTGTCGACTTGTTTGGAGACGCTCCCCGAGATTCGTCTGAAGCGGCCGGCGAGCCGAAGATCTTCTCGCGCGCCTCGGCGTACCTGCGTTCCTTCTCGGCCCGTTCTTTCTGTGCTCGGGCCTTGCGTTCTTCAAAGTCGGCCTCGTTCTTCTTCCGTCTCTCCTCCTCACTGTCCTCTTCATCTTCCAGGCTTAAACCCGCTATGCCCGCGGTAGGGCCATTGCGCGAAAGTACTTGAAGGGGTGGCTTGCGGGCAAGCAGCGTGACGGCAGGCTTGAAAGGAGCTGGGACGGGTACGTTGTTGCGCGCTTCGAGGAACAGCATGGGCTCGGGGTTTTCCCTTATCGTAGCCTTGTCAGTTGTATGCGATGTTTGCGGTCCGAAAACACGTACGCGGATTCCCAAATTTGGCGATTAAACTCGGCATGCTTCGCCCTGCGCTCAGCTTTCGACAGCTTGACTGGCGGTGCCGGCTCGCCTTTCTCGTCGGTTACGTCTTGCTTCTGAGAGGGGTCAGCCATCCCGTCGCGCTGCGTAGCGGGGCCGTGGTACATCAGCAATGGACTCCCAGTCGTCTTCCCACGCGCTGGCTGGTATGCTCTTCTTGGGCGGCATTGGGTCTACGTCTCGGATTTATGTGATAGCAAATTATCAAACTTCTTACTGCGGGCAATGAGGGGTGCTTGGGGAAGACGTCGCTGGCTGACCAGGGTCTTCGCTTCTATCCGAAGCTAGCGGCTGGAGCTGCCGATCGATGGCACTGCTGCCTCATCGTCACTGTCACGGATTCTCTCCATAGCTTTCACCAGCAGAAATTACCGTCCGCCAGATAGGCAAACACCGGCCCCATTCCAATCATGTCAGGTAAACGCCCACTCAAACACATCCCCACCACCACCGCCCCAACATGCGAATCGACACCAACATCGACGCCCCGCTGCCGACACCGCTGCTAACACCGCCGCCCTGGCGCGCAGATGCAGACGGAGACTCCACCATGAACTCCTCCCCCGAACTGGATGCTGAGGACGAGATGTTCCCCGACGAGGGTCCTTCCACGCCGCGCAACGCCGCATCCTTCGCCCTGGACCCCACCTCCGAGCTCTCCCCGCCAAACTCTCAGAGCGGCCCATCCACCTTGACGCGCAACGATTCTACGGCCTTTACGAACAGTCCTTCAATGGTCAACGCAAACGGAAAGCGCACGCGTATCGAGGGTGCCCCGGGTACCGGCTCCGGCAGTGCTGGGGCAGAGGCGGGTGCTAGACACACGGACAACGCAACGGGCTACCAGTGGTCGAAGCAGGAGGATCAACCGGGATACGAGTGGAAGAACACCAGGGCGAAGGAGGACGAGTTACGGGCTCTGGATCAGATTGTGGATAAGAGCTCGCAGATCAAGAGTAAGTAGAGGCCTTCTAGCTAGGTATGCCCGCGCTGACATGCATAGCCCGATACGGTGACCCACTGAAGCCAAGCGTGCCCATGACGCTGAAACGTTGAGATGTCCTGATTGCGGAGGTCAGTTAAACAAGTAGACAATGGAGTTCTGGAACTCGAGGCATTGTCGCGGGCCTGGACAGGAATCCGTGGGGCCATGGCCGTATTCCGGGGGTAGAGGAGGAACATGAGCAGCTCACGTTGGGGCGCAGACACACGAGTGTCACAACCACCGTACAAAAACACGGAAAGGGAAATATAGCAGTAGCCACTTGCTTCGAGCATGAAACATCTTCTCCCATGAATACTTTGTACCATAGGCCGAAGTCGCTGCCTCCAGGTGTCTCCCAGGATATTATGACCTATACCAAACGCCGACCCATGCAATTCGTACACCCAACTCAAGCGCCTTGATCCCTCTAATCGCTCTCATCCCCATCGGCCATCTCATCGTCCGACGGTTCATTCTCCTTCTCCTCCAACGGATCCTCCGTCAACCCTTCCTCGTGCACCTCCTCTTCGACGTCATCATCCTCAACCTCCTCATCCTCCACCACATCATCAACCGTCTCATCCACTCCCTCCTCCTCTTCACTCGCCTCCACGCCATCCCCACCCTCCCTCCTCGCCCTCTTCGTCGGTGGTGACTCGTCCTCCTCCGCATGCCCGTTCGCCGGCTTCTCCTTGGTCGGTCCCCCCGCCTTCTTCTCCTCGCGCACCTTCTTCCGATACGTGTTGCGCTTGTCGGCTTGTATGGAGGTGAACTTGTTGACTTCGGCTTCGAGGCGGGGCAGCATGAACTCGAATTCTAGCTCGTGCATGGCGTCGAAGACGTCCTTGGGCATGACGGTTTTCTTGCCGCTGCGGGCGGCGTGTTCGGCGGCGCTGTATGCTGCTGTTAGGTTTTGTGGAGTGCAAAGGAGGGTCGGGGTAAGTGTACCATGATGTGAGATAGTTTACGAACACGGTCGCGCTTTTTGACATGGCGAGGAGGGCATCTTTTTGTATTTGGGTGTTTGGGGGGAGGACGCCTTTGCCGAGGCGCTGTACTATTGATTTCGGGAGATTGAGGTCCTGAACGTGTTAGCTAGGAGGTTTCCCGTGCTAGAGGTGCGGGCGGGCGCATACTTCAACACTCAGGCTGTCTTCTTTCGCGGCGCCTTTGGTGGTCGCTGTGGTGGGAGCAGCGTCATCATTCGACACTGTCGATACGTTGCTTTTTCTTGCGGGCATTGTGGTAGAAAGGTGTGAATGGGCTTGTATGGGCGAGTCGGAAATAAGGTCATCGAGGTGTTGATCTTCAACGCAGATCAAGGTGGTGCTCCACTTTGGCCATCAACGCGCGCGAGCGCGTCGATAAGCTTGGCGCGTCCCACCCCAGAAGTCAGCCATCTCACCCCGCTCTGAACATAATTATGCGACATCAAACGCTTCTGACCTTTCTGAGCCATCTGCTTAAAACTTTTGCGCTCGCCAACTCTCTCAGATCACTATAACTAGCCCTTCTCCTTGTGCTTTATCGTTCAGGTAGTCGCGTCAATCCTCGCAACTTAGTCAAACAAGAGGAAGCTTCGTCGTGTTACGCAAAGAGCCTCTCACTCTGTATCCATTCTCATCGACGTCCCCTTGAACAAAATCCTCGCTTTACTTCGTACTTCCTGCCACTAAAGCGTCCTCAGCCGCCCCTGCGCCGCACACCGTACTTTCTGCATTCATGCACTTGTTCGGGACCAACCCAGACGGGTCTTCCGCCGGGAGCACGCCGGCGGTTTTCCTAGACACAGGTATTGGCTGTGCCGCGTGAGTACTTGCGTTGTCTTCCGGGAAATTATCGCCTGGACAAGGATACCCCCAAAGCAATCGGCCAGACTCCGCCTGGGTGCAGCAGACCATCAAGGCAATTGCGGGTCACCGGTACCTGTCTCAACCCCAGATTCCGGAGCCCCGGAAATTCAAGTGGGTTTTCCGTGCACCCAAAGCGGAGATCCCCAGCGAAACTCTTTCTACTTACACGGTATGTACCAGGGGTGGCAGCTCGGTGTTGGGATGTCATCTGTGGCAGATCCAGACCACCAGCCAAGAACCAGCTTTCGCTTGGCTGCATCTACACATTTTACTCTTCCAACACCTCGCAACGGCGGACGTCTGGGTCGTGGGAGAAGGTTTGTGTTCTATGTAACAACACAGTACAACCATGTGTCACCAGCGGTGCTCACCTACAAGGTTCAGCTTGCGCCAGCTGCCAAGTGGCAGGTAAGCCACAAAGAAGAAATGTGGAACTGCACAGCGGCCCAGGTCAGGGTCCGCTGCTCCACAACCAGTCACTAAAGGCAGCCAGCATGCATCACCCGGGCAAAAAATGGGGATGCTATCGGCCCTGGGGATGCTCCTGGACGTGCCTTGGTTTCGCCTCGGGGCACAGGGCCATTTATTATTCGTGAGTATATCTCCCGCGTCTAGCCAATGTTCCAAGAGTCAGCCGCTCTCTCGCCTTCTGTTTCTGTTCCTTTTGCTGCACACCAAGAGATCCCACGTCTTGGCGGTCTAGATATCCCGGCAAACGTTCTCCCCCAGCCGTCCGCACCGATAAGCGCAGGTGTTTCCAGTTAGAGACTATCTACAGGCTTAGGTCCCATATCTAGCTCGAACCCTGCATTTTCTCCCTTAGCTCTTCGAACTGCACAACATGGCTTCAACACCGAATTTGCGGATCATCGTCGATGGCGATCATCTGCAAGTATACCGGCGAGGAGATAGGGTCACAGGAAGAGTTATTCTGGTGACGACAGAGAAGGAGGATGTCAGGTCGTTAACGGTCAGCTTTAAGGGACGATGTACGACAAGAACATCAAGACCATTCTATGAGACCGGGACCGATGCCGACGCATATCAACCAAGACGAGAATTCGAGGAAACCGTTCCCCTCTTCGCCTTCGATCAGAAATTACTTTCGGAATGCACTCTTGCGCCCAAGAAATATTGTTGGACATTCGACTTCAAGTTCCCCGAACTCACAGAACCCAAATTTCCTCGATGGCATCATGGACCAAAGTATCACAGAGAACCGCACCCGTTACCGCCAACTTTCCAGACGCAGACCCATGTTCCTGGCGGAAATGTTATCATCACGTATTTTGTTCAGGTGCGATTGGAGAGAAATGGATACCGGAGTCCAGTCAGCATTCAGGAACCGCTTGCGTACCACCCAACCCCGCACGACATGACTCTAGACGCGAAAATCGCTTCTCGTGTCCTCTACGCTCAAACGTGGAAGCCGTTGGCGGACGGGCGAACAGCAATGGACAAAGTCTTCCGCAGACTGTCACGACGAGCATGCTCAGGCACCAGTGCCCCCCGGATCGTACCCACTTTCCACTATCCTGAGAGAATCTCACCAGGGCAGCACATCCCGTTGCTACTATCCCTTACGAATAGCCAAGATGGAAGCATCACTGAAGACCCCACCCAGAAACAATGTATGTTGGACTCGGTGACAGTCACTATGACCACCCATACAACATCCGTTTGCGGCCAGCCCACGTCCCAACCCGAAGATGTTATGCTCAAGCATGTCTTGTGCCTATCGAAAACCAATCTCAACACACCCATCCCGTTCGGAACCCGCACCAGCTTAACCAACAATTTCCGTCTGGTCGACGATGCCGAATGCGTCCCCTCTTTCAAGACGTACACCGTGACCCGGCGTTACGATCTCACCGTCGCGGTGGGAATCAAATACGGCGATCGAACTTTCCGCATTCGGTGCACCACCTTGCTAGACATCCTGCCACGCATCCCCCAAGAGCTATTGCCCGCCTTGCAAGAAGGGGAGGATGCCGCGGTTGATCCGCTCCCGCTTTACGTGCCGAGGGACCCATCGAAGGAATCAGCTCCCGATTACGATTCGTTATATTCATTATCGCGGGTGCCGTCTGGCTCGGCATCGTCTGCGTATACGAGATCAGGGAGTGTAAGCTCGAGCGTTGCTTCATCGGCGGTTTCTACGCCTAGTACGGAGTTAGAGCAACCGAGCTTTCCGGAATCTTCCAGTCGGACACGATGGTCAATGCCTCTATGAGCTAGGAAATCGCAATGGCGTTTTTGAATTGCCTAGCGCAGGCAGGTGCCCCGGGGGGGTTGACGACGTGGTTACGCGATATCCAATGCCTATGATCGATGCAAAACACATGGCCGCATACTCGGAACGGGTCGGACTGCTGCACCAGAGCTGATCACCAGCTGGAGTGGTCTTATCGAGGGGTGCCGTCGCCAACGGGGAGAAAAGCTGCTGCCCAATGAAGTTGGGGGACAAAGAATCGCTAGAAACGAAAACGGCATACAGACACGTCTCACAGTCCGATGGGAAAGTCTCCTTCTAGCGCTCTAGAAGGTGAGCATTGACGCCAACACCCAGATAGGGTCGGTCAGGTCCGGTATTACGCCCCACGTGGGCAAAAGCTGCCAAGAATACGCATGCATTGTGGCGAAAAGAATGAAGTGGGTTTGTTAAGGTTTATCTGGTAGGAGTTTCTTCAAATTCTTCGCAAGTCCTCGCACAAACCACAACAGAGGTAACACCTTAGAGGGAGCTGTTATTACCCACACCTCTGAACACAGTAGAGGATGAGGTGGGCATGTATCGTCAGGAGCTGCACATAGCTTGCTCATCCTCATGATTTGCTACTGGCATCGCTGGACGAATTAGCAAGCCAAGACCCGTCGGGATATGCGAAGCAATGGTGTTTTCCATGATGCCATGTGATTAAAGAATGCAATCGAACCAACTATCCGAAAGTGCATCTTCGTCTACTTCATGTAAATGACATCGATAAGGACGATCGAATGGATCAATCCGGCCATTGCTTCTAATCCGCGAATAGAATCATCTGCTTGCTTAAATATCCTCTTTTACGCCATTGCCCACTTCATACATACCCCACCTGAGATCTGTTCCAGACTCCATCAACCCCCAAAACAAAACTCAAACGCGATTGGCTCAGCCCAACCACAACCTCGCCGGCCCCCACGCGGAAACCTCACGCCCAGCTCCCGCATCTAGAAACCCCCCATCGCAGAGGAACCCTTGCACATGCATACCCAGTCCGCCCAGTCGCCGTGCTAAATATAAGCATCTGAATCAATTGATGCGGAGTAGCAGCACGGATACCCTGATGACCTTTTAAGACACCGAGGACGCGGGATGACAGCTGTATCGTAAGCCTTGACAATTGCCAGCCTCACAACGACGTCGTGCATGGCCTCACCCGACTTCTTCCGAGGACGCGGAGTCGTTTGGTTGTGTGCCGTTCTCGCATCTAGTCCGTACTAAAGACGGGCAGTTGTTGGATTAGGCGGAGGTTGAGTATTTGCCTTGATGTAAGTATTGGTGGTGAGCCTCACGATGCCTTGCTTACATGCATGGTCGGTTCACATTGCGCCTTGTTTATCCGAGTTCTTCCGACGACGTAAAGTCGCGTAGTCGCGTGCCGTTGTTGCATTGGCATCGAGGAGGACCAATTGCTGCGTCTTGGTTGGGTGAATATGTATGACTGAATACCTAAAATAAAACGTCTCGATGCGGGATGTGGACGCGAAATGGGGAGGGCAAGCCTCACGGTCGCCATGCATGCAAAGCATATCACATTTCGCATATCCTATCCGGTCGTTTCCGACGACGCGACGTCAGCTGGTCGCGTGCCGTTGTTCCCGCAAACACACCCAGCCATAGCGAATGTGACAGCACAGTGAACTCTCACGAGTCGATCAAGAGCAGAAGTTCGACAGTGAAAGATCATAATCATTAGAACTGCGGTGGCAAGAATACCACGATCGTGACGTCATGCCGTAGTGAAAGTCCCAAAACATTACCTCCTTGACCCTAGGTCCCCATTCAAAACCCATACCCAACCCAGTAGAAACGACAATATATACAAAAGAAGAACAATGCCAATCCAGCGTTGTCAAAACGAAGCCGTGTGTGGGCTAGCCCAGCTCGACCTTCGAGATCGAGAAGCGTAAGCGAGCGTGGGGGGGAGCAGTAGTTGTAGAAACTCCAGCCTTTCCATCTGAAAGGAAAAAAGAAACTCCCCATAAATGATGTCCATCCGTGTGCCATCAGACAGTCACCCTTCGTACTCCTCTTGGCAATTGGGCATGTAAATCCTCCCCTCAGGCACCTTTCTCTTCTGAACGGTCCTCTTCTTAGCCTTTTCCTTCTTCTCGGCACACCGGTACTCAGGGCGACAGTCCTTAGTGTTGTGTTTCTTCCACTCATGCTTCTTTCGGGCGTCATCGCGCAAGTATCTTTTGGTACAGGTGCGACATTTATAGAAGGTGATGACACCGTGGAATCTCTTCATATGCCGTTTGAGATTACCCCTTTGGTACTCTCCCGTGAACTTGATTTCACAAAGATGGCAGGGCAACAGGGGAAGTACTTTCTTGGTAGCACTCCCAAGGGCTGGGTTTTGTGGGCTCTGGGTCGAAGCCGTCCGAGGCAATGCATCTTCAAATAAACTAGTGGCGTTATGGTCGACAGCATGCACTGGAGTGTGTGTCTCATCATACAACGGTAAGGGGTCATCAAGGCTGTCGAGCGAAGCGATGCTGTTGTCTCGCATGCGTAAAGCACCTGCATTAGACTCGTGCGGGGGCTGCACATGGGAGAAGCAACGCTCCCATTGGGAGGGCCGCACAGCACCACGCCTGGAGCTGCTGGTATCGAACTGGGTGGAATCATATGTAGTAGACGGGATAGCTGACAATCGTTGAAGACCATGGGCTTGCGGGCCGGGGGAGGATGGGGTCCCATCGAAGCTATGGTTTTGGAGGCCGGGTGGGTCGAAGACCATTGACCGGTTAGGTGGCGAAGCCGTTGGTGGCGTTGGCGGGAACCTAGTAGGGCCTAGGTGGCCGCTAGCATGGGAGCTCTGGTGGCTGGATACCGGAGAGATAGAGGGGTAGACATCGGCCCCATGTTGTTGGTCTCCATACGGGGGCGAGAAGGGGTATGAGATCGTAGCGTGGCGATCGAACTCCGTGCCATTGCCCCAGACTTCATTGTTATGAGAAGATGGAGCGAATGCGACGGGCGAGGCAGAGGCGGCGGTGGCGGTGGAGGGTGAATGCGAAGCTGCAGCACCTGTCGCCTCTGATGGATGATATGAAGAGCCGTTGTGCCCATCCGATTGGGAAAAGTTACTCGAAGACAACGTTCCATGGGGCCACGTGGATGTTGATGGTGTCTCTATTGACATGTGGGCCACTGGTAGCACCTGTGGTGGCCAATGTCGTTGATTCGTAAAGGTATTGACATAGCTTCGACCAAGATGATGGTCATAGGACTGAGGTGAACTTTCCACATTCAAGACTGATGTGGGCATTCCCTGGAATTGCGGGTATCCGAAATTGGGTTGCTCTTGGTAGGCAACATAAGTTGAAGATACCGACGCAACGTTACCATGGGAGACTGGTAGTTCCGATGGACGCTCCTGGCTTGACATCTCTGAGACATCTTGACCTGGGAGCTCCGCACGCATTGGCACAATCCACGGTGGCGGCGGTGATCCCTGAAGCTCGGGATGGTGTGGATGTTGTATCTCGGAAAACTTGAGCATGTTGCCGATCTTCCGAAGACTTCGATTGTGAGATAGTTTATCGACGGTCCTCGATATACGATGGCCGTGTGAGGCGTGTTTACGCAGCTGCGAGGAGTTGGTTCCGAATTCAGACCCGCCGGGGGAAGTTGTGGTGTCGTAAGAAGGAAGTGTGTTTCGGCGGGCACCAGGCCGTGGAGTACCGTCCAACTGGGTGGCACTCTCGTCGCTACAACGCTTGAGTCTGTCGGAATGAGCTGAAGACTCTAGGACAGGAGGGTGAAAAGAATGGCCGTACTAACTCAAATGTCAACTTCAATGAAAGTTTCATCTTGCCACGCTGTGGGATCCAGTCCAAGATATTTGATGATAGAGCGCTGCGAGCATGGAGGACTTTATTCTACTCTAGCCTTCATGGACAGAGCAGGATGCCGTCGCCGGGATAGAACGCGAGCAGTCCTGCTGGAATGTATGCACCAGGTGCGGGAACACCATTGTATTCAATCAATAACGCGGCAGCGACTGGCCGCGTAACTGCCTCAACATTCGCACAAACACGACACAGTCCACAGTATCAGGACTGGCGCCATATTCCTCCTAACATGCATCCGACGGTGACATTGTCGCTTGTCCGCCTTGAAAGGGGCGGAGGGCGTATGCAGCACCCCTGGTCGTTGGCAACGGTTTGCTGGTGCGAGAGGTGGCTAACAGAGATCCGGGGCTGCCGCCCTGTCAGCGAAGGACGAGCTATGTTGCTCTTAGAGGTCGAGCAGCTGGTGCCGTGTCGTGGTTGGGCGCCGACGGTCGGGTAGCATAAATTTCCCTTGGAGGAACAATCATTTGGCTGGATTTGAGAAGGCAGAGTCCATTTGCCTAGTGCCAAGCGATACGCTATCACATGTTAGAGGGTAAATACTACGTTGAGCAGATTCGCGGAGGCGTTGACCGGTATCGACGCCGACGTGTTTCGTGAGGCGAATTATCCTATGAGATCTGGGAGTGGTGACTGGATTGGGATAGCGGCGACGCATGGCTATATCCAGAATATCCGTGTCAAGAATGAAGCGTCCATCCGTCGTCCGATTCCTTCTGCCGGCGGTGAGTTGCTCGTCATTGGAGAAGCTCCAGATGTGAAGTGTCGCACGCGACGACAAAGCGGGGGAGTTGTTGGAGGAACATGATATGGTTGGAGGCGGCTCGTGGGGTCTCGGTAAGCGGCGTGGACTGGTTGTGGTCGCCGCGTGTGCAATTGTTGTGATAAATTCGAGAAAAAACTAGAACATGTCCGACGTCGGAACAATTGGCAAACCTCTCTTTCATAAGAGGTGCTCCGGGGGTTATAACACCCTCTCCAAGAGGCGCAGCGGGCATCTCAAAGCCTCAAATTCAGCCCCCAAAAGCCGGCTGTCACACATGATTGGGAAAGGCTCCCCGCGAGGCAGATTTACAGAGACTGTCTCAAGTCGAGCGTGGCTATGCTTCATTGATAGACAGCCGACACTTCGTTCTGAGGCAGCGACCAGGCTTCAACCACGTCGGTGATGGACGGTGCTTCACCAAGGTCCCTGATATTGCAGGTAAATGGCACTGACTGGATGTGATTGAATTCAAGCGTCCCGATGGCAGATTGAGCCGCCACGTAAACGCTTGAATCTGAGGCTGACTCCGAAGATCGCCGCACTGTTCCCGGAGCGTTGCAAAGCTTCAATGCCACCCAACACGGCTAAGGCTTGCCTCGATTGGGATGTGCGACACATGACCATCATCCCGCGTAGCCGCCTTCGGCGCGATATGATAAGATAGCGTGACGCGACGGTTTGACTTGGTGGCTGGCTGGCCGGCCGTGGTAAGAAGCGAAAATCGGGCCATCTAAGCCTTGATCCTCTATTCCTCCAGGACCTTTACTAACTTTAGCACACCCCGGACTTACCCACTCGTCCAATATGTTAAACCTTCTCTTATGTGCGGCCTCGTCGAGTCCCTCCACTAGTTGCCTGATATTGACGCCCGATCGCCTCATTGAAGCCTTATGTTGACAGCACGTCAACCATTGATCAAGTGATGAAACAAGGCGCGCATTGAGGCTCAAGTCGCAATAGATACCGCTTTAGAAGTGGCAGGCGTAACATTGCGTGGAGTTGCACGGCGAAGTGTCGTCTGAATTAGCTCTTAGTTTGACCCGGGGTGCCGTCACCTAGAGGTGGGCCACCAGATGATCCGGGCGCCTGGATCGCGATTGCCGCCCCACCCAGCGTGGTCGTTCATTCATCCAGTTCACTCTCCATCACAAGTCTTGCGGTTGTGACACTTTGTCATTCGGACGACGGCCGGGCGAAGCGTCGAGTGTGACGAGGCTGGATCCACTTCCGCTGCTCCGACAAGCCTTACGAGGCGGTAATGCAGGTGAACATGCAGGTGCTGCGCGGTGAAACGAAACTGGTTGGTTCTCGCCGATCGCTCCATCTGCAGGCATGGATTTCTTCGCCCTCGAGACATGGCAATCCAGCAATCAGCTGGTGCAACGACTGCAGAGCCGCATGCGCTGGAATCGTGTCGCCCTTCGCCCTATTAGGGCACCGAAGTGTTGGGTTCGGGGGTAACATCATCGCTTCTCGTCTTCGTTCGGAGATTGTCTCAGTGCGTAGACGAGGCGAAAGGCATTCGCTATCGAACGTAGCGCCACAAGAATCTAGGCTCAGAGTGCGCAACAGCGCAAAGAGATGATGAGTGATCTTAAGCGAAGAAGGCAAATACCGTTGTTTTGAGCAAGGATCGCCAACGAGCGGCCTCAGGACCACGAGTCCTCCAGGAATCAACCAATTTCGTCGAGGGCAGGCGCGCTGATGCCACGTCACTCGCAGTCCGCAGTCCGAAAATTCCGGTCAACGAGAGCCGCAATTTTCAGAGTCTATCGTTCCCCCTCGTTGCGGAGCGGTTGTGGTTGTGGTAAGCTCTCGCTTTTCGGCAGCCGATATGGCGCTTATAATCACGTAAGGTACGGGCCGAGATGCGCATGCATGCAAGGAGATCATCTATACTACATAGCCTCACGCCGCGCCCGAACGTGAGATCAGTCCATGTCCATAGACCGTACACCATCAGCCTTTGCTAAACCGTGAATAGAAACACCTCGACCGCAAGGCCGAACCCAAGCCTGGGTTCGTCGCGGGAGATAGCCCAAACTCCAAACGACAGCCTTCCCAATGCGAAAGGAAAATGGTCGTCGCTAGGTAATAAAAGTGCTGATACCTTTGCACAGCCTACTTATTAACGCCCCAGTTGATGCCTGCGCCGTAGCATCAACATATAAGTCACCTACACTATGCCTTCTCTTTTCTCTTCACTTGCTGCACTAATTATCCCTTCGACCTTCTGCTTCTTGCCTCCGGACGAATTCGACACCATCCCATACGCCAGTCCTATGGTCTTCTCCCATCCATCTGTCCATACTTGTGGTAGGTTTATGCCTGTCGCTGAAATACCTAAGGGCTGAGTATGTGAGCTGTGGGTTCGACGGATTGATTGTGCTGGTCTGGTGTTCCGTATGAGCTTGACCCCGTGCCTGCTGGGAGCTTGAAGAAGGAGCGGAAGGGGGTTGGTTCAGTGCGGGGTTTTGCAATGCTCGGAGAACCTCTGGGTTGACGGCTTCCCCGGTGTCCCAGGAGCGGGGAACAGGTTGCCAGCGGGGAAGTGAATCATATTGTTGATACGGAGCAGCCCCATTTGGAGGTGGGGATCCATATGGATGGTTGTGGGGTTGTGCGCTCTGGTGTTGATAGGGAGTATCCTCCATCGATGAACGCTGATTATCCGGCTGCTGAGAGCTTGTTAGCGCTACCACCCGATCCTAAGCTGTCTGATATTGTACTCACATATCCACTGCCGTAACCAGATTCTGAAGAAAATCCTTGGTGCAACGCTCGAGTCTCCTGACCCTGTCCGCTACGGCGCGACTGATGTCCATTGCTTTGGTCTGGCATCTTGACCGAGACTGCGCAACCGAGGGATGCTAAGTGTCAAACGTCGAGTAAGGCTGCAAGGAAGAGACCGAAAAGCGGGAAACGAAATGCCGGCTAGTGTCGAAGGCTGGAGTCAGAAGGCACTCGTTCGCAGCAGTGCTAAGATGAAACTTCCTATACGATGGAGCGAGTCAGTCGATAGTCCAGTCAGAAGTGCGGTGGATGCAGAAAAGCTGTCGACTTTGGAGTAGAGGAGCGTTTTATCAGTGGCCAGTCGGGAGAGGAACGAGTTAAGTAGGACAATAATCACGGGCCGCGTAATGAATTCTATTCTCTAATTCACCGTTGCCCTAGGCAGCCAGGCAGCAAACCTCCAACAGTAGCTTGCGGTAAATGACTGTTATCCCATAACTCGATTATTTCGCCGTTCACCATGTCTTGTTAGCAGCCAATCGCAGGGCTGACGCTTGTCGCTTCCGTATCCCGCGGGAACGGGCATGGTTCCAACACCTTGGCAACTTTCAAGTCACTCCTCCAGGAATAGATACGGTCCCTCTATGCTCGCCATTTGAACAGGCATGGACCAACTGGCGGGGCAAATGGCGAGCGGTGTCGTGCAGATGGTGCGGTATCAAATCTGGAGTGCCAAGGGCGAAATGTGACCATGACGGCGGTCATGCGATGGGCGAAGAGATTAGCAAGGGACCGTGACGTGGCGTGGGATTGCGTTCGACCGATGAGGCGAGAGGAGCGTATCACGGTGTGAGTCTATGATGATAAAGCCGATGAGGATCTGAAGATAGATTCAGCACACGATTTGTCGGCGTTGGATATGGGTGTCGGAGATTTCAAGGCTCACAAATAATTTCCAGAAGCGGCCACCGATCCTTCCTAGTGTAGTAACCGCGACAATGCAATGAACATACCTAACAGAGACCTTACAGCCAAAAATTCGATGCGGGTCGACTCAACGCCGAATTATGCAAGTCTCGCAGTTGGATGTGCATAGAACTCAGACACGCATTGCGCCATCCGTATAACAGCGCACCAAAATGAAAGAAGCGGTATGCACTTTCAAGACAACGCGGCGGTTGGGGTTCAGCTCGCTTAACGAATGCCCGGCATGTAATTAGGATGTTTGGTCACCATTATCGATTCGCCGTAGGGCTGTAGGGCTGTAGTGCTGACGTACGACTCCACGTGAGATGTCTTGCATGCCGGCGGTTAAAATCAAGCGCACACAAGAATAGAATAACACGAAGAGAACTCACCGCATCTTCAAGCTTGGTCCAGAGACACCTAAATTTCAGTCCTAGACATTCTATATGAATAGACGGACCTCCAATGGCACCCCACCTAACAGCTGAGCGACCCGAGATCAAAGGCATTGGCCAGACCCTACCGCTTTGGATGCCGTTGATGTACTTTCCGTTCCAAGGCCGCCTCATAAACTACCCTGAATGCTTTCGAATAGCAGTACCAACCTGAGCTTTCCATCGAGGTTTTCCAAGTCGAAGTGGAGCGGGTTATCGCACGGGCTCAAGAGTCCATAGCTTGATCTTGGTTCCGCCATGCGTACACTGACGTGGTGGTTTCAGATTTTGCGAAGAAGCGCTCACCCTCCTCGTTTATCGCCAGTCGACCTTCATACCACCACTGTGCCATCTCTTGTGAACTCAGATGCTCGAATAAGCTGTCCCCGATGTGTAACTCATTGACACGGTTCAAGACGAACCAAACCATATTCGTCCCAAACAACACTTCGTCCACGATGTTGGACCATTTCCCGGAGAGGAGGCTGCAATACCTGAGCTCCAGGGAGATCAAAGTCCCTTTGTGCCGAGCAATCAGCTCCTTGACTTCCTCCTCGTCTGCATAAACTCCTTGAAGTCGCAAGGAGCGTAGCTTCGGCCATTTTGCGTCGAAACCTAAGTGAGGAAATATTGGTTGGCCATGTGGAATCATTGATCCGAACATAAAATGAGGGCTTGGGTGCCAACAAGCCAACTGAAACGAGAAGTCCTGCAGCTCGTTGGCCTCGGATAGCAGAGCTGCCATGTTCGCGAGACATGTGAGAGCATCAGCTCCGACAGGTCCTTCCCTATGATTCGTCGTCGTCGGAGCCAAGGCCATGTGGATCTTACGGAGATTTCTAAAGAAGAATTTACCAGCTTCGATGTGTGTTGGGTCGCGATATTTGAAGATGTCAACGTAAAAGCATCCGCCGATGCTGGAATCCAGAGAAGTTAGGCGAGGTTCAATCACCAGGTCATGGATGCCAGTGTAATTCGAGATGTAGATGGCGCCGATCAGATGGTGAAAGCCATCGTGTTTTCGTTCTGAGCGTGTCATACATCTCGGAAGTATCTCCTTCATGTCTCTCCTTTCAAGGGGGATATTGTGAGGTTCCGGCGAGTAGAAAACCGAATGAACATTTGGCAGTTGCCATTCTAATGCTCTGGCTAGGGTTTGCAGTAGGACATGGCCACTTATGATGTCCTCCTGCTCTTGATAGAGTTCTTTGTACTTCATAAATCTGCACGAAATTAGAAAGATTGGACCACGTTCTTAAATATCACAGCAAAACAATCGATCTGCGGATGGCTTATGCAGTCGTGGACAACTCGCCGGCATCCCCAGGTGTGAGACCCGAGAGGTGTACAACAATACATGTGTTGCGGGTGGCCTACTCACCTGCTTCGCCTCGCCCAACTGACGACACCTTCCAGATCTGGAAGCCGATTCGCGGACTCCTGGTATAGGATCTCGCTCTTGGCAAGCTGCTCTTCGTACGTCGTGCCGTCGAAGACGATCTCTTTCACATATGTCCGATACACCGAATGCTCTGCTGTCCTTTGGAACGCTCCCATCGCCTGGTATCTCGCGCAAGCTACCAGTTTTCGGAACAGCCACACTGACGCATTGTCGCGGAACTTTGTGCACACGCCTCGTGCGGCCTTGAGATCGGGTGCTTCGAGGAAACTGAATACTTGGATCTGGAGCTCAGCGGGGAGTTGAGCGAGACTCATTGTGGCTGTAACGGTATCCCTAGTAAGAGTAGACAGGCTGAGTGATGCGGAGCAGTGGTTGGGGTTGAGTTTGCTCTGCGCGGACGGCTGCAGGCAGAAAGGCGCACGTGAGATGAGTGACAAGTGAGGTTCACAGGTCAAGGCACCAATGGGGAAAGTCCAACCGCATTAGGATCAATTTCCAGCAACGGCAATTGTCGTTCAATTATGCGCGCAAAACCATTTGAATAAGTTTCATAGAGACTTATAGAGGAATGACCACCATGGCATTATCCCCTTCAAATTGCGTCACGGACTAAGAGTGTACGGGTGGGACATGTTCCTATGGGGACATTCATTATTGCTTTCGTAGTTTGCTCAGCGCAGCCATGATACCTTCGCTCAGATTTTCGTCATCTGGCTTCCTTTTGCCTAAACTTGTGGTGGTGTTGTGACTCTCTGTTTGAGCACCCGCCCGTGGCGCTGTACCGCCTGCATCCGCCCGGCGCATCATTCCCTCTTTCTCTGTCACTGGCTGGTGAGTGATTCTTCTTTCTGCTATCCGATATGAAGGTCGCGCATCTGCATCGGCCTCTGTTGCAACGGGCACTGTCCTCGCCATATCTACCATTAATGGCCCTGCATCTTCAACTCTCGCCCGCGCTACCTCCTCGAAGCCTATCTCGCCTGGTGCCTGCGTCTCAGCTCCTGCCGCTAAGGCGTCCCTCGACGTTGCTTGCGTGTTGTCGCGGGTGAGACCTCGCTTTGCAGCCTTTTTGATTCTGAACGGCTCCCTCACGCTGTTGCACCAGCGCTGCACCTTCTTCGTTCCCCAGCCAGCAATCAATCCAAGTTCCTCGGGCCCAGCATTGACCGCTGTCCGAATGCTCCCGAAATTGGAAACTAAACCCACGGCGTCGGTCTTATTAATGCTGCGAGGAACCGTGATAAACTCCACCATGTTGTCAGAGTACGTTAAGGACTGCTGGGCTTTGATGCTTGTTGGCGCCGCGTGCTCGAATGTCTTGAACAGCTCCAGGTAGCGCCCGGCTTCCTGCGCACTCCAGGTCAACATAATAGTGACGTCGTTGATCAACGATGTCTTGGACAGCTCTCGCAGTGATTCTTCATGGTTCTCGATGTCTACCATCACAAGCAGTATGCGCAGCTGGTACTGGCCCTTGAGGTCTCGAATGCGGTTGTAGATATATTCCGGATGCAGGCGGTGGTACTTGAGCGACAAGAATAGCGCGCATGTGGTCGCACCGAGGACGTAGTCGGCAGGAATGTCTGAGTACTCCCAGGCCACGGTGCGCACGCCGTTCAGGATGGGATTGCCCTTCTGGCGCGGCGAGACGAGGATGGAGTTTGGCCCGGAGCGCGAGGGTAAAGCTTGCGGTTTCGGTTGCTGCACTTTAGGCGCGTCCGGGCTCGCGCTCGGGGTGTCGGGTTGCGATGTTTGAGCGCTCGTCGTCGATGCGCTGGCGGCAGCAGCGTCGCGAGGCCGGGTGTCATCCATACTGGCCGTGGTGCGCAGACAGCGCAGGCATCGGGCGGCGCAGTCGCTGGTGAGGGCGCTGCAGGCGTGACGCGTGCGAGAGGCGTCGAGTAGTGAACGTGAACGTGAACGTGAACATGACTTCATTGTGTACAATAGAAAAACTAATCACAATAGGTCCCAAGCGGGTAGTCACGTGTCCGCGCTAGCCATTCAGCCTCCAGCCAGCACCACCTGCAAAGCCCGACACTGATCACTTCACCCAACTCAACCCACCACCTTCGCCGCCCGCCGCCCTCCCCGCAACCCGCGAAATTACTTCCCGCCCGCACCTAGACGACGAATCAATTGTATGCGCACTGTCTAGAAGCGCCGCCACAGCTGCCGCGGTCCTTCCGCGATCCGCCAACCGCCTCCCTCATAGCCGCTGTCTCCACCGCCACCTCGACGCGCTCGCCGTCCTCGACCGCTGACGCTGCGGCCCTTATGTCGGAGCACAGTGCGAAGCGACAGCGCTTGACGGGTTCGTTCTCTCCGGCCTCTCCTCCGTACCATATCGCCGCCAAGACCACCGAGACAAAGCGGCCTATTATTCAACCCAGCACGCCCACATCGCCGCCGTATCCATCGATGAATTCGCAGTCAAATGGAGGCCCTGCCACGACTGTCATGGCGGCTTCCTCGGACACGACCCCGCCCTCCTCTGTGATCATGTCGCAGCAGGTCTCGCAATCGGGGCCTTCGGCATCCCACCCCCCGCCCTTCCCGACGCCGGCGAGCATGGCAGGACCCTCACACTCGATGAACATTGATAGCGATGGCGATGCGATGATGGATGACAGTCAGGACGAGGAGGCGGCGCGGTTAGGAGGACACAGACGGTCAGACCACAACCGGCAAAGGAATGCTATCTTCGCGCCGGAAGGCGGTGTTGCGGCGGCAAAAGGTGTTTATGGCAGTCAGCTGTTCAAGCCCTGCCAAAGCAGTAAGGTCCCCCTTATGCAACACACTTGCTCTGTGCTACTGACACGGATTGCTCCATAGCCCATACAGTGTCTCGACCGCACGGTTCGCAGAATCTGTTTGAGCTTTATGGCCTCAACTCCCTCGCAAGATCGGTCGCTAGAAACGACCCTATTACCGGGGAGAAGATCAACAAACTCAGAAAGTCCTATGAGGGGCACATCAAATCCTTACAAATTGCCGGCAAGCCAAAGGCGATCAAAATGGAAGGGAAGCTGGCGGGGCCACTGCAGATCCCCGATGAAGAATACCAGCTACTTATGGTTCAGGGCAAGGAGATTCACCGCGCCTTAAATACTCAAGAAACTCGCCTTACACCGGATTTCGATAGCCTCCTCAATAGCGCATTGGGAGGGATGTCTCCGGGCTCTTTGCCTGCTCCAGATACCACCAAATATCGTGCTTATCTCGGAACGGATGAGCCAGTCAAGGCGAAAGCCGGCCCGGAAGTAGCACCACACCGAATAATACCGTCAGCAGCTGCCACCCCAAATCCACACACTCCCGCAGGGGGGCCACGAGCATCAAGACCAGAGCGAGCAGGATCGAAACGGCAGTATACCGACCACTCATTCCAAGGTTACGGCGAGGGATTCGTAGATGACTACGCAGAGTCAACAGGCGGAGAGGATAACGCGCAAGGCAGCATGGCCAAGAAGAGAAGATTAGCATTCGAACGAACATCTCACCAAGTGGAAGTGGGCGGTGTGCGACGATAGAACTTCCGAACCGAATCAGCATGTTTGGTTAATGTTTTTGGATTTTGGGCTCCATCTGGCGTTGCAGGCGAGCACGGATTTCTAAAAATGGGCCTTTGACGACACAGTTATGTTTTGAGCATATGCACGCGAGCCGGTGTTATGGAGGCTACGCTTTATTCTTTTGGCAGTTCATGCCTATAGCCATTGCTTGGGCTCGGGTTGGGGATTCTCACTAGCGGTCGAAGGGTTTTTCCCCTCTTTTTATATGTGCATATTGGGCGGAGACCCGAATGATACCCTCTAGGCTGCATGAAAATCGAAGCAAGATTTTAAAATCGAATCGTCAACCTCGCCGCACCCGTTCGAGGAGATGCGTCTGAATGGTAAAATAATGTCTGCCACTGGCATCGTAACGTGTGACAGAACGATTCAATTAGCCACAACGCAGCATTACTTCTACAAAACCCTTTTTATAACCAATCATTCGTAAGGAATGGGTTAATATGATGTTGCTAAGCATCATTTGCGCCAAACTCCAGGTAGACTCGCGAAACCACTATCCGACGGTTCGCCAACATCAAAATCTTTATCAATATATCAAAGTCATTTTAATAATCAAATTCCGTACCACTCCATTCCTATCTCCCGGTTCTTTCTTAGAAACGGAACATAAGTTCCCTGCCTGACGAATAATTGCTAGCGTATGCCTACCAGAGGAGAGAATACGGCATAGTGATGAACCCAAGAGACTGCTCAGACCACCACCCTTCCTAGACTGTTGAATTTTATGTCGCACTTCAAGGCCCTTCCGAATGTTGCTGTCAAAGCAACA
Source organism: Lentithecium fluviatile CBS 122367 (assembly GCA_010405425.1). Taxonomy (NCBI): domain Eukaryota; kingdom Fungi; phylum Ascomycota; class Dothideomycetes; order Pleosporales; family Lentitheciaceae; genus Lentithecium; species Lentithecium fluviatile. The sequence goes on from MU005570.1 coordinate 2,411,309, forward strand.
CCATCGGAGAAATCTCGCGGAATGTGGGGTGCCTTTCCCCACGACGCGGCCACCCAGTGCCACCATCGGCAGCGCCACGTGATGAGTCCCCGCGCTAAAACCGCTTGAGCCAGGCGCCTTTCCACTTTCGGTATCTCACTAACCGTACGCGGCAATACGCGTCGTCAAGCTTGGCTCTACGACTGCCGTTTGCCTGTCCCGCAACACTCCCCGCTCCCTTGAGACCAGTGACGGCATCACGTATCGGCCGCATCCAAGCTCGCGCTATTCACGTATCTATCTCCGTGTCTTTATACCGAAGTCTTCGGCTTCTAAAAATGAGTTTTCGGCTTCTCTTCCACCTTTCTGGAAGACGTGGTTTAAGAGCACGCTGGTTCGCTGTTTAGTATACTCTGTACCTAAGTACGGACCTACTGAACTCGGCCTCGGAGACCCTTACTTTATTCGCTGTTCCTTTCTTAATCCAACCTTTTGTCTTTGACCGGTCTGCGAAGATGGCTGTGGAGAATTACGATGTGGTGATTGTAGGAGCGGGACCCGTTGGTCTGATGCTTTCGACATGTCTGGCGCGATGGGGATACAAAATAAAGCATATCGACAACAGGCCCGAGCCTACAGCTACCGGACGCGCGGATGGAATCCAGCCGCGATCTCTGGACCTTCTGCGTAACATGGGCCTAAAGCGCAAGATCATGGCACACGACCCCGCAAAGGTATACGAGGTCGCATTTTGGGATCCAAACTCCAAAGGCATCCATCGAACCGGCACATGGGCGTCTTGCCCTAAATTCATCGACGCACGGTATCCATTCACAACGTTGCTGCACCAGGGCTTGATCGAAAGAGTGTTCATCGAGGACATTGAAAAGAACGGTGTGCAAGTACAACGACCATGGACGATCACAGGATTCAAAAACGACGGAAAAGATCCCACCTATCCCGTCCAAGTGAGCATCTCGCATGTCGACGACACACATTCCGAGACGGTGCGCACAAAGTACCTGTTCAGCGGCGAGGGGGCCAGGAGTTTTGTACGCGATCAGCTAGGTGTCAAGATAAAGTACAAGGATCCAATTTCGCATGTCTGGGGCGTCATGGACGGCGTTGTTCGGACCAACTTTCCCGACATCAAGGTAGAACTCTCCAACGAATTCATTGCCGCTTATCTAACGACCACAGATGAAATGCACAATCCATTCAGATGCAGGCTCCATCATGGTTATCCCTCGCGAAAACAATATGGTTCGCCTCTACATCCAAGTAGCCTCCTCAACCGACAAAGACTGGGACCCACGCAAGACCTTCACGGTAGAAGAGGTCCAGGAACACGCTAAGCAAGTCCTACGCCCTTACACCATCTCCTGGGACCGCATAGAGTGGTACTCAGTGTATCCCATCGGCCAAGGTATTGCAGAGCGATACACGCTCGATGAGCGCGTGTTCATGGGTGGTGATGCGTGCCACACGCACAGCCCGAAAGCAGGTCAGGGTATGAATACCGCGTTCTTGGACGCAGTAAACTTAGCGTGGAAGATCCACCACGTCGAGTCAGGCTTCGCAAATCGGTCGATCCTTTCAACCTACGAATCAGAGCGCAAACTCATTGCAGAAACCCTGCTCGACTTCGATGCCCGGTATGCAAAGCTCTTTTCCGCACGAATTCCCTCTGCCGGCGAAGTAGCAGGCGCATCCTCTGCGCAGAATCCTGCCGAAGAGAACGAGTTCGTCAAGACTTTCAAGGCCTCATGTGAATTCACCTCTGGCTACGGTGTGGCATACCTGCCGAACACGGTTAATTGGGGAGCCGAACATCCAGCCCAACACCCGCTCTTCCTCAACTATCAGAAAGGCACCTCACTACGAACGGGTCGGATTCTCACACCGGCGACCGTGACGAGAGTCGTCGACGCTAACGTCGTTCATCTCGAGCAACAGATACCCTTGAACGGCTCTTATAGAATGTACATTATGGCCGGCGAGCCCTCAAAGACCTCGGCACCCATCAAGGATTTCGCAACACACATCAGCAACCCAACCTCCTTCTACTCCATATTCGCCCACAAAGACACATCGGTCGACCGTTACCACGAATTGCACAACCCACACAACGACTTCATCTCTGTCTGCACAGTCTTCAACGCGAAGCGTGCAGATATTCACATCGACGAGATGCTGCCGCCCGTCTTCGCCCGCTACCGAGACCATGTCTTCGCCGACGATGTTTGGGACCAGAGGGTACCTGATGCGAAGGCTGCGGCGCATGCGAAGATGGGGCTCAGCGAAGAGGATGGAGGTGTCGTGATAGTGCGGCCGGATGGATATGTTGGTGCTGTGGTGAAGCTTGAGGGTGGAGCCGGGACTTGCGAGGCGCTGAACAAGTACTTTTCAGTCATCACAGGTAAGAGGCTGGGTGAGGAGAGGGCGGCTCTGTGAGGGATATGTGTATGATATGGAGGAGAACAGCGCTAGATACCTACGATTGAAGGGACAGTCTGAGGAACTCTCGCTACAGCTGTTTTGCATAGCAGTTCTTGTTCAGATACTGTAATTTTCTATACCATGAAGTAGTTTTGCTAGCCTCACGCATGACTCCTCTTTGAAGCACTGGATGAAGTATCATAGAAATTTGGAGAAGTAATGCAATTTCAACATCATTTGCAAGATTTGTGCCCGATTACAGCATGGCATTTTCCCAGCATAATGAAATCCACAAGCAATTTGGAAGCTTGGACCCTGGTGGTTGAGATTCGATCGCCAAGACATAATGCTGCAAAGCTGAGAACTATCTTAGCTCTCAAACCGGCACTCCAGCTTCAACACCACACAACCATGTTACAACCACAAATAATACCCGCACTCCGGCGCGCCGTCCTCAATTCGCCCTCAATATGCATACGCTGTCGAAACCGCACCCTCCATCCGCAGTTCCCTCCGCGCATCCCCGTCCGACCCTTCACCTCCGCCCGTCCCCTCCGTCTCCCCGCCGCCTCACCCCCCAAATCCCAACAACGGCCCCAAGCCCAACCCCCCAAAGATGAAGAAGTTTTCATCCCCCAACCCCTCGGCCGCCCAATCGGCTTCCCCCAACCACCACAACCAGACCAAAACACCGGCGAAAAGCCCCCCAAAAAAGATTACTCCGGCATGACGCTCTCGGAACGCAACCTCGCCAAGCGCGCCGACATCGTTGAGAAATGGGGCACCAGCTACTTCCGCGACTTCAAGAACATCCGGAAATACAGGAGCGGGAAGACGTTTACGGCAAATAAGGCTATTTTCAAGAAGGATGTTGCGCTATACTTTCCAAATTTAAGGGGGTGGACGTTGGCGGAGGGACAGGCAGATACAGCAAACGTGATGAAGGGCAAAGTCTCGGTCGTCAATGTGTTTAGTTCGGCTTGGGGTGAAACCCAAGTCCGCACCTTTACGTCTAAATCCGCGAACCCCGCGCTCCATGAGCTCCTTGCCCAAAACGATGCTGTGGCCCAGATGATCGAAATCAACATTGAAGAAAATCCTCTCAAATCCTGGATCATCAAGATGTTCGCATTTCAACAGCGGCTGTCACGGCGCAAGGAAGATTGGGGCAAGTACTTTGTTGTACGGAAGGGGGTTAGTCAGAGGATTAGGGAGACGATTGGGCTGTTGAATGGGAGGGTCGGGTATGTGTACCTGCTGGATCAGGATTGTAAGATTCGGTGGGCAGGGAGCGCGGATGCTGAGGGGACGGAGGTGGAGGATTTGACGAGGGGGTTTAGGAGGTTGATTGATGAGGCAAGGGTACCGCCGAAGGTCAGGGGTGCTGCTGGGGTGAAGAGACCCGCACCCAAGGAGAAAGAACAGGGGCTGCCGGTTCCGCTACCGGTTGCGTTCAAATAGGAGGGTCGCACTTTTGGAACGCGGTCGTTGCATTCCGATATCTTTGATACTAGTTTCATCTGACGATGGGATTTGTAGCTATAGTTGTACAACATCGAGACAGAACACTTGTCTCAACACATCATTCCATACCCAAATTTCGCAATTCATGTGGATATCCGAGCTGCTCCAAACGCCAGACCAGGACAGAAAGAACCTCAACTCATCCCATGGAAGTCCTCATATGACCCACTCACCAGAACCATAACAGCATCAGAAAGCAAAATGCAATAAAGCTGCCCAAAATGATTCCATCTCGCCTCTTCTTCGCCCCAATCCTGCCAATCAAACTATTGACGCCTGGAACCTGACTAGCAGCCCCAACGATCCTCCTCTGGATACTCGCCAAACTCTCCCTCTGCATCCTGAAGTTATCATTCACCGCGTACGCCTGGCTCAAGACGCTATCTGCCATATTATGGGAGTTGTCGATGCGAGAGCGCTCGTCGAGCATGTACTCTGCTTCCGCAGCAGAGGGATTTGCGGAGCGGTAGGCATCGATGTCTGAACGGACGTTCGAGAGGAGGTTGGCGCGGTTGCGGGTATCTGTTATGGAGGACTTTAGGCGGGCAAGTTCGCGGCGGTGGTCGGAGAGGATTTCGCGGTGGCGAGCGAGGTTGTTCTGCTTTACGGCCGAGGAGGAGTGTGCGGGTTCTGAGTCGAGGAGGCGGGAGAGTTGGGCGACGAGGGTTTCTCTCTGGAGCGATTGTTAGCCATAACCGCTGGCGGTGGTGGTGGAGTGACGGCAGCATACCTTTTCAAGTATCTCTTGTAGTTGTGATTCTGTGCGTAGCTCCTCTTCTGAAGGCTTTATTGGTATGTTCGCCGCCGATGCATATTGAGAGTACGTGTGGAAGAGCGTCTCTGTCTGCATCATCCTTCGTTAGCCAGACCATCACCGAGCAACTCCGCCACACAATCACTGCGCACCTGTGTCTCTAACGCGCGTGCCTGCTGGCGCAGTTGCGCCCATCCTCCACCGGTAGACGACATGCTAGATACTTCGGGGATTCGAAAAGGTTGCGCGGAGAGGAAGCCAGTTGTAGTCCAAGGAGCGATGATCTTCCCCGATCGCAGTCGCACTGTAACGCAATTGCCAAGACGCACGCGCCACCTGACAGGCCCACGCGTGGTAGCGGAACATTCCGCAAGCGAGGGACTACATCCCACAGTTCCCCAAATCTCGGAGTTAGAGAACGCGACCCGGACAGTTGAATTCAACAATCGCACCACGAAATCAGCAGCAATGGCCGACGCGCAAAGCCACCGCCGTACGCATTGCCCGTCTTTGCCGCCGGAAAACTGCTAATTGAAGCAGTCTACGTCAAGGCCAGACATGTGGGCTACCAGCGAGGCAAGCGCAACACGAACCCGAACGTGAGTCTGCTCACTCTCGACGGCGTCAGCAATACCGAGGAGGCGAAGTGGTATTTGGGCAAGAGGGCGGCGTTTGTGTACAGGGCACCCAAGACTACGAGGGGAACCAAGATCCGGGTCATCTGGGGCAAGATTCGGTCGACGCATGGTATGTCAATTGCAGAAGGAAATCGGAGATGTTTTAATCTAATGAAAGAAGGCAACTCCGGCATCGTTCGCGCATCGTTCAAGAACAACCTACCACCGCGGTCTTTCGGCGCTGCGGTTCGAGTTATGATGTACCCGAGTGCGGCATGAGGGTCATGGCGAGATGAGTGAGAGAGACGGAATATCAAGCCCGCGAGGATTAGGGGTTCCGAATATGTTTTAATGTCCACACGTCTGGACTGCCAAACACTTTTTGAAAGAGGGGAGACTTCTACACCAGGCATTTCGTTCGGACCTAAGTACTCACTTAGTCTGCACAAACAATTGGACGAATGGAGGGGCCTTCGCGTAGGTTTGCAATTGCGAATGAGCTATGTCGAATAGACAGCTCCGCCGATCTATAGGATCTCGGAACCTTAGAATGAGCAAAACCCGTTATCTCAAGGCGGGAAATTCGACACTTCGGAGTTGGTTGACCCTGATCGAAAACCTGTGTGGACTTTACACTTTGTAACATGGTAATGGATAAATGTGTAAAAGATCAAAGCAATAATTTTCAGTTCGTCCAGCGAGATGCTTGATGAGAAAATGCCAAGCCTCGGAAGATGGTTTGGCCGCTTACCGTGTGTGCACGGGCCCGCCCACACAACGCAACACCGCCGAGCGGACTTTCTAAAACCTCGAAGTTGTCGACGACACACGATAACCCGAATCCACACCAACCCGGTCCTACTAACCCGACAGACAAAATGGTACGTCTTACTTCTCAATTACGATGTCTTGGGGCTTCTGCGCCGACCCGTGTTCGTTTGGTGGCCCATGGAGGGGTGCAATAAGGCGTAGTCGAGCGCTGTCGCTGCAAAACTCTTCGGCATTCCAGGCGTCCTTCAAATGATTCTCTGCTAACTCTATGCTCCTAGTCGTCCACCAAAGTCGTACGTCTCCCGCGCTGGGCCTCTCGCACCCCTCGAATGCATACTCACAACCGTTGCAGAAGACCGCCCAGCTGTGGAGCAAGTCCAAGGATGAGCTGAACACCCAGTTGCAGGAGTTGAAATCGTGGGTCGCCCAATGGAAGAAACACAAAGGCGTAGGATGAAATGCTGACGGACTGCAGCGAGTTGATTTCACTCAGGACTAGCAAAGTTACTGGCGGTTCCACCAAGCTCACCCGCATCCATGACGTCCGCAAGGGCATCGCTCGCGTCCTCACCGTCATAAACGCCAACCAGAGGGCGCAGCTCCGCCTCTTCTACAAGGGCAAGAAGTGTGTACTCCCCGCTCGAGGCGACTCCATAACCCAAGGCCGGACCTAATCTTCACAGGTACACTCCCCTCGACCTCCGACCCAAGAAGACCCGCGCCATCCGCCGACGACTCACCAAGCACGAGGCTTCGATCGTCTCGGAGAAGCAGAAGAAGAAGCAAACGCACTTCCCGCAGCGAAAGTACGCCGTCAAGGCATAGACGGGTGCACGGAGAGGGTGGTTCCTTTTTCTTTGCGAATCTGAAGCATTGCATGGCCGGGTTGCTAGCGCTCACCAATGTACCCTTATACCATCTTAAAGGGGCGGGGCAGGTGATGTGGTGGGCCAGGAAATGAGCGATCTTCTACGGAAATGGGTCGGCGTCCATGTCAAGATCAATATGAATCAAAAAGTTCATACCATCATCCCAGGGGACAGTCGAAAAGTGACACGACCTGAATTCTTGTGTTGTGATGTGCGAAAGGATGTTCTTAGAAGAATTGGCAGTGTGCGACAATGCTCACTACTGCAATGGACCTTCATTATTTCATGGCCACGTCTATATTGAACTACATTCATCGTGTTGAACTTTTGTATTTCCGTCTTGTTTACATTTGCATGCGCCCCCTTTCGTCAATTCACCTATTTCGTAACCGGATCAAGTAGTAATCCAATCCGCATACAACCCCGGATCCTCCTTCTGCACTCCCACCATATCCTCTCTCACACCCAGGATCCCCACTTTCCCAATCTTCACTCCATCCTCGACCTCCCCGTCCACCTTCCAATCCTTCAGCGCCTTCTTCAGTCCCACCAGCACTTCTTCCTTATCTTCTATTAGAAGGACGATGGCGTCGTAGCCACCTGCGCCTGGCACTACACCGCCAATTACACCTGGGATGTTGGAGCAGGAGTCGAGAAGAGCGGTTTGTGGGGGGGGCTCAATAGGGACGCGGGAGGCGAGGGACATGCGTCGGATGAGTGTTCTGTTGGAAGATATGATGTCGCGCAGCTTAGTGTATTTGTCTTTGTCGCTGTCTTTCTCGGGTGTAGTGGTTGCAAGACGGGTCAGTTCAGCAGCGAACTCCTCGTTTCCCTTTTGCAGTGCAACCCACAGCTCACCCGCTTCTTCCTTATTCTCCTCCCGCCACTTTAGCACCTGCTTCACCATTCCTGGCGTTTGGCTTCCGCAGTCAACGTCGCACATCACTAGTCTCAGCCCCTTTGGCATCTTGATGGCCGCTTTTGCGATTTCCGTGTCCCAGACATCGCCTTCAATCAGACCACGGAGCTTGCTGACGAACGTGGGTTTTGACGGGGATGGTAAGGAAGAGAGTAGGGAGGGACTGAAGCGCCGGTAGAGACAAGACCCATAGACTGCGGAGGCAATGTCGAAGCCTGAACCTACTTTCCCCTGCGCCGCGCAGTGGGACGTCTGCGACAGGTTGTGCAAGACTCGTAAGCCATTTTCGGATTCGATGTCGAAGAGATCCTTGGGAAGATAGTAGCTTAGTAATGCGGCAGTAAAGCTGGTGACTAACGCTGCTGAAGAGCCGAGGCCTGTCTTGTGAGCATCCGAGAGTTTGACGTTGAAATTGAGGAAGTGCGAGTTGGGTGTGGGCGGACGCCCTGGGTTGGAGTAGTATGCTTGGTCTGCAAGGATGTTTATGCTGGACGGGGCGATTGCGGTCTGCGGTTGCAAGCTCGAGATGTAGGTCAGGGCGTAGGTGAGCGCTGTTTCGATGAAAGGGTTTTTTCGGAGAGCGGAGTCGTGAGAGCTGTCAAAAATGCCAATGAGTATTTATTCTATTACCAGATGCTTCTTCTGTACAGCGCATACCAGATTTTTAGAGTAGAAAATTTGCGCTTAAACAAAATGACCTTAAAAATTGTTCACCACGTACTGTTGTTGCTGCGACTTTGGAGGGGCAGTGGCATGATCCAAAAATGATGTAACGAAGAATTCGACTAGCGACGGAGACAGTGGAATACGACAAAAGAAGAGAAACGATGGATTTAGCTCGGAAATCAAAAGAAATATGGCGTGAGGTCTAGACACACTGGAGTGGCAAACATCGTGAATGTCCTAAACGAGGCGAGACATGAAAGAGCAAAAGTAAAACTTACACGGTCAATTGAGTGACAGCGATGCCGCCATCGGCCTCAGTCAACCTGTACCCATACTCCCAGGCAGCCTCCCTAAACTGCGGACTCCGCACAATAATCTCGCTGAGCGTGACGCCACTCTTGGTCCGAATCGGCTCAATCTCGACATGTATCCGAGCGTCGAGGCCGAACACTAGCCCCGTGAAGGCGCGGTCCAGTACCAGGTACCCGCCGGCAACGAGCACTTTGCCCGGCGCGGACACGGCTCTGGGCTCTAGAGTGAGATTGGAGGCCATCGGGTGCGGTGCAATTTATGGCGAACGACGAAGCGGTTTGTTCGGATACTCGGACGTGAGGATCTTCGTGGGCAGATGAGGCGAGGGGTGGGTCAGACTCGCCTAGGACAGCCCTGGAGATCCTTGTGCTGCGACCGCACTGCAGCCACAAACGTGACCAGATCTACCCAGGCCCCTTACTCGGGGAGCTGCTGCGCGCTCCGGAGGCGAAGCCTGGGAATCGCAGCTGTCATTCTCACGTGCAGACGCGCTCCCCAAGGCTGGCTCGTCCACGGGTGCTAAGCCGCCGTTTGAGCGGACAAAGCGCCAGCTTCTTGTACAAGAGCGCAGCATCTGCGCAGTCATCTGCCCTCGCCGCTCCCGTCAGCCAGACTGCTTCAGTGAAAGCGCAAGGCGGGGTGCAGCAGGCCAGCCATCCGAAGCCGGTCTTTTATCGCGGAGGAGTCATTGCCGGCCCCTGAGAGTCGGCGAGCAGGACGTGCCGCCGCCGACGGTCCACAGCGCCGGAAGCCCCGGGCCAGCGAGGAGGCCAGCTGTGGCCGCAGAGAGGCTGAGCCCGCGTTTTGATTGGCCCGAAGCGGCTAGCCTGAGTCAGCACGAGAAAAAATACCGGGATGGCTCTGGCAGCTAGCAATTTGCGCCAGGTGGTGACGACTCCATTCACTGAACTCGAGAAGCTTCCTTTTTCTCCTTGTGTGTGCCCGAGCGTAGGCAGCCTTTTCCTGCAACTTCAGGCGTGTGGTCCTCCTCGCCTTTCCTTCTGTTCTTCAGTCCCCCTTTGCGAATTCTCGCGCCTGTCACGCGACGGCCCCGCAGATATATCCCCCCTCATTCAATATCATCATCTCTCTAGATCCCCTTCAGCGCGTTCTTTGGCGGCATTGTCGTCAAATGAACCTGCACACTCCTCGCGCTCTGAGAATTCTAGTAAGACACCCTTCCGTGGCGCTCTTATCATAGAGAGCGCTTTCATCCCAACACGCGACAATTGGTGTGCTGACCGAACTAGTCTCACCCTTCCAATCTGAAGGGTTCCTCCATCTCCTAAATGGTCTTCAAGAGTTTTCACCTCGCGCGTCAGAGTCTTGCGAAAGGCTTCACTCACGGCTATGCTCAATCTGTAGTTGCTGGTGTCCAGAACTCACCCCTCGTCTCCTTCAACCATGATCGCTTCCGCAAGGTTGGTGCAAAGCAGAACCAGCATGGTTTTGCTTCGTCCGCTACCACCACCGCCATAAAGGCGCTTGGTGCCACCGAAAACAACGACTCCGGTCTCGCTGCCTACTATGCTGCGTGGCAGAAACATCGCGCTGTCGAGGACAAGGAATGGTCACAGTTCCAGTTCCGTAAGCTTATTGAGTGGAAGCCTCAATCACCGGCCGCAAAGAATGAAGTAGAAGCAAAGGATTACAATGCTGCTGTTGAAGAGACGGAAGAGGCAACAGAGGCCATCCCCGTGCGTGCTGGTGTGAGCCGCGCATACAGCACCAGCCAGGTTGATGACTTCAAGAAGGCCGTCGGAGATGAACAGTCAGAGAAGATTGCTCTTGCGCAGGTTGACGAGGCCATCGCGCAGGAGGCGGCTAAGATCAAGGCGGAGGTTGAGGCTGCGACGGCACGGGTTGAGCAAGAGCTATCACCGGTTGAAGAGGCGCGATCAGAGTCACCCGCCACCGTCTCGGACACACTCGTAAACTCGACCACTTTGAGCCGAACCGATTCTACGTTTGCCACGAGCCCTGTTGAGGCCGTCGACGAGCACATCGCTCAGCTTCAGCAACTCGCCGACGATAAGAAGTATGCCGAGATCCCAGCTGTCTTCGAGTCGATGCTCCGCTCTGGCGTCAAGCCATCGGTTTCTGCGTACAATGCGCTCCTCTCCGCAGCAATCAATCTTCCTAAGACCAGGCATCAAATCGTTCCCAAGGCTCTAGATGTCTACTCCGACATGCTCCGCCGACGTGTCACTCCCGATACGGCCACATACACTACCCTCATTGAGCTCCTTTCTCGGCGATCATTGGAAGTTGTGTCTTTGAAGCAGGGGCTGGAAGAGAAGCGGCTTCGATACGGTGGCATGGAAGAGGAGGGCAAATTCATGCTCCATTCAAACGAGACCGAGTACGCTATCTTGTCAGAAGATGGCTCGCTTGCCATCGCTGTTCGCCTCTTTGATGCCGCTATCAATGGTTCATCCAGTCGTGCCTTCCCAGAGAAGACCTACCGCATGTTGGTCACTGCCTGCGCAGAAGGAGAGCGCGTGGAGGACATGGTGCGCATCTTTGCGCACATGGAGTCGCACAGCGTCATTCCCGCTGCAGACATGTTCGTGCCAATGATCCATGCTTTCGGCAAGTCCGGTGATCTGAGGAGTGCTGTGGAGTGCTACGACGAATATAAGGCGCTCGCCATCTCGAACGACAACGGTGACATTGCGCTAGCCCGGAAGGACCATGACGTCTACGCTGCCCTTATAAAGGCATATGCCATCTGCGACCGCATGGAAGGAGGATGGAAATTCCTTGCCAAGATCGAGCAGGCCCTCGCCACACCGGAGGAAGTCGCGTCGATCCGCGACATTGTCAGTCTCAAGGCGTTTGTGCCGCAATGGTTGAAGAAAGGCGTGCTACACGAGGCATATGCGCATGCTGTGGAGAACCTGTCCTCACAGGCTCGTCAGATCGCGATGGCGGCCATTTGCATTAAGGCTGCTGACGCCAATGCTGTCGAAATTGCCACCGAAGCTTTTGACGCGCTCCCGGCCGAGATGGACCTGTCCCGACCAGCGATGGCGATGGGAGCCATGCACATTCGAAATGGAAGCATTGAGGCCGCTGATGTCTTCTGGAGGATGCTCGAGCTATCCCCCACGAAGCCTGATTTCATCGAACCTACCGCTATGCACACTGTTGCTTTGATCGGTAGCGGTCAAGCTGAGCGCGGCCTTCGTCGGGGACGCCAGATGTTTGCTCGCATACGCGACTCTCAGTCCGCTTCCAACCAGACCAAGATGGAGATTGTCGAGCACATCGACGAAGCTATCGAGGTCATGGGCCAGTTTATGATGAGGCGAGATATCATGCTACCACCGCGTGCTAGCATGGAACTCATGTGGACTATGATTGAAAATGGTGGTCTCGTCACCCCGGTCGCCCACCACTTGCTTGCCGGCATGGGACCTGAAGCTGTAGCTCAGCTTCGCTTCGAAGACATTACGCTCCTCATGCAAGTTCAGTCCGGGATTATCCTCAACTCTACTGAAGTCGACGTTGCTCACGCCGCCCGATTTGCACACCTCCTCGAAGTCATTACATTGACAGGCGCGCCGGTGAACAAAGCGACGTCTAGCTTGGTTGAGAAGGTCCTGGTCAAGCTTGACCGAGGAGACCTCCAACACCGCTGGTACAGCTTCAAGCATCCAGCTCCGGAGCCGATGTTTTCGCCAGCCCCATTCGCCGCGTATCCCGTCCAGCCTCCTACCCCGGCCGCTCCTACCTTCGAGGACTCCTTCGATCCTTATGCTGCAACTACCGACAACAAAGGTTCCGTGGCGATTACAGACTTGCTCGAAAAGACTCATGGCCGCCCTGCTTCACATCTCAACGAGGCCTTGATGAAGTTCAAGAATATGCGCCGTGCAGGACGCCATCCCCGGTTCTTCACCTACGCTAAGCTCATCACCGCCGCCGCGAAGGAGGACCGACTGAACCTGGCCCATGACATTCTTAATCTTGCCAAACAGGACGTGCCTCTCCAACCACAGTATCGCATCGTCCGATACGGCTGGGTCACTATCTTGGATGCCATGGTCGCCGCCTGTCTCACTGCCGGTCGTCGCGATCTTGCTGCTCAATACCACAAGGATCTCCTCAACATGGGTGCGGCTCCTACTGCCAACACCTTCGGTCTCTACATCACCACACTCAAAGAATCCACCAAGACATTCGACGAGGCCACCGAAGCGGTCAAGATCTTCCTCCGGGCCAAGTCTGAAGGCGTCGAGCCCTCATCTTTCCTCTACAATGCTCTTATTGGTAAACTTGGCAAGGCCCGCCGCATCGACGACTGCCTGTTCTACTTCTCAGAGATGCGCAACCTCGGTATCCGACCAACCAGCGTTACTTACGGCACCATTGTTAACGCCCTTTGCCGTGTCAGCGACGAGAAGTTTGCGGAAGAGCTTTTTGAGGAGATGGAGAGCATGCCCAACTACAAACCCCGGCCTGCGCCTTACCACAGCATGATGCAGTTTTTCCTGACCACAAAGCGTGACCGAAGCAAGGTGCTCGCATACTACGAGCGCATGCGTTTGAAGCGCATTGAGCCAACCACGCACACGTACAAGCTCCTCATCGACACCTACGCCACGCTCGAGCCCGTCGACATGGAAGCCGCTGAGAAGGTGCTCGAGCAGATTCGAAACGCTGGTGCCATCCCAGAGGCTGTCCACTACTCCTCGCTCATCCATGCCAAGGGCTGCGTCATGCACGACATGGAAGGAGCCCGCAAGCTCTTCGACACCGTCCTCGCCGACCGCCGTATCCGTCCCCAAGCCTGCCTCTACCAAGCCCTCTTTGAAGCCATGGTCGCCAACCACCAGATAGCCGACACGGAGCCCATCCTCAAAAATATGCGCTCCCGTGGCGTCGAAATGACTCCATACATCGCCAACTCGCTCATCCACGGTTGGGCTCTCGTGCACAACATTGAGAAGGCGCAAGCTATCTATGACGCTGTGCCCGAGGACAAGCGCGAGCCTAGTACCTACGAGGCTATGACGCGCGCATACATGGCGGTCGAGGATCGCGCCTCGGCTATGAGTGTGGTCAATGAGGGTCTCTCGCGTGGCTACCCTGCTGCCGTCGCAGGCAAGATCCTCGAGCTTGTTGGAGGTGGCCGTGCCCCTACCATCAACGGTGATGCCGTTGCTTAAAAGCAACGTGTACATCGCTTTATTTCGATTCCCTTCGCATATCTCTGTCGGTTTTAGACTTGTTTGCTCTATTTCCTATGTAATCTCCCTTGGCGATTTCGAAACGGCCGTTTTCACAGCAACATTTTGCCCCTGCATATGCATCTCGGACCTAATCGATTCTGCGATATGCTCCGACATGCGCCGCAGCCGGGCCCTGGTACCTTGATCTCGTGTTTTTCAAAAGTCGCTTTTACCTTTACCTTTCGCTTCCGACAATTTCCTTTGTAGAAGCGACAGGCGTTTTGCGTTTCTGGGCTCTGGGCGGATGATATCCCCTATTCTGCGTTCGCAGCGGGTTCGGTGCTGGTGGGTCGGTCGGTCGGTAGCTTGGCGTAATGAGCGGACTCGCCGGCGCTGTGAAACGGGCGGGGATATTCACAGGTGTACGATGGTTTTTCCTTGGGCTAGCTTGTGCCATCTGCATCGTTTAAGCATGTGTACAATACCCTGGGTATATACCATCTCCTCTCTAGACGGACGTTTGGGTTGGAGTGAAGAGTATTATATAGCACTGAGAAAAATGCTGGAATGGAAAAATACTGCAGTATCATGTTTGTTTGCTTGCTTCGTGGTGGCTGGTGTGTGGTATGAGTTTTCAAAAATTGATCGATGACCGGATGTCTTTTTATGAAGCCCCCATGTTGATATGCCTACAAACCATGGGCGATGATGTGGCACGTACTATCTGTATTGGCGCAGACAAAATAAAGAAATTCTCCAATAAGGGTATCATAAGAAGCCAAAAATATCCGTCCAATCACAAACCCATAGCCGCCATTAGCAAGGTGGTCCGCCGCCTTGACTTCCATATCCCATGCAATCCACATCTCCCGAGCCGCCATCTTCCCAAGCCCGGGCCTCCTCACGAAATCTCAATAGCCTGCTCCTCCGGCGCCCCCAGCTCCCCCAATCCCATAGCCTCCCATTCCTTCCCCAACCCCTTCCTCACATACTCCGCTCTCGCCTCCGCCGACCTCAGACTCTTTGGTACCTTCTTCAAAGCTTCCGCATCCATCCTGTCCACAGCCGGCAAATTCCACCTCTTGACCCATCTCACCCTCCCCAGCCTGACGCTATGCTGAATATCCATGTGCTTCATCAAGCGATCGTGCGCCGCAACCCGGCGCCGCAGGTACGCGGGATCCGCCGCCTTGTCGCCGAGGAGACCGTGCAGATGGGCTTTTCGCGCGAGGACGGACGGCTCGCTGAGCATGAGGGTGTCGCCGCCCATGAAGATGTAGGTGCCGAGGAGGAGCGGGGGTAGCGTGGGGTGCAGTTTGTTGGGGGTGAAGAGGTCGAGTTTGGAGAGGTAGTGTGTTGTGATGGCTTCGGTCATAGTCTGCGCTTGTGTCAGCCATTACTCCCTCACATTCCCTCCAACAGTGGAATAGACAGTGTGGTGTGGTTTTAACCTACCATCTTCGGAAAATGCGAGTGATCACAGGCTTGACAGCACGTCAGACTCGGATCTAGGATCGCGGTCCGCCGGCTCTTCTTCCCGCACAGCTGGCATGTTCCTGCGACCCAGCGTACCCATTTCTTGCGGCAGACGAAGGCGTTTGTTTTGGCAGCTTTGGGAGGCGTTATGTTGACGTGTCGTTTGAGGAGGGAGCGTGAGTACTCTTCGACGATGGAGCAGAGGTGTCGGCATGTTGCGGCGGTTGTATAGAGCGGGTGGAGGGGGGCGTGCGACGCGTCGAAGGGAGAGGTGTAGGAGAGGATGTTGAAGAGGATTTCTGGGGGAAGCGTGTCGAGGGTCGGTGGCATCGTGGTTGTGTTGTGTTGCACGAGAAGGAGTCGACTGGTGCGGGCGCTGGGAGAGGTTGTGGAGGTGGGGGTTGTGATTGGTGGGTGTGTCTAGCTGCGCTGGGATGGGGACGTTTGGGTAAGTAAGAGAGGGCGACACACGCAACGGATCTTTCAAGAACTGATATACAACTACGTACATAAAAGCTATTTATCCAACTCATATTTAGAACAGCATCTGCCCAACAATGTACTGTGTTGCCTCAAAATACGAAGTCCGCCAGGCAGCTTCTCATTGTTGATGTCTCAGCAACCACCGACAGGATCGATGAACCTTGTTGTTACAGCCTGTATCTTGGCCGAGGATCCTGGTTCAACTCAGTGGAGCGGAAGTGCTTCTTTAATACATTGTCGGTCCATTCCTCCCTTCAAGCGTCAATGTCCCGGTGCTCACGCGCGCGTACAAGCTCCGCGGTGTTCCATACGTCGCCGGCAGGGCCGCGTAGCTGCAAGAGCGAGTCACCCTCAAGACTTGCCCGGATCGTCTGTGCGAAGCTCGATGGGAGATGACAGGGCAACGGATAGTGGTGCGCGATCAATAATGGATCCGTTTCCAGTGCGGGAAGAGAGATGGCATGCTGGTGATAGCTCCCTATCATGGCTTCTTGGAGAGCGGCAGCGCTTTTAAGAATTTCCCAGATTTGGGCTCCTTCTGTGTAGCACTCAAAGACCAGGGAGAAGGCAGATGAGGTAAGTCCGGATGCGCAAATCATAGATGCTTCTTCTATCCATTCTGCCAACAACGAGATTATCCGTGCCAAACTGTAGGGGAGGGGATAAAAATAAGGAGCAGGACGGTTGTCGACCCCGAACCAGCCGAGCGGTAACATGTTATGATGAAGGCCAACGTGCCTCTCGATCCGAAGGTTGCGGTTCTCTTTCAAGAAAGGGATCAATCCCCTGGCGTGGGATGCTGGATAGTAAACAGATTTGAAGTCTTCCTTGAGGGTGATATGTCGGATTTGCTGGCGCTGGGCAGAGGGAATGCTCTGAACTGCAAATTCCGCGCATTAGCGACTAAAGCTACGAGACATACCAAACGATGCACGACGAGAAACAGGCAGGGGAGATGCACTGCAACTTACGAAAGTTAATTGCCACCGCTACGGCTGAGAAAAACCACCTGGTGTCCTGTGACTCTTCGAACATGTCGAAATCCTCATGCTTCACATAGCGTCTGCCCTGTTGGGCAATCCAAGCTTCGACCTGTGCTAGAGATTTGGGTTCTATCAAACGTCCCTCCAAATCACGAAGCTCCTCCTCGCTGGGTATCTCCCATGGGTCGGGCTTCCACGATAAAACCGCCGGCAGTAAACCCTCGACAAAGTAGTACCTCCAGGGCATGCGGGCGGCAAGTCGAACTAGCGCCACACCTGATGCTTTCAACAAAGGCGGCTCTGTGCCGAAGGCCTTTGAAGCAAGCTCGGTGAAACGCGTGCGACTCTTGGAATGCGCAATTTCCAGGACGTATTGGGGACCGTCGTTGAAATGTTGCCGAAAGTTCCAAATCTCTATCATCCCTTTGTATTGATCTAAGCCGCTATACGTTGCGAGGTACTCTAGGGTCGTTGATAGCTGTATACGCTGTGCGTAAGGGCACTCCAAAGTAGTGACTGACGGTTGGATAACGAGCTCCTCTAAGCTTTGTAGCACTTGAGGTGTCATGAGCTCTGCAATGTGAAAGGCCATACGGAGCTGGGTCTCTTGCGCGTACTTTAGTACTAATTAGTCACATAGAGTCAGCAGATACTTAACGTCGCAAGTTGGGCAGACTTACGACATCTGAAGCGTCCCGCCCTCGACTGTAGCCCCCGATGACCACCCTGGTGGTTGTTCGAACTTCCAACAGTGGATTTGATCTTATTAGTGCGGAATGGGATGCCTCTCATCTCGTTTGCGGCGATCTTGCAAGCATATGCTAGGTCGAGGCCTACCGGCTGTTCCTCCGTGCCTGATTCCGATGTGGTTTTTCTTCGTAGCTTTGAGGCCATGGTAGGACAGAATGAAAGAGTAAACGGGGAAGATGTTCAGGCGGGATGGAAGAGAGGTGACAGAAGAAGTCTGTGGGTTGTGTGAGGAAGAGAGAGTCATCGAAGATGGGAGAGTGAGGGTCTTTATAGCACGAATTCGAGACAGGCGGCCAGATACCTTAGGTGGCAGAGGTGGAGTGCGTAAGAGCAAACGATAGGGAGGGAGGGAGAGGGCGATGGCGTGAAGGCTCCGTACCCCTTTCGATATCTTCGCTACTGTCTCCACCCGCACGCCTGGCCGCACGAGGCTTGAAACAGCTGCAGTGCATCTGCAGGGTTCTCCTCTGTCTAGAGTGTATATTGTGCCTGAAAAGATGTTGACACACCCCCACATCAGACGGAATGATTAGAATCCATTCAAGCATATAAACTCTCCCATATACGCGATTCAGGAGTTTTTATCTTCAGTGAGGGTTCAACATCTTTTCGAGCAAACCGATGGAGCAACCGCTCCACTGGGGCATGTAGATACGCACTTCGGAGGTCACACTTTCCGCGAGCGCGCCTCTCATCCTGCATCCTGAACCTATCATACCTACCATGCGTGGCCCTAGCTTCAGACCGCAGACATGGGGACAATTCATTCCGAGCCGATACCAATATGCGCGTTGGATGTGTAGTGCCACTTCTGCGAGATCGCCTCTCCCTCCTCGACTCTAGCTGCATGGGTCAGACCACAGGGACAACGAAAGCGTGCAAGTATGCACGCTGGACGTGTAGTCACACTTCAGTAAGACGCCCCTCACCCTCCATCGCCTGTCACGCGCGATCTTGACTACAGGCGTGGGGGCAATTTCCGTCCCTCTCACCGCGGCGGTAGTTGCGGGACACATGTTGGGCCTCGGAGCCAAAGAAAGGATGCAAGGGTCACCGCGATGCAGTGCGCTTTGTACAGTGACATTTGACATGATCAAGTCTCGTCGATACTACGGTCCTCCCCACATCCTGAGAGTGGGACGGGTTCGAAGAGGCATGTGCGAAGGCCGGTTACAATGAGCGACTCGAGCTCCCCGGTCAGGAGCCAGAAGTGATTGAGGCTGATGACGATACCGCCTCGGCCTGCTCAAGTCAGACTGCCCCGCTCGTTTCGCAAGTCATGGAAGTGATTAGATCCCTCCATTGCTCGTTGAGCCAATGTGGGTAACTCATAGAGATTTTTGCGAGGTTCATGGTTTCACAAGTCCGCGCTCTCCCTGTGGAGAAGAAGTTAGTTAAGGGCAAGGATACGGTGAAGGATGCTAAATCGTACGTCCTGAGGCGCCCCACCCAGCTTCAGCAACACAAACCTGGGCCACCCGCGCCAAATTTCGACGGCTGATTCAATCGTTGAACAGCCCAAGCGGGGACGACAAAGTCCATCGAGGACGTGAAGATGCAGCTCGAGAACGACCTCTCGAATTGCTAGCGTTCTTAAAAGCTCAACCAAATTTAGCTTCACACGAATACGGGGAAGGCGATCGAGTGCGCCTTGGTTGCCGTCATGCGATTGATTTTGGATGCCAGCTGCATCAACCACAGCAACTATCAGGACGGCGAGGATTCTGAGCCTCGGGACAGCTGGTTCCCGAATGCCGTGAAGGATGCATAGGCGAAGAAAGGCTTTTCCTTTGTTTGGAGTTTGGTCGTGTCTTTTCTCTCCTACCTGTCTCCTTGGTCTGGCAACGCGCTCCCTCCTCCCTTTCCCTTGGTTCACTGCTTGTTCCCAACCTGTTTTCAAAAAATCATGTTCAGTAACGCCTCGCAACATAGCAATACAATTTTTCCTTATAAAATCACATGTGCCGCCCGACTCCTTTGCAGTGACCTCCTCATGTTTGGTGTAACCTTCGTGTGCGACATTCATGTCTTGGGGGTTTGGTGAACATGCTTGGGCTTGGGTGACGGGAGTCCGCTATGCAATCCTGGACTTGGCCAGAAAATTGGCACCAGGTTTACTTCTCTTCAGTGGCGTGTCGTCTTGAAGCCCGATTGGATGCCCTGAACAGGTGACAGATCGAGGTTAGCATTAAGAATGCATGCTCAGGGCAAGAGAACAGAAGTGCAAAAGCACGAGCGACATGAAGGGTGGTGCTTACAACCGCGAAAAGAGAAGAACGGAAAATTCCAGGCATACAGGCTCGGCGGTCGAGGAATCAGACAGGACGTGAAGCACATCACTATCCCTCAATAGCAAAGAATCACGTCAAGCTTGTTCCGATTCAGCCGGTCCGGGATTCCCCGCAGTGCAGGCATTCGAAACGTGGTAGATTACAGGAACGAATGAGAAGCTATGAGCTCACCACATGCGTGTAACAAGTCGCGGTGCATTTTGCTCGTAAGCCTGTGGCTTTCTTAGTCAGCATGTGAGACTTTGGGGTCGGAGTGGTTCCGCGAGGAATTTCGGTCCACCACTCACTTTATAAGAACAGGGCCTCAAGTCATACCCATGACATTCCTCTACGACTGTGAGCAAGAGAGATCTTTTCTTCGTTCAAGCACATGATTCTTTTTAGTTGTTTATATCTCGTAGCAACAGCAGAAAACAATACCTTCGATAGATGAGCCCGATTGGCAAGAGATACAGGTGGCATTGAGGAATGTCCTCTGCAGCACGTTGCGGTGGTACTCGGGCTGAGTGTATATATCGAAGGAATGGATTGCGAGACCTGAATCGGGCGTCCACTCTCGGAGACACGAGTGCAATGTAGGTGAATCGAGATTAATCGAGGTACTTGCCCTCTATTGGCTCCGTTATGTTAGGATGTGCAATGGTGGGCAAGACAACTGCGGCACAACATAAAGAGATGGAGGGAATGTAGCGTAGAACAGATATCATTGCCGTGAGTGTGAAGCAGTGTACCAATACGTCTTAGGAGTATAGGAATTATGTAGGATGATTCGCTGGGCGGCTTACGTGCTTGAGGGCCGTTCCTTGGTGCTGGAGGCATAGCGTCCGGCATGGTACAAGCACTGCCTGCGTCGGGTAGACCTCGCAGGGCGACATATGTACAAGACGAAAAGTGACAACCGTGCTCGAACGGACGGTAGCGGTGCCTGTGGCGGGTTTCGTGACTCCCGGGTTCGCGGTTCCTCCATCGCAATATCCTGAGAACCTCTAGGTGGCAGTCCTCTCTAATGCTTTTCCAACTGGACGGGGGTTGGGTCCTTAGATACCAGGGAGGCAGGAACGATGCCCGTGTTGTCGCAATTCACACCATCCCACTTATCTGGCTTTCCTTGTCGCTGTCTACCTGGGCAGGCACTACTTGTTGGCGAAGTCTCAATTTCACCCATATCGCTTCATTCAGCCAGCGGGTTGGCATGCATAGTAACGTCCTTGATCTCCACCCGTTCTTTCGGCCGAGACTTCTTGTCCACCTCCAATTTCTCCAGCTCATCCAGCACCTCGGTGCCCTCCAGGACCTTGCCGAAGACGGTATTCTTCCCGTCCAGATGCGGCGCCGGCGCAAACGTGATGAAGAACTGACTGCCGTTGGAATGGGCACCCTTGTTCGCCATGCTCACGATGCCCCTCGCATTGTGCCTGAGCGCCGGCCGGATCTCGTCCTCGAAGAGCTGGTTGGGCGTGTCGTAGATGGACGCAGACGTCTTGGACTTGGGATCGGACGCAGGACTGCCGGTCTGCACCATGAAGCCTGGTATCATGCGGTGGAAAGGGCTTCCATTGTAGTAGTCGGATGCGCAGAGGGCGAGGAAGTTCTCGGCCGTCTTGGGCACGGACTCGCAGAAGATCTCGAGCTTGATATCACCACGTGTGGTGTGCAACTGAAGTCGCATTAGCACAGTGGGATGCAGTAAGCATGTGCACGGTGCTGGGGCTCCCGTGCAGCATGCAGTCAGAGTTTCAAAACACCATGGGGATGCTGAAGAGGCGGCAGGACGTGGCCGTCGGAGAATTGGAGACGGGGAGCTCGGACGGGGATAGCAAGACGGCATACGGGGGCTCTGGCACGGGCACTGGGCGGGCTGGGGACGTACCGTGACTGACATGGCCGGCGTGCAGCTCGCCGGGCATCCGCTGCGTGTTGCGGGCGTGGTGGTGGCTGTTCGGTGCAGCGATGGTGTTCGGTGCTCAGTGCTCAGCTCCACGCCCCCAACTCGACGTGCGAATGGCGCTGGCCCAGCCGGACACCTCTCAGCCAGTCTAGTCAGTCTCCCCACCGCGACCAGCCAGCACTGCGCACCGCACCGCACCGCACCGCACCACGGCCTGCCTCGCCCGCCCTGACGGAGCCGCGCCGCCGTTTGCTGCCCACGTCCGCTGCCCTCCCATTGTTTTGTTACAGGCAATTATCCACTGCCGCCTCAGCTCGCCCACCCGCTCGCTCCACATTCGCGACGTCCCATATTCATTAGCTCGCAGCGCAGCCTACTACCCCAGGCCTGTCACCACCGGCCGGGCCAGCCCTACGGCACAAAGGTCCAGCACCGCACCCAGCGCGCGCATTCCCTCCACCCACCCCCCTCTCCAGTCCCTCCGTCGCCGCCGTCATCGTCGCCGTGTCACCAGCCCAGCCGTCGCCTGCTGCCCCGCCCGTTCGCGGTCACCGTCGCCGCATCGCAACCCCACCGTCCCGCTCCCGGACGGCCGTCGAGCTCCCTAGCATCGTCTCGACCTCCCGCCTCGCGCGCGCATCCGCCCGCCGCATAGCAGACGAGACGGCCGCGTCCTCTCCCATGCGGCGCTCGCTGCCCGCCCAGGCCAGCGCCGACGTCCGTGACCCTGAGCAGCCATGTCCGCCTTTGTGCGTGTCTCCGGACCGCCAAACAGCAACTTTCTGGTGGGATATCCAGGCATATCGGCAACACTGGTACGTGGCACAAGTTTGCACTTCACACAAGGCGTCACTCCAGAAAGATGTGACCAGAGCTCTTTCCGCATCCGTCCTGTCAGCCATGCTAACCACCGTCTGTGCAGCCGCGAATAGAAGGCAAAGTCGAAGTACGACCGCTCCTCGGAGTCTCAGCGCCTGTCAATGTATCGCTCGTTACCATTGCGCTGCACCGGCGCGAGACGATCCACCCCTCCGCCGAGTCCATCACGAAGAAACACCTGGCGGCGCCGCGCAAAGAGATTACAGACATTGTAGGCAAGGAGATGCTGCTATTTCGGTGCGCACACGGAAGAGAACACGAGAGCATACTGTCCATGGACCTACCGTTTGTGATATTCATACCCTATGGTCGTGGCGGGGAAGAGGTGGCGCGGCGAGTACCACCTGCGAGCCTACAGCTGCCGAGCCGGACAGCTGAGACATTCTACGAGCTGGTCGTAACCGTGCAGCAAGGGCCATCCGAACAGAAGAAATATCCCTTCCCTGTCCCAATACAGCGATACGACACCCTCTCCACCTTCGGCATGTATAACCGACCTGAGAGCGCTGAGCGCGTCACCGACCACCTCGTCACCCTGGGTATAAGCTTGCCAAGATGGAGTTATGGTCCGCTGGACCCCGTATCGGTCTACATCAAGCTCAGCCCCAACCCGGATTGGCTGAACAAGGCGAAAAAGGTCACCATTCAGAAAATTACTGTCGGCATAGATGAAGAGATTATCTTCAATCACGAAGGAGACGAGCCGACAAGGAAAGTGAAGACATTAGCAAAGACGACGCAGGCCGTTGGGGTCAAGATGCCGGAAGCTGGCTACTTTACGAACCTGGGGCTAGTGTTTCCGGCGAAGGATCTGCGGGATTCAGACGGCATAATACCGCGGGGAAAAAAAGAGTTCCCCATGTACGCCGTCAACGGCTTCACCACCACCGGCACGCTCTATAAGATTGAGTACTACCTTACTGTGAAGGTGAGGAACTTGGTCTACGCTAGCGCTATGATGCTGACATGAGTCTAGGCCCAGATGTCGTCAGCGAGGGATATTCTACTCCGACAGCCCATCGTCGTATGCCCCTTTGATCATGCCGGCTGCAAAGAAGAGATGGAGGCCATCGAGCAAGCGGCCAAGGATGCCGCACACGTTTCGCCCGACAATCCCATGTTACCCGCAGCCACCATCGTTCGGTCCAACGACCCGGCCGGTCTCCGAGCCTTGGGCATGGCCATTGTAGGCGGCCAACGAAAGCCACTTATTGAGTGAGGAGAGGGATGCAGTTATCGACTTTCATTCCTATCATACTGATGTAGATGGCAACGCCTCAGTATTTGACGGGCGCTCCAGCAGCAAAGGAAGTGTGGCAGCGCTGTTGGAACAGGGCCATCCCACGAGCTCGTCAAATGAAGAGAATCCAATGCAACCCGTGCGCATAACTTCGCCACGCTTACCCGGCCGAATCCAAACGCCCTACCAGGGGCCGAAATACTTTTCGATAAAAGGCGTTATGGTGCTAGAGGACAGTGTGGGAAAGAGGGCGCTCTGATACCACTCTCCTCTTGGAAGTACCGCGAATACCACAACGCCGGAGCTTGGAGCTTGGAGCGGTTTTTTGGATCTTCTACGTGTGGGCGCTTTTGCATTACCTGGAGTTCATACCAGGGATGATTTCGGCCGGGCTTCTTGATATACGTTTTCTTGGCTTCTAATGTTTTATTTCTGGGGCGGGCTCCACAGTCTTTGAGGGCCGGCGGTTTTTGGTGAGCGGGCGATCTGGATTGTTTATAGGGGTGCGCTACGTGGGGCAGTCTGCATATAGGGTATGATCTCGGGTCGCGGGTTGGAAGAGATTGTGCGATATACCACTTTCGCAGCATTCATACTCAGAAGCGAATGCAGGTAATCGTCACATCAATGCGCTGCGTTTTGGAGGTGCTTGGTCACCAGATTCAGTTTGGCATCAGGAAAAGGATACTATGATTGAATCCTTCTGCTGCCTGTATGACGAGACAAGCTGAAAAGGGGAGGTACATTCAACTTCGATTAGCCATTTGGAATGCCACCCCATTTACAAGGAGCAACTGTGCGAGAAGGCCGCGAACGGCCATGCATGTGGAAAACATATTTTACAGTGTCTTGACAGAACTCTGGATACACTTTACAACGGAAAGTATCAACAAAACACTGCCCTAATACTGTATCAGGTGGTAACTCACTTCCATATGTACCCAGGCTTGCCAGTCAACTAGTCTTGCTCCCACTGACCATCCAAACTCGCACTCCACAACCCGCCTGCCAGTCGCCGTCCCCTTTCTCCCCAACCCACCCAGGCCTCAAACCCCCTTCGGTCTCAGAGGAAGATTCACAGCCATCCTCCCCTCCTTCTTCGCTGTCACCTCCGCATTCAAACTCAACTTCCGCAGCGCAATTTTAGCAGCCTGCTCGTCCACCATGTACTTTATGCTGCGGTACTGCTGACTAGAGGGCCCGAATGTGGCGAGTGCATTGCGAAGGGAGGATTCGAGCTGCTTACATATTAGTGTGGAGGGCATTGTAGTTTAGATGCAGTTCCAAGCGTAGCGCATGCAGGTGTATGTGTGCTTAGGCGAGAGGTAAGAAGCGAATGCACGTGATAGACTTACAGAGAGGAGTAGTTCCTCGTCTTGGGTGGACATTTTGTGTGTTGGGATTCGATGTGGTAGGATAATTATTTGGGTGCCGAAGTTCTCAAGCGCCGTTGGCGGTGGTGGAGTCGCGATGCACGGTACCGCGTGTGGGAATTCAGCAAGCGCAGCCGAAGACAACACTGCCAAAAAGCAAGCGCACCAAACCACAGACCCGAATAAAAATATTTCACACTTGTGCAGAGACACCTTTCATTCAATGTTCCATAGCCTGAATAATAAAAATTGCGGTCGTCCAATCGGCGCGCGTCGGAAGCTGGCCAACACATGATCCTCGCTTTCCCACCCATCCCTCTACACCACCACACCACGCCGCAAGCAAAAACAAAACAAAAATGAAAGCGCTTGACAAGAGTGGGATTCGAACCCACGCCCGTGAAGACTGCGGATTTGAGCTTTGTGACAAGCCTAAACACAGCGCCTTAGACCACTCGGCCATCTTGCCTTGATACTTTAGAGATTTTAAAAGACTTTGGAGGTTAGTTAGTATATTTTCTACATATAAATGGGTCAGTAGGCGCTCGATTTGGTTGGACGCATGCTGAGCGGGGCGGCTTTCGAGGGCTGCGGGGTTGTGCTTATCCTGGCGATAAGGATAGTAGCGAGGGGCTAGAGGGGATCTAACAGCGGGGACATGGTCTACGGGTCTGGGATGTATGGCATCACGTGCTTTTGGTCAAGAAGAACTTGGTTGCAAAGCTACAGTATACGCATCCTAGCCAGGGAATTTGAACTATGGTTCTCTCGTCCTGATCCCCTGGTCGATTTATACGAATGACCCTATGTACCACAGGCTATCTACCTGACTATAATAATATAATACAACGTATCCTGCTGCCTAAAAGGACTGACTTCTTCGAGAATGAGAACACACCCCTTTACTTCAAGAGCCAATTCTCTTTGCCACGACGACAGGAGCACCAGCCACGGGTATCAAGCGATTTGCGAAGAGCCACGGCGTCGCCAAGGAAACGGTTGCGATCGGCGCGCTCTTCCTATCATGTAAATGGTGTAATTCGTGTCTGCGTTCAAGCGCACTTTGATTATAATATGCCCGACATGTAGAATGGAACGGAGTCCTAACAGTACTCTTCGCCGAAGCGCAGAAGAGCAGCGATATCGCCCCACCACATGCGCCTGTACGCGTACTCACAATATCACACAAACAAGCACCCCTCACCCCCATGCATTAATTCATTGCCGATTCAAAAGGGCGTAGCGCGGGGCTGATCACCTTAGTCATCGGCAATGAATTCTTGCAGGGCCGTGCCCTTCCGACAAGGCCGTGCCACATGGTGACTCGAAGGGTGGCGAACCTCAAAAAGGTAATAGGTAAGTAAGGCCGCGCAAGGACCCGGACCACGAGGCGATCGTGCAAACAGGAACCAACACCACGAGTCCGGTTTTTGCCAATCTCAGTTTGGCGTCAGGCACAGTAAACGCTATGCAGACCTCACTTGAAGCCCGGTCGAGAGGGGAGTCACGGCGGAAGCATGTACGAAAACGCGATGCAGCCCGACGGCGGGGTCGCGACTCCACTTCGTTGTACCTCAAGACCGATAAGAACCGTTCACGATATGAACACGATACACAGAGTGACACCTGTCATGGCCGCGTACCAACGCGAGCCAATGAAGACGCGAGTACATATGACCCATGACCAGTCATCGCTCACCAAGTCATCGAGCAGCATGTTAGTCATACCACGGACCACCAGAGGAGTCACTGTGCAAGGCGGGAGTCATGAGTACAGATGTATATAATAGACGGTCCCCGGAGGCTTCAGCTTGAAAGCACTCCGCAGCAGACGCGGAACTACACTAAAGGACTGAATACATTCGCATCGCCGACCCGAGAGCCGACAAACCATCGCAGCCGTTACCAGGAGGAGTCGATCAACCGAAGGAAGGGAGACTACGCTCCGGCCGGGAAAACACAAACAGTAGAGATGGACGATCTACCTTCAGTCATCGAAGACGATAGACAGGTGAGATGCATCCCGAAAAGCAAATAACTCAAAAGAAAATGAAAGACTTTTGGTCCAGGGAGGTGAGGCTAGCCTCACCAGCTCGCTGAAGACCACTGAACCGGACCGAATTCGCAAAACGCAGATGTTCATGATCCGGAATAACCCTGAGAGAGCGCGATGCTCTTCCACTTCTCAACCTCTGCCTCTAGCTCCGCATTCCGCTTCTCAAGATTGGAAACATGGTCAAACTTCCTCTGTCGCGAATCACGAGCTGCAAGAGTATTGCGCGCTCGCTTCAACGCCACCTTGTCGGCGGGGTCAACCATGATTGGGGGAAGGGCACCCTTCCGACGACGAGCCTTGCTAATGGATGCATTGGTAGCAGGAGAACCAGTAGCTGACGACTTTCTCCGTTGCGTATTGTCCAAGACGAGGGGCGAGTTTGCGCTGGAGACGCTTGACTTGCCCGCAGAGTTGGTGCTGATGGTGCGCTCGAGAGCCGGAGCGACCAGAGCAGCAGAAGCGGGGGTTGCGGCAAACTCCGTCTCCTGGTCGGGAAACAGCGAGAACCAAGCGTCGGTGTTCATCAAAGATTCCCCGTTAAAGATGGGTGAGGTCTCGAAACTATCGTTGATGAAGGGAGAGTCGTTGATGTCGGGAGAAGTCATGTTGGTAAAGGTCGTCGAAGGTGGTGCAGACTGAAGCGGATCGGCGAAGATGTCTTTGGGAGAAACCGTGCGCGTCGACCCCGAGGACGAGGGGTTGATTGCCGTGAACGCGGTTGCGGGAGCCTCCCAAGGAGACATATCGCCGTGGAGGCCGGCGTAGAGGCTGGCCCCCGAGTCGAACGAGTTGGAGCTGTTCAGATCTGCGGGGCTGGTGAGTCTGAGCCCAGATTGCGCGCGGCTGGAGTTTGTCCTACCTGCCATGGCTGTGACGTTGTGCTGCGGAGGGTTGTTGCTAGAGCTATTGAACAAAGGGACCGGTGGACGTTGTTGTGACTGAGGCTGTTGAAATCCTGATGTTGATGAAGGCGCAGAATTTGCGTAGAACTGGTGGCCTACGTTAAACAGATGACCAGATTGAGGTGCGCTCGGTGCACGCTGCGGCCGAGGAGGGACTTGTGCCGGCTGGTCGTAGAGCACGAAGTCTGTCTGCGGAGTTGCGAATTCGGTATGGGACGTAATCAGTGGTTGCCTTGAGGCTTGGGGAGCTGGTGAGGAAAGCCATGATGACTGGTAGGAAGCCGTGGTGGACGATTTAACGTCGAAGGGGGGAATAGTTGTTGCCGGAGAACTAGAGCTGCGCGAGGCTGGGCTGTAGTTCAGAGGTTCCAAAAAGGAAGACTCTGAGTGCTGGAGTGGAGTGGGGAGTGGGTGGGTTATTGATTGATCCAAGGTGTCGGCTTGAAGGCGACAGGGAAGCTTTGAAGGAAGCTAGAAGACAGCCATTGTTCTGAATGTCATGTGTGTGTGTGTGTTGTGTTGAGGTAGTGTGGTGTGGGATGAAGAGAAAGGAAGAGAAATGGATGCCTGGCGGGGGAGGGCAGGTTTTTGTGCGAGCCCAGCCCCAGCCCCGCTGTGCGCCGTGTGCGCAAGAGAGGAAAGAGTGACTCAGAGCGGGAAACTGCGACCACAGCAATTCGGGGTTAGATGCAAAAAGGGCGCAGCATCTTGCCACCAATAGGACATGCGGGACTGGGGTAAGACGGCTTTGACCCGTGGCCCGCTTGTCTACAAGCGTCTTAGCCACCAGCGGCCTCCAAGCGTTGACCGCCCGGTCTATCGTGCGACACGGCGAAAGAAAATCCCGCGCGAGTTTCCAAACACATCTTGTTGCGATCTAAGTCTAAAGTCGTTCTCGAAATCGTTTTGAATGCCCTTTCAAGCCGACAAAGACACGAGAACAGTGCCAGCGTGGCGCCACGACAGCGCACCTCGGCTGTTTCTGGCAGTCTAATACGGGTCCAAAGTGCGACGGCTTCCAAAATCAGGCATCACTTTTTTGATCCGTAGGGCGCGAATCAACGACGGGCACCCTAGCAGCTGATGGGCTTGGAACCGGTGGACGTGATTACGAGCGCTAGCGTTGCCTGCGGAATTGAGAGGGTTGAACGCCGACGGAAAGGGCGGAGCCACGAGCCAGCGCGCCCTTTTTGTCCTATGTATCCGGCGGCCGGATTGCCTTCAGTGGGTGTTGCGCGGATGTCTCTTCCCATCATTTTCGCGACGATGCGAAGACAGCGCGCAGCCTTCAGTACGTAGTTACAGTCTCGCCTGGCGCAAGAAGCGGTGAGGTCTGCTCATGAAACAGCGTACCGCATCCCAACTGCCACAACATCGGATCAGGCAAGTATGACTCCTCAGGCTCGCATCCATCTATCGATCTGGAACTCAGCCCCAATATGCAACTCTGCGGAGACACCCCAGTACGATCCGTGGGGTTAATTATTGGTTTGCCGAAATGCGAATCTTGGCGCGCACACTGCCTCACTTCAGCGACTGTTTGCAAAAGAAAGGCTTCCATTTCTCATTGACTGACTACATGGACATCGTCTGGCATCTTCGCATCGACATTGCAATGCGATCGCCCATGGTTGTTGGCCAAATGCGGCCGCGGACGATATTGCATGCGGTGGTTGGTCGGCTCGGTTTCCCCTTCCCGGCAGCTGATCATGTAGGGTACAGATACCGTAAAGGCTACCGCGCCTAGTATCAGCATGATGCAGCTCACTGCATACGACGTTACGACGCAAAGAAGCCTTCCATGCAGCGGGTGTTGATTTCGGTGCTCTCCGATTATCTACTTGAAGGTACCAAGTACGCGTCCTCCGCCGAGCCTGTATTCCTGGCCGCGCTCTACATCACGATTGGCAAAATAGAACACCATATACAGCCTCTCTGTGTAGATGAAGGGTTCTGCAAGGCATTTCAACACGCCGTCGCTCGCCTCGTGTGAGTTCCCTTATTCGTCAAGCTGCTTTCAAATCCCCTGCGGGTCTAGCCTCGTTATCACCCGCCCCCTACGATCGCGCTGCATACATGTGGTTGATTACACATACATGTACGCACTCGTCATTGGTCAATATTCGAGCACGTTTTGGGGAAGAATACCATCATGTAGTTAATCGGCGTTCAACTCCGTGAAGTCGGGGCAGTCGGAGTGCCTCCGCCGACTGCGAGGGCTACGGATATATCCGTACCGTTGAACTCCGCTGGACGAGAACGAGTAGTAAAGATGGATGGCCCCCGACAGAAGCGACGGGTAAATTAGTCGCAGATCTGCATACTTGGTCAACCATGCCTCGACGACCACGCACCTCGGCGGTATGGAAACATATTGCAGGATGCGGAACAGAGAAAGATTGGCGGAACCACACGTGCTTACACCGTCTCGATAGGAGACCGGCGCGAGCACGACGTTGCAATTGAAGGGCCGATCTACCTCGTCTCGAGGCGAAGACTAATGCGCAGACACAGGTGAACATGTGGGCCTGGGTATCTACATCGAGCGCTTGAGCAAGCACACGTTAGGTTGATGCATGTCAGTTCGGTATGACCAGCTATATTGTGGAGGAATCTCCGTGCGTGAAGATCAGCTCGGCTTCCCAACATGAACAAAAAGAGATGTTGACGTCCCAAATACCTAGGTGTCTTCTGCAGTTCCAGATATCCCTATGGAGAGACTTCAGCGAGGCACAGGCCAAATGCGAAAACAATATGACGCGTGAGAAGTCCCCTGGTGAAAGCACCCTCCGACGAACGAGGATAATCTGCATTGTTTTGCTGTATGTATTGGTTGCCGGCTCAGTCCTGAAGGCCAGGTGAAGCTGGAAAGGGTCTTGAGTTGAACAACGGTTCCATGGAACTGCATCTTCTAGTCCTGCTCCTGTTGCTCGGACTGGGTTCACAACCCTGGAAGCGAGCTGGGTACATTCGAAAGGCGTAAAGAGCATGCGTCCCCTTGTGCATCTCCGCCTACTGTCAGCCCAAGCGTTGGGGACAGGTTGGTCAAAGATAGCTGCCACCTTGAGCTGTAACAGTCCACAGCCATCCATGGGTTGCGCGGTAGTAATGGCGGTGCTCTGACTGGAAATTCAAAATAGCCTGCTCCAAGGACTAAGACTTCCCATTTGACGGCTCGGCTGTGCCGCTGAGAGGATGATTTGTCTGCGGTAGTTGTGGGTTTGAAGTGTGTCTCAATTGCGCGAGACGCGGTTATTGGACAACGCATAAAGTGCTGAAACCCCTCTGGATGAGCTTTGTGCTGAACGAGCTTACCGATTTTTTACGAATTCATAAGCGTATCCTCTCCACTCCAGATGATCGAGCTCTTTACTCGGAAATCGATACATGTCCAGCCAGCACTGCTTGCGGTGCGAAACGTTGAGATTCACTTTCTTCTACCGCACCAAATACTTCTCGGAAGATCCTTTGAGATGGCAGTTCTAGAACGATTAATTTTGTTTGGAGGAGTGTTTGTCACCCATAGCCGCAATTTAGAAGCCACTCCTCTGACCAATGCTATATCAACTTCTTTGGAACGACATCAACTTTAGGATTTCTGGGGGTAGATGTTCATAGGAAACATATGGAGGAAAGGTGTGCCTGGGGAAGTTGCAACCCCTCCAGGGCAATCAGAGACAACAAAGTTAGAATGCGAGGACTAACCTTATAAACCATTCTCTCATCTCTAACCCCGTACGAGCAGCAAATGTCATTAAGAGGGATGTTGGTTTGCCGGCTCACCACGTCTTCAGCCTTCGGACTCGTCCCAATACCATCAAACAAACCACGAATTCAACTAATCCTATCAAAGGTATCCGCGCCAACAGGGTGCTCGCGCACTCGCGTCGTTCTCGAACAGGCGGCCGGCCTCGCTCTCATGTCGTCGGTGAAGCCGGCTCCGCCAAGCCCAAACGCCCGACGCCGATCATTGGCTAGCGGCGAGCAGGGGTCTATTTTCGGCGGGGGTTAAGGCTGATGGGCTGCTGCTGCAGTGCTGTGCTGAACACACTGCGTGCGTGACTCCGCCGCTTACCCTTGCGGGTATATACCTCTTGTAGCCTGTGGCAACTTCAGTGCAGATCTAGAGCAATTCCCTACGATCGCGTCGGATACCGCTTTGAGGAAAGCAAAGGTAGAATTACGAATTATGCAGACCGACAAGTTGCATGCTGCGTGCGATGAGTGTCGTGAGTTACACACCGCCCCGTAGCCGACAGGATTTCTTTGTTCTCGGCTGATCGTATTAAGGCACGCGCAAGTTGAAGTGCTCGGGCGACACGCCGGCGTGTGCGCGATGTGAGCGAGAGAGTATCATGTGCAATTATTCGCCTCAAAAGCCTATGGGGCGGCCGAGGAAGAGGAGGCGTGAGGATGTAGCTTCTGAGCAGGCATTAGAGCTCCAAACCGCAAACACACCGATATCAGAAAGTTTCACAGTACCCAGTTTTAGCGACATTGGCTTGCTTTCCCCAGGCGGCCTTGGAGAGTTTTCTGGGTATGCGCAATTTCAAGACAACGAAGATTTGTCAAATGCGCTGCTGCCGACGTCTTTTCCGGAAGGAGGTAATTTTGGTCATGGTCCCACCCAAGCCCTAGAGTAAGTCTATTGAGCTGACACTCGCTCTATGGTACCTAACTTACAAGCAGCTTCAATCTGGATCAGATCGACCCTACAATCGACCCTTCATTATGGCAGCAGCCGTTGCCGAACAACACTATAGACAACATCGCCTCTGCAACAACTCCCCTATCCAACCCCCAACCTCAATCACAGCCACAATCCCAATCCCAATCCCCACCCGAAACCGACATCGGCCCCTGTACCTGCTTCTCAATAATGTACCTCACAATCACGGACCTCCAATCCCTCACCAATCTCTCCTTTCCTACGGTGGTGCCCCGCCTCCGGCAGGCCATGATTACCGCGATCCAGATCATCAACTGCGAGCGATGTCCCACCAACGCCTTCAGCGCCATCCAAAACGTACAGTCTGTTGCAGCGGTTCTGTCGGCGCTTGCGGAGCGCTTTCACAAGGTGCTGATGGAGATTGAGAGAGAGGCGCAAG
The DNA here is from genome assembly GCA_010405425.1 of Lentithecium fluviatile CBS 122367. Taxonomy (NCBI): domain Eukaryota; kingdom Fungi; phylum Ascomycota; class Dothideomycetes; order Pleosporales; family Lentitheciaceae; genus Lentithecium; species Lentithecium fluviatile. The sequence continues at coordinate 2,444,765 of MU005570.1, forward strand.
AGCTAGAAAATGAGGGGAAGAAGAAGCCGTTTAGAGTTGGGGATAGTAGTCCTGAGAACATACGGTAAGTCACTTTGGTGTAATGGCAATGGCTGAGACTTTGCTAATTTGTGGATAGTGAGTATCTACTCTTTCAACAGGCATACTTTGAACCAAGCTGTTCAATTCCTACATACCAACCATCCAAGTCCAAGCCTACTAACCCCTCCCACCTCCAGATCTCCACACCGGTGCGCCCGACTGCCCAATGGCATTCGAGATCGAGCTCTCCCCCTCCGACTGGAAGAAATTTGCCAAGCAAGGCCTGAAATACGAAGTCCTAGGCGGCGGCCAAAACAAAGCCCCACTGATAAATCTCATCACCGCAATGGAGGAGAGGCAACGAAGATGGCATGCGGACAAGAGCATGTACTCGAAGGAGAGGGCGAGGTTATTTGGGGCGCATGAGCATTGTTCGAATAAAGGGGAGGAAGCGATGTGTTTGCGGATGGTGCACCAGGTGCGGAGGATGATTGATTGTATGGATTGGGAATCGTAGTGTGGAGAGGGTGTATCGTGGTAGATGGACGATGGATGTCATGGGATCGGCGATAAAGTTGACCTGTCCCGCGCCTTCTTTCGCCTCAAATCTAGTGTTTGACACGACAATGAGCAGACTTTCACATGCATGGGGAGGGCGCTGACAGTGCCGATAAGGCATCTTGTACATTGAAATATGAGCGAACCCTCCACCTTACCCAAGCAACCCCGCGGCAAGAGCCTCCATATCCTCCAGAGTTTCTGGCTCAGTCACAACAGTACCCTTGCTCTTCTTCCCCTTCTTTCTCTTCTTGCTACTCCTCTCGTCCCCTTCAGAATCCGATTCGAACCATTTCTTAGCTTTCTTTGGCTGTGGCTCGACCTCCTCGTCATCATCGTCGCTATAAGCAGCATCAGCCAAAAAGTTGGCCAACGGGTCCTCGCCAGTATCCTCAATCTGTACGCCACCCTCTTCGTCAACCTCAGCAATACCCGTCTCCTCGTTTCTCTCGCGCTCTTTGCGTTTCCGTGCCTTCTCTTTCCTCTTCGCCTTTGCGGTGGCTTTGTCTTCGACGTCGGCTTGTGCGACGACTTCGCGGGCTGATTCGATGAACTTCTGCCTTTGCTCTTCTGGCAAGCCTTTGGCGCGGAAGGCTTTCTCGTCTTCGAGCTCGTACACCTCGTGGGAGTTGCCGTCTTCGTCGTAAATGAGCTTCTTGCCTTTGTCCATGAGCTTGGTAAGCTTCTTCTTAGATTTGAGAAGTTTCTCGCGGCGATTGCTGTCGATGATGATGGGTTGAGAGGCACCTGCTATGTGGACTACCCTTCCGCCTGGCACGATGGGTTTATCTTCATCGTTGAGCTGAGCGTTGGTTCCGTCATCTTCGGCTGGTATCCTTCTCTTAACGGCAAGGAAATCGTCATCGTCTTTGGCACCTAGTTTACCGCCCGTGAAATCATCCTCCTCAGCAGAGGTGCCGTCCCCGTCTCCGTCTCTAACAAGTTTCTTGTAATGATCTGCAAGAACATCCTGGTTCTGTCTCTCAAACATGCGATCGTACTTCGTCCGCACTGGCTTATCTTTTGCCTTTATTGCGCCTACCTCCTCTTCATCTGAGGAATCAGACACCTCGACCTTCTGTCGTGACTGCTGCTTTGGTTGGTTGCCACCATCATCCTTTAGGAACTTGATCTTTGGTGCTCCCGGCAGACCCATGCTCGCAGCGAAGCCCTCCAAATCATAGTTCTTGATGTTGAAAATCTCCTTGTCTTTCTGCAGGTATATTGATTTTGTACTAGTGATGAAGGCCTTCTGTGCGAGATACTTGAGCTCCGGATCCTTGAAGCACATGTGCACCATCTGGCTCTTGATTGACTGCTTCTTCTTCTGGCGGACATTGATTAGTTCAATCGGGACCTTCTTGTTTTCGAGACGCTTTAGCATCCCCTCTTCTTCGCTTGGCGCCAGAAAGAGAACGCCACGTCCTTCGCGATTGTACCGAGCCGTACGACCAACACGATGAATGTAGGTATCGACGTCTTCCGGACAATCGACCTGGATGACGAAGTCGACAGCAGGGAAGTCGAGGCCACGGGCAGCGACGTCCGTTGCGAAAAGACAAGAGGCCTTGGCCGCGGAGAACTTGGCGGTGACGTCTAATCGAGCACCCTGCTTCTGGCGACCGTGGATGTGCAGTAGTGGAATACCGGGCTGCATATGGCGGAACGATTCGTAGACGAAACGCACCATCTTGGCCGAAGAGAAGAAGCACAATATCTTCGACTTTTTGCTGGCCTGTATGAAACTCCATAGCGTATCGAGTTTTTCTTCAATCGGACAGATGATGTAGTTCTGCTGGAGGGACTTGGGCGTTGCGGTCCTATCCTCTGCATGTACGGAAACATACTCCGGCTCTTGTAGACTCAAGCGTGCCAGATCTGAAACCTTCTTGGATTGGGTGGCGGAAAAGAGCAGTGTTTGCCTCTCCTTTGGAAGGTACTCGACGATAGCATCGACGTCCTTTTGGAAGCCCATGTCAAGAATACGATCTGCCTCGTCCAGAACCAGCATCTTCAGATCATCTACATTGAACGCAACCGTTTGCGATAAATGCTGCAGCAGCCGTCCGGGTGTGCCCACCAGAATGTTCATCTTCGTCAGCGCTTGTCGCTCAGACTCCAGGCTCTTGCCTCCTATCACCAGCCCTGCCGCGAACATGTGGCCATGCCTTCCGATCTTGCATAGGACGTCGAAAATCTGTATGGCGAGTTCGCGGGTCGGTGAAATGATCAATGCGCCCAGGCCTGCGTCTGTCCCGATGTGCTGTAACCGGTATAGGTTCTCAAGGACGGGGATCAAGAAAGCCAACGTCTTTCCGCTTCCGGTCTTCGCTGCGCCGAGTATGTCGTGGCCCTTGAGTGCCAGTGGGATAGCCGTGGCTTGGACATCGGTCATAACCGCGAAATGGGCAGACTTAAGACCCTGCTTCGTCGGGTCGGAGAGGGGAAGATCAGTGAAGTTTGTGTATTTGTCGTTTTTGGGGTCCTGGACGTATCAACAAAGAAGAGTAGTTTGAGTGGGAGGACGTACAATGTCCACGACTGCCTGCTCGAGCTTTTCCACGTCCACATCTTCGCGCTTCCTCTTTAGTACACCGGCCTGCTTTTTGACCTTGGTAGGTCTTGTCCGGCCCGTTACTACTCCTGGCGCACCCATCTCGGCGACTCGTGATCGGAAAACGGAAGGCTGGCGTTTGAAGTTTGGTGTTGGAGTTGCGATCCAGAAATTCTCAGAGTGAAAATCTCGTTGGTCCGTGCGCATGCGGGGAACTGTCGGGGGTGCCTCTCCGCTACAACTTGATCCCTCTATACTCACTCTCACTGCGCCAACCACTCCACTTCCCGCAACACCCTCCACGTCACAACCGCTAACATGGGCGACAAGGACAAAGAGGTTGACATCGAGGCCGAGCTGCTCGCAGCCGGCAAGGAAATGGATAAAGTGAGCTCCCTGCCATCTCTACCTTCACATGAAACCATACTAACAACTACCCAGGATGCCGAAATCGAGCGCATTCTCAGCGTCTTCAAGCTCAACGCCTATGCCGTCCTCGAGCTCCAGCCCGGCGTCCCGGAGTCCGATATCAAGAAGGTCTACCGCAACAAATCGCTCCTCATCCATCCGGACAAGACGACCAACCCGAAAGCGCCCGAAGCCTTCGACCGCCTCAAGAAAGCGCAGACGGTGCTCATGGACGAGAAAGCGCGCGCCGAAATTGACGAGTACATTGCCGACGCGCGCATGCTGCTGATGCGCGAGCGCAAGCTCACGGCCGACGACGAGGAGACGCGCGGCGAGGAGTTTGCGCGGGCATGGCGCGAGAAGACGACGTGGGTCATCATGGACGAGGAGAAGAGGAAGCGCAGGCAGATGGAGGCGCAGTTGCGGGAGGAGGGTCGCGCGCAGAAGAAGGAGGAGGAGGAGATTGCGGAGCGCAAGAGGAAGAGGGAGCACGAGGATGCGTGGGAGAAGACGAGGGACACGCGGATCAATAGCTGGAGGGACTTCCAGAAGGGCAAGGCTCCTGCTGACGGCAAGAAGAAAAAGAAGAAGATGAAGGTCGTGGGATGAATGCCTGTGAACATGTCCCCACCCGGTTATCCATGTGGAAGGTATGGCGTCAAGGCGACCAGGGCATTACTGCATCGGGTATTGCAAGCGCACACCCAGCATGGCGTTGGGGGAACAGTGCAATTTGCAGCATAAGGACTTGTTGCCCGCTCTGTGCGCGCAGCTTGCAGTCATAGGTACGTTCACAATATAATGGGCACCCCGCCAGTTGCTGAATAAACCAAGTAAGCTATTGAAATCACGCACGAATCGCATGGCTGGAGTGACAACTTCTCCGGTACATCGTGGCACGTCGTCCTCATTCTCTTGTTTACTGATCCAAGGAGAGCCCCAACCTCTAGCGCAAGCCCGTTCGTCGACGCCCCTGGCGCAATGCAGCCTGGGCGTTAAACTACGCAAGTGTAGGTACCGTCGGCGTCGCGGGCTTCCATATCGAGTAGCTCCGGCAGGATACCCGTAACCACAGTCGTAGCCGTTGTCGTAACCTTCTCCATTACTGTCACACAGCGTGGCTTACGACAGCTAACCCACAGCACGCTTATCTTCACCCTGCCATTAGTCTGTGGCCACTATATAGCTCTAGGGGACACCACTGTTCCGCGACCTTGATTGTGAGGTACACTTTATGTTTTGATCATCTGTAACCACCCCGCAAACCCACCCGGAATGATCCCAGCCATGTGGAACACCCATGCCATTCCTGAACTCCAAGTAGATCCATCGTACCATCTTGCCACCCACAACGCCCGACCCGAGCATCATAAGACGTAATATTCCATCCAACCGCTACCCACGGACGCACCGTTGTAGATCTCTTAGCTGATGATCGTCAGGAACCACGCCCTCGAACTTTCCTGGCGCAAAGCTCGAGAGCCATGGCAATGCCTCTCATCGAGGTCCGTATAGTACGAATAAGAGATGATGGATTAATTGTACTCGAATGCATGGGAGAAGAGAGCGTGGAGATATCATCGTCGCAACTACACGCTAATCTTACAGAGTTACATAAACGCTCTTTTACAAAAGGGTATACAAGAAAAACCCCTCTCCCCAAGCACGCCCCTCTCATCGATAGCATACATGCACCCGCACCTCCGCACTCAACCCCCTCCTCGAAGCCTAGTTCCTAGCAGACGGGATGCCTCGCGAGGTCTTCGCTCCATCTTCGCTCTATCTTCGCTCCAGCCTAGGCACGATCGGACCTGCATGCCCGCAATGCAAACTCTCCGACCGGCCAATCAAGACGCGACGCCACTCTTCCGCCAGGCACGCAATCGCCCATGCACACCCCACATGCGGGCGGGCGCACTGGGAACACCCAGCCAACGATTTGAGACAAGTGTCGCAAGGAACAAGCTCTTGTTGAAGATCCATAATTCCTGCAGCTCCCAACCACCTCGTATTGTCCCACGCCGCGTATGCAGTCCGCCTACGACGACGCGCATATGATATCTATTCATCAAACTCGAAACGAATATAAACCCTTCTGTTGCCCTCTCATCTCTCAGGCGAATGCTAATCATTGTGCGTACACTGTATCGAAGCCGAAAAAATGCCGAGACCAAACTGTGGTATCTTCCCTCCTTCCCTTTTCCAATCCCCCGACAATGCAATAACGACAGGCGCCCTCGAAACGATGCAAGGGGAGAAGACGGAAAGAAAAGGCGGCGGCACCATACATACCAAGCCGTGGAGAGAAAGAGATATATTGCGCTTCGTGCGAAAGGGCGACAAGGCCGGCCTCGTCGAGGTGAAAAACAGGGTATATACACTCCCTCCTCTTCAGTCTGAAAAGCGAATGATATTAATACAGCATGTATTAAATCGTACTACAATCCCCAAGGTTGTGTATTGGTTTTTTGGCCGTCTACTCGTGCTCATTCGAGAACTTCGTGTATGTTCAGGCGTCGTCGTTTATCCGGCGTTTCGGGTCGTGGGTCCGCACTCGTAGGGGACTCGCGTCGTCGCACGCGTTCTCGCGTCCCTTCACCGAACTCGTAGCCCGTCGGCGACGCTAGCGGAGGAGCCGGTGCCGTGCGAATGGGCGGTAGTTGTAACCTCTCTAGGTGCACAGATCGATTCGTATCACGCTGTGGTTCAGAAGTGATGGAAGCGGTCCTGGATGCTGATTGATATGCAGAGGGGTACGCTCCCGGCTGGGATGGCGGCTGGTAAGTCGGAAAATATCCCTGCTCGGGACCAGCTGTTGGGGAGTAGCCGTATGAGGGGCTGTTCCCGTAAGAGCTGGAACTGATGGTCGGAAGCGAGGTCCGGACCGAGTTGAAATTGAAATAGGGCGAGGTCGGCGCCGAGCTAGCAGAAGAGGAGGGTCGGACAGGATACGACCCAAACTCTCGAGTAGAGGAAGCCGTGGGAGCAGACCTGGTCTGAGAGGCATGGACCGGTGTCGGTGGAGCTAGTTGCTGCGTCAAGAGAGGTGGCCCTGCTGGGCGGGGAGGGGTGCGCACGACCAGAGTGACGAAGTACAGCGAGGTCTTTGCGAGCCGAATTTGGGTCTGGAGAGACTGGTACTGTCCATTCTGCAAGCGGAAGTTGAGGAGGAGTGGGCGGTCTATGCAGCCCTGGCTGACTTGGTCAATGTCTCTCTCGGACACAGACTGCATCACGGATTGCATGGGGTCCTGTCCAACCGGCGTGATCGGCGCCATGTACGTTGGCTCGCGATCGTCTCTCTCCTCACGCAGGTCGCTCCGAAGACGGTGCAGAACATCATGTTGTCGACCTTCGAGAAGCTCGGCCAAGCTCTTCCCCCGGACATCACCCAGGAACGATGCGAGGTCCTGGAAGGCCTGATTGGACTTGTGGATGACGAGATCTAGGTTAAGGAACGCAACAGGCAACATTTGGTAGGCCGAATTCGGTCCCGCGGAGTAGGATGGGGCAGCCACTCCACTATAGCTTCCGACACGTGGAGGAGGCCTGCCCTGCGCTACAGTCGTGTGATGCTGACGAATATTGGCAATGTCCTCTTCTCGTGTGGACCCCAAGACACGTGGTGGTTCGGGCGCTCGATGTGTTATGAACGGCGACTGCAGGGGATAGGGTTCGGGGCCGGACGTCGACGGGGCTCCCATGAGTTGTGAAGGTGCCGTCCTTGCATCCTCGCTTCTTCCAAACTCTTTGTCATCCCTCAGTCTCGGTCGTCCCCTTTTCTTGTGTTGGACGTCTTTGCATGTTTCCTGAAGGTCGCAGGGAGTCAGTCTCCGTCATCGCAGGGGTGCCCGCTTGCGCTGCCACTTCGTATCCACGGGAGTGCACTGACCTGTTTTCCAGAAGCTACACATCGGCCGCACGGGCGCTGAACGTCGCAGCTGAGATGTGCTTTCTTGCAATTGACACACGCGGACGCTACGTGCGCTTTAGTCCTCCTCGCTGGCTTATTCTGTCGGAGCGGCGGCGGAGCAATTATGGCTGTCGGCTGCGCTTGGGGACCCGGGCCCGGGCCTTGACTGCCAAGGTAGGAAGGCACGCCTGATGATGGATATCCATATGCATAGTTCGGAACCTGCACCGCTCCATAGTGAGGCTCAATGGCACGTCCTGGCTGGTAGTGGAGCGGCTGTGCTCGAGGTTGCGGCTCTCCTGGATACAGTGGGCGCGGATGCGGATAACCCTGAGACGACGCCGCAGTCCGGGGGTCGAGCAGGGACGGTGGAGGCGGCGGAGGTGGCGCGATCCCCTCCGGCCTTCGCGAGTCGTTCAGAGGGTGAGGGTGAGGATACGGGTGGCTCTCAGGTTCAACAATGTGTGCTGAGCGGCGAGCGGGAGAGTGGGAATCTGACATGGGAGGAGACGGATAGGACTGCGGTTCAGGCCTTCCAGGACTGAACTGGGGAGGAAACTTCACCAGGCTGCTTCCTGGCTCTGGACGTCGCCCGAACGGCGTGGAAGGGAGAGAAGCTGGTGGAGGTAAGGACAGACTCTGCATAGCTCGTCCAGCGCAGCGCTCAAACGCCGCGTCTGCAGCGGGAGCACAATGCTCTGTGTAAATGGCGGGGAGGCCGAGCGGTTGGTGAGGCAGGTCCTGGTAGGACGAGTCGAAGGTGGGTGGCTGTTGGGTCTGCATGTCGAAGACAGGTAAGTCGATGATCGGCAAAAACGTCGACAACGACAACGGCGGATTATGAAAGAACGCAAACTCAAGACAAGGGCATGGAGGAGCCAGCACAAACGTTTACATATCTCGCCTTGCGGAGAATCAGAAACATGTGCCCTGCAGACCAAGTCCGTGGGCAGGGATGGGTGCAGCAGTGCGCGGAGAAAAGTCGAAAAAGCTACCTTTGAAGTTCCGGCTGCTGGTGTCAGAGTCGGACGTCTTGCTCGCCCACGTCCTCGCGGTCTGATTCTCAGCACAGTGGCCGCGGAGGGCGTCGGTGGTGGTGGCCACGAACAGTCCGGTCAGGCAGTGAGGCAGGGACGGGACAGGCGGCCGGCAAAGAGGTGAGAAGGCGGATGACGGAGCCAATGCGCAGCGTGCTGGCAGCACTCGACGCAGAAGGGCAGAAGAGGAGACTGGCTAGCTCGGCGGAGATCCTCCAGTAATAACCACGATCGGTGCTCAGATTCCGCTCACAGATCTCCTAGAGCATCCCTGCGGACAGGTGCAGAGACGGATGGCAGCCATAACACGGGCCATGGCCAGCTATGATGGAGCTTGGACGGGCAAGGAAGGCACTTGGACGCGGCATGCTGGCTTGTTCGGCTGATGGTTCTTCGACGACGCCTGTCGGCCGTCCCAGAGAGTCGAGTACAGCCGCTGCGGAGCCTGCGGACGCATGCATGGCCAGGGAGCGCGTGGAGAGCATGGCCAGGAGTGGGAGCGGCTTGGTGGTGCTCGCCTAGGCCCTGCTCGCCGGCATGGCCCCTGCTGCTCAACCGTCCACCTAGCGCCGCCACGGACGCACTATTGCCCCGGCGGAGGCGGTATTGAGTCTTGACATATCTGAGGCCGCAGGACGTGTGGACACGCATCGCGCGCGGGCGTCGCGAGCGCATGCCAGTGGTCGCCGAGTGAGAGCGAGAGCGCGCGAGGGATAGCGCGACTGGGGCGGGCGGGCGTCGGCTGCAAGTCAGAGGCGGACACCACCCAGACAGTGGCAGACACCGCAGACACCGCAGACACCACTCAGCAGCGCAGGCTCGCTCAAATTGCGAAATGTGGCTCCACTGACAGGCCCGCACCACTGGGCCGCACGCCTGTCATCTGCGCTTCGGGGGCCCAGAGGACGGACTTCCAAGCTTCGCACCCGTCCCCTGGGCGCGCGCAGGGTCTGCACATAGCTCGTGTGGACGCGGCGAGCCCGCCGTCGCAAGTGGGTGCGGGATTCGCATTGCGCACGCCGCCCGCGACCTTCCTCGCCATCTTGCGCCGCCGTGGACAGCAGCTTCGTATACACCACCGTCGCAGATGCGGGCTGCCAGATATTGCGCCCGCGCCGCAAAGCCACGGTTGCGATCGACGCCCCCCGCGGATGGGGCTTGACACCATGCGCGCGCCCACACAGATCGGCCTCGAAGCGCTGGCCGCCTCGCTGAAGGCATTGATCAATGGCCGCTGGGTGCACGCCGCCGCTATTGGGACGTCTTCTGTGTTTACGCGTGCCTCTCCGGCAACCGCACGTCATCCCGAGTGCGTCGGTAGCGGGCGCCCTCCAAACTGTAAACCCAGAGCTGCAGATCCTACAGCACGCCGGTGCTGCCACAAACCTTCCCATTGCATGCGAGTGATGGCCTGGCACGTTGACGGTGCCGTCTGAGTAAAGCCGCTGCGGCGGCCGGCGTCTTTCCCCATTCGGCGCGATCCCTGATGCTCTGCCTGGACAGTATATCGGAACTCGCGAGGCCGCCCGAACAGGTCCATAAAGGTAAACGGCGCGTTGCGTGCGTACACCAGGCCCCTTCCTGCAGCGCTCAAACCGCGGACTCGATGCAGTCAGACGATCCTGTGCCCGTGTCTGCAAGACCCCGCAAGACAAGCGTTCTTCATTGTGCCCAAAGAGATATTCATGCACTAGACAGCCGTGGCGTCCAATCTCGTGGGAAGACAGTCGCTAGCAGTCGATGGTGAGAAACCCAGCGGCTATATCGCGAGCAATATATAGCCGTGGCGGCCCTCGTGCATCAAACAATCATGGCAATTCCGCCCAAAATACTCCGGTTCTGGCAAACTCGATCCGCTACCGTCACGATCGCCCATGAAATAAAACGTCCGACCAAACGCTGCGGAGATTGCCAGACTATGCGTCCGCCGCGCTTGGACAATGCGGAGCCGACGATGAAGCCTCGCGTGACACAGATATTGTGCGGTATATCGCAGATGAAGATTGGCTTCAATCAATAGTTGCAAGAGTGATGATGGTGACGATGCATGTGACAGCATTGCACCCACGGCAGGCGCCACGGCAGCCAATGGGCCATGCCACATGGTTACGAAGGAAGTCATCCGCAGTGCACACGCATGTGCGACGGAGAGGGCCTGAACGGGGAGGCCCACGTTCCCCATGCCTCGCCGTGAGAAGCTTGAGCTCGGAAATGCGGCAGCCAGTCCCTAGCGAACTGATATCAACCCGCCGCTGAGGTTCGAGGGCGAAATAGATTGGTCGTGAGACCGAAATAGCCTGCCCGTGATTGATGCTATGGTGATGCCTTTTGCGAGAGCGAGGTCTACCTCTCCGATACGGCTGATTTGGAATGTCCTTGTCACCATCACGATCACCTGTCCGGTGCATACATCCATCCATGGTAGCCACGTTCGCTTCGCGTGCTGGATTGGGGCGGCGGCGCCGCGGTAGCACCGTCTATTAACGAGAGCCACGGCCTTCGGAACATACCTTCTCAAAGCGGACAGCCAACGCGGCCGAAGTGGACGTTGAGCCTCTCCGGACCCGTAAGGTAAGCTGAGGCGGGCGGCGGCGCCCAAACAAGGCAGTACGCAAGACGCAGAAAACGTGCCAGACATCCTCTGCGTGTTGCAACAGTCCGACGCCCGTCCGTGCACGTCGCCCACCAGATCCTAGCGCGCGGAACTTTAAGCATCGTGGAAGCCCTGCTGCTGCAACACCCAGGAATTTAGCCTTTTAAAGCACCGTGATCCAAATTTGGCAGCGGAAGTATTGACAATAACAGACCGTATTATATGGCCGATTTATTGGCTCATCTCTCGAGTCGCTGAAGCGAGGCTGCTGCGCGAAATGAGCCTATGGGGACGTCGTCCCTCGGTGTCTCCGCATCCAACGGGCCTGCCCAGCGCCCCGTCCTCGGGAATTGGTTCCTGATAAATTTCCTGGCCGGGCAGCCGCAGTGTTACGCGAACACGCCGTTCCAGCTAGGACGATGCAGCGGGTACTGGCAATAGAAGAGCACCACAGCTGCCGTGCTAGCAATTCGAGTCGCTGAAGACGTGCCCCCGGTGCCCTCGATTCCGAATCCACACGCCAGGATTGACGGGCCAGGAACGCAAGGCCCACGGATTCAACCGCAGGATCTGCAAACCATGACACGTTGTAACCAAAAGTAGCGCGGGACCGGGGTAATTATTGAAAACCCCCTGGGCGTCCCGGGCCCTTGCACGCAACCACGATTCGCAACTGGAGCGGGCCGTATTATGTATATCGTCATGTTGGTGTTGGTGGAGGTCACTTTGACAATTGGCCAATTCGCCGTTCACGACAACTTGTCCGGCTGACTGACTTCCTCTTTTGTGTAGTCGTCTTACATCTGGTCTACCAATGCAGCTCGCAGCCGCGTTGGGTCGTCCCTGCAGCTCTTCGTAAACGGTGCAGGCGTGGTGCGAAGGATGCTCTAATCGTCTAGCGGTACGATCGCTTGGTTGTCGCACCTTCCACGGAGAATTGTGATTCCGTCGCAGAGTCATTTACGGCGCGGATAGCAGGCGGGCCCTCAACGCCTATCCAGGACGCGGGGGTTAGATCGTCTATCATCAAACGCAACCGAACCGCAAAAGCTCCCTGGGCTGGTGAAGTGTGACGGGCCGGTATTTTAGGAAAGCAAAAAGGTGGAGGACACGAAGCTGGACTGATTAAAAGATTCGCTTTCTGCGGTCCAGGGTGTTTCGTGTCGACAGCGCTGGAGCCATTGAGCGCTCTATCGCGACAATCAGATGGTGCACCTCCCGTGCCCGATCTCTGCCTCAGGAGGAAGGTGCGCACGTGACGCTTCATAAGCTGCGACTACGAGCATCAATCATGCACTCATCAAACGCCCACCAGGCTCTTCCCTGCCAAGGCTGAACAACGGTCTCGACGACCTGACCAGCACATATTGTGGCGCCTTCTCGAAGCCCGTAGAGACGGCATCTTTGCCCCAATAAGTAAGCGTGGCGAGTTGGATACCCAGGTAAGCTGCAGCAAAACACCAAAATATCGAATTATCCGCTGCAGTTGACGATGGATTCGGAGTAGCGGCGGAATTATTTCTTCGGCTCGGACAATAATCTCCTAGTATGACGTGCCTCGCCATGTGCCGTCTGCCTTTCTTTTTTTACTTTTATCGAACACCCCGCCCAGAGGTCGCTTAGGATTGTCCCCTGATGCCTGTCGGCGTTGCCGCGCGCGTTATTATCTTTTCTCCTCAATCGCTAGTTGGTAGGATGAATCAAGTCTAGTCAGGGTCAGTGATCAGATGTCGAGCCGAATGCAGTGAGATTCGGCTAGCGTATACCGTAGCCAGCACCACTCAATACGCGGTCTTTCTGTCAGTGTCAACTCTATCTCGCACGTCCATTACGTGTTTAACAGCTAAAGAACTGACTTGCAGCCTGTCAATCGTTAATCAGCATCGCTCGCCCCTGTGGCTCGGACCGATGCGCTGGGCAATACATTTTAGCCCGCCGTAACGTGCCCCATTGACGCAATCATTGAGATTTGCTTTATGGGCTTTAAGCCACAGCGTCCGAACGCTATTGGCCTCATTTGCAAATGTGACCGCCGGCCGCGAAGCCCGTCCATGTCCAGAATAGTCGCTGCTCAATAAGTGTAGATGCCCGTTTGTGGCACGGTACAGTTGGAGCTGACGCACATTTGCGAGGGCTCGCTGAGTGGAGACGGGGGGCGGCACATGGACGCCTTTTGCGCCCCTCGGAAAAATTGAAACTCTTACCGGTACTCACGCAGATACGATTCAGTCCGTCAAATATCCTGTGGGTAGTGCCGCCGAAAACCCTCCGCGGCCTTCTTGTCAGGCTGTGCTAGCCTGTACTGTCGGACCCTGACGCGCCATGGCGGCAATCTCAACGGGCAAAGCTCGTCGTCTGCTACACTTTAGTGTCTGCGCCACGCGGTAGTCTGGAGTCGTCGAGCTGGAAGCGATCGGCTAAAGATTCGGAACGCAAGCTATCGGTAAAGTGTCACTTTCGATGTTTTGACGCCGCTTCTGAAAAGACAGCCGCTTGTCAGACGCCTGACAGACTATAAGGTTAAAGCCGAAACTCTGTATTTGACCTTACGGTAGGCGGTATTGAACTATGGATATTGACTTCAAAGTTTTCTCTTCTTAGAAGGCCTCGCATTCTTCTCACGACGTTTCTCCGCGAGCTGACGTTCCTTCCGGACATCATCGACGCCCTTCAGTTCGTTTTTGGCGCCACCATCCCTGAACTTGCCGATTCGCTTCTGCTTCGCCTCTTCGACCTTCTTTTTCTGGACGTGGTAGTCGTCGCGGTACCGATCCGCTTCTTTGGGTGCCTTTTCTGCTTTGTGCTTGTAGTGACGTCCACTGTTCTGAGGCGTCGTCCGATTGGCCGTCTCGATCTCGCCCACACGCGGTAGGCGGATCTTGTTCGATTTGCGCCATTCATTGAAACGCCCACTGCGGAAACTAGCAGCGATCTTGAGACCGCTCTCGCCAGTCACCATCTTCGTGCCCTTGGAGCCGTCTTCGTCGTTTGCCCTAGCGACATACTTCTTTGATTTTTTGTCCCAACGCATGCCTCGGGCTTTACTGGGCTCTGCGAACCCCCGAACCTCGTCATTGGTGAGATCCATCTGTGCCGCACGAGCACTTTCGACGAAATTGGGGCTCTGCTTTGCCGTATTGTAAGACCCCGAATGTACCCCGTACCCCTTTTCTTCCGCTACGTTCAAGCCTTTCGGCTGGTAAGACATGAAGAATTCGGAACTCTGCCAGTCATCTTTATCCGGGTCGCGCGAAGTTGGATGTGAGACGGAAATTTCGAGCTCGTCCGAGTCGGACGCTAAGTCCGGATCTTCGGTCTCCCCCGCATCAGAGTCCATGCTCAGATCCTCCGCGTTGCCGGACGGGAAGACTCCGCCATCCAGCTCGTCGGAAATTTGGGCGAACTGCTGTTTCGATAGTTCCTGTTTCTGCCTCTGCTTGTTGATCTGATCACGTCTCTTTCGCATAATCTCCGCGGCCTCGCCACCACCGCCGCGCTGGCCAACCTCGAATACCGACTCGGTAGGCCTGAAAGAGCTGATTCGCTCCAGCATTTTCTGCTTTTCTCGCAAAGTATCCCGCATCTCGTGTCCGAAGAGCAAGTGCGTGGCAGATAGGCTTCGCGACGCCAGTAGCTGCTTGGCTCGCTTGACGGATTCACTGCTGGCCGAATTGCGGGTCCTCACATATTGAGCTTCGCCCTTGCGCGCGACGGCTTGCAGGCTGACCAAGTCCTCTTCTTCGCTATGGAGCCTGTTGACTAGCTCAACCATGGGCTCTAGCTCATCTACCAATAGGCTCCCGATAACGACGTCCTGGGCATAGTTTGGTTCTTCGCCGGCTTTCGGGCCGCACACTAAGCGTTTGCCGAGGAATAGCTGCAGATCAATCAGGTAGGCGACGTCCGAGTCACGGATCAGGTTGAAACTCCAGCCTTTTCGTCCGGCTCTCGCCGTACGACCCACGCGGTGAACAAAGATCTTGGGCTGAGATGGGAAGTCATAGTTGATGACGTTTGCTAGTAGCGGGAGATCAAGACCTCTAGCTGCCACATCTGTCACGACGAGAATATTTGTCAATCCTGATCTAAAGTCTTGGACCTGAAGCTTGCGGGCTGTCTGATCCAAATTTCCGTAGACTATCGATTGTCAACAATTAAATTAAAATAAGACGAGCATGCTTACCATAGGACACTGTATATCCAGCGATTTTCAGGAGGCTAGCCAAGTATTCGACCCGATGCTTGGTAGCAGCGAAGACAATTGTTGATGTCGGGGTCGGAGTATCTTTCGGGTTCGAAGCTTCGGGGGCTCTTTTGCGCTTCTTGCTATTGCTAGTGCTGATGTCCTTCGCCTTCGCCGCAGCCTCTGTCTCTCCCATAGGCATCTTGATGATCTTGTCCAGTATGTGTAGCAAGGCGGCATCCCTTTCGGCACTCTTCAGCGTGAAGAAGGCGTTTTCGAGGTCTGGAGAGATCTTGGAGTCGTCGAGACGGATCAGCTTCGGCTCTTGAAGGCCGGCTCGCGCAAACTCAACCAAAGTTTTGGGGAGTGTAGCGGAGAAGAGGAGCGTCTGCCTTGACGTGGGGAGAGCGTGTAAAATTTCAGTAAGCTGTGCTCCGAAGCCCATCTCAAATAACCGATCGGCTTCGTCGAAAACGATATATCTCACGGACGAGAGATCAAGGTTCATCTCGACCTTCAAGTGGAGAAACCTTCCTGGCGTCGCAATGATTATGTCGGGATTTGAAGTCATAGAGCTAAATTCTGGATGTTGGTCAGCGTCCTGTACATGTCGGGGGTGTTCCTATAATCGTACGGTCGTCTAGACTTTCGCCGCCTACGACGAGCGTAGTCCTTAGGTCAGTGCCACGACCCAGATCCTTAACGACCTTCAGAGTTTGCAGCGCCAGCTCCCGTGACGGGGAGAGAATGATGGCACGGGCGCCAAACTTTGCCGAATGGGCCTTCAACGCCTGTATCATGGGTATTACGAAGGCCGCAGTTTTGCCTGAGCCTGTTCGAGCCATCCCAACCACATCTTGTCTGTCCATTATAAGAGGCACGGCACGTCGCTGTATCGGAGTGGGGACTTTGTAGCCCATTTTCGTGATCGATTTGAGGAGCGTAGCGTTTAGGCCCATTGCCTGGAAACCACCGCCTTTCTTGACAGTTTTCCCCTTCAAATTGGAGGCTTTGCGGTTCGAAGCGGCCTGCGTTGCCGCAATGAAGGCCTCGTCGTCGGACCCATTTTCGTCTCCAATGTCTAGGTCAACTCCCAGGTCCGCCGACAGTTCCTTCTCTTCTGCATTTTCGTCGCCAAAGAGAGCGCTCCCTATGTCGAAGTCGTTCTCCGAGAGCGCCGGGGAGCTCGCGCGGAGGGCCATGGTGAATCGTGGACTTGGCGATCACTGAGCATGCTTCGCCTGGCTGTGCTTGACGACTAAGTGAAGTTTGAAAATTTAGAGCTCGGACCCCGTTACGAAATCTTGGCGTGTTGCCAATTAGGCACGTGGGGTCGAGAACTTCGGACGCGTCTCGTCGCGTCTTCCCCTCACGATATTCCCCTCGCACAACAGCACGACCATGAGTAGGTTCACTATGTCAGCCCACACACCTCACGCACACTAATCATAGCAGACTACAACAACTACGAAACCTCGTATAACACGTCTTATGGCGCGGGCGGCGGAGGAGGCGGTGGGGGTTGGATGCCCGCTGAAGGGGGGAGCCAGAACAGCCCGAGTGGTGGGCGACGAGTGAGTGCATGTCATGGCATCGCGGGCTTTTCCTGACTCTTTTGTCTAGGACTACAGTCAAGACTCTCTCCGACCTGTCACCATCAAGCAGATCCGCGACGCCGTGTCCGACTCAGGCGACGAGTTCAAGATTGACGGCAGCAAGACCTCTCAAGTATGTACACAAATTACTGTCAAGAATGGCCGTGCTAAAGATAAGTAGATCACCATAGTGGGCCAAATACGCAACATCGCGACGCAAACGACCAACATCACATATAAGCTGGATGACGGAACGGGCAGCATCGAGGTGAAGCAATGGAACGACGCCGATGCCATGGAAACCAGCCCACTGAAGGCACGGCTCATCGAGGGCGCGTACTGCAGAGCGTGGGGCAAGCTTAAAGACCTTGGCAATAGGAGACACGTCAACGCCCAGATCGTGCGGCCCGTGGACGACATGAATGAGGTCTCATACCACATGCTCGAGGCTACTGCGGTGCACCTATACATCACCCGTGGCCCGATTAGTGGCACGGGTTTGGGAGCAGGAGGAGCCGCTGTTAATGGTGCGGGCCAGCAGGGCGCGGCTGGTGCATACGGTGCGACAGACCTGGTAGGGTACAGTGCCGTCGCAAAGAGGGTCTATAATCATCTGAAGGAAGCACCACAGACGAATGAGGGTCTGCATCAGCAGGAGATTGCGGCGAAGCTGGGTATTGACACTGCAGAGGTCGCGAAAGCGGGTGACGCTCTGCTCGAGGGAGGTTTGATCTATACCACTGTCGACGACCAGACCTGGGCGATACTGGAGGCGGATTAGATGTCGGGAGAACGTTGTGGGGAGTGCCGACATACCTGGGCAGTATTATGCGCACGGACGACGGCGCCACATTCGTTGAGCAGAGGAAAAAGTGCGCATATATAGTCGTACCTGAGGAAGCGTCTACTACTTCGTTCGCGCGTTCGTGGAAAGGAATAAGACGCAAGCCGCCACAATTGCCTATCAGATCGTAAAGAGTTAGCAAAGGGGTGTTATCTCTGTTGTTCAGAGTCACGTACCGTTGCAACCACCGTGAATACTACTTGTGTCTTCCACCCCGCTTGGACCAGTGCTTCTCGTCGACTGTACCTTGCAACCGTTGAGATGTAGTTCGCAAGCCCTGATAGCAAGCATGCCGCAGAAAGGAACCAGAACAAAATGCCAATCGGGAGCGAGAACTTCTTTTCTGCAGCTAAGTCAGCGAATGAACATGTGAGGAAGCCTGAAGATGATCTTACCTGCTGCGGACGGTTGCGACTTGAGGTGGAAGGACAAGATGATAGCAACAGACACAATCGCCATATATACAGACAGCCTCAGCCACGATAAGAAAGCTGCGAGTATTCAGCATACGCATGTTCACGAATTTTCCCAGAGGTTCCTACTTCTCTCATTCGCAGCATGATCCCTTGCGTCCGAAGCATGGTTATCGAACAGCAACACCCCAAGCCACGGCCGCTCCTGGAACACCTTGCGATCGTACTCATTATTCCTACCCAAAATTAGCCCCCAAACCGAAGCTCGTCGGGTTCTTGGGAACTTGGCTACTCACTGCTTCACAAGCACCGGCTGCGGCGCCCAGAACTTGTAAAACGGGCGAAACGGCTCGTCCAGTATCGCCTGGTCGGAGTCGTCCATTCGACTCAACGGTCTGAAGTCCATCGCTGCCATGGTGGTTGGTCTTGGGTCGGATGGAAGTGTTTGAGGTTCCGTCGCCGAGGAGCTTGGTGGGGTCCGTGCACCTGGCCGATGAAGTCATGCGCACCCAGGCGCTTGTGGTTAAAGTGCGAGTGTTTGCTCTCTGTCCGCAACTTCGATGTGAGCTTCACGACTAGTTATATTCGAATTCGAGATTATGGGGAAGGAGAAAGAGCTTGTGCTATTTGGTGGTAAGGAGTGAGTTTTATCTCGCCGAGGGGAACATCGAATGCAGATGTTAATTTTCCGGCAGATCGTGGGATGCAGCGGATTGGACCGCAAGCGATGATCGCGTTCGAGGCGGAAAGTCACAAGTAGGTCATCCTTTCCAATCCATCGTACGACCTCCTAACTCGCTGTGTAAAGTCCCATCTGGACATATCAAAATCCAGCGCACGCTTCTATGGCAATCTCGACATCAAGACCCTAGGAGGCGCCGGCTTTGCCAGCCAACGCACGACGAGTGAGGAAAAGACCTGGAATCTTTCCGATTACGATGGCATCCAGATAAATCTTGGCAAGTCGGACGGAAAGCGGTACACTTTTATTCTGAAAGACGAACTTTTATCCCCAAAACTGGAGAATGGACGAGAGCAGGCGACGGTTTCGTATGAGTACGATTTCACGAACCCTGAGGATGCGGCGCAAGCAGAGCATTCGTTTGTCTTTGTTCCGTGGAAAGACTTCACGCCGACGTATCGCGGGAAGGAGAAGAAAGATGCAAAAGCTTTGGATCGGAAGAATGTGAAGAGATTCAGTATCATGATGAGAAGGTAATGATGGCTACTCCAATACATGTGTGGATTTCGGCTAATGCGGAGTAGCTTTTTCGGCGACCAGGAAGGCGACTTCTCGCTCACCATCAAGTCCATCAAGGCGGTCTCGCGGCCGGACGACGTGGAAGAGGGATTTCTGGGTGAGAAGAGCAAGACAGGGAACGTCGAGGTAAGGCTCTCCAGATGCTCTCGGAAGCCTATTCTAATTTTGATATTATAGGAAGATGAGAGAAGTTCGTCGTTTACGGCATCATCTGTAATATCCTTATTAGCAGCATGTGTCATTGGATATGGAATCTGCAGATATATGTGCTCGTGGGTCGAGAATACAATCAGCTGGAGGTTGTGAACATCGGGCAGCTATAAAGCTGTTTCTAAACTATTAACAATATTGTTTGTATGCACTTAGCCTTTCGTTCCATAGGCAAAGCCTTGGCTACTTAGACTACATCACTCTGCGTCTTCCCTTACAGACCCTTGCTAGCAGCGACAGTTAGAACTCCTCCTCGGAAATTAAGACGCTGATAGCCTCCTTATCTACCTCATCAGTCTTTTGCTTGCTTTCTGTGAAGAACTAGGCGACGATATAGTCGGCACATCCTCGAGAGAAACAGCCCTTAGACGATATTTCTCGTCAGTTTGGACTTATGCGAGTTCTACGCATCGTGAGTCAAGGGTGCTATCAAGGGGTAATGAGACGGAAGGCTTAGGAGTTGTGGAGGCGCCTGGCGGGTACTTAGGGGTTTACTCTGACTATTAGTATCTTAATTGAACTTGTTTTATAGTGGCATTTTATAACTAAAGGGAGGGAGGAAGGGGGGTAATGTACTAACTAGCTGCTCATGTCCACGGCCTGTGATGGTTCCAATCCTCAACGATACCAACTTAGCTTTCAGTACGGACTTCAGGTGAACGCGGAGGTTCCTAGGAGTTAAGAACTTCTCCCCGTAGAGCTAGCAGGTGCGTGCATGGAGGAATCCCATACTAAACGTTAGCGAACAACCTTTCTCCCTATAGAAGACTTCGCCCCTTGCGACTATTCTGTTGCCATCCCTGTCCTATATGAGATGAATAGACTGAGATCGAGGGGCGGGACTTCTGAGGCGTAGATAAGAGAGCAATGTTGGGAAGAATGCATCTTTGAGAATGAGGGTAGGCCTTACGGCTGTGGCTGGCGTGCTTGTAGCGAAGGGAGGATGGCTGTTTTGGTTGGACTGGACTAGGGATAAGTGGTGAAATATATAACACACTGATTCAGTATGCTGTCGATATGTGGGCGTAGTGATGAAGTTAGGCCTGGAAGCTTAGATGAACAACGCAAGAGCTTAGAGAGCGGGTAGACGCAGGCATGGTAGATGCTGAAAGAGTGTGTGTCAGAGCAATTAATGCAAAAGTGAGAGAAGGGAAGAGAGGCTTGCTAAATCACATTAGAGACATCTGTATGCATGGGCGGCGCTATCCCCCACTGCTCACGTGGTCGCAGTTCTAGGAATATATGATGCATCGCAAACTAGAGAGTCCGGCTTCCAGTCCTAGGCAATATATACTGACACCCCTCCGGATCCATTCTACAGAGTTCAGACCCCAGCCTCCTAACCTTAGCAAACGTCGCCGATGTTCATCCCCTCCATCCATAATTCCCCAATCCCACCTAGATCAAAGCCCAAAGCCCACCATGGTATGTCACATCCAAACTGTCCATCCATTACTCCGTCTGCTATATGAACTGGCATACATCCACTAACGGACGGTCCCGTTATCCGTCTCTCCATTGCCACCCCTTTCACGATTCACCAGTAGGGCATTAAAAGGGGGTCCAGGTTTGGTATATCATTTCCTACTCCTAAGGTCCGAAACGCCGTCGGAGTCGCCCATCTGAGAGGCGGACTTTAATTTATTCATCCTGAGTATCTTCATTCCGTGAAACGCCATGCCACCTCATGCTTCCCATTTTGCACGATCCATTTCCACATCCTAATTTTCAATTCGCAGGATCCTTTACCCCCGACAACCCCTCCCCGCCTCCCCCGAAAGTAACCCATCTCTTCCCACTCGCCTGGCTCAGGGAAGTATAGATCAGCGTCAACTAGGGCTCTGCGCATCCCCATCCCCCCATTGGACAGAACCAAAACCTCCCGGCTTTATACCCTCCCTTTCAGTAGGGGTCCTCTCCCCAAATGTACCATATCCATCTACCCGTCCATGCTCATACCCATCACCACGCTCGACATCATAGCCGACGCCGTATGAGCTGCTATAGCCCTCGCTGTAGATGTTGACATGGGGTGTGCCGTAGCCATGATACACACCTGGCAGTCCCCTACGACCCCGAGTCCTCCTCAACCACCAAGCCGTCCGCGTATGGTAGCTGCCCAACTCGCCACGGCGCGCATACCACTCTGCGTAGCGTTGAGAAATGGGACAGAAGATGAAGGAGAGCACCCAGAGGATAGTGCTGAAGACGTATTGGATAATCCAGAGGAAATCATTGGGAGAGCGTGGCGTTGAGGGTTCCTCTGAGGACGTTGAGGTAATGGAGGTAGTCTCAACATCTATGGGTCTCTCAGCAGTGCGCACTTGTGGCACCTCATGTAGCGTCGGATACAATGCCCCCGCCATAGTTGCTTCCGCTTGCTCCCTCTCTCGTGTCTCCAGTAATTCCTCTGTTCTCAAACCACGGGGCTCAAATCGCAGCCCGCTCCACTCTTGATCGAGATATCTCTTCTTATCCGTCGATGGATTCACCGGCTGCGGTGTTTGGAAAGGTACGTACAACGATGTGTTCAATTTGACGCGTGCCTTTCCGCTGCGGTCCATGTAGCTTTCTCCTTTGTCGCGGGGGGTGGGTGCATCCCTTGCTGTTCGTGGCGTTACCCTGCGTGGAATCGGCGGCCGTTTAGGCTTCTGTTTGTGTTGTGGTCGACGTGGGCCTACAACGGGGATTGGTGGGCTTGCTAAGAGTTCCGGGGGTGAGGTTAGAGAAAGAGTTCGCGGTGGAACGGGTGGAGCGGGTGGAGGGGCGGATAGAGGGGCGTGATGTGTTGCGAGGGTATGTGTGCCTGAGGCGAGTTTGCGGGGTGAGCGGTAAGTCCACTGCGCTCTAGTTGGGTGAAGGCGGTTCTGTTGCTCGGGGTGGTGTTCCGGAGAGCTGTCTGTGCTGTCTGCGGGGGTCGCTGGCGTGACAACGAAGACCGGCTTGAGCGGTGAACAGGCAGAAACAAGCGTGGACATCACCGGCGATATGTTGAGGCCTGCGGGCGCGGAAACCCTCATGGCGAACCTTTTGAATGGCACTATACCGTCGAGATGCGTACAATCGTGCTGGGGAATGTCATTGTATGGAAGGAGAGGTGGCAGCGTTAGACTGGCAGTTTGAAATCGGACCCAGGGGCAATTAGTTAAGAGTTTGGGACGAGGGTGGTGGTTCTGCGGCCCACGTGAGAATTCAATTGTGGTAACGGGTGACAGTTGGTAGCCTGATGTACACCTCCACGCGTATGTGGCAGCTGCACCAACCTATTACTAGACATGAGACTTTTGTGGAAGTTAGGGCTAGAAGAACTATTTAGCAGTTGAGAAGTTGTACATGCCCGGGTGTCGGCTTACTAGAAAGTCAACGGACGCGCTGTAAAACTGTTGAGAGCGTGCAGTGAAAATGTACTGAATTCCCCCTAGCGACCTAATACTCTCGAGAGCTTGCACCCTGAGCACCCTAAAGCACATCTCGACCACTTTGCGCCTTCGAAAAGTGGCAAAGGTTGCTGTCCGTTGCCCCTAGGCATTGCAGCGACAAGTGTGTGTGGTGCGACCGACAAATGCAGATTAAACCATGGTACGTGATTCCAAGCTGCTTCTCGACTTTTTCCCAACCAAGTGCTCTGAACAGTTCCTCAAACGTCAAATTGCGCGTCCAACTTTTGCAATCCGATCCAGCGAAAGTGCCCAGAATATGGGAAAGATTCAAGGCCTTCTTCAGATCATGACGGCTATTCAATCCCATAGCCCTTAGCTAAGACTGGAAACGTTCCCTGAACCACCCATGTTCTGGCCTCGATAATGGTCTTGATACTATTGTATCCAGATACAAACCCCATATTATGGTATTGTCAAACTTTGTCGGGCGATGGGTCTCCATGTTGCTGTCCCGCGAAATCGGTAGTGGTTTTGCGTTCATGGGGGCCTCAGGGTTAGATGAGCCGAGGACGACGATTCGGAATCTCGAGCCTGCGTATAAGGAGCGCTCGCTAAAACGCAGCAGATCGCTTCTTTTAACCATGTACAAAAACGATCGCAGATTTTCATTTCAGGGGGCAATCCTCTGGGTCCAATCCAAAGAAAAAGCTGACAAGCGTCGGTGAGTACGATTTCTAGATTAGAGTACCGGTACTTAGCTGCTTGCTGGCTTAACAGCAGTTATAAAAGCGTGTATTCATATCACAAAGCGGCCGGATTGTAGAGTTGTCGATCTTCGTGCGACTTGCCAACGGAGTGCATTCTTGGGATAGCGCTAATTGATGCAGCTGCCGGAAGACACTGAAGAAGGTATGCGATATTGGCAGTAAGCTCGAAACAGTCAGCATAGTTAAATGATCGGCTTCTCGCATTATCGAATGCGGCAAGGTGATCTGCAGTGGTGGCGGTGTGTATGGAATACTAGGCGGTTGGCGGTTCTGCGCAGCCACGCCAAACTCGCACCTGCTAGCCATATTAGCATCATGTGTAGAACTGGGCAGCTTTAGCGAGCTGATAGGAGAGGCCATACCATTGTATTGCCTTTTGTGTCCAAGGTGTACATTTTAAAAAGCCGACCAGAAGATCCCCACCTCCTTTCAGTGTTGTGGCTTTGACCAAAGCGTTGCAGTGCAATTCCGCCGCTGCAAACATGTTTGCAAAATTCTGCAACGTTCTCAGTCAATGCCAGCTTTGAGATTTCAACTCGACAAATTCGACCCTCTGACGCAATATGGGAGGGTTTAACGGGTACTTACAGCCGTCGTCGTCAAGCATGCAAGAGAGCAAAGGAATGATTCTGTGAACTCCTTTGCTTTGCACTTTGAAGCTTCCCGTACGACTCTTAACGACAATCTGTACAACCAGACAGCCTCTTCTGGCAGCCAATCACCGTTGATTCCATCTCTGATAAGCGCTGTCGCGTATAGCCATGGGACATATGAAACGAAGTCCGCGGACATGTTTGCTAGAAAGGTATTTTGACGGCTGATCTCAGGAGTTGGACTCGAAGGTCTCCACGCATACTTGTCTAAAGGAGGTCAGTGAACTGGGAGGAAAATAAATGATGGGGGAGGAGTTTACCGTCTGAGGAAGGGATCTCTTCAGGATATGATGTGAGGACTGCGCTTCCGAGATTAGTGTAATTATGGATATGTTGAAAATGTGACCACTGTCGTAGTATCGACCGCTGCAGGCAATCAACATCAATCGATGTGTGATCTTGTCTTCATGTAATTGATATCCGAAGGGAATCAAGATACGCAATACCAAACACGAGTCAGATGTGTTTACACCGTGTACTGAGGAATCCTCTCTCATCCTTCGTCTTCTTGGTAGTGAGAAAGTCGATACCCACAACCGGGACCACAGCGTGTCGTGCAAGCAGAACCGGGCTAAATCCGAAAAAAGGGCTTACTCACAATACTCAATGATATGATCGACCTTCCTCCCGACCGAGGGCAGCGTATCGAACGGGTCCGGGTCTTCCCACCGCAAGAGTTTGCGAGCGGGTCAATGCGATCACGCCTTCTCTTCTTTCTTTCAGCATCACTTTATTCTTTTCCTTCGCAGCCAACTCTTGCAATTTATTCCACTGTACGTATTCTCGCGCATTCTTCCGCACAGCAACGTTCTTGGAAGGGTCCGCATCGTCAAGGAACTGCAATCGTGCGGTAGGAGCCGCTAAGCGTGGTCGGGATGCCGGATGGGGAGGTCGTGAACTCCGAGACTCCGAGATGACCAGTTTGAGCGATGTTTGAGCGATGTTTAAGCGATGTTTAAGCGAAAATGGGGACCACTTCAGGTAAAGCAAATGGAAAATCACGTCTCATTGTGTGTTGCACATTACTAACAGCCATCAAGACGATGTGGCAGAAAAGATGCTGAATGGTACGGAGGTCACGTGCGCCACAACTTCATACTCCCAAGATTTAACGTTGCAGCGCCTTTCTGCTTTCTGTCTAGACTAAACTTTGTCGGGTGTCTAGAACGGATCTGCGTTTTATGCGGCGACGCTAGGAAGAGCACCCGATGCCGCCAGCAATCCGAGGGAACGAATGCGAGTGTGAGGGTTGACTAGGAAGCAAAGGAGCTAGCATGCGTTGCTACATATTCAGACGCTTAGCTGTTCTACATATTATGACACAAGGCGAGTTCGTAGGCAGGCTTCTTTAAGTACCCAGGTACCCACGCGAATGCAAGAATCCACCGACGTTTCAATATCTAGGTAAGGTTTGCGTGCTACAACAAACTTGGTCTTGTCTAGTGAATGACGTTGTCTTCGAATTAATTCTGGTCGCGCAACGGCGGGGTTATAAACACACGCACCGTGTCCCCTGACCTCGCGGAGATACAAAGGTTGTATACTTGCTATTTTTCAAGTGTCTACTGGGCGTAAGAGTGTTTCAGACAGCTCCAACCGCATTTCAGAGTCAAAGAGTACCTGTGAGAAGATATAGCAAATCAAGTACAGACCTTCGTCTATAACCTCGCAAGTCTAAAGGACAATGGTCAATAGAAGAAACGGAACATTGACGAACTTGCCATGGCCAGCAAGCTCTGGGGAACAGAGCTGAGTGTGTCGTAATTTGCTAGACAGCGCGCAGTATGCAGTTCTTGGTAATAGGTGCCGAAACTCATGTGGATTAGTGTTACAGTCTGCGAACCATATCCCAACCGATACAAACTTTTTCGGTCGACAATTGCAACGGACATATTTGTCAAACAAGCTTCTGCTCTCAATTTGTTCGCAACTCGACAGCAAAGTTTGCGCAACCCCAAACCCACAAACCACAGGGTATACATTCTTCTTTGCGCACCAAGCCAAAGCCATCTGCTAGTCTATTCCTAATTCCAAACGCAAAGACAAACAACGCTCAATCTCAGGGTATATATGTATGCAGTTCCCCCCAAAACGCCACCCATGCAACAATCTGACAAAGAAAAATGTCGAAGAGTCTTTGTTTAAAGATGTAGACTATTGAGAAATAAGGAATGGATCAGGGTCCTGGGGTATCAAGAAAGCTCTTCAGCACGACATCCACCTCGCCAACAGTGACCAACAAGTAAAAGGGTAAGAAAAGTAAGGAAATGCTTGCGGTATGCAGTAAGATGGTGATGTTTCATCAAGCTCGCCACAGAGCCTCCTCCTCAATTGGCATCGGCGTCGACGACCCAAGACTCTCCAAGCTCTGGTTCAACACCTCAGCGTCCTCCTCTTCCTCGGTCCTCCTCGATGCAGTGGAAAGGGGCGTCCGCAATGGACTCGTAAACCTAGATAGGTCGGCGTCTAGGCTAGCAGAGATAGACGGTGGTCTTTCAGCGACCAGCTCCGGCACCGGAGCTTCTTCCTCAGTAGTACTCTTGCTCGCCCTCTTACGAGCGCGCTCCTGCCGAGCTTCTTCACGCTGTCGCATGATCTTGCGCTCATGTGCCACAGCACGTGCGCGGCGCTCTTCCACATCCTTACGCTTGACCATTTTGTTGAGGGCATCGCTCGCTTGGATGAGGCCGTCGATACTGATGGCGTGATTGGTCATTTGGTGGTTGATGTAATGGTATACGGCAGCGGGCGTGTCGCATTGGAGCAATTGCTTTTCGTTGAGCTTGAGGAGGGCAAGTGCGACTTGGAAAAGGAAGGTAGAGCCGTCCTGCATGCAGAGCACGATGTCCCAGACACGGTACAACGCTTCGGCCGAAAGGCAATCGGTGAAGACAGAGAGGAACCATTGAAAAGTAAGAGCTTCGAGTTCGATTTCAAGAATATCGAGGTGGTTGGAGAGCTTGGGAAGCAGCTCAACGACGTACTCGCGGAGAACAGACTGATCGGCTCGAGAGGTAAGGAGATGCTGGTCGTAGTAATTGTCCGGTAAGATGTTTTCGATCATAGTGGCAAGAACCCAGAAGGCTTCTTCGGCGGTAGGCATGATCAATAAAAGGCAAGCGGTGATGAGGTTCATCCCTTGACAGTAGCCAACTTCGGGGTTGCGACGAGAGTAAGCGAGCAGGACCTCGTTTAACTTGTGTACGCCAGGGCCTTTGCGGAAGAAAATGTTGTCAGTGAGAGTGCGCGTGATGTCCATCTGGATCTGCTGGACGATGGTGGGGTTGTCCTCGCCGTTCTTGATCAGATCCTCATAATATCCAGGTATGTGCAAAGCAGATGCGCCGCTGCACTCAGACCATATCTTGGCTCGATAGGCAACGGGAATGCCGCCTAACACCAGTCGACGGAATTCTTGCCATTTTGCTCGTCCAACCTTGCCCTTGTTGCCTAGACCTGCTACGCCAACCATCTCGCCGTCGGTGATGAGCGTTTCTGGCATCTCAAGCCCTTTTAATCGGCCTTCGCTCGCACTGGCGGCATCGCCTTGTCGTTTCCGCTCAGCGCGTACCTTGCGTAAGAACTCGTTCCATTTCACAGTCTTGTCTTTCTGCAAGTTGTCGTGCAGCTCAGTCAACTGGTCGAGCAAAGACTTGACGGGATCACCTTGAGGCGGATTGGGAAGCAGTGGGGTCGCTGATCCGGAAGGTATCGTGACTGAAAATTCCGCGTTGCCCGAAACAATTCGCGAGGGGGAGGGTTCTGGGTTAACGCTGATGGCGGGCAAAGATCCTCGTTTCGCAATGGAGACATGACCGAACTTCGGAGCAGACATTTCGGCTTCCGCAGATTCTACTGAAGTAATCGGAGCTGCTGAAGGTGTATGTGAGAGAAGCTCCGTGGGATGCGTGGCAAGCTTCAGGTAATCCGCCCAGGTTTTCGTAGGCACCTTCGTAAGCTGTTCCCCTGAGCTGCTACTACCAGGTCGTGATGGCGAGCCTGAGTTGGCGTTGCCTTCAGAGGGCAATAGTTTCGCGTCCTCCGCACCCTCTTCGACTGCGAATGAGTGAAGAGCAGACCTGCCGTCCCCTAGAGATTCTACATGGCTACTCCGCTTTTGCTTCGTTAGCGCGGCTGCAGCCTCATTCTGCCTTTTCTTCCGGCGCTGGTCATAGATGAATCCAAACCTATCAGTCAGATATTCGTTGCTTGTGGCGAATCGGTTGTGGGATTGGAGTAAAGTTGGGGGTCGAGACTCCTCTGGTAAAATCCTGTCCATCTCGACGGGACCCAAATTGCTGTGAGCACGGCCTGGTAGGTGAGGACTGGAAACGGCAGCTGTATTCTTTGGTGCTTCGGTGGTAATGCTCTTCAGTGTTCCATTTGGTCCAAGCGCCCGTCCTCCCCGTTTTTGCACGTTTGCTATGGAAGATCTTGCAGATTGGGTTGTCCTGATAGAATCGATCGATGCCGTCCTATCGGCCGGATCTGACGCAGCGTTCTTGCGACCTCGAACGACATTGACTCTGTCGCTGCTGCGACCGGCCTGGTTGTTTCCGGCGACCATCTTCAAGGTCCAGTTCATGATGGAAACTGAAGATCTGCGAGATGACGCGTTTGAGACCTGATCTTGGCTCTGCAGGCGACGCAGCGTGGGGACAGCACCGGCGCTCTTGTCAACGCCTGGTGGAACAAACAGTTCGCTGCTTATCGGCTTTCGAGTTGGCTTTGCTCCGCTGGAGGCTCGCGACCGAGTCTGGACCGGCTGGCTCTCTGTGTCTCGGTCAACAACGCTAGCAACAGAGGGGGCTCTGCTGCTCTTCCTACTGGCTCCATTCCACAAATAGCTCTTCCAGTTTCCGCGGCTTGTTTCTCGTGGTGCCTCGGAGGCAGAGTTGATGGACATTGCTTCTGAGTCTTGTATGGCGTGTCCCGAATCTATACCGAGCGCATCTGGTTGTACTGCGATCTCGTCTTCCATCGCCCGGGCAAGCCTCTGCTCCATGGCATCGTCGGGGTGCATTCCGGAAAGGTTGCTATCACTCCCCCGCTTTCTCGGTCTCGCCGGACCTGTTCCATTCCCCTCACGCTCTCTGCCCTTGTCCAGCTCGCGAAGCCTATTCTCTATATCCATGTTCGAGACCTCGCATTCCTGTAGCATCTTTCTGAGAATTCTCTCGCGCTCCTCCGCTCTCCGCCGCAGAGCTGTGATCTGCGCATCGCGCTGTGCGAGGTCGCTAGCCAACTGCCTAACCATTGAAACAGCGCCCGTGTGCTCCATCATATCCTCGATGTTCTTGTCGCTGGCATAGTGCACGTTGCCCGGAATCTTTGCTGGCTCTGGCGGCGTATCGTCGAAGAGGGCCGACCGATCTCGTGCGGAGGGCGTTGCAGCTACCAGGCTTCCTACAATCTGCTGTGTCGACTTTGTAACCTTGCGTACGGTCGAACTTGGGTTTGACGTCTTGGTGACGTCTGGTGGGGCTGCAGCCTTGATCGTCTCGGGCGAGCTAGTGGGTATGGGCTTGTTCTCTCCGGTCTTGCCATCTTTCGGAGAGCCATCGACAGCTCCTAGCGCGTTGCGGAACCAGCCGTTGACGCGCGACTGCACTGGAGAGGAATCTGGAGTAGGCGACAGCGAAGGAAACGACGTCAGGCTCTTGTCGTCGGCAGCAGGCGAGGGTGTTCGACCCAGGGACGCATTGGAGCTCCGCTTGAGGGGCCTCACGCGCATTGTGCTGCTCTTCCTGCTGACCGACGCAGTCGAGTGCTGCGAGGAAGTGCGCACGAGATCAGCACCACCGGGGGTATCTGAAGCCGCCATTTCAGTCGTTCTCATGTGCGGGCGCGCACATGCGGGAGCAGGTAGCGGATTCCACACGTAAGGTGGTGTTCGCGACGTTGTCGTGGGTGCGCGGCGTGGTGGAGAGGGTCGCGAGTGAAATGCTAAGCATGTGGGCAGTATGCGTCATTAGTGTCTGGGGGGAGAGGCGGGCGAGGCGCGATTCTGCGCGCTTCTGAAATGTTCGATGGTCTGGCAGAATCGCAGAAACAGCGGGTGTTCAAGGTAAACAGTAAAGGGGGGTCGGCAAATAGCAAGCAGCAAGGGAGAACGGGGGTGGTCTCTTGGGCTCTTGGGCGTTGGATGTCGAAACAGCGTGGGAGCTGCCATCTGGTCGCGCACTAGGGACCGTTTCCGCTGATCCCTGTCCCTCCGTTCAGCCACTTCACTCGCCTGCAAACTGCATGCTCCCTCACCAATCTTCCGAGACACGACGAAAACGCCTGCCTTACTTGGCCGTGGTATCGGTAAAGGGCTCCCGGCGGGCGTCAGCACCTTTGCCGCGAACTCGAAGCTGAGCTCTTCTACGGCGGGCAACGAAGATACAAGACCTGGCCAAATTCCAGAGTGTGGGTCTACCACGGTCCATGCAGCTGTGGAGATCCGGTACCAATGCCCGTCACAGACGAGGATGCTGCCCTTACGGCGATTGCGACTCTTGAGTATCTGTCTACGGAGCAGGCGGAAGCTTTGGATGCCATCAACAAGACACTGTCCAACGACGAACCCTCTGTCGACATCCACGAGCTATTTGGACACTATAATGTGCTCTATTTTCGGCATCTCCTCGTACCGCGCGTAGAGGTAATTTGGTCGCCGCGATTGACGCTGTAAGTATACATTCAAGCACCCTCCGGCGTGCCTTTCTTTCCACTTGAAGTATCACGTGGAACCGGTATTCCCGGGCCTGATGGCCTTCCAGAGATTGTCCTAGTGCTCCGTCGGTCGTGGCAGGTTGGCGTACTACCTCTCCGCAGACCACGCCCGCTCCGCCTCGGAAATAACTCTAGCTCCCTTATCGCGCTGCCATCATACTGCAGTCGAGCTTGTGTCCAACGCACACCGTACTTACATCTGACGTGCAGCATGACTAACATAACGTAGCTGCGCCGGGATATGCGAACTGAGCAAGGACCCGACAACCGGGAAATTCACACGGATCCGTTTGAAGATGAGCACACCCCTCTTGCAGTACCGCGAAAAATCTGACACCATCAACACTCTACTCCATGAAGCAATTCATGCATATTTCTTCATCACCACTTCCTGGCGACATTCGCGTGGAGACGATGGCACCGGGCACGGCGTCGGCTTCCAATTGTTGGCAGATGCTATAAATAACCACGGGAATTATGAGATTACCATATACCACACGTTCCACGATGAGGTGGAGAGTTATCGGACGCATGTCTGGCAGTGCAACGGACCTTGCAGAAATATCCCGCCGTACTTTGGCTTGGTCAAGCGGAGCATGAATCGTCCTCCAGGAAAGAGTGACACGTGGTGGGCCAGACATGAGACCGAGTGCGGCGGGACTTATACCAAGATACAAGAGCCGGCTCCGACGAAGAAGCAGATTGAAGCCATGAGCAAGAAAGAGCGGGCCGGACGGCAGAAGAACAAGCTCGATGGCTGGGTCAAGATGGAGAAGGGTACGGGTGCAGAGGGTAAAACCTCGGAAAATCCGATTGAGCTGGACAAGGATAGAACTTCAGTGATCAAATCGAATGGGAAGCGCAAAGCGAAGACTATCGCTGTTGATGGCTTTGTGAAGAGCCATACAGTGAACCTGAAACGGTCAAGAGCGACCGTAGAGCGTACGATGTATGGCAGCACCGTGCTTGTTGAGAAGGTACTCGTCGATTGCCCTATATGTAGCGCTCGTATAGCGGAGTCGGAAATCAATGAGCACCTGGACCTGGTGCATCCCGCTTGAATTGACCGCTTGTTTGGTATGGCCCTATGACACAACTCTCTCTGAAGCCAACCTTTGCCCGTTGTGTGAACAACATGTTGCATTCAATATACAAAATCTCACTCCATCCTCTGCGGCCCTAAGAGCGGTCTTATGCTGCTCTACCCAAAATGCGCGGCGATCTCTTTTGCTCCCACGCCTTCCGCAAGATCGATTCCCTGGGGCTCTTATCCAGCACCTTCTTGTTCTTATTCTTCTCTCCCAGAGCCTCCTCCTCTTTGCCCTTCTTCGCTCCCTCCCTCCCCGCCTTCCTCTCCCTAGGTGGCTTCCCCCCTAACATCTCCTTCGCCTGTACCCTCAACGCCTCCATCTCCTTCCTCTGCGCCTCATGATCCGGCGCACCCGAGCCCCTCGACATATCCTTAATCGCCTCCTTCCTATCCTTTTTGCCCCAAGGTTCCCAGCTCTTTGGTTCCTTGGGCCACACAAACGGCGTGTCCATCTCCACTGTCATGTACTTTTTCGATTCTTCGCGGAAGAAATGGCGCGGCTGCTCGCGCGTGTCGCGCACAGGCATCTGCTTGACGTAAGAACGGATGTTGTGGCATTTTATGCGGTACGCGTGGAAGAGGTAGTCGCGGAGGTCGAATTTGGAGAAGTTGAGGGGGACTTGGAAGCGGGCGTGGTAGGGGGAGAGAGAGGGCGTGCGGGTTAGGGCTATGGTGAACTTCGGGCTAAGTAGCTATTAGCGATTGTCAGGCAGAAGGGAGAGGTGGTGTACAGGAAAATTTGCTTGCTGCCGAACGCTATTATCTTTTTGCTAACGGGTACAGCGTCCATGGTGTAGAGGGTCGGGCGACACGCCCAAAGGTACAATTGCAACGGAGAACGATCGAAGCCGGAACGAGCGTTGAGGCAATTGGTATATTCGTAGACCTCGAGTTTGCGACCGGCGGTGGGCTGTCCGGCGAGAATGGCTACGAAGCTTAATGGATTGAATGTTTCTTCAGAAAATCGACTGGAGGTGCACGAGCCAACTCCGCGGCATCACGTGCCAGCTCGTTCACCCTAACAGCTTGGGTCTCACGAAAGATTCACCTACACGTCCAACAGTGTACTACCACAGTCCCATGAGAGTGACTGAACCATGAATCACTTTCGTCAGTATGCCACGACAGGATACTGAAAGACGGCAAAGAGGTCAGAACTGCGCCCCGGGTGGGCAGTACTACGGGCTGTTCCGCAGGACAAGGAGCCTACAAAGAGAAGCTTGGAATAGTAGAAGATGGAAAAAAGGCCATGATTAGGGAGTTCAGTTTGAATGCGATGGGTATCGACGTTGGCATGAGACATTCGTTTGGCGATTGCGCTCGAGGAAGCTCCTGCATGTCCTGGTTGCCTTCCCAAGTTAATGCTTTCTTAGAGGCTAATCTGCCAGATGCACCTGTGGAGCGTACTGACATTTTTCTTTGATTATCGCCTTGCTCGTTCTCGTTTGCCAATGC
Organism: Lentithecium fluviatile CBS 122367; assembly: GCA_010405425.1. NCBI lineage: Eukaryota > Fungi > Ascomycota > Dothideomycetes > Pleosporales > Lentitheciaceae > Lentithecium > Lentithecium fluviatile. The sequence continues at coordinate 2,478,417 of MU005570.1, forward strand.
AATGGTCGCTTTCTCCGCGCGTACACCCAACCTTCTCTATCCTACTCCTCTGACGAGAGTGCACAAGTGAGAGAAATTGACACGGCAGGTCGAATCGAGAGACTGCTTTGAGTTCGGCTGTGCATCTAGATACTTATCGGAGTCGGCCCTCCTTCCTCTTCATCTTTTGTATTTCACTAGTCCCCACCGCTACAACACTTCATCTCGACCCACACCACCAAGGTAGCGATTTTTGCACGCCCCACGCGGGGCCACTCGATACAAGAACGGCCAGACGTTCAATAGGGCACTGCACCCCTGCCTCAGCCCACTCCATACACAGCTCCTTCCCTTTCCACTCCGTACGTCAACACTGTGAAGCCCCCGCGCAAAGCAGATCACGACGTCATAGCCACAGCAACTTGGGGCATTTTTCAACTCCAAGATCGCGTTCACCTGCGAAAGTGTGTCCGTTTACTCCGAAGTCGCAGTCACCTCCAACCCAATTTCCCCCCGCCGCGGCTATTTAGACCTTGTATTCCGCCCACCACCAACCGCTGGCATCCCGAAAGCAGGCAACCGATTGTGAGACGAACCCTTCGCGACAGTATAGCTGGCGCTGCCGAGTGGGAGCAAGCATCGCCCCTTCCCTCCCTGGTCGCGGTCGCCTCCGCTGCTTCCACACCACTCTTGCTGCCCACGAAGCTCTTATTCGCAGATCCTAGCGCCACCCAGTACATTGCTCCACCTCACAGCCTAGTCAAAGCACGCAACTATCAGCCCGTAAGTTCGCAGAACCATCATGAAGCATCGCTCATGAATTGACAGCACAGCCTCTGCAGAGCCGCAAAGCCCATGCAGCCAGCTATCAAACTATAGGCTTCAAAAGCTGCTACGAAGCGACGAGCTGACGTTCTCGGGAGGTCTTCTTCCGCATCATGCTTAGTTCACACAATGCGCAGCCAGGAGGCCAGTCTACGGGTCAACCAGGCAACCAGAATAAGTTCATTGGCAGAAAGCCCAGCCGTACGGTCAATGTACCATCCGAATATATCCGCGACACTACGATCCGAGAGAAAGAGAGAGTCGTAGACGAATTGAAACTTGAAACCGGCTGCGATGTACTACCTCGCACAGATCACAAAAAGCGAATAACTAGGTTCGAGATCTATAGCGCTGGCTCAGGAGTCGACAATGCAGTTGTCAAAGTCAATGAATGGATTGTCAAGGCCAGCACCAAGTCCAAGGAGTCTTCGGCTTGGGCTAAGCTTCCTGCTTTCTTTCACGACAAGTGGTACGATAACGCCGTTCGAGAGGCGGAGAAGGCACGTAGAGCGAGGTTCAAAGAACCCATCCCGGAAGGAGTGACAGTACCCTTCAGTGTGAGTTCAGACATAGATATGACACTACGGGAGATGGCTAAAATTCTTCAGACCGTTGTGTCTTGGCCCGAGGATCTCCGGGACTACGACCCGCCGCAGACTCCCAGGGTGGTATTTGGCCCCAAGCTCGAGCGGCTAGATTTCATTCGTATCGAGCACGAAGTGTTCATCACTCCTTATAGCGATGCTCCTTTCTGGGAGATCCGGATCCAGGGCTTCTCGATGGAGCACGTTGACTCTGCCGAAGACCATTACCAGAGCATGATACAGAAGATTCGTACGAAGCTGTTTGGGCCCTCGCGTGCTCTCAACATCATCCTCGACGAGACCGAGGGCATTGAGGTATATCTCGACGAGGTTCCAAAGTGGTGGCCGAATCGGATTGATAAGATTGCTCCTCGTCTTGAGTGGCATCCTATGATGAATGAAGCCGGAGACTTTCGCAAGGAAAGAATGCATCCTGCGCAGCTTTCGGTCATCCAGCACGCGATACAACTTGCGCTGGAAGCTATCAAATACAAAAAGGGCTATTACGACTTCAATATACGTTTCGGTTGTCTCGTACTAAGCTCTGCTAAGATGCCCGATTCCGAGATCGGAAAGACCTATTCAAAAGCAGCCTTTCTGGCCTCAATCGATTCAAGGGTCGACTGCTATGCTAAAAAATGGTATGTCTTTCCAGAACTTAGCAATATCTGATAGTAACGTGGTATTTAGGGCGATGAACAACGACGATGGCATGTGCCTCCTGGACAAGCTCATCACAGCCGATCACTTCCTTGAGCCAGTCAAATCCGCCGGCTTCTTTGGACACACTCCGTCGACCTTGGCAGAAACAAGCCCTTTGTTTCGCGGCACTTGGGTGTTCCGTGACCCGAATGCGCCTAGGTTTGTGCAGCCGCAGTCCTCTACTAGCCACGCTGGTAGGCAAGGCGTCCAGGAGCCACAAGCGGCGGCAGCAGCCAAAGGTCCACCGCCGCCTAGCCTCGTCGTCGTCCAGATTGATTGGACCGATGACGAGGGAGGACAGCATGAGAAAATGGAACCTCGCTTTTTCCAGTTGAAACCAGGCCACGGTGGCCCGAAAGAGAACATGGACATTAAACTTCTAGAACTTGGCGAGTAAGTGAATCTATTTACATAACCCCAAAGGCTTTCAGGGAGATTAACTGCTAGCAGAGCCAAAGCCTGGCAATTCAGTCTGGAGTCTATGGTGCCTTTGTCGAAGAAGATCGTCTCGCCCGCATTGCGCGGTTTTGCCGAACAGGTCAAGATGAGGCCCAAATACTCCAAACACTCGAACGAAACATTTGCGACGTGGAAATGGAGCCCCAGTCTGAAGATCGAAGCCGGTCGCCTCGATAAGATCTATTCGTTCGGTATCAGAAACACGTGTTACAAGGTGGAAGCTATTGCGATGTGGTATCCCGGACAAAAGGTCCCTTGCTGGGGCATTAATGTACGACACAGTGAGTGGGTTTCACATCTAGCGGACCTGGAGCAGCTCCAACTGGGACGCTGCGCTGAGTGGGGTGACGTGATCAAGACCTTCCTGCCGGACGACGGACTCATATCAATCTCTACCCAAGAAAAGGAGGACGATCTTCCGGACGTTGGCAAGGTGAGCCTCAGCTTGAACGTCATGTCGCCTGCTCGGGAAGGCATTCGTATACTTGCCAACAAGCTCATGGAGCTCTCGGAAATCATCAACAACCCGGTTGGTGGCATTACAATCGGCGGTCCCGGAGCCGGAGCTGACAATCTTCTTGATTAAGTGGGTGCCAACTTCCGATAATCGTACATCATCTTGACGAGCTCCCCAACAACAATTGCAACACCCATTCACTCGATAATTGGACTGAGGAGATGGATGTATATCGGGGCATTCCTGGTTTCCTTTCTGAATCCTACTTTTCCATACTACCCTTTTCCGGTACCCCAGCCGCAGGAGCATCTGGAGCGATCTGACATGGAGTTCGGCGTGCTCATTTTTGGCATTGACGGCGAATTCAAAGGGTGCATGGACTGGATGCTTGGAGTCACATCAACAAATGGTTTTGGATGATTCGAGTTCCATGTCAACGTAGTGCTTTACGTACGGTATTACCACTTAAGGGGTAATCAGGATGCATGATCCACGATCTGAATGTTCTATTCATTCGGCAGATGCTTTTCAGATAGCCAATACCACCTGCATACGATTTTTTCAAAAACATAGGCTGAACGGTGGTATTGACGTGTGCACACATATGTAGTTATGCGTTCGTATATTGTTACAGGAGGGGCGTGAGCAATGTCGATCCCAGCGTACGTATGCTCCATCTAACCCATTTCAATGCCTCTTTTCTCTTCTCAGTCTCAGTCTTGTCTAAAGACTACGAAAATCATGATCATATGCGACCAAAAGAACAAAACTACCAAAGCTCATGATGACATGCGTACCAAATCCAGTTTGACCAACACAACACACATAGCGAAAGTGGGTATCCTCCCTATCCTTATCCCCATCCTCCTCGTAAGACGTATCCTAATAATCATACGTTCACATCCTTTCACTCATCATTCCATAGCGATCCTATGCACAATCTCTACTCCACCATCCATGCTTCATCTCCCCGTCGGAGCCCCCGCCGGGTCCTGATGCGGCGGCACACCAGCATCCCACCCCAAATTAATATTCTCCAGCATCTGGTTCCACCCGCCGTCACTCATAGGCGTCATCCCGCTCCCACCGCCCATATTACCGAGTTCCCACTCGTTACCCAGCATGAAGGCGTTCGCCATGCCCATCGAATCCGAGACTATGGCGCCATTGTGATACATGCCCGCGCCGTAAATGTCGTCTTGTGTGGTGAAAATGCCTGCATTCGAGGGCGTGGAACTGTGCGGCAGCGGTATCTGATTCGTCATGCGTGGGGAGGGACGATAGGCAAGTCGTTCGTTGGAGAGGCCGCCGGGGGAGTATCCGACTGAGGAGTGCGATGTAGATCCGCCGCCGGATTGGGACTGTGTGCGTGAGTTTGAAGTTGCGGGGCTGGGTTGGTCGGCGTTTGCGTCGGGGGAGAGGTCCATTTCGTTTCCGTCGAGGCCGTAGCCATTCGTTACGGGGACGCCGGGACCTTGTGACGGGACGAAACCAGCGTTCTGCTGTGGCGCCCGAAACGTGCCATTGCCGAATTGATTGATTGGGGCGTTCGGATTCTGCGAGTCGCGAATCTCGAAGAGAGGACTGCAACCCACACCGTCAGTGCTTGCAGGGACGATACCTGTCTAAAAGTGGGGAGAAACTCGTCAGCTTGCGCTCACGAAAGGGAATACGTACTCGGCATTCCCTTGCTCAACAAGATTTCTTTGCTCGAAGAGTCCGGGACAGCTGTGGTCAGGGCCTTCCGCGGGAGTTCTTACTGCGCTTGAGTACTGGGGGGGCCGGTACGGTTTCTGCTGCAGGCCTTGAATGCCGGCGCTTTCGAGATCGAGGTCGAGCTGCACGAGGAAGGATTCGGTGAGGGGGTTCTTGCGGCGGAGGGCTTGCATGGCTTGCAGGAGGAATTGGAGGGAGGAGTTCATTTGTTGATCTTTGGGACGGGTTTTGAGGTATTGGACAAATACGCGGGCGGCGACGTAAACGCAGAAGGATATGAAGGGATTCATCTAGTCTTGTCAGCATGGCCTTTTGAAGCAGGGGTTTTGAGAACGTACTGTCGCCAAGTCGAGATGGCTGATCATCCTCATCAATGAGGCAATCTCAGCCGCGGCCGTCACACAGCGAATCTTACTTTCGTTGCTGACATTTACCGGGAGACGGTACTTGTCTGCTTTGAAGATAGCCGCCTGGTGGAGACAGATGACTGATGTGTGAATATTCATATTCATGAAAATCGTGTTCGGGTCTGACAATCCGCTCGGCAATCGCAAATGATCGGGTAGACCCAAAGATGTCTGAAGGAGAATACCCTCAATGTTGCGATGTCGTGTCCAGAAGCCGCCGTCGAGATCATCGTCCCGGTCGTCAGGTCCTGGTCTATGAAGGTGGAGGAGATTTCGACCGAAGAGTGTCGCTGTGAGTACTATGCCGCCGAACGATTGGAGGCTGCTAACGCCATTCGGAGTCATGGCCTGATCAAGGGAGCCGGTGGGCATTGGTTTGCTCTTCTCGAATGCATCCTCGCTGGCCGGCAGGTTCGTCAATATCTATCATGGTCAGTGACATGGCTCTAGTTTATTTTCGTCAAGCTTACGTCTCTTTCGTCAATGGTCATTGGCCAGCCAGTGCCAATACTCGCGTATCGATCAATGCAGTAAGCCATCCAAAACGTCCTTCTTCTCTCCTCCCGCTCGGTCCAGTCTTTGGGAGGAGGAAGACATTGCTTCACGTCGAGACCGACTCCGTCCAGCCGGTGAAGCTGCATCATCTGTGCCAGGCGCACCGCTCGGCCAGCCGAAAGCCATGCCCTTGGAAAGTACATTTGCTTGAACTCGTAGGCGCCCATCAGTATCCACGCTTGACAGTGGGCGAGCGTAATGGTCGACTCGCCATGGCCCTTCATTTCGTCCGATTGTGCGTACTTTCTCGCCCGCTGGTAGAAGTGTTCCTGTAGCGCGTCGTACTTGTCCGTTACGGCAGCGGCCAGAGTCCACATTATGTAGCGCAGACACACGGGCGGTCGCATATGCGGTGCGAGGTTCATGGCGGCCATGAAGCGTGGTTTGTGTATGATTGGAAACGACTGGTGTATCTTAACAAAGTATATTTGGTATCTGCGATGGTCAGCATGGTGCAAGGCGTGCTTGTTTGTGCATCCGCGTACAGATCGTCCATGACATCCTGAGGAGGCAGCGGTTCGTCCAGGCCCAAGCCTATCATCTCCCACGGGAACTCGCCCTCTGCCGTGTGCGCACTCGTGCCGCCATTCTGGAATGAATCGGGCCCCGGCGATATGCTCAGAGGGGCTTTATCCGGAGCGCCCAGGAAATCGTTGGATGAGTTGGGCAGCGGTTGTTGCAGCGTGGTCGCAACGTATGCGGTGGTGGAGTCCTGGCGAGAGGCGTCCTTGTTCACATCGGGGGTTTCCTGGTTCTTCAGCAGCGTCTCGACTTGCTCTGCCGTCGCAGTCAGCTACCCGTGCTTCCATAATGGGGAGTTCCAGACGTACGCAGGCGAGCTTCCAGCAGCTTCACGTAGCCCCGCTTCGGCCCGCTCTTCTTGCGCACCTCATCGTATGCGCAATCGTGCGAGAGCCGCTTGCAAGTCCCGCAGGTCGGTCTTGCGCCATCGCAGCGTAGTTTCCGCTTCCGGCAGAGTACACAGGCGATTCGCTTCGGCTTGTTCGCCGCGTCGTTTTGGGCATCCTGCCCGTTTGCGCCCGTCGGCGATCTGTTATCGTTCGAGTCCCCGGGCTGTTGCGACAGGTCGTTGAAGTAGCCCTCGTCCGGCGATTCGGAGCCTGGGGAAGGCATCGTGGGCCGTCTGACCGCGATCGCGAGCCGTATCCAGGCGTCTTTTCAGCTTGGGGAGGTCCCCGCGTAAGCAATGGGGGGTGCGGGCAGATTGAAAATGTTCAGTGGAGCACACCACAACGGACGTCAGGCAGACTCTTGAGGCTCCTTTTCGATCTGATTGTCGTGTCAAGCGAGTTCCGGCAATGCGGCAGGAGGATCAGTAGTCAGTGCGAAGCGCAGAGTGAGATGGCCCCAAATCCACATGGGCATTAGGCATCACTTCTGTGAATGGTACGGCAGGGGCGGAGCATCGCAGGAACTATCGTAGCAAGCACTAGAGAAAACACGTGAATGTGGTGGCCGTTGACCTTGTGCAGTAGGGCTTGTGAGCTGAGCTGCGCCTTGAAGCGCTGGTCGATATGCATGCCCAGTCATACATAAGCATCGCATCTGACGTCCGCCCTATGAGGTTTGATGACAGCGACCCGCAGGACGAATTTCGGACCGACCGATGCTCGGTGACACGGCGTCATGTAAGCCGATCGTACAACCCTCGCTTACTACACCGCTTCGGAGCAATGGCAGGCATGCGTTTGGCAGCACACCCCGTCTCTGATATAAAAGCTGAAGACACCAAGCTCGTACTGATGAAGGGGTGCGGAACCTACGGGGCTTTCGAAAAGTTAAAGGGGCCAAAAATAGCGATCGTCATGTCTCGCGATTCTCGCCACATCTGTGCACATCTTCAACTCGGATCACGGCTGACTTGCTGTAAAGGAGTGCAAGTGTCATATACTACTTGCAGCTGAATCTTGTTCGTGGAGATGGAACTTTCGGGGTGCGCTCGTATTCAACCAAGAAGGTGTGGCTGTGCTCCAATGCAGACAGCGTCATCTGGTTGACGCGGCTATGCAGATAGATATGATACAGGTTGGATAACAAGTGTAGTGATACAGTGTATGTGAAGGCACGTTGTTGTTTATCGTGGCCTGCGTTTGCCTTGGTTGCGCGGCCGGTCCTGGACAAGGAACGTGTGCTTGTTCCTCTTGTGCCTGGTCTTGTAACCACCTTTGGCCTGTGACGCGTGAGTCTGGTGCATCGTGGAAACTATCGTAACGACTTACCGGAGTTCCCCAGGGGCTCACAGGATGCACATTACCCTTCGACTTTCCTCGACCACCACCGTGCGGGTGATCAGCTACAAAGCATTAGCCAGTCCAACCCACACTGGGAGCGGAAAATACAAACCTGCGTTCATGGCAACACCGCGAACCTCTGGTCGCTTTCCCAACCACCGCGAGCGACCGGCTTTGCCCAAGGATGTAAAGTGCGATTGGGGATTGCTTGCAACGCCAATCGTACAGCATGCATCTGCCGCGACCTTGCGGAGCTCCCCGCTCTGCAATCGAACAATCACACTTGCGATCTCAACCCCCTTTGGTTTCTCCACCTCCTCCTTGTTCACGACAATCGCATACGTGCCCGCACTTCGACAGAACACACCGCCACCCTTCGACTTGGAGCCGAGATTGAAGACTTGCGACCCGAGAGGCACCATGTGTATCGGGAGGCAGTTTCCTCGCGCCGCCGTCTTCGCCGCCAGCATACCGGGGTCAATCACGCCACCCATGCTCTCGATGAGGTCCTGTGGGATGCCGCTCCTGTAGCTCTCCACCTCGTCGCCCGCCCGCATGCCGTCTGCAGCCACGACGTACGTCTGCTCGCCCGTCTCGACCCGGGTGACGAGGGCCAGATGCGCACTGCGATTGGGATCGTATTCTATCCTCTCTACGACATGCTTGCCTGGCGCCCAGCGCTTGTAGTCGACGATGCGGATTCTTCTCTTGTGTCCGCCACCTCTATGGCGGACAGTCACCCGCCCGGTGTTGTTCCTGCCTCCCAGATGTTGTCCCTTGCGGGCAATGGTAAGCTTCAGAAGCGGCCTCCCTTTCCACAGGTGATCGTTCACCGGCCGCTTGAGGTGGCGCAGGCCCGGCGTGCGAGGTTTGTATGTACGCAAGGGGATGAATTTGTCTCTTCGCGGGCCCTCGGCTGAAACGACACCGCCGTGCGCGTGGACTGCGGGCTCAATGGCTGGCGGACGTTTGTGATCGATGGCGGTGGCATACGTGCGTCGGGAAAGGAGCGCTCTTCCGGGGCTCAGGGCCTGGAAGGCACATATCCGGGGCTGCAGCATCGTTTGCTAATAGCCTCGATGGCCTGGGGGAGGAGCACACAGCGCAATGGACGGACTGAGGTCGTGTATAGCGGCGCCTGGGATCATTGATGCCAGGCAGGTCTCAGAAATCTTCGAACGAGCCCCGGAACGGCCTAGCCCCGGTCCCACTGGCTGATCCCTGCGCGCGAATGTCCGGGCAACCACGACCTGACGTGAACGCGCCGACTTCACATCTGGAAAACGCGCTTCACGGCCGCGCCTACTCGATATTTTTCGAGTATTCCTGCGTGAGCATTTTGAGCAGAAACCATACATATACAAGTCCGCCCCGACTCCACGTCGCAGCGGCCTCAGTTCAGTGGTAAGTGGCATACGCGTTCTCATTGGTTCTCGCAGTGGGGCCTACCCGCCTTCCACACGCGCGAAGTTGGTGCGCAAGCAAGGCGCAAAGACGAACGCCAAGAACCAGCCAAAACAAAACGCCGGCTACACCGCAGAGACTCCAACAACAACCACCTTGTGGCAGCGCCTCGATTCCTCGCCCACTTCCTCGTGCTGCTGGAGCTGGACTTCTCTCCCGTCCCTCCTATTTCCACAGCACAGCTTCCCAAGGGTCTGTCTCCTGCCACACGTCACGTCGCCATCGCTGCCGTCCCGCATAGAGCGTGTCTGGTTCTTCGATACTCGCGAGCACCATCCCACAGTCTGTTGATCAGACTACTACACGCATACCTGCGTGTTTGGGTGCTTCTGCAGTGTCAGCCTCCGCTTTCATCGCGCTCGCAGTTGCTAGGTGCATTGGACTTTGCTGACGGTTTCACAGTTCATCATAACAAGACCTGTATACACATCACGCCTTAATACACAAGTCGGACATCTGGATACGCCCTCTAGCCTTGTTCAACATACCTAATATTGCTTGCAATGCCTCCAGCTGTACGTTCTGCGACCCTCATTCGCGTTTCCCGCCGTCTTGTCTCGATTCGACGCGACGGGAGCGTGACATGTACCGTGCGATAACAGCATTCTGACATGTCCCAGGGGATCCGGTCGACGAGGCAGCGTGGCGTCACGAACGAGAACGATGAGAACGCCGGCACGACACGCGTGACGCGCGCGAAGTCTGCCGCGTTGACCTCAACCGACATCGTTGTCGACAATCCGAAGAAGGGCCTCCAAGTGAAGAAGTCGACCGCCACTGTATCTACGAATGCTACTCGGAAGCGTGCTGCTCTTGGGGATGTCAGCAACGTTGGCAAGACGGAGGTTCCTGGTGCAGGTTCCAAGGGTGGAAAGAAGCCGGCAGCCGGCAAGAGCTCGCTTGCCCAGGCTGCTCAGCCTTCGAAGATACAGAAGGCATCTCAGACCAAGTCACGCAGTGTCCTCAAGGATAAGGTCGGCTCGTCCGACTTGAAACGCCCCGCGAGCGGTTCCGGTATTGCAGGCCACCCGACGAAGAAGAGGCCCAAGCCCACTAAACACGAGGACACAGAGGAAGAATTGGAGAACGTTGTACCGCAGCCCAACATCACGCAGGAGCCGGAGCCCACCAAGTCTGCCGGCACTAAAGCCGAGCGCAAGCAACCAGCCGACATACTCGCTGAGCCCGAGGAGCCGACAGAGGATATTCCGGACCTTGACAGGGAGGATATCGATGACCCCCTCATGGTGTCTGAGTATGTGGTGGAGATCTTCGACTATCTGAAGGAGCTTGAAATTTCGACCATGGCCAACCCGGACTACATGGACAACCAGAACGAGCTGGAGTGGAAGATGCGTGGTATCCTCGTCGACTGGTTGCTCGAGGTTCATACCCGCTTCCGGCTGCTCCCCGAGACCCTTTTCCTTGCTGTCAACATCATCGACCGCTTCCTCTCCACCAAGATCGTCCAGCTTGACCGACTTCAGCTGGTAGGTGTCACCGCCATGTTCATCGCATCAAAGTACGAGGAGGTCTTGTCGCCGCATGTTCAGAACTTTAGGCATGTCGCCGACGATGGCTTTACCGAGGAAGAGATCTTGAGCGCTGAGCGCTTTGTCCTTTCGGCCCTCAACTACGACCTAAGCTACCCCAACCCCATGAACTTCCTTCGTCGGATATCCAAGGCAGACAACTATGATATCCAGACGCGTACTCTTGGCAAATACCTCCTCGAGATTGGCTGCTTGGATCATCGTTTCATCGCCCACCCTCCGAGCCAGGTTGCTGCTGCTGCCATGTACCTAGCCCGGTTGGTGTTGGAGCGTGGCCCTTGGGTACATGAATCTGTTATCACACTGTGTTGCCCCTCGCTAACATACATAGGATGCCACAATTGCTCACTACGCTGGCTACTCCGAGGAGGACATTCAGCCCGTGCTTCAGCTTATGATCGATTACCTTTCCGGTCCCGTGATCCATGAGGCCTTCTTCAAGAAGTACGCTAGCAAGAAGTTCATGAAGGGTAAGTATCTTGATCCGAACACATATACGTCAACTAACATGTCTTAGCATCAATCGTCCTTCGCCGTTGGTGTAAAGACTACGTCGCTCAATATGGTAACGCGCTGCAAGAAAACAAGTCATAAGGCTGGCGCTGAGACTGTTTCTGCGTGCTAGGTTACCCGAGCGATGGTTTTGATCTTCGCAACGTCTGGCCTGCCACCTCCCCGCGCGTCAACGTCGCCGACCTGATCTACTACTACGGTGTGTAACGTCGACATGTCGGAAGCCCAACGATTCGAATTGCATCGATACCTATTCATTGTGTGCATTTTGGGTACATCATCTTGCGGGAAACAGCGTTAATAAAAGGAGATTCAATTGGGTAAGCTGGCGTACGATTGTACCTGTTTTTTTCGTTCGTCTCCTTACACTCATACTGGAGTTCTGGCGATCAATGAGCGGGTTTTTTGTTTTTGCCCATCTTCAGTTTTTGACGCGGCTGCACCTTATCTTCATTTCTGAGACGATGACTGGCACTGGATATAAGATGCGGAGGCTATTGATTGCGGGTGGGGACGGTGTGTGGGCGTGAAGGGCGGGCCGGCTTTGGTATTACCAGCTGCGCCTTCTGTATGAGTAGAGTTGGGACCGGAGAGCAATCGAGCCGCGTACGAGCCATATCTGATTGTTTGCTTTGCTGGAATCGTCGCGTGGTGCTAAGGATGTTGTTGCTGTGAGTGTTCTGCAACTGTCCGTTCGATATCCTCTGGGTGGCATCTTATCATCTTAACGACCTCACGATGAACATATTCCATCCTGTCGCATTGGCTAGCAATCGCCCTCTTTCACAGTCTTGGCATCTGAAGCATGGACCTTGTTTACGTGCGCGAGTCACGAAAGAAACGCCCCGATCGGGCTGGCTTCGATCGCGTCGACGTGGAGACGAGACGTGAAGCGTGCGTGAAGCGTGAAGCGTGAAGCGAGGCTGGACCTCGGTTCTTTTACCGCGCCATGCAGCTAGTCTAACCGCATTCAGCGCATCGACGCCAGCTACGCAAGCCATTCCATCCCATCCCCCTCTGCCTCTTGAGGACTTACGCAGGAATCGATCCGGCTATGATATGATATCATGAGAGAAGTCGACCTGCACTACCCGCCCGAGAGCTGCCCTTTTTGCAATATCGCGGCTGCGTATCCGGCTTTGAAGGTGCCGCTATGGAGTGGTGGGAAAGAGTTGGATGGATGTGTTCCGCTGGGTGATGTGGAAAGTGAGAAGACGAGTCCGGCGAGTTTTGTGGTGTTGGCGTCTAGGGAGGTTGTGGCATTCCTTGATATTTTGCCGATGGTTGGGGGTAAGTTTTGAGATCTTGGGGGGAAAGAGATGGAATGGGACTGCATTGGACGACGATGGGATGAATGGAATAAGAGGGTGTCGATGGAATTGGATGTGTGCTGATTCGGCCCATGAACAGGGCATTTACTCGTCGCGACAAGGGAACATCGGGTTAAAGTTGAGGATGTTGGGGGTGAGGAGGGGAGGGAGATGGGTAAGTCATTCATCCCATCTTCCATTCAGTCTTGCAGGCGGAAGGAGAATAGTGGGCAGGGAAAGGGTTGTTATTGCAAAAACGCAGGTTTTACTAATGTAGCATCTAATGACAGGATTCTGGCTTCCCATCCTCGCACGCGTTGTGGCTAAAGTCACGGGCGTGAGTGACTATAATATTGTGCAGAATAATGGTACGTGTATCAGCATCCTTTTTCCCACCCAATTGCTCCCATCCTGTCCAACTTTACCACTCCCACAACCAACCAGCCCACCCCCTTGCACGTCCTCCCCATCTTATCACGCACTGATAACCTTCCCCTTCCACAGGCGCAAGAGCAGCGCAAGTCGTCCCACATGTACACTTCCACATCATTCCACGCCCAGAATCTAAGCCGGAGATTAAGAGCCGGAGTTGGACTATATTTGGGCGTGGACAGAGAGATGAGCTGGACGATGAGGACGGCGTGCGGTTGGCGGGGGAGATGAGGAGGGTGTTGAGGGAGGAAGTGGAAAGGATGAAGGGGGTGCCGAAACTGTGATCCTGTTCCAATATTGATGGGATGGAAACAACATTCGTTGGAGAGGTTTTCAATCCGCGGTCGACGAACGCGAACGGCCATCATAGAGTCGAGATGATAGAGCTTGAGGTCAAAGGTAGCTTGCTTGAGTTTCAAGCCCTGTTGATACATGTACAATATCTATACATAATGCCTGTCCGATCAACTATTTATACATGTCCCTAAAAGCTTATTCTTCTTTCTTCGTCGGGTTCTCCTTCTCCTCCATATCCATTCTTCTGCCCTCAACGGTGAAGTACAAGCTCCGACTCGCTCCCTCCAATGCACTCGCAAGCGACCCACCAACACCTTGCAGCATCTGCACAAGCTGTGCCCGCAACCCATCGATACCACCCTCGATGCCACCTACCCACTTCGTACCCTCCATATCAAACACCTTGCCCTCCACCCTCGCACCCAGCAGCATCATCTTTTGTAGTCCAGACTGCACAGCCGGCTCGTAGAGATCTGGGTTCGCTTTTCGGCGCGGGGCGGGGAAGTCGGGAGATGGAGAGAGGATCGAGAGGACGGTTTTGAGGTGTTGGGGGGAGACGGCGGGGAAGGCGACGATGGCTAGCGGGCCGGAGAGGAGGGGCTCGAGTTCGATTTTTAGTTTGCGGTTCGAGGCGACGTCCCAGGCGTGCTTGCTGAGGCCGTGCTTGAAACGCTCGTCTTCGGGTGAGTTCGTGGTCTGCGTGATCTGCACGCTCGTCGGTGTCCGCGGGTCCGTGGGATGTTGTGCGTGATCCAGTGTTGATTCTACGGGGTTGAAGAACTCTACGACTCGTAGTGCGCTGGCGAAAATGCCCGTCTGAATAATCTGGAGCTTAATCTGGTCTGCAAAGAGAGGTTGACCATTCTTCGCCCTCTCGGCGTCTACTTTGTCCAATGCAATCGCTAATTCACGTCGTATGCCCATGAGCTCCACCGCCTTAACATTGTTGTGTTGGAAGAGAAGGATCAAGGCCGAGGACTTCAGCAGCGACTGGTATTGCCGGTGGAGCTGCGTCTTGCGGACCTCCGGGGGTTTGTGGGATGGAGGCTGCGTGGGAGGATAGCGGAGGACGGGAGGTACGGAGCGGATATGCTCAATTGGTGGCGCGGGGGTCGTGGCAGTTGCGAGAGATGCGTAGGATGCGCTGAGGGGAGTCTTTGGGTGCATGATGCGGAGGCAGAGGGCGCGTGGCCGCAGTCTTATTCGCAGGGGCATTCTAGTCCCGAGTGAGCAGGAATTTTGGAGGAAGATAATCGGGACGAGTACTTACGTGACGTGTGCTGCGCGTGGAACCGAGATGGGGAGAGGTGGCCCGGAAATCTTTCTGTGAGCTTGAGAGGTTTCGTGGTCCGTGCGCACATTTCATCAGAGAGAGAAGCTTTGGACTTTGGACCATCATCCACTTCCAATCGCTTTCTTCATTTCGAGTACCGTATTTACAATTCTGTTCCATTGTTTCGAGAGCCTCGTTGTTGCTGAGCTTGGGGCTTCGTGAGTGCTAATGAAGGCGCATATATGGAGAGAGACGCGTCGGACGAAGCTTCCCATTAAAGTGTGCCGGAATGCTAGATTCTTAGCTGTGAGCACTCCCAACCCAATTGCGCTCTCTGAAATACGCTGATGGGCCCATTAGACAGACTCGAGAAATCGTCTGTCAAATTTCTGGGCACCAACTGGGGGCATCTCACCTCAAGACGGAGAGCAAGGTCCGCACTTAGGTCTAACGTCAATGTCGCCTACTGACAGCCAGCAGATGATTCTCACGTGCTTCTCATCCTAGGTGGTTTCCTCCGTCAAGTACGCTCATCCCATTCAATCCTAACAACACATAACTGATCACGTGCAGGCACATTCAGGAGTCTTCCACCTCCTTCCCCTCGGTCTCCGCGTCCAAAACAAGCTCGAAAATCTAATAGACAAGCACATGCAATCAATCGGTGCTTCAAAGCTCTCTCTATCATCCATAACCACCGAAACGTTATGGAAACAATCACGCCGCTACTCGGCAAACTCAGAATTGCTCCGGGTCCAAGACCGCAGGAAATCTGGCTTCCTTCTTTCGCCTACGCACGAAGAGGAGATCACCTCTCTTGTAGGCGGTACGGTACATTCGTACAAGGACTTGCCGCTTCGTTTGTACCAGATAGGCCGCAAATACCGCGATGAACGAAGGCCGCGACAAGGCTTACTCCGTGCAAAAGAGTTTTTGATGAAGGATCTGTATACTTTCGATTACTCGCAAGAGAATGCGCTCAAAACGTACGATGCTGTGCGGCAAGCTTACAACAACCTCTTCGACGAGCTCAAGCTACCTTATCTTGTAGCGGACGCTGATTCAGGGAACATGGGCGGCAAGCTCAGCCACGAGTATCACTTCGTCTCGGCGAAAGGTGAAGACAGCGTCTGGTCGTGCGATTCGTGCGATTATGTGGCGAACGAGGAGCTTGTAGAGAAAAAGACATCGTCTGCGTCTTCAGAAAACGCTCGATCACCGCTTGTCTTTACAGGCATCAGCTCGGACCGAAGCAAGGCGATCAACATTCACATCCCGTGGCCGTCAAACTTCCCGACCGATCAAACGCCGATGTGGGACCAAGTATCCGATTTCGTCAACCTGCATGCCGTTAAGAAAGCTGGCGCCGATATAGACACGGGCATTGAAGCTGGCACACTCCAATCCCTCCTCACAAAGACAAAATCCACAGAAGACATATACGACTGCTCCCTATCATCCGCTTCATCAGCCC
The DNA here is from genome assembly GCA_010405425.1 of Lentithecium fluviatile CBS 122367. Lineage (NCBI taxonomy): Eukaryota > Fungi > Ascomycota > Dothideomycetes > Pleosporales > Lentitheciaceae > Lentithecium > Lentithecium fluviatile. The sequence continues at coordinate 2,494,669 of MU005570.1, forward strand.
AATCATCCCTAGACCTCACTACCACCAAAACCGGCGACTCCTGCCCACACTGCTCCTCTGGCAAACTCTCCGTCCAAAAAGCTATTGAAGTAGGCCACACCTTCCACCTCGGCACGCGCTATAGCGAACCTCTGCAAGCCCTCGTCGCGGTGCCAGACAAGACGCAGAGAGAAGCCATTCACATGGGCTGCCACGGTATCGGCGTCTCGAGACTCATTGGCGCCATCGCCTCGCTGCTAGCAGAAGAGCAAAGGTTGAATTGGCCGAGGGTCATTGCGCCGTACGAAAGCATTGTGATCGCGTCTCCGAAAGTCGGTGAAGCTGATGTGATCGAGGTGTACGATGGGCTAGCGGGCGGGAACGGGCAGGAGAGAGTTGATGTAGCGTTAGATGATCGGCCCCTCAAGAGCTTGGGGTGGAAGCTGAAGGATGCGGATCTGATTGGGTATCCGGTGGTCGTTGTTCTGGGGAGTGCGTGGGTAGAGAGGAGGGAGGTGGAGGTGCAGTGTCGCCGATTTGGGGTGAAGAAGCATGTTGCACTTGAGGATTTAAGAGGTGAAGTGCTTGGCCTGTTGGATAGATTCTAGGCCTGGTTCGCTGTGGTGAGTAAGGCGACTGTAAGATATACATGTACATTTCTGAAATACTGTATTCAATTGCTCAAAGGTATTGAACGAGGTCGAACAATATGTATGCTTATTAATAAAATCCATGTAATCATTGTGCCATCTAGATCGGGAAAGCGAGATTCAAATACGAAAGCCCTCAAACAAGCACACAATTACTAAGTCCGGAACGCCATGCTGCTTGCTGTACAATCACCCTTCACGGCTCTGCAACACACTCATCACGCCCTGTAGGCTACATCCGCAGTGCTCCCCAGCCTCTCCATCTCCGACAAACTCGAGTAGCTGTCCTTCTCCTTCAACAACCGCGCAATATCGGCCGGATGCACCACATTCATTGCCGCCATAGCCCCGAAGATGAGCAGCGCATCAAAGATGTACAAAAACACCTCATGGCTGTACAAAAACCCATCAACGCCCTGAATGTACTCGGCCACCCTGAACAGACTCCGGACGAGGATGAGGGCCGACACAGCGTACAGTGTGTACATGTGCTTCTCCCATCCCAACCCGGCGGGAAGCTTCTTGAAGTGGTGGCGGCCGCGGAACTGGAAGAGTATCGCAACGAGCAAAAAGAGACCGAAGAAGATGATCTGGATCCACAGGCCCACGAGGATGATATTCTTGCCGAGCTTCTGGCGATCGATCTGCTCTTGGATAGTGCCGTTGTTGTTGGAGAGCATACCACCACCGATGCCCTGAGCAACGAAAGATAACACATCACCCAAGACGAAGATCTTGGTGAGCCAGGTGCGACGGATGAGGGCGAACCGCTCGCCAGACGTGAGCAGGATGATGCGGCCGAGGATCATGTAGATGGTGGCGGCCATGAGCGCAGGGGCCAGCAAGATGAGGAGCGTTTGAATTATGAAAGGGTTACGCGCTTTGGGGTCGTTGGCAGAGAGGATGCGGGCGGCGTAGCCGACTACTTCGAAAAGTGCGCCGACGAGGAAGGCGGTCATGACTAGAGGGAGGTTAGAGAAGTTGTTTGGAAAGGGAGGCTAGGTGGGTCTTACACCATGCTTTCCTTCTCTGATGAATCCAGGACTGGTAGATGTGTGCGACAGTTGAGATGCCGAAGAGAGCGGCGAAGAGAATGGCCGCTACCTTTGAGGGAGCGTAGTGATAGAGCTCGCCTTCTTCCAATCGACCCATGATGAATATATGTATGGGGTTTGAACTGAAAGAAAAAAAGGACTGAATCCAGAAAGGGCAGGATATAAGACGTAGAGAAGAAAGGCCAAGTAGGAGATGCGACTTTGTCTAAGACAATGATGGTAATGATGGTAAACACGGGGTGTTTCTCGATATCTATATGTGTTCGTGAGTAAGGAGGCTCATCCACCCTCAGGCACCAGCACAGCCATCCTCAGTCCTCCTCCCATCTACGCGCCAAAACGGTGCGAAGTTAGATAAGCCAGCGCCACGATGATTGGCGGTTTCGTCTACGAATTCTCCTATTCGGGTGCTCTGTGCGCGAGCATTTCGTCCGGTGGACAAGGAAACCTCGTACCTCGACCCGGGGATTCTTGGCTGGAGGATTGGTCGATCTATTCGGGCCATCCTGCGAGGATGTTTTGGTTCGCATGCGGTTAGCTGCTGCCCCAGCCACGCCAGTCCACGCGTTGGGTCCAGATTATCGAACCGAAGCAGGAGCGCACGGTGCGAGGTTTATACGAGGACGGACGACGGGGATGACGGAGCTGAGGAGATGGCGGATAAGACGGATTTGGACCATCAGGCGAGATCCACAGCATCGGAGATCGGAAGCCGGCGGCCGATGTGCTTGGTAGGGAGAAACGACGTCACGTGCTTGTTCGTCTGCCATCCAATCACAGCTCTGCGCTTCCAGCACGCTTTTATTGGCCGCACGTGGCCTGAGACGTCAGTTTAAGCACCGCCTCGAAAGACGGAGGGACGGACAATGGACGACAGTTTGGGAGCGCGTGATGCGCATTTCTTCGCACTTTCTCTTCCATATTCATAAATTGGTGACTCTTGTTCCAGAGAGTCTATGTACTGCACCGATTACTGCCCTGTGCCACACATCGGCCCGCCCCTTCTTGCTGCACGACAACCTCGCGCTTTAGTCCGGATTCGGTAATTCGTAAAGTGCACGCGGGAAGTGAGAAGTGGGCAGGGGAGGAAGATAGGTGCAATGCCGGCTGGCACGAGGAGGACGCATAATAAGACGCGACTTGGCTGTGCTCAGTGCAAGCGGAGACGAATAAAGGTGACCAAACCCCGCTCTTACATGTCCCAAGCACTTCGCACAGGAAAACGATTGAATGTCTAAATCCCTCCGGCGGCACGTATTAGTGCATGTGTCCGACACGTGACCAGCAGTCTCATGGCACCTGGGGCGAACGGCGCATAGAGTCGCACCAATCGCAACCAAGAGCATAGCCTTACGATCCTTCCCTCACGTATGGCCTGTTATATGCATTGGCTGACTCTCGAGACAGTGTGATTGCACCCACCCGATATGCGATAACTGTAAGAAGAAAGGCCACGAATGCAGCTTCCTGCTGCTAGCACCGTCCTCAAGGCTCTCAATAACGTCACCGACCGAGCCTTCCATCACGAGTCCGTCCGCAAGTCCAATCTCAGCCACTTCCACTTCGGATGAAATCATCCACTCTCCATCCAACGAAGTCGCCCTGATACCGAGAAGATCTTCGGGGTCTCAGATTACCAGGAGACAACCCGCTTCGTCGCCCTCTAGAGTACTAGGCCCGAAGCCATTCATCACTCTGCCGGAATTTGAGCTTCCTCAAGCTTTTAACAGCATATCGCCATACCTTCGGTGCAACGATGTCTGGAAGGACGCGCGTGAGACACTCTCTCCGGCGTTGCAGGGCTTGCTCTACCATTACGAGTACACCACTTCACTCACACTAGCCGCCGATGACCCAGCGAAATCAGCATGGCAGTCGTTCATCCCTGAACTAGCATCTCGACATCGCTTCCTCATCCACCACATCCTCGCAGTAGCCTCGTTACATCTCGGACGATTGCACGGCTACGGACCTGAGCGATGGACTATGATGAACGTGGCCGCGGCACAGATGAATAAAGGGTTGGCACGATTCCGCCCCGAACTGGAGAATGTCAACGCTGAGAATGCAGCTGCACTCTTCGCAAGCTCGACGCTCACCGCCGTCTATTTCTTCCGCACATCCACTCTGGACATCGACGAATTGCGCGCGAGCGTGCCCACCGGCACCATTGTCCCATCCTCAGATATAGTAGACAAAATGTTCAACTGCGTTCTACGGGTGGTATTCGGTCTCCGCGGCCCTCTAGCAGTCCTCATACCAGGCTGGAGCCACATACTAGGGGGTAGACTACAGCACATTGCAAACCGAGATTGGTGGCCTCCAGACCGACTCCCCGCCACCGAGCGCGCTGTCGAAGAAGATAAGCGTCTCGCCGAGATCGAGAATCTGTGGAAAGATCAACACCATCGGCCCGCATCCGACATAGAATGCCTCTCGTCAGCTCTCCTTTTCCTCAGAGAAAGCTTCGGACTCGTCTCCCAGCTCACGCTAGCCCAAAGTGAGTACCCAAGTACGACCGCCATCTGTTACTCTGTGGATGATGTTACGGTAGGGAACCTCAAAGATCGCGGCGCGATCTTCTTCTGGGCGACGCGCATCTCGCGGGACTTCATCACGCTCCTCGAGGAGAAAAACAGGGAGGCGTTGGTGATTCTGGCGCACTATGCGATTCTGCCGGGTAGAGTGCGGAATGCGTGGTGGCTGGAGGGTTTGGGTGCGAATATGATTACGGCGGTTGCTATGGCGCTGGGGCGAGAGAATTGGCATTTGATCGAGTGGCCGGTGCAAGTGGTTGGGGTGGATCTGGAGAATGCGTTTACTGCGCGACCGGATCGGATCGAGGGGCAGCCGGGAGAGGTACCGATGGAGATTATATGAGTGTCCATAAATCAAATCTGAAAACAAGTTGAAAAGGTAATACTGACGTTGATTTCAATATTTTGGTCTGTGTTCCCTGGTCTGTACCAGGCCTTAGTCTAACGGAATATGCGTTCGAGTGGGTATCCATTTCTCCATTGCCTCTCAAGAGGAAACACTAAGGAGTGCGACTACATCCCTGAAACTGGTACTCCGTGTTCTTTCAGCCGAGGGCCTGGGTATTTAGACAAACTACAACATACTTTTGTGTTTTAGATGGTCGAGCAAGGTAATAACTTCCATAGAACGACACAGTATTGTCGAATCGGGCTCTATTTCATCTTCAAACTCGCCTCTGATGGAAATGTGATATGCCACTGACCATCATAGCGTTAGCCAACAGGATTTCACGCGGCTGATCTTTGTTCCTTGCTACGTAACTACGGAGAGGCTCACCATTGTACCCAAAATAGCGTTAATCTGATATACATTCTACACTCTCTAATTTTCCAAGGTTACCACCGTTTCGCCAAAATAAAGTAACTGGGATGCCGGCTTTTGAGATTCGCAAACTTTCTTTATTATACAGTCGAGGATTCATGACAAGGTGGTCCAACGAGGCTTTAAACACGAGACCAGCCACAATATACCACTCGTAACGTTGACGATAATTTATATGCAGGTTGTACCCAACACATCCTCCGCCGTATATGCCGCACAGCGAGATGAAAACGGAACCATATTACACGACGAGACCAGCACCATCCTTGAAGAGTGTGATATACGCGCAATACGACATCGTCCTCGCAATGATGCCCAAAGTCGAGAGTGCAGACCTGCCAAGGCCCCACGGTTCCAGATCGCTTTGGTCAATCGACTACAATTCGCGAAAAGCAAGGTGATGTGGCCCTCCATCAATAAGGCAGGATGCGGCAGATCCGTGGCGGGTTTGTGTGGGCTGAAAGAGGAGCCACCTTGTTTTAGCCTTCTTACATGTTTTCACCGGCGTCGTCTCGAAGAGCAAGTATCCACGAAAACGGATTCGCACGTTGCCTTGGGCGGAAGCATGCACCCAAAGCGGCTTCGGAAGATCAAATGTCGCGAAAGGGAGCTAGGAGGCATCGAGAGAATCGGAGGGGAGAGAGAAGCGGGAAGCGGGAAGCGGGAAGACGCGATCGATGCAAGACATCCGCCTAAAAGTGACGCCGCTTTAACCGACTTACCGCATGACTGTCGTCCTTCAGGATGAGGCTACAATCCGTCATGATCGTACCAATCGCGTAATTTAAGGCGAGGGCCTCCAACAGTACGGCTTACAATCAGGCAAATCGTGGGCCCTCGCCTTAATCTTGCCGAATCAGGATGTAGATAGAATAGAGCAGCTTTTCCGGAAATGGACGACGAGTTTGAAGTCCGTTCAGGTTGTCTTTGCCACCAATAGGGTTTGACTAGGGTCGCTAGAGTGGATCCACTCTACCAATGGGGTTCGGGCACCATGGTGGAAATGTTTCTATTATCGTCAAGAGCATGCCGAGATTATTAAAAGGCAACTAGGCTGACTATCATCCCCGCCTGCAGATGAACGGACTCCTCTTGAGCTGAGGACTGCTCTTTCAGTCAACACTCTCCGTTGGATGAACGAGTATTCGAGATGTTGCAAAGAAAGAATCCTTCCCGGAACGGCGAGTGTGAAGAGGAATGAAACTGAGGAATCAACTAATGGGAATCAACCAAGGCGGATGCAAATGCTCAGGCGGCCGAACTCGACTCTCCCTGATGGACCGACTTGTTGCCTACGATCCTGAGTATTCCATACCCGATGATGAAGAATCATCCCGTTGTCAACAGAAAAGACAGGCAGTATATCCCTCTCCATAAAGAAAGAAACTCATCAATCGTGTACACGTCAGGCCTACCAGTATCTGAGCAGCTTCCCTCGCCGACTTGGACTTCTAGGGGCCCTCAGCGCCAGAAGTTTTCCAAGACCCACCGCAAGATGGCCATCATGAACGCGGAGGCTCTCTTGAAAGGAGATATGCGAGGTTCGACGTTGTCACGCAACCCGTCACTTTTATGCCCTTCCTCGAGCTCGAGAACGATCTGGTCGGCTGTCTTTACCTCGTGCTGTTCGGCATCCATTGGATTTTCGTATTCATCCTCATACTCAGGAACCCCGATCTTCCCAGGATTCAAGGCCTTCACAGCAGAGTCGAGGTCAATGTCGCCGTCCTTTTCGGTACGTCGAGCGCGGATTGTGTTGGACTTTCGGACTACCCCGCTGCTCAACCCTCTGTCAGAGGGGAGCTTTGAGAGAGCTGGCGGGGTCGAAAGCGGCACGGCTCCCGGGAACCCTCCCTCCAGAGGAACATCCTCAGTACTGGTGGTGCTGCTCGCTACCCCGTCCTTCCCAGGGGGGTTGGCTATCCCTCATGTGAGTTATGATAAAACATAGATGTATGCGGTGCACTTACGGTTGTGTTCTATCTTAGACATCGACAAGGGTACCTGGCGCGCCGCCTCTGTCTGCAACGTCTTCAACCGCCCAAGAACCCTGTCGAGCTCTTCCATGAATCGCGCTGTCTTTCCCCTCACCTCTGCCGGGTCGTCGCCGCCAATCATACTACCAGTAAACCGAATCCATTCCGCCCTCTTCTTGTCCGGCAAGAAATTACCCTGGGCGTTGTCATATTCACATTTATAACCTGAAGCGGTGGGGTCTGTTAGCGGAGATTGACCAAAGGGGAGGGAGACGAAAACTGAGGGTCTGTGGCGCCGCAATGGGTAACGCAAGCACCGTGGTGCTTGAAGCCTCATAGCCAGACGACCGGACTCTAAAGAGAGAAGAGATGATAATTACAGAAGCCCTCTGCAAAATGCGGGCGGCTGCCGAAAAAGGTTCGACTGGCGACTTGAAATTCTTCTCCGGCGTGTATGGCACGCGAGGCAGAAGCTTATGTCGCGCTAGCACCCAAGGTGAGAGGGGAAACTTACGAAGCTTGACGGCGTTTTTCGTTCGTTGCGTAAATTGAACAGCCCGCACTGTGCTTTTAAACTTGGCGGTTGGCCCGGTGGGCGTCGTGGCGGGTAGGTCCGCGGAAGCCGGCATCATTCGCAGGTGCCTAGTCCTGTATATAGGTACGCGGTGCACGAGTAATCCGAACTTAGGTTATTCTGGCGTTTTCTTTTGGAAGTGGGCAGTGTATGGGTTTGTCCAAGGGCCCTACGGAGCTTCAACTCAGGAAGCTGGGCATGGGAAGGGCGTATCGATGGACAGAATGCCACCGTACCTCGAATGTTTGACCTTATGTTAGGAAGTGGCTGCAGGCAACAATGAGCGTGAAATAAAGCCCTATCTGTGAGACGTTGGGGATGGGAGTCGATGAATGTGTAGGACAACAGGTGCGATGTGCGATGAAGGGACAAAATGACGGTGCGGGCGCGGCCGCTGTTGACTGAGGTTGCAGTGCATGCCTACTAGTTCATCGGGAGCTGAGCGCCTGCATGAAGCCGGGCCAGTCGCTATCGGGTGGTCAGCAGATCCAGTATCGAGCCGATCCCGCTCGGCTGAGATGCAAAGAACACCTCTTTTCGAACTAGAAAACGAACAAATACTCGTCGTTATTGTGCTCTTTGTTGCATATCTTCTGCGCTTCGGCACCCGCCTAGAAGTTGTCTCTAAAATGCGACTGGTGGAAGACGTCAACGGCGCCAGCCTTGCTGTCCAGATGCGGCTCGACCCCGACGTGGAGCACGGTCTGCCCCTAGAGGCTCCACACATTGGACATACACTGTATTCTTCTCCAGAAAGCTGGTTTTTACCTCTCCAGCTGACAGATGGATTTCGGTATTCCGATGTATGAGCCGCCTTCCCACACACCCTGCGCAGTATTGCTGAGAAGCCTCGTAGTCACCCCAAAGCTTCGTCCCAGTTTCAAGCGCCTGCATGAACACAAGCTCGACTTACGACGGTTGCGATCAACCATGGTTCACGAGCGGTATCGCTTCCTTACTACAGACGCCGCGTCGACTCGCTTCTGCAGACACATTTGCGGGAACATCCTCCAATGTAGAAGGGTTGGACACAGTGAGCTCGGGTCCCGGCTCCGTTGCTGATCGCGGCGGGGAGCCATGGAGTACAAAACATTCTTGTTCAAGTGTCGGAGAGTGTCGAGAAGATTTCGGCTGGGAATATTGGCAAGCGGCTACCTCATCGGCAAGTGACGGGATTGCTGTGCAAATTCCTGATCCATCCTTGCTCGGTGTTGGCTTGGGAGTAGGGCCATGCAAAGAAGAGTACGAGGATGATCGAGCTACGGTGTTAGAGTTTACCGACAAAACGTCGTACGCTTCGGGGCTAGGGTCAATATCCACATTATGGTCGGCGGAGCTGGCCCTTGATGCATTTGGCAGCCAGGACGACGGCAGCCAGGAGTCTTCTCCACCCTTACTCAAAGACCTTGCCCAGTTGCCCCGAATGGTAAAACCTAGGAAACTCTAATGACTCAACACAGGCTAATCACTAGAATAGGAAAACATTCTGGAAAGGACAAACGCTATGTTTGGGGACAAAGCAGTGGATAAAACAATAGAAATGGCCTCTGCTAGTGCGGAGGGTGATAGGTTGTACTGCTTCCAGTCTCAGTGTGACAAGTCGTTTCGACGGCCTTGCGATCTGAGGTATGCGTGCACCGGAGTGGATTGGATAACGTCATGAACTGACTGTGCTGGCGTTAGGAAACACGAACAGACGCATCGAGCAATGGACGAACGAAAACTCGGATGTGACATATGCCCACAAAGGTTTGACAATAAGAAAGACTTGGGACGCCATATCCTGACACATGTTGACCGCCGCATACATGCAACACAGTATTTCTGTCCAATGCCAAGCTGTCGAGACAGGAACGTCAATTTTTTTAGGAAAGACAAGCTCCAAAGTCACACCAAGAGTGTGCACAATGGTGGGAGTCAGAAGACGAATGTTTGCAAAACCTGTAGGGTGGGTTTCAGATCTCCGCATGACCTGCGAAGGCATGAAGCTAGTAAGCACAATCTCACAGAGCGATCATTCCGATGTGGAGTAGCCAGCTGCAAGAGCAAGGACAAAGTTTGGAAGAGGAAAGACAACTTGATTGAGCATTTGAGGAGACGACATGGGCACAAAGAAACCGACCTTCTAGTTGAAAGGCAGAAACTCAATGAGGATGACTCCACTGACTGGGCTCAACGTTGGCGTTCTCTTCCGACGAGCTCAAATCCACCGAAGTGCCAAACCTGATGGGAACCTCGCCGAGATTCCCGTCCCACCCGTTTCGCCATCGATCCGCGCATAGGCACCAGAGTAGATGGTTCAGCCCATCACAGGTAGGGGGCCAACGATCGGCTACGACATTTGGGAGATGGGTAGTCGCGTAGCGGCTCAAGGAGAAGTGTCGGAGGGAACCGACTAACGGCGCGTAGGTGTTGTGGGATAGCACGCTGTTTATATAGGACGTTCTTATCGACATGAAGTTGAGAAAATGACTAGGCAAAGTTTGGTTCCAGCTGACGCTAGGCTCTTAGGCGGGACCACAGGAAGGACTGTTCCACTGTCTCCACATTGTTGTGCGCCGCTGCGCAGACGGGGAATCCCCGGATAATTATACCGGTAGAACGATGACAAGTCACTCATTTCGTATGCGCTCACCGTGATTTAACGTGCCTTTGCCTTCGACGGGCCACAAAACGTATCAACTGCATAGCCACGGCTGCAAAGAAGACTAATGAAAGTCGAGTTGTGCGCCCCGCAGCGCTTGTCAGGACACAGCTCTACTCCACTGCGCCATGCAGCCAAAAAGGTACGAATAATCAATAACGATCGATTCGTGAGTAGAATAATACATGTACACGCCTCATGGCATGAGCGGCCACCTCTCGCACCCATGCGGGTCGTGACAGCGCTGTGCCTGGCCACTGCCTCCGATATCGCACACTTTCCATTTGATTATAAAAGAGTCTCAGAAGGCCCTCCTAGCCACGAAGTCGGCGCACGGCCATTCTGAACATGTTTAGAGGAGGTTTTGCGACCAAGATGACGACGATCGTAATCGGTATCGCAACGACGAAATATAGCCAAAACAATGGCCCACCAGGACCTAGCCTCTCACTCATACTGAACACACTGGAGACGTAGGCCATCGGCACAAATATCAGCGCCATGACGGTTAAGCGACTGATATTCGCGGTTTCTTCAATAGATCGTCGACTGTCGACGATCTGAACCAGCGAGGTTACAACAGGCAGCATGGTTTCTAAATGACGCCCGAACTTCTGCACCGTCGCAAGTATATGCTGGTAGTCCTCTATCAGTGACGCTAGGTCGCCACTGAATGGGAGTCCAGTCCCCCGCGCCTCAAGCATTCGAATGACAGCCGTTATCTTTTCTTCCGAAGCCATTGAACGACGGCGCCAACGTTGAAGTGCGCGCATATCGGCGTTCAATTTGTCAATTTCGTCTCGGATATTCGTGACCGAAGTGGAGTACTCAAATTGTTTGACGGCACGATACATGATCCCGATGTATTTGATCCACTCCGCCGCAATCATTTTGAGCGGATAATATGCAAGTGAAGGTAAGCTTGGACCGGATGGATCAAAAGATTCAGGTATCTCTTTGGTCCAGTAGAGGAGGATGTCACTCTGAAGGTCAAGGCGATCAGGACATGCAAAGTCTTTTAAATCTTGCTGGGTCGATGGAAATGAATCGAGGAAGTCCTCGTAACCGCCCAGGAACATCCGGAATCGTAATTTAGTGGGCCTCAAGGGGCTGTCTTTTCGCTCACTGTACATAAATTGGCCATCGAGTTGACGGTCGACAAGTATGATGCCTGGGGAATGTTAGATATCATCGGCTGCAGTCCACTTTTCCAAACCCACATACCTATCCAATGTGTCTTCTGCCTGGAAAGCAATACTGAAGTACAGTGTTGTACTATGCCAACATATTGATTCTGTGGTAGCGGCGAGATCACTACTTTTCGACTGATGTTCGCTTGTCGCAAAAGTTTCTTTGCAGGCGGTGGAGCTTTATCGTCGAACAAAACAGTTCGGTGGTGGTGTATATTTGTGAATGACTGCCTTTTGGTCTGAGATGGCAATATACATTGTTCGGGGGCCTGAGCTTCGCTTCCTGTCCAAGGAATGTGGAGGTGACCAGCGAAAAACAATGGGTCAATGTCCAATCGCCAACCCAGATATTCCATCGTCCTTTTATCGATGTCTTCCACGATGAGAAGGCGTCCTTGGAAACATTCCTGGAGACTCCGACTTTCAATCCAAGCCTTTGCCTCGATTCCAGATTCGAGATCTAGTTCACGTCCCAAAGGTCTGTCAGACTTGCCACCGTTGAGGGTCAAGTAAAGACCATCATAGTCCAGCTGAGTCCTCTTTGGTGCCTGGGCGTTTTCGAAGAAATCCAGAGATACCACTCGACAGGGTTGTTGTTCCGAGGGTGGGTAGGATAGAAAGTGACACAAATCAGAAAGGCTAGGCTTCCGGTTGCGGAGCCTTTCAACGTACTGGTGGTAAGCACTCATCGGAGCCATGTCTTTGCACTTCGCCACTGTGATGCCTTAACTATTCAAGTAAAGCCAACAACCAGGCTGAAGGCGGAAGTGAAGTCGGAGGTGCAGGTAAGATCGCCGCGCGGCAGGTCGCAAGGCTGACCAATGCGGAAGGACCAAGGAGGGGGGCAACCAAGCTGTAAAAGCAGCCCTGGATGAGAATATACTATCACTTCTACGCCCCACGTCCCTCACTAGTAATCGATTAGCTCCCTTGTGGTTAGATGGAAGCACATGTTCATTCGCCTCTTTTGCCTGGTGGTGGATTGGCCGGTGAGAATACGAGCAGAGGGCTTCGTCCTCAGCTTTTGCAGTATGGCTGGGACGCCTTAGGCGTGGAAGTTGAGAGTACTTTACTTGGGTTACAATGCCACGAGACGGACGTATGTCGCATTTATAACCTGCGAAGTGGTCCTTCTAGTCTATATGTAGACCGGCTCTTGGACAACCACCTGGCCACACTCTTCTAGGTCTCGTCTCATCCCAATATCTTGGCCTTCATCTCGCCTCACGTGTTACTACTACGAACTTCTACTTTCAAGGCCCTAGCCTCCTAGCCGTCCGCCAGCTCGCCCACCACCAGATACACTATTTCTAGAAGGTTCCTCTTACCGTAAAGTGTCTTCAAGATGGGCGGATCTTCGATCGATGACCTGTTGTATCACTACAACCAGACGCATTACACCAAACTTGCTGAGCATGTGAAAAAAATGTGCGAAAAAAAGTTAAAGGAAAGAAAGATACAAGCGCTCGTCACTTGTCGATGCAAGGAAGAAGCATCTCTGAGGAATAAGCTAGAGTCAATGAATCGAAGACGATTAGAAAGAAACGAGAAATCTTTCGAAAGCATGAAGGAGGTCGAGCAAAAAGTGAAGGACCTGGCTGGAGTACGCATTGCCCTGTACGTCCCTCAGCAGAAGGCGGAGGTGATGGCAGAGATCAACCGCCTCTTTCAAGTAGATGAATGGAAGAAAGGGGGGAAAGCAAAGGATGAATATTTCTGTAAGACGTGCGGGGAGGTGAAGCTGAAGAAAGCGGAGTGCGACTCTTGTCGCAGCAAATCTAAGAAGAGCGAAGTAAAAGACGACGAGGGACCCGACGCACTGGAGACGGACGACATATACGAACCAGTTTTCGCAGGTTATGTGGCAGACCATGCACGCGTTAAATTGAAGACTAAGAAAGCCCCAGAAGACCTGAAGGATTGGAAACCAGACCATGTCGTGGAGATACAGATTGTCTCGGTTCTTTTGCACGCATGGGCCGAGGTCGAACACGATGTGGTCTACAAGACCATCAGAGCCAAGGCAAACCTGGAAGAAATGATCATCCTCGACTCTCTCAACGGATTCATCAGGTCCTCTGAAATGCTGCTCGACCAGCTACACACGATGATTTCCAATCGGATCGAAAACTCAACGAAACCATTCGCGAACAAATTCGCTTTGGCAGCTTTCCTTGATGGGTACCTTCGAGGAATACTCAGTGATGACAAAAAGAACAACCTGGAGCTGAAGATGTTGTTCGGTTTGCTGAAAGTCGTGAGAAAAGATTCTCAACAGCAACTGGAACCCATCCTCCGTGGGCTGGGCTTCGGGGAGAACAATAACCCCGACGATGTGCGAGCGCTGCAGGAACGATTGAAAAAAAGATATTCTGTGCTTGAGGGTGCCCACAACACATTTTTGTTGGCTCCGCAAATGCGCATACCGTTCTATATCATGGAAGGCATCCTGGTAGGATTGGACAAGGAGGACGAACGGGATGCTCAGGAAAGAGCTAGAGCTGAATACAATGCGGAGCAAAGGCTTAGAGCTGGAGACAGTGCGGAGCGCAAGAACGACGAACATCGATCCTATCAATGCCGGGTCCTGTTGAGTTCCTTCCTGTGGTTGGGGCAGCTTTACATAGGAGGGAGTCCATCCGGCGCAATCGATACGATCGATTTTGTTAACGAGGAAGAGAAGAAGGCGTTTGCTTGGCCTTTGACCTCACCCAAGAGGTTCGACATCTTGGTCCAAGGAAGAAAGGCACGATCGGTGGATGAGAGCGCAATGGATACGCTCTGGAGGTGGTTCGAAAATCAGAAGGAGCCGTACTTCTCATTTGCTTTTAGGATCTCAAGGCTAGGCGTCACTGGATCGTTCCCGGATGATCTTGCACCTCTGAGGAAAGGGAACAGTGACAGTGGTTGATTCGAACTGCTGATCTCGCTTCTCTGGGTTCTACTTCAGCACCACTTGATCGTTCCTCCCCTGTAAACTTATCTCTCGTCAGAAAATTTCATTCCAGCGTTTACTAGGGGTATCTCGCCGTGGGCTTCAAAGATGCCCATATGGACATCAAACGCCGTCGTTATGCAGAACAAATGCTGTCATGTCCTTGCATGCTGTACTCCTATGAATCATACCAGAGTCCTTCTGGCTTCATGATACCATGAGCTCTCTCTTCGTATGCCCATGGCTTTCACTTCAAGCCATGATCGATGTCGCACATTCTTCCCAAATACCTCTCCAACTTGTCATCCCCATAGAACATCCGCTGCAGATTCTCGTGTTTCTTCTTCTGCACAGCCGCCAGCTTGCGCACCTTCCCGGCATCGAGCTTGACAGGTTTCGGCACCAAACCCTCTTTCTTCTCCCTCACCACCTGTTCCTGATCCACGCCCAAGCCTAGCTTATCCCGCTTCTCCTTCAGCATGATCGGGAACAGCCTGCCCTGTCCGCTAGTACCAAGACCGACGCGCGCATCCACATCGAAACCGTGCTTCTCGAGGTATTTGAGGCCCATGCGTGTGCGATCGATGCCAGAGGGTATTGGCGCGCGGGGCAGCGCCGCTTGATGCACCGGACTGAGGTAGTGAGCAATTTCCGTATCTCCCTTCACGGGCGCTTTGCACACTTCACACACCGGAGAGTCGTCATGCTTGGGTTGTGGTCTGCCGTTCGGAAAGACGATAGCGAGGTACATCCGTGCGATCGATGCGCCATCGACTTTGGAGGGGGAGGGGTTCGGCGGAGAAGCGGGTGCGGCGGGCACGAATTTGATGGGTCTCTTCCAGAGGCCACGGCCAAAGGCGCGATGCTCTACGAAGGGCGCGGTGGAGATATCGGCGTCATCGTAGCGGGAGTCCTCGGGGAGCTCGTTGGCGGAGTCCTCGGGATAGGGCTTGCCCAACGCGGTCATGGTCGCGGTGGGGAATGAGTGTTGAAGTCTATATGAGGTGTTAACAGTTACTATACCGAAGCACTGAGCGAAGAAGGGAGTGACTTCGCTCAAGAGCGCGCAGCGAAAGTCTAAAATACTGAATTGTAGTAAATCGCCAGGCGGCAAGCACCACGTGACTCCATTCCGCGCTATCACGTGATCTATGACGCGGGGCCAGAGGCGTTGATCAAATCTCTTGGCAACCCGCCGTCTCGTTCCGAATTAGCTTTCCCTTCCAGGTAACCCCACGCCCACTATGCCCGTCCACATCGTCGCTCAAGGCTGGTCCGAAGGCGTGGACGCTCTACCGGGCGGATGGACCGTAGTGAAAACTTTGCCCGTATTTGGGATCCTGTATCTGCTGAAATGGTACTTTAATGGGGCTGTTAACGTGTCGGAGCGCAATATGCACTCCAAGGTGGTGATGATGACGGTAAGCTCGAAGCTGAACCTGGCCGGGGGCGGAGCTGATATGGTGTAGGGAGGTACTTCAGGAATTGGCGCCGAAGTAGCAAAAGGTCTCGCATCCCGAGGCGCCCAAATCGTCTTTCTTACACAACACTCCCTCACCGACCCCTTCCTCGTCGACTACATCGAAGACCTGCGAACGCAAACGGACAACGAGCTCATAACCGCCGAACAAGTTGACCTCGCCTCGCTCCACAGCATCCGAGAATTCGCTACGAAATGGGTAGACAATCTCCCCCCGCGACGGCTAGACATGGTCATCCTGTGTGCGAACACACGAACACCACCAGGCGGAAAAGCCACAATGACAGAAGACGGTCTGGAGTCAACATGGGGATTGAACTACATGGCGAACTTCCACCTCCTCAGCATCCTCAGTCCCGCACTCCGCGCACAACCACCTGACCGCGATGTACGCATCATCTTTGGGACATGTAGCTCCTACATGGGCGGCAAGCTCCCCGAATCCACTATGCCCGCGAAATCCACCAACAAGAAAGGAAAGGATGCGGAGCCAGAGTCGATACCCTTCACGCCCGCAAGCGTGTACGCAACCTCCAAACTCGCTCTCATGACCTTCGCCCTCGCCTTCCAAAAACACCTTTCCTCCTACGACCGCCCAGACAAGAAACCTATGAACTCGCGTGTCATGATCGTCGACCCAGGCTGGACGCGCACACCCGGTATGCGCCGCTTCCTCACATTCGGCAGTCTTTGGGGCCTCTTCTTATACCTGATCATATGGCCGTTCTGGTGGCTGTTCCTCAAAAGCGCGGATTCAGGGGCACAGACATTTCTGTACGCGGCAATGGAGGCGCAATATGGACGGGGCGAGGGTGGCTGGTTGCTGAAAGAGTGCCGGAAGATTGACTTTCTGAGGCCCGAAGTTGAGGATGAGGGTGTGCAGAAGAAGTTGTGGGAGGTTAGTGAGCAGACGATACAGAAGCTTGAGAAGGAGGGTGCGAAGAGGAGGGCTGCGGAGAAGAAGGCCGCGGGGAAGGAGAAGAAGACAGAGGGTACAGCAACGGGGAAGCAGGAGAATGGAGCTGCGAAACAGAGGAAGGCAAAATGATAAATGTAGAGAAAGGGTTATCACCGATCATGATAATTAAGCATGTCTATGAAAGCGTACAGAAAGTGTACGCGGATCACATACTCGCCTAGGAACATCTTTGTGTACGTATGCTTTACATTTCAATGCTACCGGCCTACATTCAAACAAACGCCTATCAGCGCCTCTCCGCCTTGAATCAAATGCTTGAAAAGACACAGCAACTACTCCCGCATATGCTTTTGTTTTTGCTATCGTTTCCACAGCATGCGTAAGACATGAAGCCATGCAGCACACATGTGTGCAGATATGCAAGAACCACCATCTATTACGTCCCCCACCACATCCAACATCGTCCCCTCGAAAATTGCAGGACCAGCCTGGGCGAACCTGTGCAGTGTAGAACAAGAAGCCGGGCAAAGCACTAAGCCTTCAACCGCCTCTCCTCACACCTCACGCAAACCGGATCCTCAGACTCGCCGCGAAGGAAGTATCGTCCGTCTTCAAAGGGACCGGAGCATTCCTATCCAAAGTCAGCAATCTGCAGCCCTACCACGAATTCAGAAGGTACTCACCACACAGCAAAAGCAGCCCACATGCCACTCACTCCCCAACGCCTTCACAACCGTATCCGTAACCGGCTTCCGACACTTCCTACACTTGGTACTAAACCGATTGGTATGACACCCCACACACCAAGCATACCCCTCTTTCTCCACAAAGGGTGTCGATGAATCAAACGGATCACCGCACTGCGCGCAGAAGAAGTGTCCAACATGCCACTCAGCACCACAAGCGACCACGACCTCGCCCTCAATCGGCGTCTTACAGCTCTTGCAACGCGGGGAGAAGAATTCATGGAAGTCCAAATGGCAGTAGAAGCGCATGCCTTCGTCTTGTCCGTCTTCGACTTCCAGACATTGCATATCCTCGTAGGTGGGGTGGGAGGGGAGGAACTCGATGTCTTCGCCGCTCTGGCGGGCATGGATGCGGGCGATGCGCTCAGCGCGCCTGTTGTCTGGCTCGGGGTAGAAGGCTACGCATTCGAGGCCTTCGCCGCAGTGATGGCAGCGGAAGCATTCGGGGTGGAAACGGACGCCTGCTGCGGAGACGATGCGGCCTGAGATGGATAGGCCACACTGCTCGCAGAGGGCACCGGTACGGACGGTGGTCGGGGTCCAGTGAGAGCGGATATTTGACGTGCTGTTCCGGGCGAATGGGGATCTGGCCTGCCTGGGATTTGGGAGGGGACGCGTAGGCTGCGTGGGCCCATTGACATGAATAGAAGGTACGGATGGTGTCACCGAGATTGAGGGAGCGTTGACCTTTGGTCCCCGTAGAGGCGCAGGTAAGTCGTTCACACTGATGGTTGGAATGGATGGCGTAACAGATATCGAAGGAGCGTTGGACTTTGGGCCCGGCGAGGGGATTGGCGACTCGTTGACGGAGATGGTTGGCACGGACGGTGTGACCGATATTGAAGGGGGCTTTACACCCGCACCGCCACGGGGGCCATTGATCGAGATCGACGGTGTCTCTTGGATAGAGATCGTGGGAATGGGAGGCGTTGGAGCTGGCTTAGAGCGCGCTGAAGGGGCCTGAGAGACGTTTATTGTTGGTACGGTTGGCGCAGCGGGTTGAGGAGTGTTGACTTTCCTTGACGTACTGGCGATGGGGAGTGGCCTCGCTGGAGGATCTTCATATATGCTGGTAGTTGGGACTTGCGCCCGGTTGACTCTTGTTGATGGAGCGGGAGGCATCGGGCTGACATTGATGTGCGGAATCGGAGCTGGATGTGCAGCGTTGGGCTTCTTGGACTGGTCTGCCATGGCATTGATGGTCGGAACTGCAGGAGCAGTCGCAGCCTTGGACAGAGGACGTGGACCTTGAGCAGATCCTTGCGACGGACGAGGGGCTGATCCTGGCAAGGATGAGATCTCTTCCTTAAGCTCGATCTCGTTCGGTCTCCAATCCTTCTTGAAAGATACGATGGGACGACCTGGGCTGTCTGAGACCATTGTGGGCGTAGGCAGCTTTGCGCTTCTATCCTTCAACTTGAACCCGGTAGCGGAGCGAAGTTCTTCGCTGCGGATCTCCTTCCCGTCCTTCATCTTCACCTCCGGATCGTTCTCAGCGTCCGACCTACCTTCCTGGCTTATCCCAGGGACAGGTGCATTGTTGGTATACCCCGCATTCCGTGATTGCGTCGGAGGGTTCTTCTGGATTTCGTAGCGGTCGAACCTCTTCGTTGCCATGACTGGGTCGGTGTGTGATCTCGTCAGGCTGTTGTCTTTGGAGAACTGGACTCGAGCGAAGGGGTTACGACGCATCCCTAAAGGTAGCTTGGCAGGGGCAGGAGCATTATTGGAAGCACGGGCTGGAGCAGGGGTAGGCTGTTCTTCTTCGGGCTCTTCGTAGATTTGGTCGTCCGGGTTCTTGAACAGACCTGCGCTGACCTTCCTTCGTGAGCCACTGCTCCGCCGGCGCTGCTTTGTGTCGTTCAGATCAAACGAGACCTTTGGCAGCGTTGAAAATGCTTCTGGCTTATCATTACCGAAGCCCTCCTTTGTCGGCGATGTGCTAAAGCCCGCAATTCCCGTTATCGAAGATCCACTCCCCGCCCGACGGCTCTGCAGGCTGCTGCTCCGACTTCCAGATACCGAGCTTCCCATCGAGTTGCGTTTTCTTAGTTTTGAGTTCGTTCGTTGGAGGTCTTGTTCGCCCCGTCCGAGACTACGGCTTCTCTGGTTGCCTCCCTTTTCGTTCTGATCTGGATAAGGATATGGCGCGGTCGGGTTTGCCCTAGGCGCACCCGGATTGATGTGCTTCCAGACCAATTCCGCGGCCTCGTCCCTCGCGGCATCATACAGCTTCTGCTCCACCTTCAAATCGAGCTCCTCCATCGCTACTCGCAGCGCGCGAGCCTCGTCTCGCTCAACCTGGCGCCGGGCATTCTCCCTGTATTGGACGCTCGGTGTCCGCTCACGCGCCGTTATCGACGATGTCGTAGCTCGACCGCGAGGTGGCTGAACAAGAGGTCGTCCAGTACTCGCTAGTACCTCGTCTATGCTCATATTGGAGGTTGTTCGTTTGTGGGATGTCGATTCGGAAGCGGGGGGAGACGGGGCGTCAACATCAACACTAGTGTCTTTGAACGTAGGAGTTGTAAGCGGAGACACGGCGGGCGACTCGACAAATCTGGCGGAGGATCTGCTTGACCAGGTGTTGAAGTGTGCAGGAGGAGGCCGAGAGCCAGTCGGTCGCGTTGGCCGGTTGGTGCGCAGATCTTGTAAATAGCTCGCTATTGCATGCTTGTTAGGACAATGCGCTGGAAAGCTTCCAAGTGTTCCATACTCATCTGCTGCGACGACATATATACCGGGGAAGGTGCCGTCGCACCTTCCCTTTCCTTCTTGTGCATCTGGAATGTGTGTTTACTGCCTTTTCAAGCTCTGTTTACGCGAGACGAAAGCGGGGGGGCTGCACACAATTAGTATTGCACAGATGCCAGAAACTATGCTAATATTCAATAATTGTGCGTGAGTGCGGAATAGAAAGTGTAGATGCGCTGGAAGCAAAGTAGCGGTGTTGATGTGGTCGTTTCGCAGACGTAGCGCGGTTGCAGTGGTTGGTTGACAGGGAAACGCCACATAGAGCTATCCCTGCATCTACCTCGGCGCGACTAGTTTCACCACCATGTCGGCGCCAGACAAGCCATCAATAGTTTGACGAGGCCTGATTTTTGCGTATGTTAGCTTGGACCTCTTGAATGGCAGGATTTTCTGAAGGTAGTCAAATATGAATGCGCATAAGGCGACACTGTCTGTTTGGGGCTAGCTACCGCTATGACTACGCTCGATGCCACGATGGGAATACGTCATCCGAAGCGTTTCCACCATGTCAGGCACTGTTTCAATGACCGGCGTTCCTCCATGCGTTCCTCCATACGTTCCTCTATGGAACTTCCTCTTGGCCCACCCGTTTTTATATTATGCCGCGTGAGCCTCTCCCAGACGCCCTTGCAATAGCTTTGTACTACCCTCATCAAACAGCTTTAGTAGTTCAGCTAGCTTTCCCCTCTTTCTGACCCTCCTCTTGTGCACTCAGCACTTTGACGCGTATCACCTCTTCAACCATCCTCACATTATTGGCCTTGCTATTGATCACCTGTTCCAAGTCCCTCAAGCTGTCCGCCAAGTCCTTCACCTTCCGGTTGTAGAAGTCCGTTGCATCGGCTGTGCTTTTCTCGACGAAGAATCCGGTCCCGATATCGATGAGGACATGGGTGGAGGAGGTGAGGCGCCCCGGTACGTAAAGAGATGATGTGAGCGGGACGAGGAGCGGCTGGTCGGCGGTGTCGGGGTTGACACCCTGAGCGATGGATTTTATACAGTCCCGAAACTTGGCTTGTGCTGTCCGAAGAGATTGGAAGGAGGTAGTGAGGTGTTCTAGCTCCCTGTCCAACTGGGTCTTCAGTTCTTGCAACTGTGGCACCGGTAACGAGGATATTTCAACTGTGCGCCGTTAGCTCACTGATAGTAGAATCACCAAAGGGCACATACTCTGCCCAGGCTGCTTCTGCGCTTGCTTCGTCGCCATGCTGACGGCTGTGGTTGAAGTCGCGCGTCGGTGTAGTGACGCCTTGCCCGCCCAATCTTTCCGTGCAGAACTTCGGGACCTCGCGGGGCTAGCTTGATGCACGTGACACCGCGCCGTTTTTACCATTGTAATGGGACGACGGGGTTACTTCCAATATCCATCCAACCCATTTCTTCTTCATGCAGAGACTACCCAGACTTCCATTGAATGGTATCAGTGTACGATTCACCTCCACCAGCAGCCGTTTTCCTCGAGCAACATGCATCGAAGTGTCCGGGAAAGTCTTTGAGAGCTTCCAGCCCCAGGAGCCGACTATTCTGAAAAACCACCTACACAAGATTCCGGCCATATTGAAGTGGTTCAAGCCATCTACGATTAGTGATGGGCTGCACGAGCTTAATTCCTCGTACCTGGAGAAATACAGCTCTACGATAGTGCCGCTGGAGCTTAGGCGATCCGATCCGACAGCTCCGGATGGAGAGCAACGGTCGTCTTTTGAGCGCCTCGAGGCACCATTGTCTCTTCTAATTTCTCACATGACCAGCTCAGAACAGACTATAGCTCTCTACCTGGCCCAATGTGCCATCGACGATCTACCGACCAGTATGCGAGCCGACTTGCCAACTCCCGATTTACTGTCACACCTCGGTCGCGGTGACATCTATGCCTCAAGTCTCTGGATGGGGCGGCCGCCAACAAAGACTCCGCTCCATCGTGATCCAAATCCCAACCTTTTCATACAATTGGCAGGACGGAAGGTGGCGCGATTGATGGAGCCTGAGCATGGAAGACAATTGTATGAGCGCCTGAGAGCCGGAGCAGGGCATGCGCATATGAGAGGCGAGGAAATGATGATCGGATATGAAATGGAGAGGCTAGAGGACGCTGTCTGGGGTGATGGGGGTGGGAACAATCAAGACGTGAGGGGTGTGGAGGCCACCTTGGAGAGTGGGGATGCCCTCTTTATCCCGCTGGGCTGGTGGCATGCAGTACGCGGCATAGGGCAAGGCGCAAATGCTTCGGTAAACTGGTGGTTTAGATGAGCGCCGAGTGGCAGGTCATCGCGCCTTCCTTCAGTACGGTGAGACTGTTGTATAACGCAACTTCCGTCTTCCTTTCCACCAGACCTCTTTCCTCACCCGACACTCAGCGAATGCTACCATGGAATTCGTTCTCCGCTGCAATGACCTGAAGTGTCGAGCCCAACTGCACGACAGGGCGGTTGTTACGACGTGCAGGTGAGTTGAAAGTGTCGTGGCACGTTCCTTCCTTCGGACTTACAACCGCAGCCATGTCTTCTGTACGCAATGCGCCGACACTACCGGTCTCTCGAGGTCGTCAAATGCGACTAGAGCATGTCCAGCGTGTGGCACACAGCTCATCAATCCAGACGATGTCGTGGTTGCCGGGCTCAATCCTTCAGAGGATTACAAGACTAGTGTGCTCAGCGGTTTGAGCCCTTCTATCATCGTGGACTGTGCTAGCAGGGGCCTGGCATTCTACAGCTATCAAGCGTCTCAGGAAATTATCTATCAGGAGCATCTTGCGAAGTCGTTGACGGAGAAGTATGCAGGCCTAAATCAGCAAATGGACACGCTCATCAACGACGCCAACTCACAGATCAAAGGGCTGCAGGACAAGATACAAGGTCAGCCATACTCTACAGCGTTGTGTGTACTAGAGGACTAATTCGACCTGAAGCGATGCACGTCGAGCAGGCTTCGCTCGAGCAAAAGAACCATGAGCTGGTTGAGGCATACAGGGAGAAGAGTCGGTCCCAGCAGCAGATTCAGAAGATGTACCATTCTCTCAAGGCCCAACTCATGGCGACCCATGTCGCAACCGCCGCTGGAGACGAGGCAGAGTTCGCGCTACACACCGCACGCGGTGATAGATTTGTGGACAGGCTTCCCGGAGTACGAACTGGGACTGGAACAACAAACCTCAGCCAGCATGGCCCCAGTCAACGTCATGGCGGTGGAAGTCACCACAATCGAGGTGGTAGTGGTAGTTCGGGCGACAGCGGTCCACAAAGGGGCGGCGTTGGGCTTGCGCCGCCGTGGAATTCTCAGCTTCAAGGCCGTGGCTTGGGCAGAGTGCATACTGGGAATAAGTCTTTCTCGATCCTTTGCGGACAACGTAGTCCTTCAATCAAGCTGCTGACGATCCATCCTAGACTCAGCTCTTGTTGGAACACCTTCGCAGCAAGCTCACCGGAGCCGACTACCGGTCTTGGGTGGCACACGTCAGAACGCCTTTCTCAACGTCGACGCCGGTCCTTCTTACCAGGCTTCACCGATGACAAGACAACCCCTAGGAGGTGGTGTCAATTCTAGGAACATTGGAAACTTCGGGTTTGGAATGAAGTCCAAGAGGAGCGGGGGACCTGGCAACAATAGCAGGCTGGGACGATAACGCCTTCGAAAGTGTTGTTCAGGCGAGGTCGGGCATAATGCACAAGGATGGTGGACGGAGACCGGCGACCGGACATCATGGGGCGGTGATTAGCTTGAAATGTGGCGTCGCTTTGTGCGACATAGGGCTACAATCGTCCCTCAGCCTGAGACAGTAGCATTGTTAGCAGTATTAGGACTAGGTT
Source organism: Lentithecium fluviatile CBS 122367 (assembly GCA_010405425.1). NCBI lineage: Eukaryota > Fungi > Ascomycota > Dothideomycetes > Pleosporales > Lentitheciaceae > Lentithecium > Lentithecium fluviatile. The sequence goes on from MU005570.1 coordinate 2,518,737, forward strand.
CACGAAGCTTGTTTCGACGTGAGCTTCTCCATACAATGCGTTCACGGACTTTTTAACACTCATCTGAATCCTTGAGGCAATGCTGATGATTCTTTCAAGGATTGTCCAGTATGGGCCTCTTGGCCTTGAAACTGCAAAATGAGGCGAGCGTGTGGAAAATCGGGTTTGCACAACTTTGCGATGCTTGCCGCAAACGGAAAAGAGGCTTGCAGCCCACATACGAGTAACCATTGTGCTGGTGCCGAAGTTTATTATCGGCGTCGTGGATCGTGACGCCGCTCGAGCGGGGCCATGTGTCAATTCAGCCCGGGGAAAGCGGGTTGGCGATGGGAAGGCGCTCCAGAGAGGTTGCTATAGGGTTATGCGCTTGGGTTTTGGAGGTTTGCAAGGGGGAGATGTGCATGTGAGGGTGCCTGATGTAAAAGCGACCGATTCGGTGGACGTGGGTGGAGATGTAGCCCGCCAGCTTGGGCCCCAAACTTAAATTGTAGAGCGGAGAGTTGGGTGCACTGCGGACTGTGCTGAAGATGGCGGAAGTGTGTATATTGAGAATGCATCAAAGTGGAGGACCAGTGCAGATGTTGAGTCGCACGGCTTAGCGATGGTTCACATCTGGGGCTGAATGGACCTGCGGTCGCATGGTTGTCGACCGGAGTAGGGTCAGGTGTAGATTTCGATTTGCGATTCCTTTCATGTGAATGGCGTTCGAGGAATCAAGATTGGGTTGCTTTGCAGGAAAATGGGCTTGTGTGGATGCCGTTCGAGAATTAAGGTTGGGATTGCTGCTCAGAGATGGAGGGTTGTGTACACCTAAGAGTGATGTATGCCGTGTCGAGGCAGAAAAGCCTTTTAGACATGAAACAGGTTATCCTGTGAAGAAAGTGAGCGCCGAGCATGCATAGCCATAGAACTATGCAGCGACGAGTTGTCGTTTATGCAGGGCCATTCCTGCATGCTAGACCCAATAGGGTGGCTGCAACCAATCTGGAGTGTATAGACGAGTACCTGGCTAGCCTCAAGTGCTGCAGTGGATAGGTGTGGATCTTTTCAACGCTGCTTTCCAGCGCAAACAACTGGAAGACTCAGACGAGATGACTAGATGAATGAACGTTCGAGCGATCGGTACTTCGGGGGTACGCGATGATGGTGTCGTGGCGAAAGGGGTTGGCCACCAGAGTGGTGGCGTGAAACGCCCGTACGAAGTTGTGTAATGACTTTTGTCGCTTCACAAATCTGGTGGCTGAGCTCGTGTACTGTGGAGGCGAACTATCCAAAGAAAATCTGGTATTTGGCATAAATGCCGGGGGTGTATGGGCAAGAGTTTGCCGATCTTCTTGGTGTGAGGCTGCGTCGGGCTCGCCACGCAACGAGGTGTCGTGAACATAACAACGCGTCTCGCAATCAACAGGAGTAAATTTAAATGATGGGTAGTAAAGGCTTAAGAGCCAGCTGGTCGAGGGACGAACCACAGCCGCAGTTACTCTTTTCAGCTAAGGCAAATTCTATGCTTATGGCCGAGAATTTGAAATTGGTGCGCTCGTGACCAGTAATCATAGTCTGGAGCGACGTTGACCTTTTGTCTGTGCTGTATATTAAATAGCGTGTTCTCATGTTCTGGGGGTTCTTCATGAGGTGAGTGGTTGACGAATATCTGTACAATGACTAGAGAACGGCCTCCTCCAGGCTTCTACTTCCTTCCGCCTAATCGACAGTTAGCCTCATACACCACCAGTAACGACGACGTTGAGTCAACGATAAATATGTCGAGGAAGGCATGACTCAAAGGAAGAAGTTCTCTAACTCATCTCGTCGGTTACTTGGGGAGGAAGGGTGGCCTCACTCGGAAAGAAAAGTGTACGTTTGCCATGCGAAGTTGACTCACACTCATAGGATCACGCCAGCAAAGAAAAGACGAAGGAAGACGCTGTAACCTAAGTCGCTAGATAAAGTTGGTGCTCGCCAAGTTGTTTCGTTTTACATGAGCGAACGGACTTCGCACACCATGTGTCTCACGGAAGGCGTTTGCGGCTTGTGCACCAGCCGCATAACCACCGTGTCGCACGATACGGCCCCTCATTTTGTGTCCACATATACAATGTCGCCTTCCCATCGTCTGCGGCGCAGACACCGTCCCGTGGGTGGGTGTTGGAACCAACGAGCGGCGTAGTTGGCGCGTATGCAGTTGGATGGCGGAACGCCATCACCAGCGGCATGTGCTCTGTAGAGCCAGCAACACATGCTGTAGTATGTGAAGAGGCTTGGAGGTGGCGGGGGCGAAGTCTGGAAGGCAGGAAGAGTCCGGGCTCAAAGGAAGTGGCGATGAGTTGTCTTGTGTAGGAGGAGGCGTCGCAAGTCGGATTTGAGTGGACCCACTCCACCCATGGTTCATTGTCCAAATAGCTCCGGCCTACGACGCTTGTGCCCACCTTAATCTCAACGTACGTCTCTCGACTACTCACCTCTTCTCGCCCTCCTCGATGGACCTCCACATCACTGTACTGGAGACGACATGATCGATGGAACGACGACGATTCTTCTATGCGACGAACGACTTTTTACCCAGCGACGCCGTTTCGAATGCCCTGGGCGCGCGCCTGCTGCCCTCGCCCATCCCGTCCGAACCCGCGTCCACCTTTTAAACATAATAACGTACCGTATCCCCAACCGACGCCAGCCAAACGCTGAACAACAAAAGAAAATAGCTCTGCAAGAGCAAGGAACCCGCGATCGAAGACCACACCGCTCAACCCTTCTGCTATCACCATCGCTCCCCTACCACCAGTCCTCGTCGAGACAAACAGAAGAGATTGGGAAGGGAAAGAGACATCATGAGTCATCAGTCGCCAATACTGTAACCTAATAAGTACAATGAAGGACAAAGGACGCTACCACTTCCGGAAAAAGCAGGAGCTGAGGCATTTTTTTGGTCGGACCGCGAGAGCCCTTTTGTGCTTTAATAACGCAAATGACAAATAGAATCCAAGACACGGGCCGCCGAAAATCGTGAGAAGGTCGTCAAATCTAGCAAGACTAAGCCGAGGGAACGGCGTGGTGCTCGGGTTGCTGGGTTCTCGTCCGCAGTCCGCGGTTCGCAATCAAACGCCAGTTTCGATCATTGGAGGCGCGTAACGGGAGGCTCCGGCGCAAGATGCGAGTGACGCCTACGATAGTGCTTCAACCGTGCATCTTGTCGCTTGAACTCCTTTCCGCAGCCCGGCTCCCTACACGGGTAGATTTGCTCTGTAACGCCATGTTTCTGTCTGTTATGCCTCGCGAGGTTTCCACGCCTATACTCTCCACTGTACGTCTTTCCGCAGGTGGCACAAACGAGGGGGTCTGGGTCGACAGACGACGCTGCACTCACGGTCGAAAGGGCACGCGGGCTGAGGAACTGTCGCTCCTGACGACCGGACGAGCTGAGACATTAGCATTTGCTCACCGACCATTTTAGCACGTCAAACTTACGGAAAACCCGATGATGGACGATACCCTTCCGACAGGTTAGGACCCAGGTACCGACTGAGCATGGGTCCGCCTGTTTCATAGGTGCCCAGTTCCGGATCATCTGAGGACTCATGGCGATAATCGTGACCAATGAATGCGGGTTCGGTCGCTGGGAAATAGTCGTTCGGCCTCCCGTCCAGTTTCAACGTCGCCGTACTGTCTGACAAACTCATCTGGTTTGTACCATCGGCCAAAAACGACATTGGCGTGGTGGGGCTGTGTATCCCAGATGTACTCGAGCAATCACAGCTCTGCGGGGGAGCGAGAGGGGGTGGTTCGCTGAGCCATGTCGCTCCGTAACCCTGTGGAGGCGGTGGCTCTTGGTGGCCCCTAGGTCTAAATTGCGACCAAGGATCATCGCCGGCCGAAGGCCATCCGATGCTAGGCCTCGGAAGGAATGTTGTCTCATTCATGGAAGCCATGCGGTAGTCTCTCCTGGGACTACCGAAAGGAATTAGGTCCGCTTCTATTTTGTGGTACGTTTGGGGCGGGTACTGGTGTCGCTCTTGCAAGCTGAGGCCGACCTGGCCAAACTGTTGCTGGGTGGAATCGGCAAACGGCGGATTGCCTCGTATTTCACCCTGCGTAGGGTACTGGAGATCTCCAAGGATGCCATTACACGGTCCTATGGGCGAGGGCGAGGGCGATGGTTCGCTTAGCGGATGAGCGCCGAATGTGTTCAAAGAAGCCATCTCGGCTTCTAAAAGTCCGGGCTGCCTACAGATGGAGAGTCAGCCGAGTTTGTCCTTGGGGATCAGTGGTTTGGGAAGAAGAGGAGCGGTCTTGTGGACAACGATGCATCCAAGAAGCCCAGCTTGTACCCTGGAGTCACGTACCGGCTCTGCGGAGTCTCAGCCATGGGAGAGAAACGCCCTTCAAGTTCGATCTCGTTAGACGAGGTGAGGTCCCACAAAACCGGATCCATCGAGAGAGCATCGTCCGGTTGCTGGATCTGTTTGGTTGTCTCGCCTTGGTAATCCGCATCCGCCGGCGTCGTGGCCCAGGCCGTGCGCTCATTCGGCGCCACCTGGCTGGCGGAAGGATTCATCTCACATTCTAGGGTCGATGGTTCATACCAAAGGACATCATCTGTGATGGAGGGGCTCTCTCTGTCGATCATTTCCGCGTCGCTGTAGTCGTCGATCTCCGCATGCAACGCCTCAGGGTAATCCTCATACTCACCCGCCGGCGAGAGCTGGAAGCTGAAACCACCTGTCATGGTGATCTATATTGACGTTCAGTCAGGATCCGGGCGCGTCTCCGGATCGGGCTCACAAGATTGCAGCGTGTTGGGTGCGGATGAGCACACTGGCTTCGGTAAGGTTTGGGGCTGGTGACCGTGCCTACCGTTCGCTCGGGCAGTAAGGGAAGGTTCTGAAGCTGAAAGAGCTAGTAATTGGGGGCCAGCACAAAAGAAATTTTTCCGAAGGGGAGGGGGGTTGGAGGGCGATGGTGGATAAGATGGAAGGGCTAGGCTTGTCGCCGCTGCGGCGATTCTTGGCGAGAGGGACCCGGAGGACCAGAACACCAAACGGTTCGATCGGCGGATGCAAATTTCCCTGGCGGCGTTGCGCTCCGAATGATATCCACGGTACGGATGATGGTGGGATGTGAGGATGAACGTGATGAGCGCGGCGCTGGCGTCGAGTGCATTAGCGACAAACGACCGCAGACCAGATGAGAATGGTCTTACCACCGCGAAGGTCTACCAGCGCAATATCGGCGGGTGATCGCCTCACTCTTTGGTCCAAGTATAGACAGGAAAGTGCTGCGTTGAATACTTGATTACGGGTTTGAACGGGTGCAGAGCCGCACTAGAGCCGGGGACGTGGTCTCTTGAAACGGGCACACCGCCCCGCGTAAGGAGGAGCAAGATGTTTGTGAAGGATGATTTCTCGTCTCCGTTGAGAGTGTGCTAATCTGAGACAGATTCTGGCGGACTGACTATGCTTGGGGTTAGCATCAAGTCCTCACGGCAACCTCTCCAATGCGATTCCGTAGCGTGGTGGAGTATTGTATCACCAACACCGCCAGTTGGGGCGCGGGCGAATCACCGAGTCAGCTGTTGAGGACAACGCCATCCCTGCTCCGAGCTATATCCCGAGTATGGCGATATGACAGGATCGGATCATCGAATGGCTACGCTCCGTCAGGGCTTCGTGCTGGCCGGAACCTTCTCCTCGGCGTGACGGTACAGGTGTGCACGAGATCACGAAACTTTCAGTGCCCAATGCCCATCGCTGAGGAGGTTTGGGCTGCGAGCCTCACGATCTTGTGAGGCAGACTGCGCAGCTTGACAACTGCCCTCGTACCTCGTGAGCGGGGCTGAGTCGAGCGCATCTTTGTCTGCCGTTGTAGGCTGAATGGCAATATCTGGACTTATTGCCTGGTGGTGTACGCCTTGGGAAGGATGATCCATGAAGCGGAAGGGTATGCGAAGGGCGTGAGAAAGGAGCAAAGGTGAGAAGAGCCTCATCAGCAAATCGCTGGGGCGCTCTATCAAGTTAAGGGTTTGAGAGGAATCTCAATAAGCAGATGACTTGCTTAAGCGACCGACAGCGGCCATGGTCTATCTACTATAAGAGGCGACGCAGCTGCGGTAAACACTTGCAGGTCGCATTACGCCTTCCAGGCCACATTCCGCAAACAGTATGCGACGCGGGATCGAGTGGAGCAAGCTGACCTCATTCGACGCGGAAGGGTGAGTCCAACAACGAATCGAAGAAAATATGGCGTTAAAATCGGTCCCCAGTCGGCATGGCTTTTGCAGCGGCGCACACCCCTTAGCGATTTGGTGGGTGGCCAAGTATGTCGCTCTATCCCATGTCTTCGACTCAATGACAGGCCGTATTAGCCATTCTATTTTCCCAACTCGTCTCATCCCGCTCCTTTTTTCCCTTCGACGTACCCACAAAGCCCTTCTCAAGGTCAACCAATGCCCCCATGAAACAAACGGCGATGCCCGTGCTGGCTTCACTCGCAGGGTCAGCGTCTCAGGCGGCAACAACACGCACATCCTGCGCGCCATCGGCACCATCCCGTCCCGCACCTGCTTTGGGTGCTCACGCTCGGCAGATCATGCCCAGTTCCGCGAACTAAAGCGAGATGGTTCTTGAATAGAAGAGAGCCGTTCGCGAGCGCTTCCATCAACGATGCCGCAATTTTGAAGCCTCTCCTATCTGTTTGCAACTAGCTCTCCAGTTCTTGGTAAGAACTGACGGAACTTGGACATTCCTTGCACAGCCATTCCAGTCCACATCAATTCACTACTCTGTCTGACCCCCAGCCACTTACACTTGGTTAAGCCTCTCGTACGTGACCGATCGCTCAATTCTCTATGAGCTTGCCTACGCCCGATCTGCGCTCCTGCTTATTCCTTCTCTCCATCATTGATTGTACGACTGAACGACAGGAGACAGGTGGCAGCATAATCCGGAGAAGTGGCGTCCCCATCACAGGCCGCTAGGCTCGATGCGAGCCGCTACATCCAACCATGATCTCGTGCGAGATGGAGACGGCGCGTTTCTGCTTGGATGTGGGTTGTGGGGTCTCCACTCTCGCAAGCAGCCGAAGAAAGAAAAGATTGACAGTAAATGGTTCGCCGCTGATCAAGGCGACAGATGACCAGTTCGCGCCAGATTGCTTATCATAGCTAGCAACAGACGAGGTGAGGGTTGCCAAGCAGTTTCGACGCCACGACAATAAACATCCCAGACGAACCCCTTCCGATTACGCTCCGTGGCGCTAATTAGCTGCAGCGAATTTCATGCGAACCCCGGGCTCCTGCATCTGGTCGGCGGCAACCACTGCGTTTCTGCACACCATCCCAGGAGCAGGCGCGTGGCACAGCGTCTGTCAAACTCAAATGATAAACAGATTGAGTTGAGCTGACCAAAGGCTTCCCGATCTGGATAAGAGCGTGGGGCGAGCAGAGCCGCATCGTCTTGTTATCACTCTGATGTGCCCATCTCATCTCGGGGTAATGAAGCTTGGATTTCGAACATCATGATTGCGCAATGTGTGGCCTGCGCAAGAGCACTGTCCGTGTGGAACGGCCCGGCACGGTTCTCAAGAGCTAGGGATGTCAATCTGCGGCCGTGAGCGGAGCTACGACAGCGCGGCACGCGGAGGGTGCATCAGTCTACTATCGGTGCATGATGCCGCTAATGCGGAAATCGGCATTTCAGACGAAGAGCTCACTTGGCTCGCTTCGTCAGTGGCCCTGCACATTCTCCATAACCTGCACAACTACTCCTCTTTGCAGGCGACCAATCCATTAGCAGTCCGGCGTCGCGCCCACAGCTACCATACCCTTGTATCGCCGCTAAACCTCCGTACGTATTCAGGCCATTTGCGAGTTGCGCGAGAGCAATTGCGGCGTCCCTTTTCCTTGGTCAGTCCATTGATCATCACGAAGCGATGCGCCGTCACCAAAGCCATCCATGAAGGATAGCCCAGCCACTTCAATTTCTCCTCATGTTCGGTTCAATCCCTTATATTGGCCGAGCTCCCTTACCGACAACCACGGACCAGAGTGACGGTACCTCGTATCCCATCTAGCTCGTATGGACTCGCTGTGTGGTCTGGACTGTTTCCTGAGGTCTGGGGAGAGCTGCTTCATTTGCTCCCAGCTGATCCTCTCAGTACTGAGGAAACGGTGGGCTGTGCATCGACTTGAGAAGCGACGGTGAGTGTCATCTTGTCACTATTAACCTACGGTACAGATCATCAAACGTGTCCCTCGATACCTGAACCACCGTTTCGGACCGACTAGGCTAGTCATCAACGGCCCGTCTCGATCGATATTCATCAGCACACGATAGCTTCGTAATAGACCTGTGCTTTTTCGCCTGAAAACTCTTCTAATACCTCGGCGAACGCATGATATGTGAACGACATCGTCGAGAAAACGCGCGCCACACCACTAGAATGCCACTTGGTTCTTACGACCAGAAGTAATGCCACTGAACAAAGTGCCGTAAGGGCCCCAGGGTGACTATTACAAGAGAGCGATCGTCTGGGCAACGAAAACCTTGACTGGTCGGTATCATGAGACATTGGAGAGGGGGTTTGGCGTCCAAACTTAACTCCCGCGTGTCAACCAACGTTTTAGGCCTATGCGACGTCCGACGAGCGACTGCGCAATCCTACAGCTCAAGGTCTTGCCCCAGTCACTCATTCCGCTCTTAAATTGATAGCGAAAACAGTATCCCTTAGTCCTCGCACACTTGATCACGGAAGATCGGAAGGGTGACGTCGAAACCCCATAGCTCCCAGTCCCCAACCCGACCCCTTGTATCGCTTCCCAGACGATCATACAAAGAATATGCTCTCACCCTCGTAGTTGCTGGATCACGAGTCAGCTTCCTTCGATAGACGATGCCGAGAATGAAAGGCCAGATCGCGATTCATCGCTACATGTCTTCCCTCATAGAGGCCGTTGGCATGCGTTGGATAGCGCCGATGGCTAGGGACTCAGTACTCGCGGCAGATATATCGAGGTGGCTCGCATTCGTCTCGAGGCTACGGATGGGGGTCGGCAGGCTTCTGGAATCATGCCGCGCACAATGTTAGGAAGATTGACTACCTTGGCCTGAGTCGCTTGGTAATAAGCATCTAGGATTATGTGGAGGTACCATGTCCTACCCAAGACCATGTAAATCCACGTTCCGAGGCACGATAGAAGATGGCGTCAAGATTGGACCCAATGCATGAAACAGCGTCGTGATCGTGAATTTGCGTAGCCTCTACTCTAATGTTACAAATACCGACCCTCCCTAGACCGACCTCAATCCTGCCTCATCCCACGCTACTAATCGTCCGCCCTACGCTCTCTTCTCCTCCACCTCCTCAATCCTCTCAATCTGCGCATGATGCGGATCCTTCGCGCCTACAATCTCCGCGCCACTCTCCACATGGTTGCTGCCTCCAAACAGGGTATCGATCTCCTCCAAGCTGACCTTCTTGGTCTCCGGCAGGAAGAACCAGACGAATACGGCGAGGCAGACGTTGACGCCGGCGAACATGTAGAAGGCGTAGAAGCCGCAGTTTTGGAGGAAGATGGGGAAGAATTGTTGGACAATGGAATTGGCGACGTTTTGGCTGTGCGGGGAGTATTAGCCAAGGGGGGCATGTTGGAAGAGATTGGATGGGAATACGTACGTTTGAGAGCACATGCCGACGGCTTGCGCGCGGACGTTCATGGAGAAGATCTCTGCCGTGTATATCCAGACCGTCGCACCCCATGAAGGCTTGTCTTTGGTAAAGAATTAGTGGCTGTGCTTGTTTGGGGATGGCACGAGGGAACTTACAAAAGAAGGCGAACAGGAACATCAGGAACACAATAGCAATGCCGACAGGCACCGACTTCGCTCCGTCAAAAGTAGGCGTCTGCGTCTCGACCGTAGCGGCGATCAACATGCAAACAGCCATACCACACCCTCCGACAATGAACAAGAACTTCCTGCCAAACCGGTCGACCGTCCAAGTAGCGTTGAGCGTAAAGATGATACCGAAGGTAGCGTTCAAAGCATTAATGAGCGCAATCTGCGATGGGTCCTTGAAGACCTTCTTGTAGATGATAGTAGAGTACGAGTTCAGGGTGCCTTGACCGGTGATCTGCTGGCCAGCGTTGATGATCATGGCGAGGTACATGCGCTTGCGGACCGACTTGTCCTTCCACAGCGCCGAGTAACCGCTCGAAATGGCCTCGGCCTCGAACTCGATGGCTTCGCGGATGGCAAGCAGCTCGTCTTCGACTTCCTGCTCCGTGTCGCGGACCTTGGCGAGCGATCGGCGCGCATCGTCGAGCCGGTTGCCGTGCTGGACGTACCACCGAGGGGACTCGGGAATGAAGAAGACTTGAGCGATGATGAGGACGGGCATGAGGATCTGGAAGATGACGACCATTTTCCAGTCCCATTCTCCGAGCTTCTTGACGTTCTTGGAGCAGGCGTAGTTGATCCAGTAGCTGGGTTTGTTAGCTTGCTGGCGGTTGAAGTATACTGCGGGCGGGGACATACGCCAGAAATGAACCAACGGAGTAGAACATCTGCCAAAAGGACATGATGGTACCACGAATGTTAGACGGTGCCAACTCTCCGATGTAGATGGGACCAGCAGCTGCAGTAAGTCAGCAAGATTTCTGCTTCCCGTCCCCTACCAACTTACTCAGCGCAAGACCCTGGCCCAAACCGATGAGAACACGGCCGCCGATAAAGCACGCGATATTGCCCCTAGGCGTGAAAGTTTGCATGAAAGTCGCGATGATGACCAGGAGCGAGCCAGTGGCCATTCCGACCCTACGGCCACCATAATCGGCCAGCGGTCCTCCGAGGAAGAAGCCGGCTACGACAGCGCCGACGGTGTATGCAGTGTTGATTGCGCCGATAATGTTTGGGTCCTGAGTGATTATGGTTAGTTGACGGATTGAATAATCGTATCGGCGTGCGTACCGGATTGTTGAAGAACGCGATCCAATTCTTAGAGCCTTGGACGGAGTTGAATACGGACGCATCGTAACCGTAAAGCACCATGCATGATGCTGCTACGAGCGAAATGTACCTGGAGACCGCAAAGTTAGTCCGACTCGCCTTAGAGGCGCAAGAGAAACTGACCAATTGTACACCAATTTCCCAGACGGCATGATGGCGACTGTTCTCAAGTTCTTCTTTCCCAAGTCAGGCCTTGACAACGAAAACAACAAGCTCAAAGACAGATCTTCAAGCAACGCCTACACAAGAAAAGGCCCAGAGATGTGGAGGCCCTGCGCATGCTTATAACCATGTGCGTCTCTAAGCACGGTGTCCCCACGTCCGTCCCCAATCTTCGGAATGCGGCAAACCAGGTTGTTGGATCCACTCCGACTCCCTCAATTATCACACCAATTAACAACTTTCCCGGCCCCAAACCACCGCCATTTCCAGATCCATTTAATAGCTCCAGTGCCATCTGCGTACGATCCGGGGCCCCAGACCCCATCGCATTCCTCCACACAAACTTCTCGACGGCATCGCCTCGCCGGAACCACATTCTAGCTCTCCAAATGGGCTGGAAATGGGCTGAATCTGGGATCTAATTTTCCACAAATGAGAGGCGGGGTGTGGGGATGAAGATGGTGTTGTTTCCGTGGACGGACCCTGGAGCTGGCCTCCAGTCAACGCCGAGGCAAGATTTAGGGTGTCGGCTAGCGGCACGAGCACGGGGGGTTAGTGGAGAAGTACCTTGAAGCGGTAAAAGGTCCTTGGTATTGGGCGGGGAAGGCGACGCGGCTCGATCACAAGCTTCGTGGATGGCGTTGCAGAGACGGGTAGGAAAGCTTGTCGATGATGTTGGCATGTCTTGTGCTCAAGTGCAGTCGTATCATGCCCGCGAGACCGAAGTGTTGAAGTCATGAAAGGAGAGGCAATCAACTTGGTAAGATTGCGAAACGGTATTGGGCTCTTCTTCGGACGTTGGAGAAGATTTGCGCGATGGGACCACGCGAGGTAGCGTCCCCGATGCATCGTCGCTGCAGGTGGATAAAGAAATGTGGGTTTTACCTGGGTTGTACGATTCAGCGTTTGGGCTGCCTGCAGAGAGATATGACTCGTAACTGTATCTACGTTTCCAAACACTTCGCAAAGAGCAAAGGCTCGCTCTCTCTCTCTCTCTCTCTCTCTCGATGCCATCGCTAGCAGTGGCCAGCTCTGCGTCGTAGCTGCAGACGGATGAGAAATGTGGGTTGTACATGGGATGTACGAGTCAGGGTTCAGATGACCTACTGCAAAGAGGAGTGATTCACAGCGGTGTCTACCCGTTTCCAAACACACCAAGATTCAATATACGAAGTACACGACCTCCTCAACAAACTCTCTCGTCACAGTCGATGCCAGCAAGCCTACGGCGTCCAATCCCCAAAGCGCCAAGCCGGAAATAGCTCAAGGCGTGAAAGGGCACCGAGACCGAATGCCAACACTGTGCCGAAGTGGCGCCTAGGCAAGAATTGCACGTGCGCACCCGCCACGCATGGCGCCACTTTTACCCGCCACTGCCACTTTTTCCCTCCACGTGCCCCACCTTCCCGTTTCCGAAACCCTGTATCGCTGCACCTCTCACTCAAACTTTCCTCCTCTCATCGGAGCAAACACTCAGACAAGCGTCGCCCTATCCCACCCCCCAATACCTCCAGCGTAACCGTAACAATGCCTTCAGGACAAGGAGGTACGTCCTTCCACCTCCCGCCCGTCTCCACACGATCCAAGGCCAGACAGCGATAAAACAGACGAGCGCTGACAGACATGATGTGATGTAGCCGGCACCAACCCGATCCACAACAAGAAGCCCAAGAAGCAAGAGAAGGAGCTCGACGAGGAGGATCTCGCATTCAAGGCGAAGCAGCAAGCCGGTTCGTCGTTCCCCGAGTCCACACCGTCGAAAACGTGGACGACTAGCCCCGGCACCCGGCAGCGAAGGCTGACTCCATATAGACAAGAAAGCGCGCGAGGAGCTGGCGAAGAAGGCTGGAGGCAAGGGCCCGATGAACACTGGTAACCAGGGCATTAAGAAGTCGGGGAAGAAGAAATGAGCGGGTGACGGATGAGATGAAGAAGGGAATGGTTGAGGACGAGGACATGACGTGGATACCAAGGGCTTGATTCATGATTTAAGAGGCGTTATTGCTGTATGCATAGCGGTGAATGAGAATCATGAAGCATACGGATAATGAGGATGATGAAATTTTGTTCCTTAGGGTGACGTGATATTTAGGGTATCGCGAAGCCTTTCCAACTCACCTTCAACACTGTTCTTCGATCCAGACAGGCTCGGTACGAGTTAATACGACGACCTCCCCATGGTCGACTTCCCTCCCTTTGCCGTCCCCAGACCAAACAACGCCTCCGCATTCCCCGAAGCGATCCTCTCCCACTCCTCCCTCCCCACAATGCCACTTTCCTTCAGCTCAGCCATCAACGCCTTGCCTCCCTCCTCAAATGGATAGTTCGCACCGTACATGACCCTGTCCATCGGTATCTGCTCCAGCAGCGCTCTCATGCTTCCAAGATCGAGCACATCTTCGGTGCTGATGTAGAAGTTGTGTTGCCATATATCGAGAAAGCTGCGGTTCGGCCTTTGCGAAGCCGGGAGGGTGGTGAACAAGGATTTAATCCTTGGGAGGAGGGATGCGATGAGTAGGCCTGACCGGGAGACGATGAGACGAAGGTTGGGGTGGCGGTCGAAGACACCTGCGGCGTAGAGTTGGAGGATTGGTAGTGGCGAGGAGACGCGTGCGGCGTTGAAGTTGGCAACTAGTGGGCCCAGAAGGGCTTCTGGAACGTAGCCGCGGAAATCGCGAGTCTGGATCTTCAGCAGTGTTCGACTCTCGAGAAGATTGTGAATGGCTCAGCAAGACAGACCTGATCGAGCGTAGGCCAGACTTCCTTCAGCGCCACCGGAACTCGATATGTCTCCGCGATCCCCCAAAGCTCTTCAAAGTCCATATCATCAACCCTAACATCCTCTCGCAGGCCCAACACGCCGCCAACAAACTTATACTTTGTGACACACCTCTGGAGCTCCCGCGCCGCCTCCTTCGCATCCAATGCAGGCAGCAGCGCCATCGCCGCAAACCGGTCGGGGCTCACGTAGATGGCTGCATTCAGCGCGTCATTAATCTTCGCGCAAGAAAGTGGGTTCGCATGGACGGGGATATGCGAAACGATTTGCATTGTGACACCGGTAGCGCGCATGTCTTTGATGCGGGGGAGGCCGACGTTTCTAAGTTTGGTCATTGTGGGCGCGGGAATGAGACCTATGGCGGATTCTGTTGGGGAGGTGTTGGCGGGGATGAGGTAGGATTCTGAGACTGCGATGAAGGGAGCTTGTGGGGTGGTGTTGGGCGACATGGTGACGAGGTGAGTATGGGATAGGTCGGTGGACGGTAAGAAGTATGCAAGGAGAAGATAGCTCGGCGTGCAGCGTGCGTGGAGTTGTGATGAGTGCAGAATTGAGAGACACTCTACTGACGCAGCTTCGATAGCAACGGAAGGCACGATGTGCGGACATTTTCGGAAGCTGCGCCGTTCATAACAAGGTAGGAAGCACACGACTTGGGAATGCAATGCATATGTGGATAGAATAATATTCGACTCAATAATGCTGTGACTCGATAGCACTTCAATCTTTCGCTCGCTAAATCACCTCGATCATAACGCTTCCAGAAATTTTCCACCCAACTTTTGGTTCCTCTATCCGCCGATGACGTGATGCGGGGTATCGATATTAGGTTTTGATGTGTAGGGTTGGGTGCCGGTATGGGGTCGTGAATGACAGGGCAAGTCATTATGGGGTTTCAAACATCTGCCGTTTAACACCGTAGTTGGATCCTCGAATAGCCGTCGACTTGATACGTCGGGAATGTGGTTGACGAAACAATGTTCGTCGAGATGCGCTTCATCACTTCCAACACTTGGTCGTGTGAGATGCTTCTGTGGTAAATGCTCTCGCCCTCAGATTAGGGCCGTCACTTCGTCTTCTTCAAGCATTGTCCGTGAATCAGCTCGCACGACGTCCCTTCTTGCTCCCAAGTGTAAATGCTCTTCGCCTAAACGAGCTCGATTTGCTGTCCGATGTGGGTGACTTGGGGCTCTCATTTCCGGGGGTCTGGCTGTTCGAATGAGAGGATTTGGATGATTGAGAAGATGAACGCTCGCGCTCGCGACCTTCTCTGAGAATGTCTTCGAGAGAGACGTTGAGATGAGGGTGGGTGTAGGTCGGCGCCTCCGTCGGCTCGAGGATCTCTTGAAATTTGGAGGGCATAGTGGCGAATATAGTCTGGTTGACCTCGAACGAGAGAACGGAAACGAATGGCCGAAACGATTCTCTATCAAAACTCGAAGGAAACGACCAGATATGTATACTCGTCCAACGACTAAGTCCAGGGACTAATATACGTGTGGGGATAAGGTTCCGCGGATGAAACGATGGGAATAGTAGCTTGACTAGGCGTCCACCGTTCTAGACTCTCGTAATGAGATGTGTTCGGACGGGAATAGTGTAAGATCGACGACTTGTCAGAGCGCAACGTCGGCAAACGGATGCTGTGTTATGCTCGGGGGATGTGGAGTATGGTATTGGCCTAGACAGACGCAGGGGGCATAGCAGAGATTATAAATGTTCGAGGGGAAGGAGCACGCGGACACTGCCATTCTGCCATACACGCGGGGGCCAGGGTAGGAGTGCAGATTCAGGGTCTACATTGCCGATCGGGACCCTTCTGGAACCCCAGACGCGGCCCAGTGCGTGCCAGGATGACGGAGGTAAGTTTCTGGATGTGGCGCACAGGCCCTCGGCCCTCGGACGCATTGTCGCGGCGGGGCGCATGCGAGCGGGCGAAAACAACGTCGCCGCGTCCCGTCACCGCGTTGAGCCCCAAAATTAGACGGCATGACGCCTGTCGTGCCAACGTCGGCCGACGACGGAGCGCCGTGGTGGTGGCAGCATCGAGGTTGAGCTCGAAGGATGCGTCTTCGCCGCGCAACAATCGCCGACGCTCCGCAGTCGTCTTGCGCAAGACTTTTCGCCACTACCGTGAGGTCCCAATAAACTCAGAACGTCTGCGCGAGGGATCAACAGAGATGTGCAACCGACCGATCGCTCGACCTATGAGGAGCGAACCCATGAGATCTGATATGAAGCTGTTCACCCCATGCTCACACCACACTATGCTGTTGACTTCTATTGCCGCCTAACTCTGCATCCCGCCGTGCGCGCATGGCCATTCTGCTTGAGCGCGATCCGTGGGCCAGCCAATGACGTAGGATGCGATGCAGCCAACTTTGCAGCCCTCCTGACCGCAGTTTTGCCCAAGAACGCCCGGGGCCACAATCAATATTGGGTATGCCGGTTGCACCTGCCAACGAATAACGGCCCACAATTTGCCGAGCAGCTCAATGCGCCGAGCTGCCCAACGACATCATCATGCAGCCAGCCCTCACATTTGCAATCCCGCACGCCTTGGCCACATGGCGTGCCTCCACGCATACGCCCTCCAAAGTATGTAGTGTACCATAATTATCGTGCTGCAGCCGTCGTCCAGGCACAGTTGCCTATTTTGTGCCTTTTGTTGATATCGCACGGCCGCAAGCTCCCAGTGTCCGATAGAACAGCCTCCAGAGAGCACGGCCTTCGAAGGCTATCGTATACACAGTCCACAGAACAGCCCGGTATAACACCTGAATCGAAGGACGTGAGAATTGCCTGAAAGCAGTCCGTGCTTCGTTGACCTGTTCACCATAGCCCGCGACCGCGGCCCTGCCCCATTGGCGCGTAATTTGCATTCGACCCTCGACCGCTACCGCGACCTCCACCGCGCCCGCCTCGCCCTCCTCTCCCACGTTTGTTTCCGGAGCCCCGGCCTATTGGTCTTGGACCCTGTTGCATCATTCGGGCCCGCTCGTCGTCAGACGCGTGGAACGGGTTCGTTATTTGCAGTAGATCGCAGAACGCTTGCGTGTGCGGATTGGTGTACTCCTGCGGTGTACCTTGTACATGAATACCCGTAGCTGGGTCATAAACGGGAGCAGTCTGCGCGAAGTCTTCGGGTATCGTCACCTTTCCCGGCTTGACAAGATTCTCTTCGACCCATAGCATTTCTTTCTCGATCAGAGGCCTATAGAAGGCATCACCACGGTCTAGAGGAACTCGCGCACCAGGGTTGCCTACGATCAGATCTTTAGCAAAGACACGCGTGATTGCCAGCCATTCGTGGTCGTATTCTAGTCGAACTGGTCGAGTGAAGCCACCGCCCTCATGAGGAGCTATCTCTAGCAGTTGGAGGAAATGCCTGTATGGTAAGCACTTGTCTAGTGCGAGGAAGTTGGTTGTTTTGTTCGTAATCTCCACAGGGAATGGTAGAGTTGGTGCAGACTCTAGGCGTGCAAATGACTCCGGGAGGAGATCGCGGATGTCTTGGGGGACCTGTGCTTTGCCATTGACCTTGGCTTCACCATTAATCTCGGTTACTGGCTTCTCTGCCTCTGCATCGTCGTCCAAGTCAAGATCGATTTCGGCGTTGTTTTTGGGTGGTGGCGCCGGCGCAGCATCGTCCATCTCCAGATCGATTTCATCGTCATTCTTGTTCGCTGTTTGGTGGGGATCATTACTTGTCTCGGAACTGGAGGTTTCGTGTGCGCGTTCATGCTCCCACACAGCTTCGAACCTAGCATGCATGTGGGCGCTAAACCAATGCGCTGGTCGCAGTCGCTCTAGGACTATCTTCGCGGCGACGCTCCCCAGCGTGCCATCCTTTGCGTCCTTCTCGAAGTGAGGCTTGCATCGGAAGAGCAGCTCATAGTTGCCTTTCCATTCCATGCCGCGAGGCCAGTCATGGCTCAGTCCTACATCGACTTGACTCCGGATCTGAAGCAGCTTGCGTGTATCCAGCTCCCTTACGTGGTAGATAGTCCTCACGTCCTCGTTGATGTACGGCAGACGCTCGAAGTGCGGCTTCTTGTAGTCGTACCCTTTCCAGATGCCTGAAAGACCGGCGATGCGAAGCGGCCCAAGCCGAACGACATTGGCCGCGCCCATGTAATAGATGTTAGGTGCCGCCCATCCCCCATAGTATAGCTCCCACATGTAGTTGCTGGCCTCGTGGTTCCCTCCGATGAATATGGTCAAGTACGGGGCGGATCGGGCGCCAGAGTAGTACTCGTGGAAGTCTTTCATGGCGTAGTATTTCTCGGGCATGGAGACGGCTTTCAGATCGAGGGCATTGCGGACAGCCTATGTTGTTAGCTTGGGCTGAAGTGACATGGTCTCTTGCGCGTACCTGGAAGTCCCCCCCAATGATCAAGAGATCAACACCGGGCCATCCCTTGAGCTCGCAAGATTTTTTGACGGACGCATAGATGTCATTCAAGGTCCCATGGCCACAGCCTTCAACAGCTATGCGTAGACCCGCCTTGGTTGACAACGCCGGCGACTGCATGACCGCGATCGGCTCACGTATTTTGCTGTCAGTGGCGAGACCAGCTTAGGGTAGAATTGAGGGACCGGCGAGGCTAAGAAGCTGCTATGGAAGCAACATAGCGCAGCCGTCGAGGAGATATACTCTGCTGCAGCCTAAGAGTATAAGTAAACGCCCGCGCGGGAGGAATTCCCACGGTGCCAGGTGAGCCCCACTAGCGTCGACAGTCGGCGTTTGACATGGAAAGCACCGCACCTTCGCGCCAAGCCTTCACCAGGATAGACGGTCGAAGCCGCAACAAACCTCTCCGCATCTCCAAAAATATCGAGGTCTCGCCGCTGGGATCGAGGGCGATTACTTTGCGGCACTTTGTTGGTGCTGTTGAGTTATCATCGTGGAAGACGCACCGTTAACACTTTCCCATCAACTGTTTTCAGATGGCTTCAGCTCCTGTCGAGCTAAGGCTCAATTTTCTCAAGGAAGCAGCTCGTACACTTGCTGTCCCATCTCCAGCCGTTTCGGCGTCGATCGGAGCTGCGCACGACAACCTTCTTGTGGCCGAGAATCGGGACATTGAGACATCTCGAAAGGATTGGGAAGCATTACGGCGCGATGTGTGTGGGTCCTGTGGGAACGTGATGGTCCCAGGATGGTCATGCGAGGTTTCGCTGCGAAGTCGCCCTACGAAGAAGAGCAAGATATCGTCGGAACCGTCGAGGAAACCGGAGAAGCAGCTGGTGCACTCCTGTCTGAGGTGCGACCGAAGAACCATACAGACGCTGCCAGCAAGACCGCCGAGGTACATCGGACCAAAGATGAGAATGAAAGACGACGAATCGGCACAGACAGTCTCAACCAAACCGTTGGCCGAAGAGCATAGCAAAATCTCCAAATCGGCCAATGCCACTAGCAAGCAAAGGAAGAAGGCTCGCAAAGGCGGCCTGCAAGCGATGCTGGACAAGAACAAGACGACGAACTCCGCACCCGGTCTTGGACTTGATTTCATGGATTTCATGCAGTGAAAAGCCAGTATTTCGTAGGGCAGGCAAATGGACAGGGGTGGAGCACCAGGGAACGCACTAGAAGACCCCGCCAAACCGCGGGGCTCAAAATCTTTCGCACTTTCGTCACTGGGCCGTGACTGGAGAACCAACAACAAGCAAAAATAACCAGCATACTCACGCATACACACGCGACCACACTTTATTACCGTACTGTCAACGCTCAACATGGCACAGCCGAGTCTTGCGCAGGACTTGTTCGAGGATATGGGGAGGAAGGTGGCGGAGGCGAGCGCGCAGGAAGCCGACTCAGATGGCACAAAGGTCGTCGACGTGATCGAAAGCTTGTGCATGAACTGCCACGAAGATGTAAGAGGCAACTAACCATATTCTTAGCCAAGCTGACAATCTCTAGGGCACCACGCGCCTACTCCTCACAAAGATCCCCTACTTCCGCGAAATCGTCATCATGTCCTTCGAATGCCCGCATTGCCACTTCAAGAATGCCGAAGTACAGACCGCAGGAGAGATACAACAGCGCGGAGTGAAGATCACGCTGAGGGTCGATAACGCAGAGGACCTGAACCGGCAGGTCGTGAAGAGCGATAGCGCCGTGTTCCGCGTGGAAGATATCGATCTGGAAATACCTCCGGGCCGGGGACAGCTGACGAATGTGGAAGGCATCCTAGCCATGGTCGCTCAGGACTTAGAGGTGAAACAGGACGAGAGGAAGGAAGTCGTACCAGACGTCTACGAGAAGATCAGGACTATAATACAAACGCTTAGGGAAATGGCCAGCGGCAGCAAAGTCCCGTTCAAGATCACCGTGGACGACCCCGCCGGTAACTCCTCCATCGAACCCTCAACGAACGACACTGCCGCGAAGTACTTCCGACACGAATACCCGCGAAGTGCAGAGCAGAATGCGTCCTTGGGCCTCGGCGACACATCAGGCGATGCACCAGCCACAGAAATCCGCCCAGAATACCACGCGAACCAAATGTACCCCCGGATGCCAGACGGGCCCATGGTGAACAACGTGGACGAAGACATTGTCGAAAACCAAGTCTACTCGTTCCCGGCGAGTTGCCCGGGATGCACAAAGCCTTGCACGACAAACATGAAGATGGTCAACATCCCTCATTTCAAGCAAGTCGTGCTCATGAGCACCGTCTGCGACCACTGCGGCTACCGAAGCAACGAAGTCAAGACCGGAGGTGCGGTCCCCGAAAAAGGCCGGCGCATCACCGTATCCATTGAAAACAAAGAAGATCTCTCTCGAGATATCCTTAAATCTGAATCCTGCGCACTGGCATGTCCGGAACTCCACCTTCACGTCGAGCCTGGAACCCTCGGCGGCCGCTTTACCACCATCGAAGGTCTACTCACCCAGGTTCGCGATGATCTCCGCTCGTCTATATTCGACGTAGGCGACGGTGGAGATTCCGTAGACACCGCGAACAAGGAGAAGTGGGATTCCTTTTTTGCCCAACTCACGTCCGCCATCAACGGCGAAGTAAAGTTCAATATTACGCTGGAAGACCCGCTCGCCAGTAGTTATGTGCAGAGCTTTGCGGCGCCGGAGCCAGACTCTCAGATGACCGTTGAGGATTATGAGCGGACGGCGCAGGAGGAAGAGGAACTTGGGCTCACGGATATGAAGACCGAGGGCTACGAGGAGGAGCATGCAGCGAACGTCCTTGCGGCGGCAAACGGTGAGAAAGTGAACGGCGAGACAAAAACTGGCGCAACAACGAACGGCGCGTGAGGTGCGACCTCGTAATTCTTTTCCTTTCCGTTTATTACTCCACGTTCCCGATAGATACCAAGGCTCCGACAGCCGAGACGAAACTTTTCCTATCGTCACAATCCGAACCCTTTCTTCTCTACTGCGATCAGGCGTAACTGTGCTCCAAGATATCGGCCATTCATCCTAAGTCAATTGATTTCTCACAATCAACATATTGGTGTGTTTTATCCTTTTTAGTCAATATCTATGTATTCTACTTCACCATCGCCATCACAATGATGTGACTCAAGATTCCCAAACCAGACTGACAGCTATGACTCCCCTCAATACCACTGATTTCAGCAGTCTCTATCACAATTTCCCAGCCTAACGTCCCAGGTTTACAACGCGACAATTCAGCTTTCCAGTCATTGCGCAGCTACAGATTCTGCATCTCGTACCAATGGTCTTCTCCACAGAGTTCTATTCGCACAGCATATATGAACCGTCTCTTCTTTCCTTCTACCCCTTTTCTCTCCATCACATCTTGAGTCTACTTCCGTCTGAAAGATACCAACTTCCACACACTTCTACACACTCCAGCACAAAGCTCACAACGCCAAACCGAAAGCCCTCCTCTCCAAGAAATGTCCTCCACTACACCACCCCCCTACATCCTCCTAACCACCACCAACAACCCCCGAAAACTCCACTCTCCACCCCAAACCCGCGTCAGCCGCGTCGCATTCACCGCACAAGCCCCACTCTCAGCCTACGCTAACCGCGCCTCCCTGCTCGCCACAAGCCAACCCATACCCATCCCAGGCAGCCAGCACTGGATCGACAACATCGCCCGGATCCCGTTGCGCGAGATATGGCCAGAGGGGGCGCCGAGGGTGCATCATTATCGGGACGATGTGAGGGATTATTGCTGCATCGGGGCGAGGGGCGGGGAGCGGGAGGCGTGGCATGGAGCGCGTGTTGCAAATACTGTCCAGAGGATTACAGGGCTGTCGCAGGTGGCGGAGGTGGTGGAGCCGAAAAGGTCTTTGTACGGGTGGGATGATGATTGGGATGGGGAACCTGCTGAAGACTCGCATGAGGAGAATGAGAGGGGAAAGCGATTCTGGGAGTGGGCAAAGAGGGACCGTAGGGCGCAGTGGGTCGGTTCTGAACATGGAGAAGATGAAGAAGATTCTGGAAATGAGGAAGGGGTGGAGGATAGTGATGGGAGTTCGTGGGATACTATTTCAGACGACCTTTCGAATGGGGACGAGGATGCGCATGAAGTCTCTTCCAGACACGATAGTATTCTCGCCGACGAGTGGGAGTATGAGAGTAAGGATGTTGATGAGGAGGGTGCCCCAGAAGACGAAATCTCCTCCAAACACGACGGCCTTCTCGACGAGGGCGACACAAATGACGAGTGTGAGGTGAATGCCTCCAAGAACGACGCCTCTGCGAAACACGATAGCACTCCCAATCGGGACGACAGCAAGCTCGCGAACAAGAAATCTCGCTCCGAGGGCGGAGTCCTCCCCCAAAGTAACTCTACTCCCATCCACACTCTTAAAAAAAATTCATGAGAATTCCAACTTCATAGACGAAGGCCCTTCCAAACTCCACCGTGTTTTCTACGGGCACGACGCTTCCAGTGAGGGAGAGCGTGAAAAGAGTAATTCCCAAGATTCGCTTTCTCCGAAACACGACAGCGTATTCGACAAAGACGAGAGGAAGGATGCGGACGAGAAATGCGGTTCTGACACGGATCTCGATGATAGTTCAGACGAGGGGGAAAACTTGGGGTACCTTTATGCGAGGCGGAAGTATGATTGAAGTTGAGACGGATTGACCGGCTTCCTAGGACGCGAAGGTCGTTGGATGACATTTGCTGTTTTATACTTCAACTTATTAAGATACCCTTACGTATTCGGCTGTAAAGCTTGCTTTCTAATATTTTGTAGCTTCAAAATTATGCTTTTACTAATAGTACATTATGAAATTGCGGCACGCGCTGGTATCATGATCACTCAATCTAAACTTAATCCCATTCCAACCCCTCTATCCCTTATTCAAACCCGTTCCATCTCTTCCTCAATGCGGGCCCTTCACACTCCCAGCCCGACTCCTGGTCCGTGCATGCCCAAAGCTCTCCCGCGTATGCACCCTATCAATCTCATACGGATTATCGTAATATTCCTCCTTATGCACCGTCCTCCTACTCTTGTTACTCCTCCCGGTATGTACCTTTTTCAAACCCTCACCGTCACCCTCCGCCTCCGCCTCGCGCTCCGTCTTCATCTCCTGGAAACGCGGCTCCTCTTCATCCTTGAACGAGTAGTCTGCGGCCTCTTGCTCGGCGAGTTCTTCGGCGCTGACGGAGGCGGTACGCGAGGACTCGGTTGAGCCTTCAGGGTTGGGTTGTTGGGCGGCTGCCATTTGGCCGCGGATGCGCTGCATAAAGGCGTCGGCTTGGGCGGAGTATTTGCATTTCTTGCGGATGGCGGCGCCGTATTTGTAGAAGAGGAAGGGGAAGGGGAGGCAGGCCACTGCGAGGAAGGCGGGGATTGATGAGGCCCAGTGGATGCCGAGGCCGTTGTACATTTGGGTTGTGAATCTTTGGACTGTTAGCGAAGTCATGTTAAGGTGGAATAAGGACGTGACTTACAGTGGGAAAGCTGCACCGAAAATGGATCGAATGATGCCGTTCGCGGCAAGTACCGACGCAGCAAAGATCGTGTACGCGTCCACCAAATAGTTCATAATGCTCAAGAAGATGAGCACCATACCAAAGCCGAACGGTATCGCAGCCGCCACACTCGCAGCCCAGGGTAGAGAAGGCGAGTTAGTCCACGCGAACCAGAAGAGGCCGATCGGAAGGACGACGCCTCCCACCATGGCGGCCGGCAGTCGATCTTCAGGGGCGGCAAATCCGTGAGCTGAGTTCTTGACGCATCGAAGATAGCGCTTGTTGTCGTAGACGATCGTATAGGTGACGGCGCTGACCATTCCAATAGCCACACCAATGAAAGGCAGACCACTTATGCCCTGATTCCAGCCGCGGCCTAGGCGATACACGATCGGGAATGCGCCGAACAACATGTAGAGCGTTCCATAGATGATGGCCATGTATAGGGAAAGGAAAAGCACGATTGGCTCTCGGAAGAGTAGTATCCAAGGCCTCTTCAAACCAGTTGCGAAAGCCTCCCCAAGCGAAATCTTGCCCTGGTCGAGATCGGTCCTGGACATGTACACTTTTCCCGTCATCTTCGACAGCGTTTGTGCGCGCTTTCTCAAAAGTACAGGTGGGTACGTTTCCGGAACAAGAAGGATGGCCATGAAGAAGATGACACCGGAGAAGATAGCCATGAGTCCCTCCAACCACTTCCAACCCTCTGTCATCCCCAAGAAGCCTCCAACGATCGGTCCCAACACAGGACCCATGAAGGGCGCGACAGAGAATATGCTCATGGCGAGCCCGCGCTCTTTTGCAGAGAAGAGATCGGCTACGACACCTCCAGCATTGGTGAGAGGGCTAGATCCGAAGGCACCTCCGAAGAACCGAAGGATGAGCAGTGTCCAGATATTCTTCGATCCAGCGGCTCCAGCATTGAACGCGACGAAAGCGAGGAACGTCCCAAAGAACACAACCTGGCGTCCGTATAACTCACTGAAGGGAGCCCAGAGGAGCGGTCCGAGGGCGAATCCGAGGACGAAAAGCGAGACACCGAGCGTGACGACTTCCTGGGAGACACGGAACTCCATGAGGATTTGCTGGACACCTACGAACCGTTAACCCAGGCCTCCATCCTTCACCGTATGGTTATAGAAGTACATACCTCCTGCGAACGCTGACGAGCAAAACGACACCACCAACGTCGCCAACGCCATGCACACACAACCCACCCATTTCCTCGTCTTGCTCCACGTCATAGGGTTCCTCGGATCATTATCCATCCACTCGACAACGTAAGGGTCGTCCTCCGTTCCGGACCCATCATACTCGTAGTCTGCAACCTCCTTCGTGACGTAGCCTTGTTCGAGGATAAGTTTCCAATGAGGTATGCCCTCATGGCCAGACTCAGGGTCCTGATTCGGGCTGCTCTTCTCCATGTTGCTGGTAACCCTCGATCCGCGATCCGCAGCGTTGGGTAGATCCAAATATGTTTCGCGACGAATGGGGACACGAAGTAGAAGAAGAGAAATGCCTCAAGTAAAGTAGGAAAGAAGCAACCGACCAAAAGTAGAAGCAAACACCCTGACGACCCGCATCGGACCCTTACCAAACACCCATATACAATCCCACCGCAATGACACCATCACTTCCCCCGTCAAGATTCAAGCCTTCACTGGCCTCGGCCGAGCCTCAGACCAACCCATCCATCCTAGATCCTAACTCCTATATCCAACCAATCGCGTTGCCGCCTTGCGCGAATGATGTGGGTCTTGCCGGCGCGTGGTCGGCGCCGACTCTGACATCAGAGGACCTTGCGTGGATCCCTCCTGACGCTAGGTCCAATGGGGAAACGCCTCGGCCCAAAAGGCGACATTTTGCGCCCTTGTAAGATTTTTGAGAGATAGGGCAGACGGTCGGCGGCCGGGTTTGGCACTGAGTTACAATTCCGCTGGAGAGGAGCCACCTTCTGATTACATTCAGAGCGGAGTTGGGAGGTTGTAAGACGGGAATTACCAAGCAATATAGAGTGTTGCGCGTCGAAGTTCGGATCATTCGGATAGACAGTAGAAGTTCGATGTCGAAGCGTTGCTATAGGGTTGTTAAGGTGCAAGACACTGCCGTGTAGTTTTGGCGTGCAGTGACTGCATCTAGGTCTATCGCGCCAGGCCGGACCCTCCGATATCAAGACCTGGGCGCTGGATTTAGGCATGGCTCGATGAACGCTCAGACCGGAATTCGGAGACGGGAATACGTTAGTTGCCGCACGGGGCGACCAAGATGGTGGGTCGAGATAGTAAACGCGTGCGTGGAAGAAAGGGGGCTTGAGTGAGATTGTGCAGAGATTTATAATGATAGTACCAGCACTACGCGGGTACCGAGGTTGTCGGTCGGAAAGAGGAGGAAACGCAGTGCTTGTGGAGCTTATCCAAATGAGCGTCCTTCAAATTAGGTATCAGGTGGCAAATTTTCCTAAAGCTATTTTCGTTGGCAAAATCTGATCCCATCATGCCAGTCATTTAATTCCAGCTCGTATCAGGGTGAAGATTCTTTTTCAAACCTGAACGCCATCGCCATGTCGAAATCCAACCCCAACTCTAGGACATAGCCCATTTAGTTCTCGCAAGATTATCATTCTCCGCTTGTCGTTTTTACACCTCGTTACTTGGGTATTCCACCTTGGGCGTAGCAACGAACTCCTCTTTGATCGCCCTCATGTTGACGAACCTAGCAAGCAGCGTCGCGCTCCCTGCCTTGTCATTCGTACCACTCGCCCTCGATCCGCCAAATGGCTGCTGTCCCACAACAGCTCCCGTGCACTTGCAATTGATGTAGAAGTTACCCGCCGCATTGCGAAGAGCATCTTCCGCGAAACGAACGACTTCTCTATCCTTCGCGAAGACGGCACCAGTCAAGGCATACTCCGAAGTCTCGTCAATCTGCTTGCAAATTTTGGAGAAGGCGTCAGGAGCAGCATCGTTGTAGACGTAGGCTACGAGGATGGGACCGAAGAGTTCCTGTGACAGAAGCGGGTGGTTGGGATTCGTGGTTTGGTAGATTGTCGGGTGGATGAAGTAGCCTTTGCTGCCATCGTACTTGCCGCCAACTAGGAGCTCCAGCTCGCTGTCGTTCTTGGCCGCGTCGATGACACCTGAAAGCTTCTTGAAGCTGGCCTCATGGATCACGGGACCAACGAAGTTGGAAAAGTCGGACGGTTCGCCGATCTTGAGAGCCTCCGTATCAGCGACCAGCTTCTCCTTGAATTCGGGCCAAACAGACTTGGGCACGTAGAGCCGGGAGCAAGCGCTGCATTTCTGGCCTTGGTACTCGAACGCACCGCGCACCGTCTGCACTGCAGCGTTCGAGATGTCGGCACCCGGGTGGACAAGATGGAAGTTCTTTCCTCCAGTCTCACCCACAATGCGAGGATAGCCCTGGTACTTGCCCTCCGCAACGCCGTTTGCAATCTTGCCGTAGAGCGATCGAAATACTGCCGTGCTACCGGTGTAATGCAGAGCTGCAAACTGTCGGTGCGACAGCACTGCCTGAGTGACTTCCACTGCGTCTCCAGGTACAAACTGGATCACGTTCGGTGGCAGGCCAGCCTCGATAAGGATTTGGTAGATGAGCCAATTCGACGCGATCGCGGCAGGTGATGGTTTCCAAACGACGACGTTACCCATGAGTGCTGGGGCTGCAGGAAGGTTTCCTCCAATGGCTGTGAAGTTGAAGGGTGAAATGGCGTACACGAAACCCTCAAGTGGCCGGTACTCAACGCGGCTGTGCACCATTAGCATCAATGCTATAGCTTCCCCCGTCACACTGGTACGTACTTCCAAATTCCAGGCGAATTGTGCGCCGGTTGATGTCCATAAGTCTCCTCGGCGTATTTGACATTGAACCTGTTGGTGTTAGCCACAGTGACATGAACAGGTACACAGCAGCCAAAAATAATACCTCAAGAAATCACACAGCTCCGCCGCAGCGTCAATTTCCGCCTGCCAGGCGTTCTTGCCTTGTCCCACCATGGTGGCTGCCATGATATCATATCGATACTTCGTGGAGATTAGATCGGCTGCTTTGAGGAAGACGGCTGCGCGGTCGGCGAACGGTAAGCTTTCCCATTTCGTCTTGGCCGCCAGCGCTTCATCTATAGCTTTGTTGACGTCTGCTGTGCTAGCGTTGGAATACCTTGCGACTACATCGTCGTGTGAGGAGGGGTTGTGTTGCGTGAGGATGGATGAGTTGGTGATCTGCCATAGATTAGCCAACCATTCTATATCTTTTTGATTGTCATCCGGCCACGTACGTGTTGACCTCCCACTACTAGTGGAACCTCCATAGGTGCCTTCTGCTTGAGAGCTACCACCGCATCTTGGAGCTTTTGTCGATCGACTGAGCCTTTGGTATAGTGTTGCTGTAGCTCTCATTAGTTTCGTGAGCTGTAATTTGCTTCAACATTAAAAGGTAATGCGTACGTTCGGTTCGTTGTTTATCGTAGGAATCTTGAAGTTTGCGATAGTTGCAGCACCTCGTCTGGCTACACGGGCGGGGCTCGGAGAAGGCAATGCGGTCAATGACCTCGACGCGGAAGTAAGCGGCTGGAAACTCTTCAAAGACGCCATTATGAAGATGCTCTAGGAATCAATGGTGCTGAAAGGCGACCGCAAGTAATTGTATTTGTAGTTGCAATGGGTAGAGCTGGTGATGTAGCTTTGTGATCTTCAGCCGACGGAAACCGCGGTGGGGCGTGAGGGGAATCCATGGCGCGACACAGCACAACGCCTCTCCACGTGCACGCCAAAGCACAGGCACGCTGGATCTTTGATAGTTTCCCCAGTCTGGAGGCCGATGTCGCTGAGGGTCCATTCAGCAGGCCAGCGATTGTAATTTGTCCATTCCGAAGGCCGCAACAAGCCGCTCATGCTACCATAGTTGTCGGATACATTTCAGCCAGTCGATTCAAGAAGCCAACGCGTCGGAGAACGCGCTGGCAACTGCGAATCGGTACAAAAAGTGGGATGAGATTTTTACATTGGTATCATGGATGCAGGAATCTGAGGGTCTACATCTCCCGAAAACGCCCAAGCGCCACCCTGCTAAAAGCCTCCAAGATCTGAGAAACCTTCGTTGCCTAAGTCGCAGCACATATGTCGTATCCTTCGTAGCTCATAGCTCCATAGCATCGACAGTATCGTCCGCATCATCTCCCCAAAGACCCTCTAGCTTAAACTCAGCAGCCCATTCCTTGACGATATCCTTCTGATCGCCGACTAGACCATTCTTCGAGGCAGGAGCTGTCTTGGTGCTAGATGCGGTGGCAACCTTATAGCTAGGAGCATCAGTCCATCCCTGTATCCTTCCATCGCGCCAGTCGGTGATGACTGTTTGTGCCGCGCTATGGATATTGGGAACACCGCCTTTGCCCAAGCGACCCCTCTTTCGCGCGACTTGGACCAAGAAGTCTGTGGTGGTATCGCCATTAACATAATGCAGAGCTGGCAGTTCGTACATATGAACAAGCTTCGCAAAGAGCTCAGGCGAGGTCGAAAGCCTCTTCAAGAGTAACGATACGGCCGGTACAGGGTCGTGGATTTCCTTGGGTGGAACGGCGTTCAGAAGGATGAGTCTGGCTTGCTCCTCGACTTTACTGGTTCTAGTGCCTTCAGACTTGTTCGGGAACACAATCCCAGGAGAGTCGAGAAGCTTCAGCTTGTTGTCCAATTTGACTTCGCGCAGGCTGGTCGTGACTCCGGCTTCGGCGCCAGTGGGACAGGCTCCAGTCCTCCCGCCCATCCTCGAGGTCAATGCGTTTATAACCGACGACTTGCCAACATTAGGATAACCGATGATGCCAACCTTGATCGATCTCTTCAACTGCCTCGACTCAGCAAACGTCTTCAAGGCTTTGAAGAGCGTCTCTGATGTACCCTTGATGGTAAGCTCTTTGTGGTCGAAGGTCTTTGCGTTCGGTGCGGGTTTTGAAGCGCGGAGAGGAAGCGTAGGGAATGACCGTCGTAGGTGAACGAGCCATGATCGCAGGGTTGGGGGCGGTACAAGATCGATTTTGTTCAGCACAAATATCATCCGCTTGCTTCCTTTGTCGGCAGCCATGACCATCTGCTCCACCTCTCTTGATCTTGTCCCCTCTGGATCCCTGGCGTCGAGTACATATAGCACCACATCCGCCGATTCCACAACCTGCTTGTACACCTTGTCGAAAGCCTTCCTTGACGAATCTTTCCGGATATTAGCGGCTGATGTGCCATCCTCATCATCATCTTCGAAGCCGGAGAACTCGTCTTCGTCGTCTTCGTCCATGGCATCTCCATCGTGTGCTTTCTTTCCTTCGAATTGGGCCGCGCGGGCTTTTGCCGAGGCTAGAAGGGCAGCCATTGGATTTGAGTCATCCTGCTCGCATGATTAACAAGTCTCTTGAGCTCCGGTTAACGGAGCAGACTTACCACCTGCATAGAGTCCTCGTTATCGGACCCTTCGTCTAGCAGGTCCTCTTCCGATGCATCCTCGCCAGCTTCCAACGTGTCCATCGCAGTCTCACCGCTCTGCTTTTGTTGCTTCACCAGCTCTTTGCGTTGAGCAGCTTCTTCCTCCTTGAGTCTGCGCTTCTCCTCGATTTCTTGAAGGATTTTGTCTTTGTACGGGAATAGGTTCGGAATGCCGGGGTCTTTCTTCGCCTTCGATCGCCATTCGGGATTCTAAAGCCGTTAATCCTATGCGTAGCCCGTCTTCTAAGTATACTGACATTCTTGGCCTGCTTCTTCGCCTTCCTCTGCTTTGCTGCGGAGGCTTTTTCAATCTTGTGCCGCAGTCGCACGGGAACACGCTTTGACTTGGGCTCTGAGCAAGAAGTCAGCTTTGATACGTATAAAACTCATGAAGAGTACTCACTTCCGACTTTCATATTTGCGTTAGGTTACTGAGGCGTTGTGCGTCGAGATGTGCTCCGCCAGAGATTCGAAAATTGCGGGCCCTAGTCGAGCCAAGATTTCGGTCAAAAGGCGGTGAGCAACGGCAAAACAGGGTGACTAAGCATCAAATTATATAACGTTATTCTCGCACGGTGCGACATCTTCAAAGCGTCACACCTAAAAAGCATCAGAGACCATTCGAACACATTGCCAAAGCATATATCAACTATAAAAAATACTTGTGAAACCCGTTTTCGCGGCCGCATACGCAGGGAAAAGCCAAAGCCGCCGCCGTGCGTTGATCGACAAAACTTATTGGTCAAGCGGACGGCTTACTCGAATAGGAAGGCGCCGGCTGACTGACCATCGACACTTTTCGCACGGGTCTCGCGACTTCATATTCTGATTGCAATCCTCTACGACTGAATTACTCAGAGTAGGATAGTTCGGATAGAAAACAGCACGCAAGCAGGCCTACCATTATGACTGTCCCGGAAACGGTGCCATCCTTCTCTGCACCACCTCACACTGTGACCTGCCATGGCTTGGTAAGTGACTCTCAGCTGTTACTACAATCTCTCGCTGATTATTGGCAGCTTTTTGACATGGAGTAAGCCCAATCCAATCGTGTAACGAAGTGTTGCTTATCTGGTGTCACAGCGGTACAATAATAGACTCTACTGAAGCAGTGGTCAAGCATTGGCAGAGGTACACCTGGCCACCTACGCTAGAAAATACCTGCTCAAGCCCTCAAGCATAGGAAGGAAGATTGGCGTCGATCCGGAAGTCATCCTCGCGACATCTCACGGCCGGAGATCGATAGATGTGCTGAGGATATATGAACCCAAGCTGGCGAACTGGGATTGTATGTACTGTTCGCTCAGCTTGAATTTCTGACCCCCTGATCAAGATGGTAGATATTAGCGAAGCCGAGGGACGGATCCCCAAGGAATTCGGGTCAGATGTGGTTGAGATACCGGGCTCTCGAGATCTACTGGACAAGCTCGAACAACAATCTATCCCATGGTGCATCGTCACAAGTGGCACTCGTCCACTCGTTACCGGTTGGCTGGACGTCTTGAAGCTAGCGCACCCGAAGAACCTCGTCACGGCCGAGGATGTCGAGAACGGAAAGCCAGATCCCGCGTGCTATCAAATGGGAAAGACGAAGCTCGCTCTGCCGCACCGAGAACCGACCATTGTCGTTTTTGAAGATGCGCCTGCCGGCGTACGGTCTGGCAAAGCCGCAGGATTTGTCGTCGTTGCGCTCCATACGACTCACACACTCAATCAGCTCCGCGAAGCAGGCGCAGACTTCATTGTCCGAGATATGCGCTCTGTTGTATTGAAGACATGGGACAAGACCTCAGGCGAGGCAGAGATCGAGGTTTTGGACGCCCTAGTCTGACGATGGAAGCATAGAATTAATTGACTTTCCCATGTCGAAGAGGCTGAGCAACGACCCCACTCTCATCGGCATCATCAAACCATAGTCTTACGACTAACAGTCGCTTTTTATAGATATATCCACCATGAAAGCATGCTATAGTGCTCCAGTCGTTCACAGACCGGGTCAGAGGGCGTAGGAGGCGGTGCACCGGTGGACGCACCACAGCAACATCCGATTCCTTATCGAGAAAGCTTACTCGCCCTATCGGTACACAAGCAGCGAAGATGACTCGTTCGGTTGCACGCTACTGTGCGCGTTCAAGCAGGCAACTTTACTCGGTGCCCGAAGTCGGTTATGCGTGCAACCCTAGTTCTGGCGGCCAAGCGACATGCAGAACAACTTTTACCTTGAGGGTTTTTCGGGCGCAGCCGCACTAGAGTCGAATCATTCTCATGGGCAGCAAGAACTCATGCATCTTGACATCGGTCCGGTATCTGCAAAATGCAAGCACCACTCGGACTACCTATGACATTAACCGACTGGTGCGTTGCATCGCATGGCTACTTCTGTTCGGTCTCAGCCACGCTAGAGATCTCCCGTTTTCTAGAACCGTTACAGGTTACAATGCATGGCTAATCGTCATGGGCAGCATAGCATTCCCCTTGCCTCAAGCGAACTATTTTTCGGTGCCACTGCTAAAACGATTTGACAGGTTCTCCGCGCGAGATTGCGAGCAGCGTGCGATCTCCAGTGGTGGGTTGCGCGGGGTTTTGGAGAGTCCTCAGTCAGCGTTAACAAGCGACGGCGAGAGGCTGTGCTCCCTTGCAAGTGTAACCAGTTCCCTGGTCCCGCCAGCTGGCCCAGGCGACTTGGCCGCGGATACGGTGTTGACGACAGAAAAGCAACGCGCATGATAGACGACTAAAGGGCCAACCTAGGGCCAACGTTACTCCCGAATTGGCCAGCTACGAACTTTGTAGAACAAAGCCAACACCGATTTGAAATTGTCCAGTAGCACCAGGGCGAAAGAGGCATTGGTGCTGCAAGGCACAGTGACTGTCTACGCCGCGTTCCGAGAGCCAGACGGGAGGCGCTGGATGCCCCTTGATTGTGCAGACTGCGGGCGCGGTGGGCAGCCAGAAGTCGCACGAATTGACCATCGTGGCCGAGAAGGGAAGAGGTGTGTTGGAGGGCTGGCGAACGAATGGCAACCAGGACCGACGGCGCCAACGCAGCGCCGACAAGAGTGCTTGATGTTAGTCGGGGAAAAGGGGACATGAGTAGCGCCCGGCAGCCCCAGCGGCGGTTGTGAAGCCACAGCCAGGTCGCCTGCAGCGCGCCCGCGCGCAGCCCTCGCCGCAAAGTCGCGATGGAGTTTGGCAGTCGGAGAATTGGGCTGCTCCAGGCGTCCTTGCTGGCCATCGCTCTCAACAGCTCCATGCGCGCATCTCCCGAAATTGCAGATGACGCCTACGATCCGAGAGCGAAGAGATCCTTTCGAGGGGCCAAGCTCGTCGTCGGCGGTCCACGGTGAGCGGATCAGCCGCCGCGGCCGGTTCGCCCAATCACTCGCGCTCCGCCGACCCCTGTGCCGCCGCCGCACGCCCCGGCAGCTCAGCGATGTCCACAGGCAGCCTCGGTGTGTGGACTGAGGCCAGAGGTGACTGCGTCGCTGCCCACATGCACCCGCCGCTCGGGCGAGACGGTCGGGAGACGCGCTGCGAATCAGCAGGCGCGTGCAGCCAGACGGCGGCCAGCGGCGAGGCCCCCGGCGCGAGATGCCGTACAGTCTGCGGCGCTGAGAGGGCAGGGGGAGGGGAGTGTAGTCACGATGCAGACCATGCGCGTGGTCCCCAAAATAAACTGCTGCTGCCAGCGGTTTAGGTTGAATGGTGGCTTGGCTCACCCGTCCCAAGTAGCATGCGCCAACCCTCCGCGCCTTCCCTCCTGACCCGACTTTACGACTTCGCGGCAACTCTGCCCTTCTCTCCACGATAAACACACTCACATTCGCTTTAACCCGTCTTTCGTTACTCGCAGCCTCGCACCGTGGTGTGTTGTGCTGTAACCCACGCTCGCTTCAACAACCAGACCGACGACCCCCAGCTGCTCTCCGTCCCATCTCCGCGACCCCGTGCTCCACCCCAGCACCTCACCGCCGAGCCGCGCAGCAGACAGCCAGAGCCGCCAGGCCTCGCCACCCTCTCCCTCACCCACGATTCCCGCGGCCATTGTCCACCTTCAAAGCGCAGAGGAGAGCACTTCTGATCGCAGTGTCGAGGCCGCGTTGACAGCTCGCGCGTCGCGGACGAACGATTTTCAGCAGGCGGTCCGATGCAGCCCTTCGCGAACGGCAGCGACGGCGGCTCGCAGCGACCCTCGCCGCAGCCGAACAGCTCCTCGAAGCCCGCGGGCGCGCCCCAGAAGCCGCCGCACAATGGCGTGGCCGACGTCAAGCCCCGCCTCACAAAGGAGCAGCACGACATCCTCGAATCCCACTTCCAGGCCCAGCACAAGCCCAGCACCAGCACGAAGAAGACCTTCGCAGAGAACCTCGGTGTGCCCCTAGACAAGATCAACGTGCGTATCGTCGTCTTGAGCTCAGAGCATGTGTTAACAGGATGTACAGAACTGGTTCCAGAACCGGAGAGCAAAGGTCAAGCAGGACATAAAGAAGCAGATAAACCAGTACAACATGAGCATGGGCGTCTACGGGGCCCCGCAGATGCCCATGGTCCCGCCGCAATTCCAGCAACACCCAGAGCAGCCACAAACACATCTACATGTCAACCAGGAATACTTTCCCGGGACGGCTGACATCAGCCCGACATGTCTACCAGTGCAAAGCGTGGAGGGACCGTCAGCCCTTGAGCTAGGGCCGCAGATGACGCTCCAACAGCCATATGACATGCACCATTCGCTGCGGTCGATCCCCGAGGCCGATCGGTCGACGTCGTACCACCCCAACGCCGTGATGCATTCGTTTATGGCTGCGACTGCTGGGCCAACCTACGCTTGCCTCCCACCCCAAGAGTCAGGCTGTTCGTATGACACTTCGGGACTTCCATCGGCAATGCAAGGCGATCTCACCTTCTCAGTGCCGTCGACCATGCCTAACGGCACTGCGCCGTCCAACGACCCCTTTAGCACCTTCTCGGAATTCAGCACATACGATTACCCGAACATGAGCATGAACACGACTAATGCGTCCGACGTGCAGAATAGCACTGAGTCCATCTCTCCAGAGGCATCCCCCTTCTCTGGAGCCCAATCGACCGAGACCACCCAGTCGTCTAATGTTCAGAACGTATCTTCAGTGGCCTCTATTGCATCCGTTTATTCTGGTTGGACTGAGGATACCAACTCCGGCCCCGATGTCAAGCCGGGCAACGACGCTGAGGATTTATTTGACACGCCTTACTCTCTGCCCCAAGCGTCGGTATCCGAGGCCGCTTTTTGGGGGCCAAACGGGCGCACCCAAGCATTCTCGCAGTCTGACATGTACCAGCAGCCCAACGTTTCTGCACACGCTATCCTCTCGTCGCCCAGTCAGCATGAGCGCAAGGTAAGCGCTGGCCCCGGCGAATTTGAGGTCTCCACTTTCAGCGATGAGGTTTATGCACGAAGAGACTCGTCAACAAGCAACCTAGCCAACAACATCGAAGCGATTCACATCCAAAACAACACCCCAGATGAATTCCAGCAGCCAAGCCAATCCTCTAGTATCGCTGCGAGAAGACATAAGCGGCCGACTGCACTCAACTCAAGCACGCTGAGGAGCGCGTCGTACACTAGCGGTATGCCTTCTCCAGGCAACAACGGCGATCACACGCTTCGCAGAATCCGGTCGTCAGGGATCACCAATGCTACTGCAGGTCGCGTGACGAAGCCTACTCCTGGATCGGCGCAGCGTTCACCTATGACGCTGACCTTTGCGGACGCTGCAGCGTCGCCTAAGTTTGCCAGGACTTTCTCTGCGACGAGCTCAACCACGCTTGGGCAGGGTGGCAGCCTTGCTCCGCCTACCCCACAGACGCCGAACGAGACAGGTCGCTTTCCATACTGGCAGAGCAACACCGTTTTCCGAAATCATCCGGCGATGCCTGATCACAGCAGCCCGGAAAGTATCAACGTGAACTGGACATCTGACAACCAATCCACTGGTGTATATTCTAGTGGCGCATCTCCTCCGTCAACGCCCCTGGATCTGGCGCAATTAAATCAAGCACGGCTTGCTCATGAGAACTTGTATCGTGATACGCCCCCGCAATCAGCACCGGCTACACAGCAGGCCTTTCCTCGTACGGCGTTGATGCAACCTCCGCAGATAAGAGCTGGTTTCCACTCGTCCACTGATCTCACTATTGCGCAACCCAAGCCATCCCACTTTAGGAGACCCTCGCTTCCCGAGCAAGGGCATAACCAACTCAACGACGGCAACATGCAGTACCCGGGCCAGTTCGGCAATTTCACCTACGACGACATTAGAGATATGTCCCTCAGCGGCATCCACCATGACGTGCCATTTGCGCCGCGTGTCTCAAACATGCCCGACTTCCTAGTCCACCAATACTCGCCCCCTCAAGGTGGTCCGCACGCCAATCTCATGAGACGGACGACCGAGCCTCAACCGAAGAACTACATTTTCGCAAACCAAGGCCCACACGACTTCCGCGCATCGTCATGACAGGCCTTCGACCGAGGAACTGGCGTTTCGGATCCACAATATCTCTTTGGAATATACCCGGTAGGATAGCGACCTACTGCTCTGTTTTTGGCTTTATCGCATTGCTG
Organism: Lentithecium fluviatile CBS 122367; assembly: GCA_010405425.1. Taxonomy (NCBI): domain Eukaryota; kingdom Fungi; phylum Ascomycota; class Dothideomycetes; order Pleosporales; family Lentitheciaceae; genus Lentithecium; species Lentithecium fluviatile. The sequence goes on from MU005570.1 coordinate 2,555,705, forward strand.
CCTCTCGCCACCAGTTCCGCTACGGGACTAGCAAAGGAACGCAGTTCCTCTTTATCGTTACTTGCGTTTCCTCGACATCCACAAATATACGCGATGTACCTTGGCTATAGCCTCCCTCTCTAATTCTAATAAGAGGCCGATTTCTTGAAGTTTTTGTTTCTCTCGTTTTCATATCTCATGGCGCCTGGGCGTGGAAAATAAGGGTTCGAAGGTATATTTTGTTATGGTAGGGCCGGTATCTATTTTTGTCCTGGATATCTAACGAAAGCGGACGCTCCTTTAAATGTTTTTGGATTGATTTTTGGATCACACCATAATCTTATTTTATGTAATGTTGGAGATGTATACTCCGAATAATGTCTCTCCCTTGTTTCGTAATATTTGGAGGGTTTTGGAATGCTTGGGAGAATGGATGGAGGGAAGGAATAGGGATATCAGATCGGAAGGGATCGCATGCGCCATTGGGCGGTGCGTTGTAGGAATAGATCGATCAGACATGTATACGGTCTTTGAGGACTAATCTTGCGTTGGAAGGGGAAAGGGTTCAATGCAAAATGGGCAGTTGGGCTGTCATTATTGTGACGGTTGCGACGTGCAAGTTTTTCACTTTCAGTTGCATATTCACATCTTTCGATACTGTGTTTGCTTCTTGGTGATCGTATGATCGTGATCTTGGTTCGCGATAAGCCGGTGAATAGATATTGGGACCTGCATATCTACAGGCTATGGAACTTGCCGACGGGTCGCTACGTCCTCGTACATGTATGAATTCTTCCGTGGATACGAGCTTGCGTCTCTTTTATTCAATACGATCCCACGATGTACGCTCTATCAAAGACTCGATACCCAGGTATCGTAGCTGAATGGACGACATGAATCTTGACCTACCATGCCTTTTCCTGGGCTCGCTAAGAAACAACAGCTGCGGAGCCCCCCACCGCAGACCGTTTCCCGTTTCGCCGTATGCACTTGCTTCTGCTTGCCATGCCCGCTGTCACACACCCGTCTCGCCAGTCGCCAACCTTCGGCCGCAGCCACCAACGCCACCAGTCTTTGCTTTTGCTTTCCCGTCACGCCTCAACGCGTCCACTCCACTCAATCACAACCCGCCCGCCGATCGCCGCTTTCCGCCCACCTTGCGGCTCGAGCCAAACCCCCTTTTCCCCTTCTTCACGACTGCACCGACCGCGGAACTTTTCGGTAGGTGGTAGTGCGGAAATGGATCTCTCTGGAGGCGCGGGTGCCTTTTGTTTTGAGACACGGTTTTGGGCTGCGTTGAGTGGGGTGTTTTACCCCTGAGCTGCAACCATTTTCGTGCCTGAACGTGAGACATGAGCGTGATTATAACGCTCGCGTGCACTTTGTCCAAACAGCCGGTGTTTGGGTGCCTGGCGCAGCCGTGTTAGAGGGGAGTGTTCCTGACTAGAGGTTGTTTGCGGCGCAGCACTTGGGATCGCTTCCTACCTAGTGTGCGCAAGTGTTGAGTGTTTGGTGCTTGGGCGGATTTGGTTTGGGGCGGTTGCGGGTTGGGTAGGGGCTAGGGAAGCCGGTCCGATGCGCTAATGGGCCGATAGGGAAATCGGGAGATAAGGTTGGGGACTGTGCGAGGGCGTGCCGTGGTTGGGGTTAGTGGTGTGGTGCTTGGTTGGACTTGGCGTTCGGGGATTGAAGGCGTGGATGCGGGAGAGGATGGTGCTGAGAATGTGATCAATTGATGGTGACTCATGGGTGTTGGGGTTCAGCACCGCCACATACTGATGGTGTGCGGAAGTTTTGGTTGATGAGTCGCGGTTCTTGTGGTTTCGGGGAGAAGTGTGGGTGGGAAAGGGGTTTGCTGTTGTGGTGCCGCGAGACGCGAAGATTTGGTACACTGTCATCACCCTTCCACTATCCGTTGAGACAAAATTACTCATCTCGGAAACCGCACGTTGCATGACAAGTCTACGACTGCTCCACTGCCCTCGGAACTCTTTGCGCGTAGCCATCAGACTTGCAACTTTGCCATATTTGTCCCGCGTTTGGCCTGGCAGTTCCTTACCTACAGCTTAGTCACAGTAGTAGGTTTGATGACTGATGGTGCTGCGAGTCGTTGGTGTTGCTTATGGCGGTACTGAGTCTGGATGTTTACGCGTTGCACTTCGGAGTGTCCGCCGATCTATGCTGAATGGTGGGTGGCATCTGGAATGCTGGATGCTCCGCGGCTTCGCGAAATTCGCGTCGCCCGGTTTGGAAGCGGATGTTTTCTGTTGCATTTGTGACAGTGCGATGGCGAAAGGCTTGCTTCGACGTCGATCTCTTCGAAAGAAGGCTGATTGTGACGTTCATTTTCTGCGTTCGATGGAGAAGGCGCTGGAAGGTATCGTCTTCTTAACGGCACGACAAGAAAAAGCTTAAAGGAAACGTGAAGGCTAAGTACAGACACGGAGGGACGCTGTAGTGGCCGATTTGGCATTGGTGGATCGTGGACTGGATGTTGAAATGTATATAAATATATGATGCAGCCTCATAGTCCTTGTGCTTTTCCTTCTCCGCTAGCCTAAGCCATGGTGTTATTGTGTTTAGGATGTTGGTGGGAAGGAACACTGGGATTGGCGGTGATCGGATGGATTATAAGATTTAGAATAAACACCAGATATTCAAGAAGTAAGAGATGCATATATCCTTGAGGGAGACTTAGAAAGGGTTAATTTCGCAAACTTGTTAATTGCAACTCCGAAGAGATTCTCTAATTGGTACAGTAGAGTATCAAGGTGACCCTGCACTGCTACTCGACTCCTGCGACCCTTCATTGTTCTCCTCCCCCGATTCCACAGCCACTATAGCGGGTAGGTCGCGAATATCCGAGGCCTCATTCGTTCCTAGATCGACCACTCGTATAGCGTCGACCGAGAGAACACCAGCGGATAGCGCTATGAATTTTAGATCCGCTGTGTAGCAAGCTCCAGGTGCCAAGTGCCTATACCTTGTCAGTCAATCGACCCGGAAGCTCCGTATTCTGATCACTTACGCTATCCGAATATCTGTTGTCAAGCATACTAGCTCCGCTGCTTCAAGTTTTGCATTCTTTTGCTTTGCATACGTTATGTTTTCGTCCACTACAGCGCTCGCGAGCAGGTCTTTCTTGTCACTGCGATGTCCACCGGCAGATGACGTCGAGGGATGTGATTTGTGTCTATCAAGGTCTCGTTTCCGCTTTGGCAAGACAAGAACAGCCAGTTTCCTTGACTTGTCGGATCTGTTTACTATGAAGACACCCCAGTGGAACATATCGCCGACTGTCACACGCGGTGGCCCCGATATTGTGAGAGTGACGTTGATGGCCTTGTTCGAGGCATCCGCTACGTCCTTACTCGCTGTGTCGTGGGTGGGAAGGGCGTCAGGATTCGGAAACTTGAGTGACTGTGTGGTAGGGTTGCTGAGCCTGTGTGCAGCCTTTACCAAGCTGGTGTTCTGCTCGGCGGTGAAATCGACTGCTGTTTCCCAGCCAATCGTTACGGTGGGTCGGCAGTCATCCGAGACCAGTACTTTCGCCTTGATGTCCAGGTTCAAGATATGGCCCTCGCTTCCGAATATTGGTGCACCGTCTGGAGAGAGGTCTGGTATGATTTTGTATAGGTAAGTCAGCTGGTCGCCTGGCTGGCGGACCGATGTCACCCCGCAATGATCCGCAATGGTTTCGACTTGTCCACCTCGGATTGTTAGACTGATGTCCTCGATGCTGATGCGACAGCCGGTGACGTAGGCGACTTCGAGATCCAACGAAGCCATGAGGGACATGTCACTGAGCGACGCCTGCACCTTTGAATACCGTATCCGCCAGATCAACGCTGGTAATGCCCGAAAGAGACGCCTTTGCCCGGTCCTGATTGGCCGCACCAGCTCTTTCGCTACAGGCCCGGTTGGTGCGATCTTGCTGATCCGCAATGCAGATAGTCGAGGATTGATGCCTTTCAAGGCAACGTCGCTCTCAAACGACTGCAATAGATTGAGTGCTGTCGGCACTTTGCTTGGGAGGTATTCGTCATCCTGCAGGCTTCGCTTGGCCCTTTCGGCGGGTCGCAAAGACGCCGTAGGCTGGAAGTATATGGCAGGCTTGTGAAATCTACCTCGTGGTCGACCTACATAAGGTCAGATGGTATTGTAGACTGGAACGCACCTCCCTCACATATGAAAACATCCATTTTCCAGACCACATAAGTGTGAGGCTCGCCTTCTTCCTCGTGGCGGATAATGATGGGCTCATTTGAGTCTTTGATGGTCTCTGAAAAAATCAACTCCTTGGGGGGCGGCGCTTTTGTCTCCTGCTCGGGAGGAGGAGCCGTGCTGAAAGCGAATGCTTCCACATTGATAGCTAATCTCGCGAGATAGGACTTCAAGGTCGTTTCTTCTATCAGCGGCGTGCGAAACACAACATACACCGGAACCAGCTCATCTACACGCCTGGTATGAGTAAGAGGCTGCAATCATGGAGCCAAGGATAAGAGCTTACCGAACAGTAGTACTTGTCGCTGCGTTAGTGAAGGTAATATGGAACCACTTTCGTCGTCGTGTGTGCCGTCCCACGAAGATATTTCATCTTCGATATCGGTGACTGAATCAGAGGGTACAACAGCCTCGAGAACGGAGCTTTCGACAAACTCGGCGCTCTTGCGAGGCTGATCTTCGGCAAGAGTGGCCATGACAGCCCGCGTCCTGGTGTCGATTATGCAAGACTCAAACTGGTCATCGTGGATTTGCGTCCATTCCTACAGAGTTGTTTGAGCGACAAGTGAAAGAAGAGTTGTGCAGGACTGAGGGTTGCCGGAGCCCTTCCCTGTCGATATCACGGAGTTTCGTTTGACCGACCCCGGTGAACCGTGCTCCCCAAAGATCGCGCAGGCTCATCAATGATTCTCGCGCGCGACACCTGCTACCGACTACCGCGCCGACACAACCGCCAACATGAACGGCTATCCACCACCGCCAGGACCGGGCATGATGGTGCCGCCGCCGACGCCTTGGAGGGCCCTCAAAACGGCGGATGGAAAGGAGTACTACCACAACACCTTGACCAACACGACGTCCTGGGAAAAGCCAGAAGAGCTCATGACTAATGAGGAGGTATGTCTATCCCTATCGCCTTCATTGAACTTGTTTCTTAACCTGCAGCGCGCAATTATCGGTACACCCTGGAGAGAACTCAAACATAACGACCGACCATACTGGGCCCACAAAACCACCCAGGAGACAACGTGGACGATACCCCCGGAAGTTGCTCAGAACCTAGAGCGCCTCAAGAGCCTGCCCCCCCAGCGGCCCCCACCGTAAGTTCTATAGCTCATGCTGTAGGGAGCTCCACTAACGCCCTCAACAGAGGTGCCTGGCCTACCGGCCCTGCGATGCCGGTTGCGCCTGCTATGCAGGTTGCGCCGTCGCTTGACCACGGCCGCAACGACCGTGAACGCGAGCGCGACAGCTACGTACCAGACCGACGTGATCGAGACCGCGATCGGGACCGCGACCGCGAACCAGGCTTCGGCGCGGATCGCCCCAGCATGGCGTTTGCACCCTCGAACGAACTGCAATTTTCCAGCCCGCAGGAAGCTGAGGCTGCATTCATGAAAGTTCTCAAACAGCTAAAGGTCCAAGCCGACTGGGACTGGCCTCGAGCTGTCCGCGCCGGAATCAAGGACCCCAATTGGCGCGCGATCCCCGACCCAGAGAAACGCGAGGAGGCATTCAGGAAATACTGTGACGACCTTCGCGCCCAAGAGAAGAACAAGGAGCAGGACAGGCAGGCCAAGCTGCGCGTCGATTTCATGGCAATGCTGCGGTCTCATCCTGAGATCAAGCATTACACCAGGTGGAAGACAACCCTTCCAATTCTTGAAGATGAGACAGTCTTTCGTTCTGCCAGAGACGATACCGAGCGGAGGCAACTGTTTGAAGAATACATCATCTCGCTCCGACGCGCGAATGGAGAAAAGGAGGTCGAGGACAAGAAGACCGCGCTGGACGACCTGCTCTCCTTGCTGCAAGGACTTGACCTCGAGCCTTTCACCCGATGGCAGGCCGCCGAAGAGAAGCTGGAAGAAACCAAACAGTTCAACAGTGAGAAGTTCCAATCTCTCCATCGCTTGGACGTCTTGAACACGTTTGAAAAGCATATCAGGTTGTTACAACGAGAGCACAACGATCGAGTCCAAGCCGAGCGGCGCGAGAAGCATCGCATCGAGCGCAAGAACAGGGATGGCTTCAAGCAGTTGTTGACTGAGCTGCAAGAGACCGGTAGGCTCAAGAGCGGCACCAAGTGGAAGGACATTCACGACGTCATCCAGGACGATCCCCGCTACTCCGCAATGCTCGGGCAGAGTGGGTCATCGCCGCTTGACCTGTTCTGGGATGCCCTAGAAATTGAGGAGCAGAAGTTCCGTACCCTGCGCCGCTATGCCCTCGATGTGCTCGAGGTGAGTACCGTGCATTGCAAGCCTTGGACCATCGCTAACCTTTGTTAGCATCAACGCTTTGAGGTTACGACTGCAACCCCTATCGAAGACTTTCTAAGTGTTATGCGCGCTGACCCCCGCACTACTAATATTGACGATCAGTCGATGAGAAGCATCTTCGAATACGTTATCAACAAGGTCAGGAAACGCGAAGAAGAAGAGCGACGCGACGAAGAACACAACGAGCGGTACGCGATGGACAATCTCCGCTCCGTGATCAAACGGCTTGACCCGATCGTGACTCTTTCGGACACCTGGGAAGCGGTACGTCCTCGTATTGAGAAGACAGACGAGTATCGCGCGCTAAAGTCTGATACACTTCGCCAATCCGTTTTCGACAAGTACTTTCGCCGCCTCAAGGAGAAAGAAAGCGACCGCCGAGACCGTAGCAGGCGTGACCTGCGCGACCGCGACCGTGAGCGAGATAGAGACAGGGACAGGCGTGACCGAGACCGTGAGTACCGCAACGGCCATTCTGACTCTCACCGGCGTCATCGTACGCGTACCCGCTCACCTGAACATGATCCCTACGCCGCCGAGCGTCGACAGGCTCAGCAGGATCGAGAAGCGCGGTATAGGAACAATGACAGCACTGGCTTGTCACCGCCATATCGACGCGACCGCGAGAGAGACGGTGATCGCTACGAACGTTCCCGTCAAGGCAGCGGCGACCACTATGGGCGTGAACGACGCGAGCGAGAGGCTGAGCGCGAGCGTTCATACATTTCGCGCGGCGATCCCCTTAGTCGGGCGGATCCTCGCGATCGCGACAGTGTGAGCGAGCTTGACTACGGTGACGGGGGCCGTCCCACGTCGGTTAGGCGCCGTCGAGAGAGCGATGAGAGTGCGTCTAGGCGTGACAATAAGGTACGTTTTCCCGTTGGGAGCCAGCTGTGGATTCTGCATACTCATCATTCAGCGCGCTCGCTACTCTCCCCGCCACGATCGTAAGTCCAAGACTCCCGTTCCCGAACCAACAAAAGAAGAACGCGCTCTGCGATCCGGCAGCGAAGAAGGCGAAATCGAGGAGGACTAAAGTGTTAAATCACGAGAGGATTCACAATCCCGTGGCGACTTTAATCTCACCACTTGAACGGTAGGTACCTGACGTTGCTCTTTGCCACTTTCCTTTTTTCTCTCGCCGACATAGCGGTTCAAACCTTTACCCGCAGTCTGAAACCTTTCATCACGGAGAACGAGTAAGCAGGATCGCTTCAAGCCGATTTCGGGGCTCAAAGGCTCATCCAACGCCAACGAGTCAAAGCCAACGAGCATGTGTTTACGGACGGCGGCATGCGGTTCCCCAATTTTCTCCCGGTATTGACCCAGGCCAACACATGCCGTGTCTTGAAACGAGGGAACAAATATCTTATCTTCCAAAAGTGTGTATGCTATACAATAATAGTTCAACCTTGTGTCTGGCTTTCGTTTGCTTCAACTATCAAAGGAGAATGATTCTGCGAAATAACACGCTGTTGCGCGGAGTTCCTTTCCGCTAGACTCGTAATCGTAACTGCTCTTCTTATTTCGCAGGGAGCATAGGAACGCCTGGCGGTGGTGCCGGGTAGAGTATAGGTCCTGCCAGTGTTGTTGGTTCGGTGTACGAGAGCAGCTCCAAGCGATTGCTTTGCCACGAGGATGAGGATGTTGGCAACTCCGCATCAGAGCGCCCTTGTATTGCTGGTTCCTGTGCGGAGATGGGATGATGACACGAACTAACCATCTCAGCTTAACTGCTTACAGTTGAAAGATGACAACAAGTTGTGCTAATTGTCATAAGACAGAACAGTGCCATGCCGAACGTCGGCTCCTCGTCCAGGCTGAGACATTTTTGATCCAATCGGAACAACCTACGCTGCAGACGCATCAGGCAGAAGCGCCACCTGCTTCTACTGATGGCCAAACCACACTACCACGGTGGTATTCACCCCAAGGAGTCCGATGATTGTGCTGAAGAGGTCGATCGAGTAGATCTAGAAAGATATCAAGATGTCTTTGGCTTAAAGTATGGTTTCAGGACAGAATCGTTCATCATACCAAGGAAATACTCTGCTCGCAAGCTCCAACAATTTCTGACGAGCGCTGAGCTAGAGCACTGCGAGAACGGAGGTAGGTTTTCCCAGACGCGCATAACTTGATGAATGCCATCAGCTAAATTGTTCAATAACGCAGGTTTGCTGATTGTGGTCTACGTTGGATGCGGCGAGGGCGGCCTCTCGGATGTAGGACGGATCTATAGTTCCTCTAAAGGTCTCTTCATATACCCGTAAGCCACCCAATGTTAAATATTATACTAGACGGTTGTATGGAAGAACAGTCACCCAGGACCCTTGGAAAGGCGATAGAGCATTGAGCATATGCTCTGCCATGCTAGTTATGACACATGAAAGATGGGTGGTGTCTGGCTAAGTGTACTATGAAGTGATCACTGACGTTCATCGTAGGTTATTTGAGGCACACGACCGATGCGAAAGGATTGACTGGACTTTTCATCAGAGAGTACTAGAGAACTCTACTTTCAACACGTTGATAACCTTAGACACATGTAGCAGCAGATCTGCAGTACAGCTAGCCAAGCATAAAAGCCCTAGTTCCCTCGAGTTTCTCACAGCTTGTAGCCCAACAGGCCTTGCACTCGTCGGTCCTCGGTCGTTCTCAGCAGCACTTTGTGCTACTTTGAAAGACATGGCCGCCGAGCATTTCACGATATCTCGGCTGCATGAGCGTTTATGCCACCCGAAGACGAATCTTTACGAAACGCCATTCTACGCAAGGTTCCCCGGAAATGGCACGAAAATTCAACTGCAAGTAGTGAAACCCAAGGATTCGGTTATCCAAGATCCGGAGAAGATACGTACGATCCTACTAAATGTAAACATCGTCCCTTCGCAAAATGGCCTTGACCCAATGCCATGGAAGAACTGGATCGAGTCGTATGCCCCGAGGAATATATTCGGAATGTCACTTACTCCTAACAAAGCTTCGGGAAGCTACTGTTTCGGCATACACATCAACCTTGTGACGTCTTCGATGCCGGATTATGCTCTCTGGACTCGCTGAATAGACCACGCCCCAGCAAACCTCCAATCTATCACGTTCGATATTGAGCAGGCATCACTAAAGAGTGATGAAGACAATATCGCTTCTTTCGTCGCGCAGCTTAACTTCAGCCTTGGAATCAACGAGAACCTCGGACAGAGGTACTACCAATCCGTAACGGTACTTCCAGTCATGTGGAAGAAGCCGACTATCAACTACTTGAAGCCCGAGGAGGAGCAACAAATGAACACAGAGCTCGCTGAAATACGCGATGAGCTTAACGGAATTACAGATGTTTTCAGGGACGACTTCCACTACCATGTCAAGCCCATTCTGGAGTTGCCGGCAGACGATAGCAACGATGCCCGACACGAATTGATCGATCATATCCAAGACCTCACCCGAATGCATAGTCGCAGCAAAAGCTCGTTGTTAATCATTGTATATGGAGGACATGGGGACGATACTGGCTACATCACTGCTGAGGAGGGTGACTGTGTCTGGGTAGCGTAAGTTACGACTGTATGACGCTATGTATTGACTTTCTGACCCGTTTCTGCACAGTAACGTATCTGCCCGGTCTGCTTGGGTAAACTAGACGAGATGTGGTATCAATCTGCTGGAAGCTGCCGATTGTGACATTCTAATAATCCTAGATTGTTGCTACTCTGGATCAGCCGCTCGCAGAGTTTCTAAAAGCACGACTGAAATCCTTGCCGCCGCATCACGCAACGCACCAAGTTATAGCGGCCCGAGAGCTTATTCGAAGCTCTTGAAGAAAAAGCTGAAGGAAAAGTCGTTCAGGCCTTTTACCGCCTTCGAATTGCACGAAGAGATGCTTGCAGCATCAAAGGCACCTCTAAGTGGAGACTCCAACAACCTAGAAGCCACGCCAGACCATGGATTTACGCAGAGGAGTCGCACTGCGTCGATCTTGCTCAAGCCTCTAGAACCAGTCACAGTCCAAACAATCACCAATAAGGGGCCCTTCGCGTCGGAGCTACCCAAACGGCGCATTTTCCTCGAAGTGGAGTCGGATCAGCTGCAAGGTCTGGAAGATTGTGTTTCGGAATCGGGGAACTGGTTTACTAAGAGGCATCCACCACCGAACATGCGCGCTGTCAAGTTTTACACGCCCGAGGATATTTTTGTGAAGGCTATTGTCGAGAAGAATTCTCTTTTGAAGCAGTCGGTGGATGGCGAGCCTGACACTAAATTGGATGACGAACCTAAACCCGACACCAGCATTGCTTTACCAAACTAGCAGAAACCTAGGGACAACCATGATGAGCCTCTCGAAGCCGTGCAGTTTACGAATACCATGATGTATGCTATACAGTAATAATCAGCCATTTGCCTACTCTCGTTCCCAAGCCTGGTTTGAAACGGACGATTTCCAGTGCTAATCCAATGTTGTCAGGTGCTCTTTCTAATCAATAGAGAGCTCAACATACGTAGAGTATGAAGCCCAGTGATATCCGGGGTCGATTGCATAGAACAATGCCGTGAGCCAAAAGCATGCGCGGAGACTTTGCTCATAAATGGTTAATATCGGCTTGAAGGCCTCCCAATCTTGCCATCACTGCGTTCGAAAATCGAGGCATTTAATTATGCCAATACATTCGGATTCTCGGACATAATAGATCCGCGCAGCCGATGAGGTATGAAACGCTACTAGGAAATTTCTTAGATGGCCAACCTTTCGACCGCGATGCGTCGATACAAACAGAGATTCTTAGAATTAAAATAAATTGTTGAGACTGCGCGTAAATGCGGACGAATCGGCTGCAGTTTGTATGTGTAGAAGTAGCATGAATGATGCTCTTTTAATCGGTCGCAGCAGGTATGGCAAAATTTGAAGTGTGTTATGTAATGTGATTGAACCGTGGTCGGTGACGCTCTCGCTCGCAAGCACGAAGGTAGTCCTGGCTCCCAGGAGCTGAGTTGTAGTCACGGTTCCAAGAGGCTTGACAGCAAATGTGGCATCTTCAGACGGTTGATGCCTATATATCTCTGACGACATGAGATTGAATTTTCTCTGAACATTGCTGTTTTTAAACTACTCAAGTGCGTTTATACATTCAGGAACGTGGCATCTTTTTGACGAGGTTTTTCAGATAGCCTAGAATCGGCCCTGAGCCGAGTCCATCGTGAAGGCCAATCATGCGTATAACTAATCAGCACATCGCCTAGGAACTGAATCCGAGTACGCTCTACATTCCAGGGTCTATATTGTACTAGGATAGTTCTGCCAAGACCTCCTAGTATCCCAATTCTGTTATCCCCGTCATCATGTGGTCCTACGGACAATCTCCTAGGCCTAAAAGGCTTCCGGAACGAACTGTGGTCCAAAAAGGAGTCCTACCACGTGCCAGCCTTAGAATAGTGAGACTAGGGCAATACCGTCTACGAAGATGTATCTTAGTGCCACGGCCGGCCGCGCCTCCGCTACTGCTACTGACGTCCAGTCTATGTTAACGGCGGAGATACCGAGTTGGAAATATTAAAAAATTACAAACCCAAAAAAATTGAACCCGACACCTCAGGGATTCGAACCCTGGCTCCCCTGCGCTAATTAGTACTCGTCGATGATATTGCTGCGAGAGGAACTTACGAAGGAACAGGCTTAGCAGGCCTGCGCGATAACCACTCCGCCAAAGTGCCATTTTTATGAATAATGTTAATAAATTTTAATCTATATACTATGCATTATGTGGAGTAAGTTGTGACGCGGACTTAGAGGCTTGGCGCTCAACTAGCGCACCAGGCACCGGGCCGCGTGGAGCAAACGCCAGCTTTTTTTTTTGGCGTTTCGAGTCATTGGATTGTTCTAGTCTATAAGACTACGCAATTATTCCACAGGAACAGTACCAGCAATGAAAGGCCACATTTTTGAATGCAAACACCAACAAACAGTAATGGCTCAGTGCCCACCAAACCCTTTAGAATCGCTCGAAACGGTTCCGATCTTGGGAGATCTAGCCCTTCCACATCCCCGCAACCATTTCCTACAAGAGCAAGGATGGTATCTATGCAAAGCAACGATCTTCGAGCTTGGCAGATCGTAACATGGGTCTACCCGTTGAGGAACAATGCGTGACTTGGTTCCGCAACGAGCATGGCCATCCACTGCACCTGAATCAACGGCGCCCCCTTGTAACTACTCGACAATCGATTTTTGATTTCCAGGCTGGATTATTGGTTCTTCTCCGTCTCTAACAGCATATTCTGCTAATATTTCGGTCGCTGTTCAATCGATTTCACCAGGATGACAGTGTTAGCAGCGGATAAAGTGAGTTTTCAGGGCGAAATAACATGCTCCGCTACGCTAGAATCTCGTCGAGGGCGAAAGGACAATGTTTGCTTGTCAAGTATTTAGTCGTAGATGAATGGAACCAAGTCCTTCGATTCCTTCCTAGTAGTAGTGGACATTTGCTTTGTGCGACTTCTCTCTTTAAAGCATTGGCTAACTCCTCTACCTTCTTTGACACTCTCACGATGTTGCGCTGACCTTCGTTGTTAGAATTTAGAACTAATAGGTATTGCACATATAGGTTCAGAACTTCATCACCCTATAAACTACCGTGCTTCCGTTAAGGAGCAGCGCACTTATAATCGAATTTTAATAAGAGAATCGCGTCTTGGCTCAATGCGGCAGTATGCTATGGTGGAATAACTCGACGTTACTTAATAATAGACGGGGTATTAGCAGATAGGAAAGACCTTCTATGTTAACGTCGTGACGTAAGATATGCTTGATAATAAAGATAGAATCAATTTAGCATATACCAAAGTGTTAATAAGGTTTTAGGGAGTAGGGTAAAGCCGAGGGTCGCTTGGCGGCCTGCCGTTATACAATATTGTACATTCTGCTCGAGTTAAGGGCCAGATTTTTCAGTCGCTGTTCCTGTAAGTGGGTAGCACGACCATTATAACAGTGAGATACTTTGTAGCAGTTAATACAACATCACCAGTGACCCTTGCCTGTGTTTACAAATTGATGCAAGATCCAAGGTTGAAGCTGACTCGAGAGATCGAGTCGAAACCGCGGCAAACTGAGGTCTGGTGCAGAACAGATGTCTGCATTCGGCCGAGGACGTAGAATCAGCTGGATTGTAATCACGATGAGTGGAAAGATGGTCTATCATCCGAATACAATAAAATGTTTAAATGTAAAGAGACTTGGATGGTGATCAAAAGGATGGCATAGTATACTCCAGTTCTCAATCGGACCGCACGACTGGAATTACGATGCTGTCCGCTCGTATTGTTATGACATGCTTAAGATCTTCTTAATTACCTGGAAACTGCGAAAGTCATTAATAGAAGGAGCATCATGTGACATGGTGTTGGACCCATGCAGCTAGAGCCGTCGCGGCGAGCCTCGGTAATTCCGCGACCCCAGATACCTCTCCACAGCAAGCGGCCATGGCGGCGTAGCTTATAAGCTCTCGTAAGCTTCAACATGTAACAATCCACATATCAGAGCTCCTGATTGCTCTTCCGTCCTCGCATACCCTTTCGAGCGCACGTCGTCACCGCCGCCAGTTTCCAGCCACCCACAATGTCCTCCACACCCATAGTCCCCTTCTCCGAACCGCCCTACCTCGCCGGACTGCCCTCGCCATACTACAAACCCACACATCTAAGATGGCAGAAAGCATGTCGCGAGTTCATATCGAAGAATCTACTGGAGAATGCGCTAGAATGGGATACGCAGGAGTCCCTGCCGGAGCATGTTTTTGAGACGTTTGCGAAGGCGGGCATGCTGCTTCCTTCGTTGCCTGCGCCGCTGCCGGTTGAGTGGTTGAAGAGGCTGGGTATCCATGAGTTGCTGGGGTGCGTTAAGGTGGAGGATTTTGATTATATTCATACGTTGATCTATAATGATGAGGTGGGTTGTGGTTGTCGGAGGTATGCGAGGTGCGTGGCTAATGGATGATCAGATGGCGCGATCGGGTCTCGCTGGACCTTCTGGATCGCTTACCACGGGCATTTCATTCGGTGTCCCTCCGATTGTCAAGTACGGCAACAAGCAACTTCAAGAGCGCTTCCTTCCAGAGCTCTTGACCGGCAAGAAGCGGACGTGCATCGCCATCACCGAACCCGGCGCCGGCTCCGACGTCGCAAACATCAGCACAACCGCCACCAAGACACCCGACGGCAAGCACTATATCGTCAATGGAACGAAGAAGTGGATCACAAACGGCATCTGGGCAGACTACTCATCCATGGCCGTGCGAACAGGCGGGCCCGGGCCGACCGGGCTTTCCATGCTCGTTGTCCCACTGAAAGGCTACCCGGGCGTCAACATGCGCAGGATCAAAGTAGGAGGCCAAGTTTCGGCAGGCACCACCTTCATCGAACTGGACGACGTCAAGGTCCCCGTTGAGAACCTCATCGGCGAAGAAGGCATGGGCATGAGATATATCATGACGAACTTCAATCACGAGCGGCTCACCATCGCCATCGGTGCCACGCGTACATCTCGTGTGGCGTTAGCCGCAGCGATGGAATACATTCTCAAGCGCGAAGCTTTCGGGAAGCCGTTAGTGGAGCAGCCGGTGGTGAGACATCGGTTGGCCAAGTGTGGTGCTATGGTCGAGAGCCAGTGGGCGTGGGTTGAGCAATTTGTCTATCAGATGACCCAACTCCCGAAGGAGACAGCTGACATCGAGCTCGGAGGGCTAACGGCCATGGTGAAGGCACAGTCTGGCATTGTGCTGAACGAATGTGCGCAGTGTGCTGTGTTGCTGTTCGGAGGCAACGGCTACACCAAATCCGGGCAGGGTGAACTCGTCGAGCGTAAGTGCACTCGCGAGTGCTTCCCTCTTTTTTACCCCACTTCCTTTCGGATCACAATGTTGTGTATATGAATAAGTGGGCTGACTTCGCGTCTAGGCATATACCGCGAAGTTAATGGCGTAAGGATTCCGGGTGGATCTGAAGACGTAATGCTGGATTTGGGCATCCGACAGCTAGTCAAGAACTTCAAGAACAAGACGAAAGCGATGGAGAGGCCGAAGGGGTCTTCGAAGCTATGATGTGGGGAGAAGTAGGTGGATGCGTATAGGTAATATGTAACTGTACTAGTTGCTTCGGCTATTATATGAAATGCGCAAACCCGGGTTTGTACCCTGGCTGTCGACGTTCGCAGAACCGTCGCCACCTTGTCCAATTACGGACACCTACAATGAGTAAATGCTGGAGCTGTTGCGCGTTCCTGGGCCGGGTTCCGTAGCCTTTCAACGCCCTCGCCGACTATGCATATACCCAAGGCTCGCCTCAGCTTCTTCTACGCCAAAACCACAAGAATCCAGAATACGCAATTTCTGCACCAACCACCAACCACCAACCAGCTACACACGCACGCACGCACGGTATGCGCAACCAAGCCCCAGAGTTCACAATTCCTCCGTCTTATTCCACTAGGCAACGTGTCAAACTGTTGGAACACGAGAAACATAAGTGTGCCCAAACGTGCCGCCAATTTTACCGTGCAACGGTTCCTCACCTCGTATGATTTAAATTACTCACAAAAAAAAATTGTTTTCCCCATGGACGACAAAAGAGCCTTCAGGCTCTGCCAGCCGAACGCACCGCATTTCTCGTTTCTCGTTTCTCGTTTCTCGTTTTAACGACTACTTGGGGACACGAGTAGGCACTTTATGAGGCGCTGAAAATAGAAACGCCATTAGATGCCACATGGGCTCGGCGGTGGGTAATATCCAGGTTCGCGGGTTAGGTAGGGAGTGAGCACGTACGTAGGTGGGTGGTGAGATGGAAGTATAAATCAACACTCTAGTTCTGCTACGAGACCGTGTGCAGGGTCGATCTTCTCCGAAGTCCAAACTCATCGTCGAAATTTGGTGGTACAACTCAAAAGTTCATCATCATGAAAGCATACATCGTCCTCTCTGCTCTGCTTGCCCTAGCAGCAGCAGCCCCCGCCCCTTCTATTCTCCCCATAGACGACCTGCCTGTCGTCCCTACAAAGCTGCCTACAGTCTGCTTTTGCAAGCCTCCCATCTGCCCCATGGAGCTCATCGCTGTAAGCCTCCTCTCTTCCCCTTATTCCCCCGCCCAAACCACCCCTAACTCCCCACACCAGGAATGCAAATGCAAAGCCGCGGCCGCCGAAACCTGCTACAAGCAATGGCTCGAAAAAGGCATCATGTGCCCCAAGCCCACGCCCACCGTCTGCGGCGTGCTCGCCCGCGCCGAAGAAACGGCGACATTCAAGCCAGCGCCCACGCCGTCTGTCGTGCCGCCAATACGGCGATACTGCGGTGGGTTCGCGGGGTTGCAGTGTCCGACGGGTATGCGGTGTGTGGATGATCCGCGGGATACGTGTGATCCGAAGAAGGGGGGTGCGGATTGTATGGGGATTTGTGTGGGTGGGAGTGAGTGAGTTTCCTGTTGTGTGAGTTAGGGCGAAGGGAGGGGGGATGGGATGATGCATTGGTTGTGGATGGAAGGCGGAGGCAGAGGCTAGGCTAACACGAACGCAGGTGAGAAGATTCCGTGCGCGGGGAAGATTGGGGGAATTTGTCCTGAGGGGTGGGCTTGCGTGGATGATCCGACAGATACATGCGATCCGGCCAAGGGGGGGAGGGATTGTGGTGGCGTTTGTGTTGTGGAGGATGGGAGCTGGTGAAATTGAAAAGTAGGGTCTGTATATTTAGGAGGAGGGGAAAAATCGTTGATTGGAGTATAGTCAAAAATGATTACGGTCGTTCGATGTTTGTTCAGAGCTGACCCGAGCTAAATGCGGTGTTTTCTTGTTCCTTCGTAAAAATCGCATAGGTCGCATTTCATGGTAGTACATTCACATGAGTTCGTGGATTCGTGGGAAATAATCGTAATGGGCTGAGAACAGCCAACTGTGGTAATCGTAAAAAGCCACGCCGTAGGACGTAGTAAGGAACCCATCCTTGGCGTTTTCGGCTACTCTAAGTCCTTCCACAAGTCATCCCGCGCCTTAAAGACTAGAAAAGGACCATTGTGATCCGATACGAAATAGTCGCGGATCTGAAACTCGTCAACGTGCCCCCTTCCTTTCGTATTTCCCGCCGTACCACCGCCGATATTGTCCAATTTGCTACTTTTCGGTCGCTCAAAATCAAAGTACCACGTCGTTTTAGCTAGCGTAAGACTAGCTTCCATGTACGCCAGAACCTTGCCAGCGCAACCGCGTGGACCAAATCCAAAGGCCACAAAAGCTTCGCGCACTGTACTGTCTCTTTCCAGCCATCTCTCGGGTCTGAAGGCAAACGGTTCCGGAAAATACTTCTCATTGTGATGGATCGTATACATATTGACGCCAACCCACGTACCAGCGGGCACCAGAGGGCCATCAACGAGCAGGGGCTTGTCGCTCTCTATGTCATCCACAGGAAGTTCACGCCACAAGGTCCTGCCGAGCGGGGGTGAGGTTCGCATTGTTTCGTCCATGACGGCGCGTAGATAGGTGCAGCTTGATAGGAGGGGGCCGGACTGGATCTCGGTGCCTGACGAGAATGTACTACGGATTTCGGAGGCGAGCTTCGCATAACAGGATGGGTTGCGCGAGGGGTAAAAGAATGCGGCGGTTATCGTCGTCGATGTTGTGTCGGCCCCTTCCGGAATTAGCTTTGTTAAGAAACAAGACGCACTGAACGCAATGAGAGATTCGACTTGCCGGCTGGAAACCAAAAAGTTGCTTCGGACACTAACTTCGTCAGGTTAAACTTGGTTCCTGTCTCTGGATCCTTCGCATCCATCACATACTTGAACAGATCCTCCTTCGCGTCTTTACCTTCAGCCAGCCTTTGTTTCACCATGCGCTTCAGCAAGAAATAATACTTCATCCTAAGCGCATAAACCCTAGGAAACCACTAATGGAAGCTAAGCTATTTGATCATGGGTACCTGGATCAACACATTACTCATGTAGCTAACCCCCAACAAACCCGAGATCACGAAATCGTTCGCCTCCTCCGTTTGCATGTTCAGCTCGTAGCCGAAACCATAGCGGCCGATGATGTCTGTACCTAGGCGCTTACAGCGGTCGGTCATGTTGACGGGGTTGCGTGCTCGACTGGCTTTGAGAAGTTGTTGGAGGAAGATGTGGATATGTTGGGATAGGATGGGTTCGAATTTCCGCAATTTTTGCTCCGAGAGGGCTTTGCTAATCATACGGCGCTTGATTTTGTGCAGGGACCTGGGAATGCAGTTAAAGACATTGTAGGTGTTGGGTTTGAGTTGTGTAGATAGGTATGAATGGACTTTGTTGGTGCGGTGGCTTTGGTATATGTCTTAGGCATTGTGAGCCTCCGTATACGGCAAATGGATGGGGTTTTGACCACGTACCTTGCAGCGCCTTGTAAGAGTTGAAGACAAGCTTGTTTGGTCCAAGTCTGATCATAGCACCTGAATTGTATTGTTAGTGGACTGTTGAACGGGGTCTCGCGACGATGGTGAACACATACCATACTTTTGGTGACATTGATAGGTCACCAAATGAAGACGCGACAACAGAGCGTAATAGGCCGAGTACCAATCTGTGATTCCGACTAACCATGGTCCTGGATATTTGCCGAGGGGATGGAAAGTGAGATGGTAGCCGTAGACGATAATGCACTAGAGTCCTGAGTGGAGAATTTCAAAGCATCGTCAAGTCCACTTACTCGTAAGAGGAAAGCAAAGGCGGCATATTCCGCAAAGGCAAGTAGTTCTTTAGGCGTTTCCCAAGACATCTTCGGTAAACCCTGCTTAATATGCGACCGTTAAAAAAGATGTATGGTGGAAAAGTGTAAGGAAAATTAGAAAGCGAACCCAGTTATTTGACAATTACCTTCCACAAAGCCAGCCCTATGAGGCTTGGAGAGCTGTGAAGGGGCACCGTGCCACACTGCGCCGTACTGCGCCGCAACATGTGTATATTTCCTGCTAACTATACTTAATATAACCGTTGGTCAGTAGTCGATGCACATAAGCAATTGAAGTTCGTCCAACTAGGTCTTTTGCTTCATGCTTGCGTGAAACCTAAGCCAAAGAATATGCCAGAGAGGAGCATGACAGGTCCAGAGGTACATGCAACTGATCTCGGGCAGGACAGGTCCAGGGAGACTCCAGGATGGTGGTGGTTTCTAACGCCCGATTACTACAATGCGAGCCGTGGAACCCAAATAGGGGTCCTGCCATTGTAAGACAGTGCAGAGCTGTGCACTGGGGACTCGGCCGCGTCGCCAGTATAGATACCATAGAAGATGGATAGTGATTCGCTTTTTCTGCTTTCTGAAGCCAGTGAATGTGGCCCGGAAAATGAGTGCAAGTGCTTCCCGGATGGGGTTCCCAACGCAGAGCAAGCTTTTCAGAATCATTGAATCCGCGGTAGGCGCCGTGCTCGCAAACTCAATCATGACTTTCTGCATCAATTTGCTTTTCTTCTGCGGTGTTGTCTGTTGCGGTGTGCCGCAGATAATTCGGGCGATCGACCGTGCCAGCTAGCACCGTGTTGGCGTGTGGAGCGTCAGCTTGGGACAAGCCACTGCAAACGTCGAGTGCGGGGCCATTCCGGCCGTACCCCTGGGCGAGTCGCAATGCCCCGATTTTCCCCACGATGCATGACATGCTAGTCGCTTGCGAGAAAGCAGACATTTACGGGACTGGATTTTGATGCCTGTCAATGCAGCAACAGTCAGGGCCCAGTCGATTAAGTTCTGCGACCCAAAATACCCAGTAGCGGCAGGAGAGCTGTCGGAAATAACGTCATCATGATCGCGCGAGCACATTCGAGACTCCGAATTTTTGGCGTACGATGGAGCGCGGTCTGGCCTTCAGTAGGCGGTGAGGACCGTGTGGGACGCGACGAGGTGGAAGTGTATCAGCGTTGCAGGGTGTCTCGACTTCGATGAAATACCTAGGTAGCCCTAACTGCAGAAGCAGTGTAGCTCCTAATCAGCGGATGAGCTCCGGCCAAGACCTCCGTGATCGGATCGGATGATGAAAAGTTATTCCATCGGAGTTTGCTTGGAGTTCTTTCCTGAACCAGATGGTCAATAATGCGGAGCGACGCGGAGTAGAGGGGTTGCAAAGTAACGAGCAGCTCGGCCGCGGACTGTGTAGGATTCATACGCCACTGAAACATCACAGCAACGAGGTGCACAAAGGATCGTATTGCAGGACGGCGTGAGTGCGCTGAAGTGGTGTCTTGGAATGAGCGGAAGGGAGCTGAGGTCATGTCCGAACGTTCGCCGATGACAAAACGCCCCCCGCAAAACCTCTTACCAGAGATCGGCATCCTGCCCCACACGTTCCCGTCATTCTAACGTCGGACTAGAAATTATTAATGCCCCTTTGTGCGACCTATGGACCGTGAAGTCCCGAAAACGAAGAGCCGGAAGCAAGGGTCTAGACAGATTTTTAAGATGCTCATGATGAGGTCGCAGATCATATCTTGCTAACACTGCCAGGCCTGAGGGTGTGCGCAGCGGTCAGCCCTCGTCAGTCGGCCATGGTGAGAAGTGCGGAACTGACCGCGTGCCGCTATGTCTGAGTACGTGGCCTCATTGGCCATCAGGAACACCGCGGCCGTAACAGGGAAAAAGGCCTCGTTCATTTTGAACGAGCCACTGTCGTCGGTGCCGGCTAGCAGCTCGGCTAAGGGCTTTGTGTTGGGACCATCGCTGCCCATCCGAGACCAATCATGTCTCGGCTGGGAAATGCTCTTCCGAACCTCCTCGAGCGGCTTAAGCTGCTCAAGACTGCCCACGATCGCTGCTGCGATGCCTTCTAGGAAGGGGGTGAACGTGTCTTTGCACCAGGGCGAACGGCTGTCAACCGCTGACTCGGGACGGGCGCGTCGAAGCGGGACTGAAGCGTCGTCGACGTCCGGCATCATATAAGGCCACCGTCCGTTGAGCCGCGGTATCTTGCCCGCCGAGCGAGGCCACTGACGCTGACAAGTGCGCTGGGACTTTCTGGGAGTCTTGTTCCGAGAAAAGCCGGCCTCTCCAACGCGCCAAGGGCTGGAAAGCGCCGATGATCCGATCTGGGGCCTGGGGTACGCGCTAACGATCCCCACCGGGGTCGGGGCGTGTCATGAGGGATAAACGCAGAAAAGTGAATCGCAAGCTGCTTGAATGGTCTAAGCCCTCTCCAGGAATCCACCATGGCGAAATTAGGCCCATACATAATCTTGGGCTTCCCCCCCTGATGACACTCGCCCCTGCCCGCGACCTGACACTTCTTTCCCTTCCCCACATTCCGGCAAGTACCTCACAACAATAGCAACAGCAAGCAGCAGTGTCGCCATGTCTGAATACTCGACGTCGCCGTCCGACCACCTGCACGACGTCCCGCAACCGCCGAAACGCAAGGCCGCCCAAGCCGGACTCGACGGAAACACCACCGGACGCTCAGTCAAGAGGAGGGCTTCAAAGGCATGCCAGTGTTGCCGTGCGCGCAAAGTCAGATGCAATGTCACCGAGCACGGGGCGCCGTGCACGAACTGCAGACTCGACGAAGTGGAATGCGTTGTGTCAGAGAGCAGGAGAAAAAAGTCAGTCCATCAATCCATCATCCGATGGTCCCTCTCCGATGTCCTTTGCCCCGACCTCAGTCTTAGCGAATGTCGTCATGAGAGGTTGGCGTTCGTGCTTGGAGCTTGGAGCTATCCAAATCAAGTCGTGGCAGCCCCTCGCGGCAACGCCATCTCGTAACGCTTCGCCCAAGAAATTCCATCGCATGTTTTGTCGGACGTGAGCAACTTCAACGCGATTTTTTGCTAACATTCGCAGAAAATGGAGCAAGGACGACGACCACCCTGCGGAATGCACCAACGCCTCGGTATCAAATGTCAACCGCAAACTGGCCTCGCGCGACGCCTTGGACAGCATCCAAAACCTGAACTCAGCCGCATCGCGACGATCACATGAGGGAGAAACGCGGCTTGACGAGCATGTGCCGCACTCCATCTGTGCGTTTTGAACACCACGATATCTGCAATGTCACATGCGCTGACAATCTGACAGATCAGACACATGGAAATCGCCTGAATTCCATTTCCAGCTTCTCAGACTTACACCGCCGAATGTCTGTCACCTCACAGACCAACGGCGTGTCTATGCTTCCTTTCACGCCCTTTGCCGGTGACAGCCGCGCGACGTTCTTTGGAAACATGGCACCAAATTTCGGCGGCGCGGGTGACCTTCCACTTTTCATCAAGCCGCTTCCTGCTAAGATTGGCGCCGATGAGGTTTCCTATCTGGAGAAGAAGGGCGCTTTGACCATCCCTCAAGGCACATTGCGGAGTGAAATGCTACGTGCATACATCGAATTCGTCCATCCGTACATGCCGCTTCTCGAGCTCCACGACTTCCTGGCGACCATTGACAAATCAGATGGAAGCCTCGGCAAAGTCAGCTTGATCCTTTTTCAGGCCGTCATGTTCGCCGGGTCGGCGTTCATCGACATGCAGCATCTGCGCGCTGCCGGGTATGCCACAAGGAAAGAAGCTCGCAAGGACTTTTTCCAGAAGACTAGAGTGAGTTTGGCCATTGCATGAAACGTGCTCCTGCATTATCTCGGCCGAGCTACTTCGGCGTGGCCGAGATTCGCGTCGCACGGTCCGCCCCTAGCCGTGCATGTGAAGAAGCACTTGAACTCGCGACTCTGAATGCTCGTGGGCTCCAGCTAACCGATTCTAGATTTTGTACGATTTCGATTACGAGTCTGATCGCGTCTCTCTGGTGCAAGCCCTCCTCCTCTTGACATACTACTATGAAACTCCCGACGACCAAAAAGACACGTGGCATTGGATGGGTGTCGCGACTTCGGTTGCCCACACCATCGGTCTTCATCGTAACCCAGACAAGACGAATATGGATTCGAAGCGCACAAAGTTGTGGAAACGGATTTGGTGGTCGACTTACATGCGAGACCGCCTCATCGCTTTAGGCATGCGCCGACCGACTCGCATAAAGACGGAGGATTTCGACGTGCCAATGTTGACACTTGACGACTTTGAGCTCGCCCCAATTCCCGACTCAATTACGTGCGTGCCATCGGATTGCCGCGTGGCTCGAGATGTCGATTTGCAGCGCCAGTTGGCTATTATGTGCATTGAAAAAGCCAGACTCTGTCTGTGCATCTCGCATGTTCTATCTAAGCAGTACTGTGTTCTCAACAATACCCAAGAAGGCAACCAAAACGACCGAACGACTATGATGCTGCTCCCAAAGAAGCTGGACCCAGAAACCAGCGAAGTCAAGGTGTGTGACGAAGAGCTCCAGGAATGGGTGCATAAGCTGCCTGAGGAAGCCAAATATACCGACAAATACACCGGCGAAAAGGCTTTAGACGTCAGTCGTGCCTTGTTACATATGGTCTTCTTCACTACCCTCTCTGCGCTGCACCGACCTCAGGTGTTACCATCCGCGCAAGGCGGTCCCGCAAGCATGCCCTCCAAATTGAACATCGCGTCCGATCTCCTAGACGTCTCGCGCCGGAACGTGCGCCGCGCTGCTTCGGCAATCACTTCGATTGCACAACGTCTGGATTCCCTGGATCTCGTCAAGTATCTGCCAACAGCGGGTGTCACCGTGCTTCTTCCAGCGATCATCGTGCATCTTCTGGATATCAAAGCTCCGGAAGAAGAGACACGCCGAGCATCGCTTCGAGGATTTTGCCAGTGCATGACTGTAATGGGGAAATTACGCGACTTGTACGCTGCTGCCGATTTCTCCATGGCTTTCCTAGAGGCCGCGATCCGCAAAGCTGGTATCCACATTGCACCCGCACCCGCAGCCGGCCAAACATCAAGCAACAACGGCACACCGTTGAATCCGACGAAAGCATCGCCCATCGCTTCGGTCGAGGACCTCGTGGACGCTGGAAGAAGACTAGACTTGCAAGGTCTAGGCAACGGAACCATGGCCACATCGAGGCAGCTACAACGCTCGACACTAACACCGCCACCAGACAACGGGACAACAGCCATGCATATGTTAGAGAAGTCCTCCGCAGAGCACAACGTTACCGACGACGAAGTCGCGCGCCGCCTCGAAACATTCCTCGCTTCCACCCCGCCCGATTCTGATCATTCCGATCACGACCACGAGAGCAAACTGCCGTCCATCACCATCGCCGAAGACCCCAGCATGAGCAGCGCAATGGCCGAACCGACGCCGTTCAACAGGTACAGCTTGATGGATCTCCCGCCGAATCCATTTGGCAACATCAACCACCACCAGGACGATGAGATGCTGTTCAGCAGTCTGCCGATCCATCACGATTTCGACGATGGCGATTTCGACAGCTTGTTGAATCTCGATGCTGTGGGCGAGGCGTTCAATTTTGATGATGCTGGTCTTGACGCCGGAATGCATGGTTTGGGTGAAGTGGACTGGCTGGGAAATGGAACGACGCTCGCGCCTGAGGAGGCTGTGAGAGCTTAACGAAGACGAAATTTAATGATGGAACGAGTTCTGGAACGAGTTTTCTTTGCGGGTTATGGGGAATGGGGAAAAGTTTTCAGAGTCGCGGACTCGTTGGGTTGTCGGATCTAGATCTGCACTCGTTCGTTCGCGAAGATACCATGTGCTTTATTTCGTTGTTTGAGGCCATCGGGGATTTCTTTGATTTCGTCCAAGGGAAAGAATACTGGCCTTGCCGCGAGGCTCCGGGACATATCGTGGGAATACGTTTCACGACGAATGAAATGAAAACGTAACATTCACGAAAGCTTGCTCCCTTAACTTGTATTTTTTATCGAAGTCGATTAATTTCCAATTCAGAGCAGGCTCTACTTTCGACACAATCGCATTTCTCTACGTAGTTACAGATTGAAATTTTTCGAGCATCGAAACTTTTCGGCATAACTGCCCAAATCAAATAATTACAAGTCACAAACGTCACACCCGTATCGAAAAATCCAAGCCCAGCCCAAATGCCAACACCTATCCTCCCCTCACTCCACTACCCCAGCAACCCCAGCGATCGAATCGCCAATCTCCCATCTCAACACCGCTCGACCGACTGGTCTACCCTACCCCGCATCCGCCGAGCATCAAATCAAGTTCGTGCCCCAGTCGCGCAAAAGACGACTCATTAGAAAAGAAAAAGGGTCCAGCCCACCTGACCCGACCACTGGCGACATGCAGCGAGTGCGGGCCACTACCGTCAGAACGAGGAACTAGACGAGAGAAAAGAGAAGGATTAGACTGATAGTGCCCACGCCCGCGGTTGTTGAAATCCGGGGATCGGCATGAGGAAGGATGCATATAAGTCCGTGCCCCAGCATATGACAACAGACGAAAGCGCTTAGATATCGAACCGCAATGGATAAGGAAAAAAGAAAGATTAGAGACAATTGGAGAAAATCCGACGGAAAAGGAGATCTCCAGATAATGTTGAATACAAGATGATAAGAATTACCCCCCAGACTCCCGTCTCGACTGTCCTACTCGTCCTGCGCCCACCTAGCCTCGCGCACGGGCATCGGCTCGCCAGCCTTCTGCCTCTCCCCACTACGCTCCCTCTTCCAAGCCCAGTACTCGCCCAGCCTCACCTCCGCATAACTCGCATAATCAAAATCAATCAACGAAATCTGCGCCTGGATGAGCGCCCAGATGCCCCAGTAGAAGCCCGGCACGCTGCGGAACCTATCGACCTGATCAAAGAGCTCGTCCAACTCCGCCTCCTTATACGTGCGGTTCATGTGCAGGCTGTAGCTTTGCAGGTACTCGCGGAGGAAGGCACGGCGGACGTGGCGCGTGGGCAAGACGGTAAAGTCGCAGTCGAGGCCCCCCCATTCGGCAAAATGGTTCGCGATGTCGAATGAGGCGGGGGCGGGGGTCGCGTACTCGTAGTCAATGAAGGACACGGGCGTTGCTGTTTCAGTCTCTTCAGAGGAATCGGAGGCGCTGGAGCGCCGGGATACAGAGGCGGAAGAGGGAGTGGGCTCAATGATGACATTGCCGCAGAGGAGGTCGCAATGGGCGAAGATGAACGGGTTCGAGCCGCCTACGCCAGGCGTGTCACCCAACAGCTTGACGAGCCACTCTAGCTCGCGTTGGAGAAGGTCCCGGCGCTCGACTTGCTGCGTGGTGCTTGTGGGCAGCGCAAGGATCCATCTCTGCATCGTAGTCCACACGTTGGGGATCGGCTTGCCGGGCGTCAGGTCCGCCATGGCGACGAGAGAAGCACGCTTGTTTGCAGGGTTTATCTGTGTGGGAGTTGGACATGTTGTGCTGATGCTTGATATAGGTAATGTGGCATGCCATTGTCCGAGCCTCTGTGCTACTCCTCGCCATACCTCTGGCCGGCGGAGGTCCGCGGGCGCGCATACGCTGCCTTGTATGAACTTGTATAGGAGACCGTTGTCGAATCGTGCGAGCAGGGAGGGCGCGAGGCCGTGGCGGGCGAGCAGACAGTGCGACGACGTTTCCTCTGCGCAGCGGTCAGTGCGGGCCAGCCAGGACGGCGTGGGAGCGGAGGCACTCACTCTTGCGGTCTATCAACACGTCGGTGCCCTTTCCGTACGCGCGCAGCAGTATAGCCTCGTTGTCTATCTCCGTCTTGGAGAGCCCGGGCAGCTTGTTGATGGCTTTCAGAAGCTGTTGCCCGCCATTAGCGCAGCCCCTTTCCACCCCGGATTCGAGAATCGTAGAGGACATACAGTGTTCGTGATGCCGTCCGTGAAGCGCACAAACTCAATTGTCTCCCTGGTCTCCCGCCATTCTGGTCGTAGAGTGAGTATGAGGTTCAGTGCCGAGTTGTGCGAGTCGGCATTGCTGTACGTCAGGTTGATGTACCGTATCGAGTCGTACGGATCGAAAGACGAGTTTTCGGAGCTCATCCTGCTGTGCACAGTTCCCGGTCAGCTTGTCGAATCCACGATGCGCACTCTGACGCGCGGATGTCGGCACAGGTAGATGCAGGCATGCGTCGCATGTGAAAGAAGAGCGCTCAGGACGTCGTCACCAAGCGGACGGGACTCAGCTTACCTAGGCAGTATTATGCCAGCTGTGCAGTTTGTATGAATGTGTGTGGATTGGGCTAAGAATGCGCGTGTTGGTCTTAAAGCAAGTGATCTCGCTGCGACAAGTGATTTCAGGAACAGGTCGTGTGAACCTTTCTAAATCCCCCCTGCCACTGCCACTAGCCGCCCCTGCCCCACAAACGAGAACGCCACCTCCAGCCACGGTGACGTCTTCGTCATTCGTAACACTTCTTCGGATGCTTGACGCGCCCACTCATAGCGAACGCTCATCGTGCGACTTTTCAAGAAATGTGCGAGATGACACGGCAAGCTCGGAACAGAGGGGAAGACGTGGGCTTGGCGTGGGGTCTCGTAAGGCGGGGTTTACGTGCTCTGAATACGCACGACGCTGTCACTCGTCTGTTGTGGTTGGCAGCTTCGGCAGTTCCATGGACGCGAGGGGAGACAATAAACGACGATGAGTTTGCTTTTCGAACCGTGATCGCTCATGTGGTCCTCGCTCTGTATTCCGGGGAGATGGCTCTACGTCGGGATTGCCGATGTGCTATCTGAATGTCGGTATATATAGACGTGGACTAACAAAGAGCAGACAATCCCCCTAGAAAGTATCATATAAATGTCCAGACAACTTGCAGCAATACGGTGATCGGCAGTACGTACGACATTTCGCACCTATACGGAACGGGGTCCGGTGTTCATTATTGAAGGGACTCCCTCGATGCGCAGCCGCTGTCGTAAAAGTTTAGTAATTACATTTAAGTTTTCTATCAGGACCTTCGAAGAGTTTCAGAAAGATGCGAAAGTGCTCTGCCTCCAAAGAAGTGATATCGCTCCACCTTGTGCGACGTACCGGTATTTCTGTCCGCCTTACCTGAAGACTCACTACCGCACAACGTCGCCGTGTACAGCCTCAAACATCGAAGACATGCACAAACGACACGATGCGATTTTCCCGATATCCTGCACGCCAACCGTTTACAGCCCGCAGCAGGGGCTCTGCTATCTCACACGGGTTACACAACACGAGCTTAGCGACTGCGCCTCCCAGCAAACGACCTTGACATGTCCATACATTCCAGCACAGATCTACATCTTGATCTATAAAAAGATTTCCAGTCGAACCGTTGTGGAACGGGGTTTGCATCGGTAAAAGGCGGTCACGCTTTGCCCGGTGAATTTGGGTATAGCGATCCGTAGTCAAGGCGTTCCATTGCGAGAGTCTCCTTTTCGTGTCGTGTATAAGCTTGTCGAGGACCGCTGGTTCCAAGAGCCGCTATTTCCATCATTGCTCATCATGGAATCCGCTTTTCCACTATCGAATTCACTCCCGATCTTCAAATCACGCGCCAATTCGATCAGCAGCACAGTGAGCGCACTCCTCAAAACGTTCGAAACTCTCGACAAACCACATGAACCAATCCAAGGTCTGTCTGCTGATCTCGAAACGTTCCACTACTCTCTGGTCGTTCTTTCCTATCATCTCTTAGCAGACAGACAGCGCTACGAGGACTGGTGCGATGTTTCGCGGATCACTGCGCTGCTGAAAAGCGCTGAGCAATGCTTCGACAGGATTCAGACGCTGCTGTTGAATAGTATGAGGTCCGAGTTTTATAGCATTAAAAGGTATCTTCAAGCTTCGAGGTTAGAGGGTGAGATGAAGCATCTCAGACTGAGACTTACTATCTATACTACGGCGCTGAGTAACCCTATCCTCTTGTCTGCAGTGTACGGATCCGATTCCAGACGTTCAGTTTCCAAGAAGGCTAACTTGGATATAGGCACGCGACTCACCTCTCATTCGGGACCAAGTTTCGCGCTCTAGCTTTCAAAGCCATCAACGACTGGATCGACATGCTTACGCAAGAGTCCATCAAACTGGCTCGCGATGAATCCGTTTCTAAAGCGCACGACTCCTCCACAAGCCGCCCAGCATCTCAATCCGCATCAGCTCAGACTGTTGAAGAGCGCTCAGATGCATACTCAGACCTCCACGCGCAGCGGGAGGAACTCATCAAGATCCTCCAAGTCATGATAGGCACCGCGATGAAGATGGTCAAAAGAAGCCAGCGCGATATTCAGACGCTGCAAACAGAGCGCGACTCTATCGAAATGGGCGGCTCGGCGACAATGGCGTTTGCATCTTCGTCTGCGCCAGGGCCTGTTGCAACCGACGACCTTGATCCGAACGAGATCTTCGCCTTCCAACGACTCGCTCTCGCGCAAACAGAACCACCCGAACCCTCTTCGTCCAGGGCTGTTCTTCCAAGAATACACCTGACCGACGACCCACCCGACTACTCCACTCTCCCCGCAGACTCCAACCTCCACGCCACATCCCTCGATCTATCTCCCACCTACCACCCCTCCGACCTATCCATTCAAGTCCGCCACCACTACGCCAACGCCCAATCCCTCATCGCAATCGGCCAACCCATAGAAGCCCTCTCCACCCTCGAAACCGCGTACTCCCTCCTAACCTCCCTCTCCCCAACCGATTCATTCGAAACACCCACCACCACCGACATCCTCTTCCTCATAGCCCAAACCAGCGTGCTCCCGACCCTAAAACGCACAACCCGCGCGCGCAGCGCCCTCCGGGTTATCTACACCTCCCCCACTTCTCCCACCTCTTCCACCACACCCACCCAGCGCTACACAGCCGCCCACCTCCTCGCCCAACTCTACACCTTCGTCGACGGGAACCCCAACGATCCCACCATCGACTGGGACGGCATGAGCATGAATCTGGACAAGGCGAAGGAGTACGTCGTTGCGGCCGTGAAGGGGCGGAAGAGGGTGTTGGGACTGGGACATCCGGATACACAGCGGAGTGTGGAGCTTTTGGCGACGCTGTGTGAGAGGGTGGGGAGTGCGGGTGGGGGCGGATCCGCTCGGGAGGTGTTGTTGGAGTTGTTGGAGGTGCGGAGGGGGATTTTTGCCGGGGACGATAGGGAGGAAGAGTTGGGAGTTGGGGAATGGAGTTGATGAAGCTTGTCTTGAGGGGTGTTAGTCAGTCCGGGTGATGCAGTCCATCCTTTGAGGGTACGTGGGGGCATGGGTGGATGAGACGCGAGAAGGCGATTAGGTGTTATGTATGACTGAATGAGATATGATGATGATTGCAATCCATTCCTTCTACCCCTATCCCGAGGCACTATTGATTTCAAACACCAAACTACCCTACTCATCCAACACCCCAAACTCCAACCCCACCATATCCGTCAACCCAACCAACGCCTCAAACACCTCCCCATCACCCCTAGCTACCCTCGTAGCCTTCCCAAGCAGCGGATGCAACCGATGCAAATGCTTCTTATGCCTGCTCCTCACCCCCGGCGCATCCGGTATAGCAGCCGGCTCGCTCTCCAACTTCCCCAGCTCCTGCAACACAAACAGCAACTCGCGTCTCTGGCTCGCCGGCTGGGGCATACATCCTCTCAGAGGATGATCGGCGATGTACATGCGCAGTGGGAGAGCCGCACGGAGTATCAAGTAGGGTGCCGCTGCTTGCGCCAGCTTGACGCGCTCGGTCGACGAACCGTGTACGGAGACGAGTGAGAAGAGTTCGCTGAGGGAGACATATGCCATGGTGGGTCGGAAGGTGGCGGTTGGTTCGTCGGTCCGGCCGAGGCGTACTTTGTAGAGATCTTCTAGGGGACTGTCTTCGAGATCGGGAATTTCGCCTGGCGATGGCTCGTGTGTGATGCTGGTCTCGA
The DNA here is from genome assembly GCA_010405425.1 of Lentithecium fluviatile CBS 122367. Classification (NCBI taxonomy): domain Eukaryota; kingdom Fungi; phylum Ascomycota; class Dothideomycetes; order Pleosporales; family Lentitheciaceae; genus Lentithecium; species Lentithecium fluviatile. The sequence goes on from MU005570.1 coordinate 2,586,930, forward strand.
AGAGGTTGCGAGTGTAGGTGCGCCGGAGGGTGTCGGGTAGGGAAGGCGAGCCGAGGGAGATGGTGATGAGGTCGCGGAGTTTGGCGAAAGACTCGATGTCGAATAATTCGTCTTTACCTATGGATGCTGGAGGCGTGGTGGCGGAGACCTGGGCGTGCGTTATGCCACTGGCGATATCGACGATTTGCTCCCAGACATTCTTCAGTTGTTCCCCTTCTAATTTATTGACCTGTGAGAGGCTCGCTTCCAAAATGGAGATTGCTGTCGTAGTGGCCTTCTGCCAAATAGTTGGCGGTTTGTCCGCCTGCTGCCAGACGTATTTCTCTCGCAGCGGTTTCGCTAGACAAGTCATAGCAAAGAAGAATGTGCCATTATTGTAAATGGCCTCTTCCGCAACGTGTTTGACGATGAGGGTCTGTAGTAGGCTCATTGACGCTTTCGACAAAGCCACGAAGGTCGGGCTCCGCCTGCTTGACCTCTCACGTTCCACAGAGTAAGGTAAGACCGCAAAGCTGCTCAGGGTTCGAATGAGAAATTCGGGCAGTCCATCGCCTTCCGAGCGGACTGTGGAGAAGCAATCTACGACGCTTGCTTGAAGAGCCGTCATGTGATCGACATCTGAGGAGTATGGTACCTCATTAGAGTCTACTACACATGCTTCCAGATTGCCCAGCATCTGAACCAGATCACGTGGGCTGAGAGACTGATGTGCAAGCCTGTACATGGCTTTAAATGCTTCTGCATAGGCCACGAAGGCGCCCTGGTTATCTTCTCGGCTGTTCCCCCAGGCTTCGCGATGATCGAAGTACTGCTTCCAGATGGCTGCAGTCTTTAGAAGCGGGGATGTGCCCAACACTCGCGGATCCTCGATGTGAGAGAAGACACCGGTGATAGTAGTGAAGACCGAAGACCCTAGAGCGTGCGAACCGCAGAGGAAATACTTCCCAAGATAGTCCAAGAGATCAGACCACGCCTCGCCAAGCTTAGAAGCATTGTCGACTTTGTCCAGATACATCGAAGTAAGGGTGCTGACAGAGTCCAAAACGGTCTTGGTCGTATCATTCCACGCTGCCATGTCGTCATTCGAAACTCGGGGTCCATTCCGGATGCTGTTTTGGATTGCCAGATTTGATTCTACCATCCCGAACAGTACGCTTCGCAAGCAGATCATCCATGCCTTCGACGATATCTGATCCACGTAATTCTCGAAGATCCGCTGGATAGTCTGAATTGCTGAGTTTCGTAGCTCTGCGCGTCTGTCCGTGGTTATAGTGGACAGGTTCAGTAAAACCTGAAGCCAGAGTGCGCCTATTGTACCCTGTTTCGATTTCGAAAGAATGACCTGCCGAACTTGGGTTTGTTCCCTGACGGCGCCGAGCATGTCGGGTAGCAGGGAGAGATCACTGTGGGAATGTAGATAATCTGAAACGTTCCAAAAGAAGGTTACAGCCTACGGCGATTAGCTAACATCTACTTCAAGCAAAGAAAGACTTACCGTTAGCGACATGTTGAGATCATCTTGCTGGCGGGAGAATCGGAGTAGAAGCTCTAAGAGGGTCGATAGGCAATTATCGGGTACAGCAGCAAGGAAGTCGGAGCAAACGAGCTGAACAGTACCAAACGCTGTGCGGGCCAGCGATTTCGATATCACCTCTAGTGATTCTATTGAATAATTCGCATGTTCATCCGGCGTGTCGCTGGCCGCATCATCATTGTCCGAAGACGAAGACCCTGCGAACACGCTCAAAAGGCTGTCGAAAACTGATACCCAACCAGCCACTAGGGATTCACCGCACTGCTCTATCACACTCTTTAGCGCTTCGAGTGTTATCTGATGGATCCGAACATCAGTGTCGCTATATGAATCGTCGTCCTCTGAGTCGTGGTGCAAAGCCGCAATTTGTGCCCGAAGAGCTAGAAGAATCCGGGCTTGCACTGCATCGCGCTCTTCGTCGGCGACTGACAACTCGGCAATCTCTCTCACTGTCCGTGAGAGAGTATCTGCAGCAAGTAGTCTCGATGATGTCGCCTTAACGCCGGCTGTGGAGAAGCGGACGAGCTCCGCAACAAACACATCCCAGCCGCTTTCTGAGGGCTCGTAATGAGCAAGCCTTTCTTCATTGAGCGCAGCAAGCTCGCCAATCTTGTTCAAGGCAAAGGCAGAGTCGCGTGAGTTGGTTTCGGTGCTCAAATTCATGCCAGACACACTTCCCAAACGTCGCTGATGAAGAATCTGTGGACGACTAGGGATGGTAGGGGTCCGATCGCCACTCTGCGCGCCACTGTTGTTGTGGATAAGTGCGCATAGTGCTTGAAGAACCTCCACGAAAGATTCATTTGGAAAGTCCACGGTACTCTCGAAAAGTCTCCGCGCCGCCGCTTGCACAGCTGAGGTCTCCGCTTCTACCTTCTCTGTGGAGGTCTCGGACTCGGCACGGCCTCTAGAGCCCCCTGGTGTACGCACGCCGGTCTGGTTCGACAGAGCCAACACCAGGTCTGCTACTTGCAAAGTCTCAAATACAATGGACCATGCAGATTGGAGTGTTGGCCCTAAGGCGATGGCGAGGTTGAGGAGTGCCCGGAGGCACAGAAGATTTCGCGGGCCCAAGCTTGGTACATTAACCTCATGCGACGGACGCCGGTTCTTATCGAGTGTTGACGATGCTTGGCTCACAAGGCTGTCAACACTCAACAGCCCTTTGGCGTTTCCGAACACGCTCGCATGTTCAGGAGGAGGAGATTTAGGCGATGAGACATTCGCCAGCAGCATACTTGATGGGACTGCCGCCTTTCCGAGAGTTGTGAGGAACGCATCGCGGGGTGTGGACAATCTCAGGAGACCAGCAACCTGAGTAAATTTCTGGATTGCTCGAACGAGAGCTCGATAGTAGTCCGCATCGAGAGCAGCGTTGAGGAAAGTCGAGCAGGTAGCCATGACTGCAGGCCAACAAGATGTGACTAAAGTCGCAGAAGTCTGGACATATGCATATGTGGGGTGATCCTCAAGTAAGAGCGGATTAACGGGTATTGTCTTTTTCCTGAAAGATTGCGTTCGCGAAAGCCGACGAGTACTTGATGTCGTAGGCGACGTCTCACCATCTTGTCTTTGGCCTTCGTCTGTTTTGTTCTTCCTCTTGCTTTTGCTTTCATGATGAACCGTGAGCGGGAGTACGAATTTTGCTAGGCTTTCGGAGACGTTCGTAATGCAAGTCAGTACCAAGCTGTAGACATACGTCTCCGGCATAGCTGGCGGTTCAGACTTGTCGAGATGTTCGATGCATGGAGTCTTCAGTGTGCTCCACTGGATACTGATACCGGAGGGATTAGTGGTGCTTGGCTCGGGTACAGGTCCGCCAATGACGCCGGCAAGCGCGCCAGCCTCGGCAACAGCTTGCTCAGATGATGTGTCGTTCCCTCCAGAACGACCTGCAGGCATAGTGGATTGTTGACCGAGTCCAATCAGCGCGGGTTTCTCTGTGGCCAAGCGCACAAAGGAGGCTAAATTATCCCCAAAAATGTTTTTCTTGCCTTCTTGCTCGTCATAGAGGGAGTAGATTTGTAGCAAAAGACGTGAGTCAGAGTAGACGCCTCGGAAAACCTCAAGGCAGAGCGCTCGCTTCCAGACAGTTGAGGCTTCCGGATCTAGCATGTGGTTGAGCAGTCCGAGTGCAATCTCGCATTCAGAAGGCATAATGCTTAGGTGATTTCGGATTAGGAGATTCAATATCCGAATGATTCGCAATGTGATGGGAAATGACAGCCGATCGGAGAGTGAGCGAATGATGGTAGGCATGAGCAAGGATCTCAAAATGCAGATCTGCTCCAGATGTGTAGTCATCACTTTGCCGTGGTTTGACAAAACGGCTTCAATCACTTCCAAAGTGGAAGTAGAAGGGATGGATGAGAATCGTATGAAGGATGGTTTCTCTCCGGTGACAAGGAGATTGAGATCGTTGAAGATCTACCAGACTTTAGCATTGATCAAACATGACGGGCGTAGATCCTGACCTTGTAGGCATCATGCGCGGCTGGTCTCACTGAGACGTTGCCATCATCTCCGGGTACCTCTGCGACTGTGGGGACCTCGAGTGCTTTATCTGGTTAGAGTCAATTGACATTGCGATCAAGGTGAAGTGCACGTTGTGTACCATCTTCTGCTGCGACTCTATCAAATACGGCAATAACGAGCTGCTGCAATGTCGCTGCCGCCGTGTTACTGACAGCAAAATTCTTGGCATTTTGGAGTGCGGAACATATCTGCAAGATAGTCGAGAGCAGATCACCACGTATTTCGAGAGGATAATTCTGGAGGAGTGATGGAAGGGCTTGCAGGATCTTCAATTGCACATCGTGGCCTAACTTTGTCAATTATCAACACTGACCGAGGACACTAGCAACCTACTAAGGGAAACGGAATCTTTCAAGGCATCCAGCACCTCAGTCAATCGTTCTCTTGGTAGCGCTCGAGAAACACTGAGCCTTTGAAGGCAAGAGACGCCCGTCGATCCAAACTTGGCATTGTGAGTACTGCAGGCAATCAAGAATGGGGAGATGAAATGTGGCCTTCGAGAGAGGTCTTTCACAATTAGTCAAAGATTATTTGGTCCGTCTCAGAAGCACTTGCCTGCGGAAAGCTGGGCTTCCGAAGTCACCGACAGAGATTTGAGCTCTTGGAGAGCTTTGTCCGCGGCATTCCTCAGTTCCGTGTTCTTGCGCTTGGAGTCTTGAATGAGATTTCCTAGCTCAGCCGCAAGAATCTGTGCTGTCATTCTCGGAGGCGTAGCCGGTGCATCAGGGCGCTATCTACGAGGGGTAGGCGACTTTCATGAGGAGAGATTATTCGGAGGCTTAGGGCGCCATGTTTGGTGGTGAAAGGCAACCTGTCAGGTGGACTTTGTCATCCATCGGCGTCGGCGAAATAATATGCCGGCTACGCCATGTGTGGCTTGTGGCTGCCGTGTAGCTCATGCCAAGGCTCTTGTGACAGGCATCACATAGATCCAGCTCACCGGCCAGCGCGCCCAGCTTCATTTCTCTCAGTGTCCTGACTCTAATCTCGAGCAGTTACTACTACACCGAGGAGGCTTGCTTCCCGTTAACACTTCTACCTCTTCACCGCGCCTTACAACGCGAACAACTCGTCGATAGCGGGGTACAGCCCACCTTCCTTAGAAGTCAATACCTCGCGTGAACCCTCCGGTCAACCGCAAACATGGGCGCCAAAGTCCCCAGGAACTTCCGATTACTCGAGGAGCTAGAGAAGGGCGAGAAAGGGCTTGGTGCTGGTACGATTCATGCCACAAAATGACTTGGGATACAAGCTGAGAGACTGGCAGAGGCATGCTCATATGGTCTCGATAATGGCGATGACCTGTTGATGTCTGACTGGAACGGTACCATTCTTGGCCCACCTCACGCAAGTAGCTCTTATAAAGTAGAAAGGCATGCGACTAATGACCAATAGAGCGTCCACGAGAACCGTATCTACAGCGTCAAGATCCACTGCGGCCCAGACTACCCGGACGTACCCCCGGAGATCTCCTTCACGTCCAAGATCAATCTCCCTTGCGTGGATCAGCGAAATGGAAAGGTACATACTGGCACAGCGATTGGTCAGAAGCGGGCTAATGGACATCCAGGTTGATCCGAGCAAGCTGCCATGTCTCGTGCAGTGGAAGCGAGAGTTCACAATGGAGACTATTCTCATCGAGCTTCGTAGGTGAGAATAGAGACGCCTAGATATGGCGAAGAGTAATACTAATACCTGAAAGATACATGGCGCTTCCTCAGCACAAGAAACTGCCTCAGCCTCCCGAAGGATCGATGTACTAGGCCAATTGATGTAGGTCGGAAACAAGCGATATGGGAAGGGAAGCTAGAGAGCGAGAGATGGTCGCTGAGTTCCTAGCGTGGTCATGCAGTGCATTGGTATGGAGTTCTGGTCTCTGCTGGGTCGATCTTCGGGCTAGAGAGTACGTTCCGTGAACAATATGGGGACTTCATGAATTTATTCTAGGATCCTCCTTAATTTGGTGACTACACACTGCGACAATCTGAAGTAGGACTGGATGAACCAATCACGTGACCGGGCGATTTCCAAAGTCCGGCAGCAAACTGCGCGTTTTCATGGTGAGCTTCATCCACAAAAACACTCCATGCATGCCACGATTTCTTCAACCTAAGAAATCGACACAACATCGTGTAGCGGGTACGATGAAGTCTCGCATTATCTTAACCGTCTGCTAACTGTTCCAGCGATTGCTCTGTACAGAGCGTTGTTGTCACGATGCACTTCCACACCACTTCCTGACAAGGATCGCAACTCGTTACGCAACGCAATCTGCAACAAATTCCGCCAGAACAGGAAAATACAGAGCCCACGACAGCTAGGCCTTGTGTTCCGGGCAGGTTATGAGGTCCGTCTCATGTACCCTACATCAACTCGTCTTGATCTTACATTGGTAGACTCTCGAACGTCTCGCAACCTCTACAACATCCCCCAAACACCCCACATCCTCGCTCACAACTCTCATATCGAGCTTACCCCCGAGATTGACGCGCCCGCGACCCATTCGTCTCCCGCGACCACCTTCAGCACCATCTACCACCAAACACCCACTCGCAGTACTCCCGCCCGATCGCGCCGTCCTCAACGTCCGTCCGTACGCGAAAACCAGCGGCCCGCGCCATGTCCCCATTCTCGCCGCAGCAAACGGCATCCCCTTCCTGCGTCTTACGAAACCGCAACCACCCGCGTTGAGTCGCGTCCTGCGTCAGAAGCTGGATCGAAAGATTGAAAGGTTTCACCTCAGGACGCTGTTACTGAATTATTGGGTGCCGATTGGGAGGCAGGAGGATGAATGGGACGCCATATTGGAGAGGGAATGCGGATTTAGGGATGAGAATGAACCTGAGGAAGGGTGGAATGGGGAGGGCAATGGACGATCTGGTGCTGTAGCAGAGATGCCGGTGAAGTGGGCGGATGCGATGCTCGCGGCTATCCAGGAGAATGTCCAGGCTTATGAGAAGGAGATTCAGACCGATAAGAGAACCGTAGAGAAGATGATGGCGATTGTGGATGCGGAGATGGAGTTGGCGAAACGCGAGGGGCAGACTGTTGTTAGAGGGAGGAAGCGGAGGCCCATACAGTCACGGTGGCTTACATAGCCAATCCTCTACTCCGCACGCTTTCTGAAGTATTGCCTGTGCGATGGGTATATTTGATTTTACTGCAATTCGCACAACGGGGTCCTCATGATGCCGCACTAACCTTCAACTTCTCCATCCCAGCCAATGCATCCATCCCCTCGCCCTCATCTTCCTCATCACCACCCTTCCCAACCAACCCCTGCGTCCAAAGCTCCTTCCCCGTCAACTTCTTCTCCTCCTTCCTTCCCTTCTTCTTCGCCTCAGTCTCAGCCTCTTCCTCCCTCTTTTGTTCCTCCTCCCTCAACTCCCTCCGATACTTCTCCCTCCACTTCAAAAAGCTCTCCCGCGTGACCGCCTCGCCCTGAAACTTGCGATTCTCCTCCTCCTCCGCCTTGGCGGCTTCCATCTCTAGTGCGTGTTGTTTGGCGTTTTGCCGCTCGTTGATGAGCGCTTCGGCCGAGTCTTTGAGACACATTACGAGCGTGAAGATCATTTGCATGCCGAGGTTGTCCGGGATGGTGGTGGAGAGGGCGGAGAGGAGGTGCGACTTGTCGGATTGGATGTCCAGGTAGGGGTGCTTGGGGGCGTTCGGGGGTTGCGTTAGGTCGAGGTCGGGGGCTTCGTCGGGGTAGTTGGTTGTGTATTTTACGTTGAGGATGATGATCGCTGTAGGTTGTTAGGAATGAGCATGGTAGGAGGGGTTTGGAAGAGGGGTGGGGGACTTGCGTGCTTCTGAGTCGTCCCCTTCATCGTTTGTGGTCTCGAGTTGTATTGATATTCGGAATTCTGTGTCGGATATGTCTTTGCGCAATGGTCAGTGAGAGAAGATTGGTAGATGTAAGAGTTCCGGACCTTGTATTTCGTCCGGGAAGATGGACTCAAGCACTTCGCGCTCTTCTTTTTGCTCTTCGATGCCCATTGTGAGTTATTTGTGGTTTATGAGACACGAAAAATGACGGCTCAAGCGTAGCTTTCAAAAGCAGAGTCGAAGCTTTTGGCGGGGCGGGACCTTCCCCACCACAAGCACCCACGTCAGGGCACGGGCCATTCCCAAAAATTTCCTTGAACGCTGCACCGGAACATTTTTTCTCTGCACTACACCGCGCTCGCCCTTATACTTCTAGTCACCTCCCTAGCTTGGGCTAAACACACAAAATCCGCCATGGCGAAGACTAAACCGCAAGACCGGGCTCGGAAAGCGAAGAAGAACGCGAAGAATGGCACGACAAACGGAACACCTAAAAAGCCGAAGGCTTCCCCGGAAGCGCTATTGATCCAGGCTGCAACCCTTTTGCAGACATCACAGCCAGAAGATGCTCTCGTCGCTGCGAAGCGAGCACTGAACCTCCTACAACCCACCTCCGAACCCACATTGGCCGCATTGCCAGCACTCAACCTCATCGGCGAGATAAACGTAGAGCTGGGAGAACCAGAAGCAGCGAGAGAGGCTTTCCAGGCCGCAATCACACTAGATGAGGACGGGGAACATGACGGAGCAGAAAAGTTCTTGTGGTTGGCTCAACTCAATGAAGAGGGTGGAGCGGAGAGTGTGCGGTGGTTCGAGAAGGGCGTGGAGGTGCTCAAGCAAGAACTGAGCACGTTGGATGGCAAAATCGTGAAAAATACCGAAGCCCAAGAAGCTCTGGAGGAAAAGAAACAAAAGGTTGCAAATGCACTTTGCGGGATTGCTGAAGTTTACATGACGGACCTGTCCTGGGAAGAAGTCGCTGAGAGCCGATGCGAAGCCGCCGTCACAGAAGCCCTGCTCGTCGCACCAGAAGCCCCCGAACCGCTGCAAACACTCGCATCGATCCGAATATCACAAACCCGCCTCGACGACGCAAAAGCAGCCCTCACACGAAGTATGGGTCTATGGAAAGAACTCGATCCAGACGACCCCAAAGTCCCGGATTACTCGACGCGGATAAGCTTGTCTCGCTTGCTGATGGAGGCTGAGATGGAGGACGAAGCTATCGAGGTCTTGGAGCGGCTGATTGGCGAGAATGACAGCAGTGTGGAAGCTTGGTATCTCGGTGGTTGGTGCTTGCATCTGCTGGCTGAAAAGCAAAAAGCAAAGCAAGAGACTCAGACGGCGACGTCAATGATGCGGGCCAGTCGGGATTGGCTTGAAAACTGCCTCAAGCTTTATGCGATGATGGAGTACGAGGACGAACGGCTGAAGGAGCACGCGGGCGAGCTTCTGAAGGACTTGAACGGTACTCTAGGGCCTGCGGCTGAAGACGATGAAGAGGAGGACGACGGATGGGAAGACGCAGATGATGATGGAGACGACGAGATGATGGGGACTTGAGCCGCTGACGAGTGGGTTGTAACACAATAATTTTTTGACAACGATGGAGCACTCTTCTGGATGTCGTACCTTCTCACTGGAAGGGGGACTAAGTGTCCCTCCCGCTGAGGGTGCGGTACACATCGGCCAAGGGTATCCGTATCCCTACACGCTCCAGGATGGACGACCCCAGCGTCGTGGTCACGCGTAGCACAGTCCCTGCATCTCCATGCCGCAGCATTGCTGACGGGCTGGGATGGCCTACATAAGCAGATTGAATTCACGTCATTGTAGCCCTCCGCCTGCCAGCGAGCCGGTACCACGTCTCCGGGAGCGCTTACTCTTCGTGATCCCCCACGATGCGTCTAGCAAACTTTATATCTCACTTGCTCGGGACCAGGCCGTCGTTCGTGAATGTCTTGTCCGCAATGTAATCAGTTGCTCTTCGCATGGGAGTGCTTCCAGTGACGTCCCTGGACTGCGGAGAGCCTCAGCTGCGATACATCTTCCCCAAAGAGCCGCTCGCTCGCCCCGCGGCTGCTCCCGATTTGGCGACGCAATGAACATGGTTCGCGCATCGGAAATCCTTGGCAAAGGCGCGCCGCCAAAGCCACCAAGAATGTGTCTCGATGTTGCGTCTACCGCTAAATTTGAGAGCAGCACCCGCTTGGCCAGCCGTCGTTCCTTCTTCCTCTCGCCCCTTCCGCCGCGCTCCCGCCACCCCTCCTCCGACACATGAATGACCGGTCACAGGCCCCTCGTATCCTACCATCGCGGCCGTCGTCGCAAGTGCTCAGCTACAGCTGAGACGCTGTTTACCTCCGAGTCTGGCATGCCCGGTGGTCGGGCACGCTGCGCCGAATGATCTGGTACCTCCTCTGCTGGGTTCGCGGCACCACCGAGCCTCCACAGCTATCGTCCTCGCATCCGATACGGCGGGCTTTCCAGGCCCACGGCACCGCGACTGCGCAGCGTTGGCTGCTTTCGATCCTCCTCACCATCGTCATATCGGTGCTTCTTTGCTATCCGGCCGTCTTTCAGACCGATAGCCCCGCCGCCGCCGGCCTGCGCAACCTCCCCAAGCATGTATGGACGTCCATGACCGAGGTGGAGGGCGATCGGCCGGCCGACGTTGAGGTGCGCCAGGTGTGGGTCCATGGCGACTATATGAACGCGATTGACCGCCGCGTATTGCGCGAGGCCATGCGTGTCCAGGATGCGCTCATCGCCGACGGCTTTGACGATGATGGCACAGCCTTGGGTGGTCAGCACTCGGCCACGCGTATTGGCAAGGAATGCGTCGCCACAAGTGCGGGTCAGAAGTGGGGATTCCATTCACCCTTGATGTACTGGAACTGCTCCCTGGATGCGCTCGAGGAGGATCAGCACCTCCTGTCAACCATTAACTCTCACTCAGAGGTCCAATCTGCGCTCAACCTCACTCTACGTCCAAGCACCGTCTTTGCAGGCAAAGCCTTCGCGAAGACTAAGCTGCGCTCGGCTGACGCCCTCGTCATTACTTTGTTCGACCAAACTAACTCAGGTCTGGGAGCTACTTGGGACGCGAGATCACAAAAGCTCGCTCGGGAACTGCCACCGGATTGGTCACTGTTCCCCGAAGATGGCCGTATTTTCAAGAGCCGGCTCTACGAATTTCGCTTCAAGCCAATGACCCTCAATGACGACCTCTTCCTGGCCGCTTCCTACATGGTGACGGCAGGCTACGTGATTTGGAGGATGATGCAGCTTAGAGCGGTCAAAAGTTGGTTTGGATTGCTCATCACCATCTGTGCCAAGGTGAGTTGGTTCACGGTCGAGAGTCTTCTTGACTTGCTAATACTGGGTGTAGATGACTATTTGCGTTATTGGAAGCTTCACGATATGCACCTATCTGGGCATCAACCTAGCACGCATCCCTCGTCCTTGGTTTCCAGCAGTCGTTTTCTGTTTCGGTCTTGGAAATATGTACGTCTCAGCCGCTCGACCCTTGACACACTCGCTAATCATCGACCAGATTCCGCCTAATCAACGTTGTCCTCGAGACTCCGCCAGAGATGCCGCCCCAGCAACGGATTGGACATGCCATCGGGCAAGTCGGGCATCTCTCTCTCGCAGTAGCTGGTCAAAACCTCCTTCTAATATGGGTCTGCTCTCGGCTTGTAACACCGTGGGTCGCCGACTTTTGCGTCTTCGCCGCCGTCACGCTTGTCCTCGATCTCGTCTTTCACCTCACCTTCTTCCTCGCTGTCCTGAGTGTCGACGTTCAGCGTATGGAACTTTCAGACTCGCTCGGACGAATTGAGTCAAGCCATTTAACGAAAAACACTCGCCCGGAGCGTCAATCCTGGCTCTCCGCGCTTCGACAAGGAAACCTGCCCTTCAGCACCAGGTTTGCTGGCTCCGTTGCAATATTGTCAATCATCTTGGCAATCAATTGGCATTTCTTCGACACTGATAGTCGTCAACTGTCTATTCAAGATTTCAAAAACAAATTATTCAAGAGACAAAGACGGTTCAAAAAATCTGCCCTCTGGAGCGCACCTCCTATCAATCAGGCCCGCACGCCAGCCGACTGGCTTCGGATTCAAGATCATAATACCGCTAGGGAATTGATAGGGTTCATCAAGCCTAGCGCTCACAGTTTCGTAGCCAAGATCTACGACCCACTGCTCGTCGTTTTGAAAGGGGCGAATGGTAGGGACACCTCTCAAAAATCCTCTTCCATTGTCGATGTTCTCCGTCATTTCGCTCGAAACCACGCATTTCCCGCAGCGCTGGTTGTTGTCTTTCTGATTGCCGGCGTCACATTGCTGATGAACTATCTTCTCTGGACGGGATTGCCCGAGGGGTTTGGGGAAGAGGAAGAAGACGACGCGATGTTTTCTGTGAAGACCTTGCCGACGTCTCAGACCCTAGACATTGTTCGGCTTGCGTCGTCTCCTAAGGGTCATATTGTCAGCATATCGCTGGATCGAACCACCTCTATTTGGCTCCATGGCAGCACTGGCTTTTCGCAGACCACTCTGCAAACGGCGGCTATGAAACCAAAGCTGTGGCCTATCACAGCCTGTGCGATATCCGACGGTGGGTCCATGCTCGCCTTTTGCACGGACGAAGGATATGTTGGCTTTTGGAGTCTTGCCGCCTCCCGTCTCTCGTCCCTCCAAACGGTAGATCTCCGCGGACAAGCGCCTATCCTCTTCACCTTGGCCACAATACTTGGCTCGGAACACGACACATTTGTTCTGCTCATTGTGACCGCAGATGGCTACTTTACCCAAGTCGAGACACGCGATGGTATGGTTCATACCAGGCGTATCAGCTCCAGCCCCGTCCAGTGTGCTAAGCTCTATCCCTGTGCGAAGGACGACTTGAATTTAGTATTCGTCAACAGATCGGGCGAGGTGCACATTCTGGCAATTGACGACGAACGAGATAGCACATCGGAAGTCGTAGCCGGCCTTGACCCTGGTCCACCACCTGGCAGCAACCCTTCGAAGATCAGGTGCATTGAGGCCGTGCCTACACTAGGCCTGATTTTTGCTCTTCGGGATGAAGAGGCCGAAATATTTGATTTCAACAGCCGTGCTCTCGTTCATGCCTTTCCGATAGGTCACGTCAAACCACACTCCTTCCGCGTTATGCACTCGACGCCCCGACAATGTACCTGCGGAGCACCATCTGTCCACTCGCTGTGTATTGCTTATACGGAGGAGGGCACCGAGCACATGATTATGCAGACCTTCACGCTCGATGACACACCAACATCGCTGATGTGCCTTGGCAAACCTTCCGACCATGAAACACAAAGATGTCAAGGGCTGGTGCTTGCAAAGGACGCCGTACACTACGTCGAGCCCGCTGGCATATGGGAATCCACATCTGTGCTCGGCGTCATAGGCATTCGAAGAAGCAACCCCTCGCCCACACCATCATCGTCCGCCTCAGGTGTCGACTATACAAGTCCCGAGCCCTCAAGCCTATCCACCGCCCTCAAACAACGCGCTGCAAAACAAAGCAGTTCAAGCCGCCTCCTCACAACCCTCGACTCCGCCTTCCACACACACCACCCGCCCGCCTCACCCGGAGATATGGACAGCTGGGAAGCCTGGATGCTCTCCTCGTCCGGCGAGTTCCGCGCCCGGCCCCTCATCGTCGACTCCGAAGACGTCGACGAGCCGCTCCTGGACGAGCAACTTTTCGTGGCGGCCGTTGGCCCTATTACGAAACTGGGTAAGAGGAGTGTGGCCGTGGGCTTCGGGAATACAGTTAAGATCGTTACATTGGGGAAAGAGTCGTTCGATGGGTCGTTGGCGGGGACGCTGAATGGTGCGATAGATTTGAGTCTGGGGACGTATGGGTCTAGGACTAGGAGGGGGCCGGGGAGAAAAGTGCAGTGACTGTACGGGAGGAGAGCTAAATGGGGTGGGTGACGAGGATGAGATGGTTACGCACACGTACGTGTTCATGATTTTGGCGCATATTTGGACGGAATCGGGTGGGCGGGGCTTCTTCCGGGGCTTTTAGCTGCGCATACCCTTTCTTCTCATACCCTTCTTTTCTTCCTTTCTCTTTCTGCTTGGAAACTTTGTAGGGCGGAATGTGATATGGTTTTCTTGTGGGTTTCTTGAAAGCGTGGAGTTGCGGCCTTATCTGCTCTTGGGTTTTGGGGTGTCGGGGCATGTGTATGAAGTATCGCTACGTATGGGTATTGGCATTCCTCATTGACTATCTTGCCCGCTTCCTCGTCTCCTAGCTTCCTATTGCCCGGAGATTTTAGAATCTCGTTTGATGTGGAAAGCATCGAGACGAGTTGAGGGAGAGTTGGCTGGGCATATGTGATGGCTTTTAGGCGTGGTACGGACGTTACATACACGTTTCGGGGTTCGCGGAGAGCTCCACGAAATATCTCATCTCTGAAAAGGATATTGCAGCACAGCCGCTTTTGCGAGCTTGTCAGCAACTTCCAAGATATTTGCAGAATCGTGTTTGCAAGGTCGCCCTGTTTGTATGTGCAAGATTGATTCATGCCTCGTCGTTGCTCAGCGCTTATCACGAGGCTCCGTATACACCCTGGCTCAAGTACGCCTGAACGTTAAGCTTTCGTTTGTTGCTACCGCTATCGGTGACCAGTAAGCGAGAACGTCGCCACTTTGAGACGGGATGGCTGGAATAGGCGAGGAGGGCTGTAGGTGTGCGATGCTATTGGGTTCGCTGCGCCACGTTGGGGAAATGCATAGGTCGGAGGCTGAGGGTGGAGGTATGTGGAGATTGTAATGTATCAATGATGCAGAGGTCTCCTCTTTGTTTAACTAGATGCCGCTTTCTCGGAATCCGAGGGCGCAAGTCTCCGCTCGGTCTACAACGGAACTGCAATATATTACATTGGCACCATGCGTTCTTCTGGAGTGATGGGAAGGGTTGCTGTTATCTTGGTCGCAGTGTTTGTAGGCCCTTGCGTGGGTTCTACTACTTGTGACATCAACTATGCAAATCCTGATTTTGTGTTCGTTCTCTCCTCGTCCCCCTCCCTTTTGTTAACACTCCTCCCTCCACGTCCCCATGCCAAACTAACCTCGCACCCACACAGTCGCTACGAAAGCTGCATCTCTAGCCTAACCTCCGCGATCCCAACATGCTCCAACTACCCCTGTTGGTGCACCTCCTACAAGCAATACGCCAGGCACGTATCCCAGCAACCTCGTCCCTGTGTTTCTTTCGCGCTAACCGGTCGCTACGCAGTTGCTATGGCATCTTTTGCGCTGACCCGGTCATTACCACATCAATCGACGAAATGGTTTCGTACCATTGTGGGATGGCGACGGGGGCCACGGCTACGGCTACGGCTACGGCTACGGCTACCGGGGGTGGTGATACGCCTAGTACGACGACTGGTGCGTCGGTTGGACAGGCGGCTGGTACAGCGGCGGCGTCGACACCGACGAATACTGGGGGTGGGAGTGTTGCGGGACCGGCTGCTACTGGTGGTGTGGGAAGACGTCGGCGATTCGTTGGAGGAGGGGCCCTGGGACTGGTGTTTTTGGGAGTTATGGCACATGTTTGATTGGGTTTTTCGAGAATTCGCTACTGATTTCTGGCATGTGTGGAAGGATGTGGCTGAAAAAGCGAGTGCTATAGTACGGTATATCGGGGTTGATATAGAAGCAATCAAGACCAGTTTAATCGCTATGTCAGTGCTTGTGAAGAGAAAGCCGCTCGCTCAGTCTGCCTGTAGAGTCACAAGTCAGTGCACGTAAAGCTCATGCAGAGAGGAGTGTTCGTACCTGTTACATTGAATAGAAGGGACCTCATCCTACGCGACACAACTGGCGATGAAAACGCTGAATTGGTGCCGCGGAGTGATGTACGGACTTGGTGAGGGTCTGTTTCTGGACTATGGACCGGTAGAAGTGGATAGTAGGTAGACTTCGGAGCTGTTCGAGCCATTCAATTTGTTGTGCTATTCGAGTCTGGCGTACCTGCTGTGTTCTGTGGTGGCTCCTAAGTGGATGGCAATTGGTCATGGTGGAGGATGTTGACATGATGATTGATGATATGTGCCTTCGTTTCGGAAGATCCATTCGGCTCGGGCTTGTGAATGTCGGTTCGATGTCCGTGATATGCGCTTGTGCCCGATCCCCCCTCCCCTGTTGTGACGTGGAGAGCTACGAAGAGTGCCAGGTTGCGTTTAGCAAAGTCGAAATGTCGTTTTCGTACCCTCGTCAGGGCCATGAAATCCCCATAGTTGAGCGACGAAAGCTTCTCCTACTATCTTGAACAGTCCATCGCCGACATCTCTAAGAATAAAAAGGGAGGAGAAGGAGTCGACGTCCAGCTCTGCGAGGATATCTCCGCTTTGCATCTTCACAGTCCCAAATCCAATGTGATCGCGACAGGTGATGTTTTCCCGGAAGGCCCATTTAATACATTCCTCCACGCGTTCTAACGCCTCCCTTTCTATTATGGCAAACTCGAGCGAACATAATGTTGTGGCTTTCTTTTGAGCGATGTCTGAATCTGGGTCGGCACGTCTCAGGAAATGCAGGATCTCATCCTCGGATAGAGTCCCCGCCTCGAGAAAGTCTTGCTCGACTTTGCGGCGTATTTGATTGGGATGTTCCAGTAATAGCTGTCGGTCCACAGAACGTCTACCAGCCAGGGAATCAGCAAGCATCGCGGTGCTGTTCCAGTTCGAAATCCCGCCCTGGTCCCGTCTAATCTCAAGCCGCCCTCTCAAATTATCCCAGATTTCTTTGATGTAAGAGAGCTTGTTGTTCCTTGCCCACGCGGCGAGCATGACCGTTGAGAAAGCTATGAGATTGCCTCGAAAGTCTGCGTTCTTCGGTCTTTGATCGATCTGTAGAAAACACCAGACAAATGTGGATACAATGTTTGATGGCAGAGAGTCATCTTCTTCCTTTAACGAAATATCCTGGAAGTCCATACTCCAAACAGTGTTGACCACGCCGTAGTATGTACCAGGTGTAGAAAGTACGTAGACCCCATCTTGATAACACGTGTATTCGAAATGTGCTGTATCTTGCCGAAGATATATTCCACCTTTGGGATTCCCTTCTCCCGACCAATCCGGTACCTATGATGGTAAACCACCAACCTTAGAGTTGCTACAACATCCGACGGCCAATCTCAAAATTCCTTCTTTGCCGACTCGGAACATATCCAAGGTAGTTTGTGTGTAGACGCTCACCACGGGAGAGAGTAGTCCAGTTGAGATCGCCAAGTTTTCGATGTGTGGGTGGTGGCTAGGGCCATGAGCGGGAAAATGTGATCTCGAGGATCCGTTGCCTTCATGCGCAATTCGCTGTTCTAAGTTAAGTAGACAAGCGCCTCGTAATCATCTTGGGGCTCTTGGTGTAAGAGTCTTTCTGTGTATAATGATATCGCTGGGAGTCCGTCATATGACGGCAAATCGACGTTAGCCCACTGAACATAGATGTTTCGGAGGGAGCGACCTTCTCCACGCTTGAATGTTAGTTCAATCGAGATTAATCTTAAGAAGAGATACAGATTTAGGGCAGCCACTAGTTCATTTGCATGAATTCGTTTTTGTCCACACAAGAAGACAGGATCCTGAGAGACTAGCAACTCCTGTAGGACCTAGATCTAAAATGGTTTACAAATTAGATACGTCTTGGTTTCGGCACTGTAGTTTGGATATACTCACCCGACGCCACCAAAGTCGATCCATGATGGCGGAGACAAATTGCAAAGGCATATAGTCCGAAATGGAACTGAAGGTCATGATCTTCTGCAGGAATCGCTCCGCAGGTTGGATGGCGTCCCCAGAGGACTCCTCAAGGTCGCCTTCAAGGAGTGAATTTACGACTCTTTGTACGAGATCCCATTGTGGAGACCGCTCCTCGAGGCAGAGGTTTTGGAAGGCTTCTTTACCTGACTTTTGGAGCAAGTCGATGGCAGCATCTGAGTGTTTACTCTTGGGCCCGAGAAATATCGGTCACCTCAACGCTAGCATAGATTGCACGCATCAGTTGAACCTGCCAGCTTTTCTCAACATCGTCCGACTGATTGATGCATAAGCCATCTATCTAGATTGGAAGACCTGTCTACTACCCATTAATTAATTCTATTGAAGGCCCTTTTGCGAACCATGCTGGTTGCCTACCGGTGCAAATCTATTCGCAGGTGCTCTATTGCGACAAGTAGATTGCGATTAATTGGAATAAGAGATCCATCACTCAACACGACGCTGGAGACATAGTTCGCTTCTCCCCAGACATATGATAGCGCCATGTACTTCGTATGCTCTTTTTCGGCTAATGAAGTGTACGAAAAGTGAGCAGCAACGCGCTTCTCGGCTCCTTCGGCCTCCGCTGGGAGGATAGCGTGAATATGTATCAGGCGGATCTCGTTCTTTCTTTTACCGAGCGGCTTGAAGACAAGTCGGGTGGAAGTCGTTGACGGCGTTTACTGGCAACGGCGACGGGAACTTGAGAAGTTCAGACTTGGAGTAGGCGAGCCACTCCGGGTGGGCACAGCTAATTTGGCTGTACCGCCTCTTGAGCGTGATCGGGATACTCTATCCTTGGAACGCGTCATGGACCTAGTTATTCGGTCGGACGCGCCTGCATCGTGTACCCGTCTAGGCTGAGGTCTGAGGCGGCCCGAGCGACGCATGGTGATGGTCGAAGAGATTGGCAAGACTTGTCAAAGAATGTGCACGACTAAAACTGAAAAAAGATACAACATAGCAGGTGACGAAAGAATGTAAGACGAAAGAAGAGAACGCGACAGAGATAATGTCGTTCGCACATGAGGCTGAGCGATCACCTGTAGGCTTAACAGGGGCCGGCAAGGCTGAGTGTGGGTTGTGCCTACCGCCTCGTAGCTACCTCAACCAACAACAGTGAGTCGACCTTCGCACACTCCAATCGGCCGGCATCTCTACCGAATTATCTTATAAATTGGGACACACAGTCTGCCTGACACAAGTCAGCCTCGATTTCTAGAAAGTTCTCTAAAAAGAAACCACACGTACGTCATCGTCTGCAAAGTAGCCATACCATCCAGGTCGATCAAATGCAAAGTCTGGCGACTCTCGCAAAATTCGCGGTTGCCTAGTAAGGTAGCCTTCAAGTGCGCCCTTTCTCACATATTCGCAACTCAAGGAAGCCACTCAATATGCATTTGACCACGTGAAACGGACTGAAGTGTCTAACAGACTAGTGTTATAATATTGTCTATCTAAAAAAGTGTAATGAAAGCCTCGCAATGCAAATGCTCAAACACTAAAATACCATGTGGGGCAGTCCAAGCCTGAAAGTCGCTCCCGATCGGCGGTACTCATATCTTCGTCTTCGGTGCCTCAATACCAAACTCATGATGTGGGAAATCCTCCAGAGTCTCGAGCAACTTCGCCCATCCATCGTCAAGCTCACCCGGCAAACCCACCCTCCTCTTCCCTTCCATAACCTCTACCTCCGTGTTCTGCAACTGTTGTTCTTCATCCTCCTTGTGTTCTCCTGTCAACCCTGCAAGCACCTCCTTCTCCCTCCCCCGGTACTCAGTGAGCAGCCCCGGATGCGGACACCAGACAGCCTGCATGCCTGCTCTCCTTCCCGACTCCACACCCGGAACGCTATCCTCGAACACCAGACACTCTTCCGGCTGAATCAGCGTCTCGCCCTGCTCCTCCAACGTCTTGTTCAGGGTCGATAGGGCGAGCAGGTAAATATCCGGCGCAGGTTTGCCCCTTCCAGCCGGTATCCGCGGATCATCACCCAAAACCTTATGCTCGTCCTTGAAGTACTCCATAAATATCTCCGGCAAGTGTCTGCTCTTCAAATGAAAATTCCCCTTATGACTACTCGTCGCCAGCGCCATCTTTATGCCCCTCTCCCTCAAACTCTCAAGTAACTGCAAGACACCCGGCAACGGTTTCGTTTTCGGGAATAGCTCGCGCTGGAGCTCCAGCTGCTCCTTGAAAAATTGCTCGAGCGGAATTGGTAGTTGTGCCCAGGCGTGGAAGATGGCGCCGGCTTGGGGCCCGGGCCGGCCTTGCATTTGTGCTTTAATGGGCCAGGGGAGATCGGGTCGGTTGTAGCGTCGGAGGATCGTGTTTGTGCATATTGTGTATAGGTCTTCGGAGTCTATAAGTAGGCCGTCCATGTCGAAAAGCGCCGCCCGGATTGGCGGCGGGGTACTAGAGGAGTCAGTATCGAGGGCTTCGCGGGGTCTTGCGTATAGTGAGCATACTTTGACGATCCCATCTTGATGTCGGTGCGAGGTGTGTGAGGCAATGGTGTAAGGACAGTCTTTGGAATGGTGTGATCGAAGTCGTGGAAGAAAAGTTGAGGCTCGGTGATCACAACCAAACGAGGACCCGAGGCTAGTTCATCGCCCTTTCCGTATCGGAAATAGCTTCCGACCGCTACAATAACGTCACCGTCGAACACGTCCCACTCTCTATACACAATTCTCACTCCCAGAAAGGATCCCCCTAAAACACCACTAAAATGGCAAATTCCACCTCTCCTCCGACCGCCTCTTCGTCGGCCGTAAAACCCACCGCCACCTCTTCGTCCACCGACCTCTCCACCCCCGAAATCTTCCCCGAAGTTGAGGAGAAACAGCTCCTAGAAGAAACAACCACCCAAAAGCTCTACGCCAACAAAACCTTCAGCTCGGGCGACTACAGCACCGCGGCACAATCCTACGAAAAAGCCCTCGCAACCTGCCCCACCTACCTCGAATACGACATTGCCGTCCTGCACGCCAACATCGCAGCATGCCACATAAAGCTCGCGGAGTGGAAGGCAGCGGTGGGCTCGGCGACGTTGGCGTTGGAGGCGTTGGATAGGGTTGATTCACCGACACCTAATGCAGGGACGGGGAAGGACGGAGAACGGGAGGCGGGAGGCGGTACCGTAACGGAGCTGGACGAAGTCGACGACGCGACCGAAATCCGCATCGCAGCGCTCACGCGAACGGGCAAAACAATAAACGACATACACAAGCTGCGCACAAAAGCCCTCCTCCGGCGTGCGAAAGCGCGTCGGGAAGTTGGCGGGTGGTCCTCTTTACAAGGCTCGCTGGAGGACTACCAAGCGCTTTCGAAGCCGCCGCATCAGCTTTCCAGTCTGGACCGGCAAACTGTGCAAGCAGCGCTCCGGGAATTACCGCCGAGGCTAAATAAGGCGAAGGATGAGGAGATGGCGGATATGATGGGCAAGTTGAAGCAGTTGGGGAATGGGATCTTGAAGCCGTTTGGGTTGAGTACGGATAACTTTCAGTTTACGCAGGATCCGAAGAGTGGCGGGTACAGTATGCAGTTTAATCAAGGGGAGAAGTAGAGCGGAGGACGAGTGGGACACTTGGAAGTGAAACGGCTTTAGCGTTGTAGCGTTGGGATGAGATACCCTAGATTCCCGGCCGATGCATGAACTCCTCCTGCTTGACTACTTCTTGCAAAATCGAAGGTTGCTTTTAATAGCGCAGAGACCGACGGTCTATGCGTAAATTCGCAAAGCAAACGCCGTCCCTCTATCATCACTTCGATGCCATTTCCCTAGGCCTTCTGAGCGTATGAATCGGAGACGCATGATATAGTAAGACATTTCCCAACGGCAGCTTCAACTCTTCAGCACCTCCAGCCTGCTCCTCATCGCCGCCAACATCTCCTCCTGGTTCTCTTCCTCTACTTCCTCCTCCTCCACCGGCGCCGACGGCAAACCCTCCTCGCTCGCCTTGCCCGCCGGCAGCCTATCCTTCAATATCTCCGAAAGCACCTTCTCTACCTCTCCCTCCGCCTCCTCCTCTTCGTCCTCCAACAGCTCATTATCCGGCAGCGTATCCCCCACCATCTCCTCAATAATTCCCGCCTTCATCAGCTCCGCCGAAAGATCGCGCATAGTCCCCGTGAGCTCTGGTAACCGCACCAGTGAATTCACATCCTTCATGATACCCGTTGACGCGCGTATGCTGCCCTCGATTTTGCGCACGGAAAAGGCTTCGTTGACCTGCATCTGCACGCTCTGCAACTGCGCCTTGCTCGTCTGTAACCGCCCACCCTGTTTCCGCGCGCGGATGAGTTCTCGTGCGAAGATGCGGACGTCTTGGTTTGCCTGCTTGGCCATGGCGGGGTTCTTTTGCGCGCGCTTGGAGGACTGCATGATGAGGGTTTTGGTCTTTTGCTCCGTTTGCTTGAGCTGGGCGATGTCGCGGTCTAGTTTCCGCACGTTTTGGCGGACGAGGGCGTTGCATTTGCGCTTCTAGAGAGACATTAGTCAAGAACCTGGTAGATATGCGGACTTGGCCTACCTGCTCCTCCGGGGTGGGCTTCCAGAGGAGACCGCGGATGGTCTCCATGGTGAGGTGAGGTTGGGGGTTCTAGTTCAGCATGCACGGGTTATGCCTTGCCGATATGTACGGTCCCAGACTGTTTAAGTCTCTTGGTGAATTGGCGCGGCGGGATTGGCGGCGGCGAAGCGCGCTTGTCGTGGTAGAACAACGTCGGTGAATTCGATCGTTTAGGACTCGAATGTGAGACAAAACGTGCATTTCCTTTCCCTCACAGATCCGATATGGTGGAGTTCAGAGCCGCTGAGTGGTGTGGAGTAGTTGCAGTCATGGTGCCTTGGAAGCGCTGCGCTGAGGTTCCGGGTCAAGCTCGGACCAGCACTGCCACCAGTGACCTCAGATGGTGGGGGGCACTAGCCACCAAGCAAACGTCAAGGTATCGAGAGTCTCAAGGCAAGACATGATCTGAGACACCAATTAAGAGCATATTGCGAGATCCTCCAACTTGGCATCGTACTCCACGTACTGGTTATATAATAAGGCACACGCGCACGGGTTGCGGGGCTGACGGCGAGTTTACGATACTCGTAGCTTCCATAAGGTTCTACAGCCTTGCCGCGCTAGCATTTCTTCCACACTGGTGCACCTTCCTTGGCTCGTCCACCAAACCGCAGACACAATTCCTCCAGCATACAACACCTCGCAGCAACACTTCCTGCCCGCATCCATCTTTCATACCTGTCGGCTACGCTAGCAAATTAAACTTCCTCCCACAAAATGACTACCGTAACTCCCGAAGGTAAGCTGCAGCCTTCCCCCCAACATAGAAGCTTCCATTCGACGGACTGCGACCGCAAACGCCCGTAGCGCCTGCTACCGTGTGCATACTCGCCTGATGGAGCATGAGTAAGAGCACTGGGCCTATGCGGAAGCGGAATTCCACCTGACTCGCCCCCAAACCCCACCTGGTGCAGCATCACCGTCGTCGAAGCTCCAT
The DNA here is from genome assembly GCA_010405425.1 of Lentithecium fluviatile CBS 122367. NCBI lineage: Eukaryota > Fungi > Ascomycota > Dothideomycetes > Pleosporales > Lentitheciaceae > Lentithecium > Lentithecium fluviatile. Next base: position 2,610,143 of record MU005570.1, read on the forward strand.
GCTCACACGCCGCAGTTACCTGGGCACAGCGTTCGTCCGCGGACGACCCCGAGAAGAACTACATCTTCCTCACCATCGTCGCGACCGACATCCCCGAGTCAGACAAGCAACTCGACCTGACACCCACCAAGCTGAGCTTCAAGGGCACCTCAACGTCCAAGAAGGTGACATATGCCGTCGAGCTCGAGTTCTTCGCCGAGATCGACCCCAAGGAGTCCAAGATCCACCACACCGGCCGCGACATTGAGCTGGTGTTGCGCAAGAAGGAGCTCAAGGAGGAGTTTTGGCCGCGGCTGCTCAAGGAGAACAAGAAGCAGCACTTCCTCAAGACCAACTTTGACAAGGTGCGTGAACTCCGCCAGGAGCGATGTCACGCTGTGTATTGGGGCTAACGCGGAGCAGTGGGTCGACGAGGACGAGCAGGACGAGGCCCCCGATGACGAGGACTACATGTCGAAGATGAACCCCATGGGCGGCGACGGCGGCGCTGGCGGATTCGGCGGCATCGACTTCAGCAAGCTCGGTGCCGCACAGGGCGCAGGCGGGCTCCCCGGCATGGGCGACATGGGAGGCGAGGGCGAGGAGAGCGATGAGGAGGACGATGATGACATGCCCGAGCTGGAGAACCAGGAAGAGACCAAGACTGCCGATGCCCCCGCCGCTACAGAGGCACCGAGCAAGAAGATCGAGGAGGTCGCGTAAGCGCACACCAGAGCGCTGCGCGACCACCGCAATTTGGGCTGGATTACTGGCTACCATCAACCGGCGAATATTACGGACGAATCCCGTCTGCACATACTGCAGGACCGCGGGGAGTTTTGGGGTCTGGACTAGGAATGGGGACTTCGTGTAGGTAATGATTCCGGTACATGATGCAAAAATACAACTCATACTGCTAAATGGTGTTCATGTGCCAACTCATGTTCTATTGTTCGGTCTGTTGAACAGAGGCGTCCCGATTCTTCAATCGCAACATACATCACATTGCACAGGGACGAATCAGCGGCACCATCTCCGCACACTCAAAATCATGTCTCATTATCTGCGTTGCAAGATCCTAGCAAACAAAAAAAATAGCGTCAGTTGCGTAAGGATACATGCTAAAATCCCTCGAGACTGCCCTTAACTAGCCTCGAATAGGCTCTCCCCCACTTCATTACTTAAATTCGAAAGGACACCCACCCCTCTTACTAGCCATCAACCGATCCCTAGTCTCCTCACACTCCCTCACCCCATGACCCTCCAACTTCTCCGGCCCAACCTCAAAATGGGAGAACCCCTCGGGCTTGAACCGCTTCCCATCAGGAAACGGGAGCCCGAGCATCCAGCGGTACCAGCTGAGCAGCGAATAACGTTCCATGAAGGTGGGTTTGGTGTACCTAGGCGCACGTACATTAGCACAGAGAGGGAAGTGGGAGAACGGAGGGGAGGGGGAGAGGGACTCACCAAGGCTCACCCTCGTACTGCGTTGTGTATATCCGACCTGTCACAGGGTCCGGAGTCTCGGCGATGGAGGTGAAGCGGAGGTAGTAGGGGCGTGGGGGGAAGAGGTGGCGGAGCACTAGCTTTCTCAACTCAATAATGAAGGATATTGCGCGGGGGTAGATGGGTGGTGGTGGGTCGTAGCTGCGCCAGGTTAGTTGGTGCCTCAGCGCGTGATGAGAACGGGACCTCACATCATGGCTTTTCGAAGTCTGTCGTCCATCATTGCGATTATGACTTGTTTTGCGTAGGGGTGGAAAGAGGAGGGGGCATTTATCATGAGGATTTTTGCGGTTTCTTCGGCGAGTTGGTGGTTCCATTTGTCCTGGTGGAGCCATGTGAGGTTAGTAGAGTTTATTCCAGGGAATTTCGTAACTCGTTGGCTTCAGATAGATATGCAATTGCGACCGTGGGGTGCGTACAGGTACCATGTAGCTCTTCTCGTATGCCTCAGACCATTCCTTGATATCCTCGAAGAACTCAAGCCCATCTTTGAAGTCATTGGGGCCGTGGGTGAGGTCGTCCCATTGGATGCCCATGACATCGCCGATGGCTTTCCAGTGTGTGCCGCTATGACAAATATAAGTACTCTCCAAGGCGACAGAGGGCGAAGAGAGAAGCTCACAAGGCACATATTTCCATGGGCGTCAACGATCGCCATTCGTAGAGCCGGATCCATTTTTCCACTTCCACCACGAAAAGAGCGAGCGTGAACATCATATCGTCATTGCTAATCTTGCCAACCTTCTGATACCTGCCGTGGAGGTAGTTCATGCGGGCAATCGCAGAATTTGCACGGAGGGATGTTGGCGAGTGGCTCAGGAACTCAGTGATGAGAATATTGGTGTCCGCATAGCGTCTTGATGCAAACTCCTCGTTTGATAGTTGTTGGGTTTGACACAGCAGTTTTGAGATTGATGGGATGCCATAAGTCCTGTTCGATTGTTAGACTACCTTAATCAACCAAGATGCAACGATAGAGTAATACCTGAACAGGGCAAAGTTGAGTGACTTTATGCTGATGAAGGGAAATTCGAGCGACAAGCAGTATCTGACTATCTCCCATGCGTGCTCGCCGGTCATTTTCGAGAAGTCCTCACGGGTTTTGTAGGGGTATTGAGCATGTTTGCGGTTGCGTCGAAGGTAGCGCAGACTTCGGATAAGAAGGAGATAGCCCGTGAATACTGCGAGGCCAGTGGTCGCTCGTGGCCCCAGAGTTTGGGGTAGACTTCTTGCGATTTTGTCCATAGTATTCATGAGGTTTAAATCAACGGGGAAAACAAAGAATAGAAAATGGTGTGAGGTCGACCTGTGCGGATGTAGATGACTGCTTAGTCGTCACCCGCAATCTGACAAATCCGCCGCTTCCGTCGTGCCTTCGAACTATTTCGGTGTGTTTATTTGTAAGTATACGAACAATCCTATGGCATGTTAAAGAGTGCTGGTTCGTCTCTAGATGGCGAATATTGCGCGGGAAATGGGAGAATGCAGGGTGTCTTAGCCTGGTCGTACTAGCTGCGGGCAGCTGAACTGAGACAGGACGAGTCCTTCTTTAAAGAATCCTCGGACTGAGTGCTCTTTCATGCCACGTGAAGAGCATTTGGCCCTGGAGTTCGGGACTGAATGGGCGTATGCCACCACGCTAAGCGCTCTCTACTTCCGAGGTTCCTAGCGAGGCGGGGTCAATCATGACACTGCTGATGCCAATACGTCAGACTGGCCCTGGTGGGTACGGTTCAAGAGTCGCGTGGCTGGTACGCGGAGCAGGGATTGTCCAACAAATATTGTTTGACCTCTGGGTGCTGACGGTGGCTAGGTGGGCAGAGGGCTGGAGAGGGGCCGGAAGTGGGTGGGTCCACTGGTAGTGGGCGTGCCCGAAAGAGGCTAGCGCCACTTTGCATGCCTTACACCTGCCTCAAGCTGTGAACATTTGGAAAAGCAAAACATCGAATTATCAGGGAAACGCCATCAATTGCCTCGGGCTTTTGATGCTCTCGCCAAGGCAAGTGATGAGGCTAGAAGACACGGAATCCTAACCAGCGCCAGCATGCATGCAGCTTAGCCTCTTAGCTCGAACCGTAGGCGGTCAACCGAGTTGCGGCAGTAAAGTTTCCCCACCACACTTCAATCACCATGGGCCGTCGCCCGAACCAGCTGATACTGGAATTCTTCGAGCGCGGGCCGAAGCTTGAGGATGCCAGCAATCGCTACCAGCACACGTGCAAATCGTGCGGGGAGAAGGCGAGTCTGCCTTTTGAGCGAAGAAGCTGAGAAAAAGTCCAAAGATAATGGCAGCTGACTGTGTGCAGTTCCCCAAAGGACGTATAGACAGTCTCACGAACCACCTCATCAAGAAATGCCCAGCGCTCCCCCTCCGCGACCGGCAGCGCGCCTTGCTGCAGTTCCACGAACTCCCCGACCTCCCTGATCTCAACATGTCCACGAGCGGTCCGATGCAGATGCAGAATGGACAGACGATGAACCTTCCCTTCGCACCCTCTAAGCAAGGACTGTCCGCCCTGGAGACGCTTGCCGAGGTATCCAGACAGCACCTTGACCTATCTGGCAAGCGAATACCCGTACAGCAGCAGAAGTCACCGCCGCCGCAACAACAGGCATCGTATAATGGAGGGGGGCTGGACGAATTCCTCATGGACGATAGGCCCGAGACCGATTCTAGCGCACTATCGCAGAGCATGGAAATGTCCAATGCGCCCGCGCTCCCGTCGATATACCAGTTCAATGGGCCGCTGCATCATTCGCCGGCTAGCTCGCCCCACATGAGCAGCATGCCTCTGGCCTCGGCTGGCTCCATGGCGGAGATGGTGCCGTCACTGGTCATGGCAGCGTCTGCCGCCAACGAGCTGATGCCATTGACCAACGGCATGACCATGGAGCCGGATCTCCACATACCAAATCCTGGGAGCATGTCCGACAAGTTCTTTCATGCGCAGACACGGCAGTGGTCGAACTCGATCGACCCACTACTTCCCGAGCACACAAACAGGGAGCTGATTCCGAATGAAGGTGACCAGAAGGGGTCTGCAAACCCGCGGCCACTCGCTATGAACCCGAATGGCACCCATACCCACTTCACGACCGACTTCAGCATGAACCAAAAGCCATCAAAGCCTAAGGTGCGGGGGCGCTTCACCGACACCAGGCGGAAAGAGGTCCAGGAGGTTCGAAAGCGAGGAGCTTGCATACGGTGTCGGATGCTGAAGAAGCCCTGCTCGGGAGACAACCCCTGCAATACCTGCCAGAATGTTGAGAGCGCGCGGTTATGGAAACAGCCTTGTATTCGGACACGGATAGCTGAGGAGTTCAATTTATACTCCGCGGGTCTTCATAACGTGTTGGCCTATCACGCTATTGGCCAGGCCAAAGGCCAGATACGCCTGGATCAAATACCGGGAAGGATAGAGGCCACGCATTTCCCAGATTCCGGCATCTTCGCAACCTTTACACCTCTAAAGTGCCAACCGCAAGGTCACGGCGCCGAGATCGACCCCGCAATCCTCGCCTCGATGTCTCCATCACAGCTGGAGATTATTGACAACGAAGATGATATCAGCGGCAAATTAGACTTATACATCAAGAAGATCGCCCCGTCATTCTTCGAGTCTGAGGACTCGCCTTTCATGAAAACCACCCTCAACACCGCCTTTAGTATCACCTCCACAAACCCGGATGACCTTCTTACGAAGGTACTTGAGCTTTGGAACCTGACGCGCGCCTTGACCTCACCCACCGTGGACTGGCACCTCTTTTCAAATCCTTCATTGGCCCCAACAATGGCACCAGCAATGTTAGTCTCACCTGAGATTGAGACCATCAACCGGACACTCATCACCCCCGTCAGCAACCAGGCATCTCACGACTTGATCAAGTTGCAGTTGATAGGTGCCACCGAGAAGCGCGCAGCGTGCGTAGCCCGGATCGTCATGAATGACCTTGAGCGTCGTCTGCTCCAGCGCCAACAAGCGAGCCCATTCGAGACCTTCCTTGTCGCCGTCATCCTGCTCGCCTGCGTAGAACGCATGTGCTGGCTCTTCCGCACATGGGAGTCCCGCAATGACGAAACTGAGCCACAGTCCATAGAAGCCCCTCTCCCTCCACCTCAACCCCAAACAGACGACAACATAGCGCAAGCCCTCCAACTCGCACCACTTACAGGTAACATGCCCGCCCCCTCGCGTAATCCCAAGTGGCCCTTGGACAGACATCCTGCGTACTACTCGCAGCAGGGCGAACGCTTTAGCGACATCTTGCTCATGCTGCTCAAGATGCGCGGCGTGCCACCGAAACCGCAGGCACGCAGTACAGACGGTATGCTCGTCATTTGGGGGGACGATGCGGATGAGAAGGTTCGCGAGTGGTATGAGGGTATCGGCGTCAGCAATGAAATACTTGCCGAGCGAAGCAATGCGCGTTTCGTGGGTGAGGATCCCAAGGAGTGGGAGTTGAAGTTTGCGGGGAAGATTATTTCGGGGATCTAGAGCCCATGTGTGTCGGTGGGAAGGAAGAACCATGTGATTCTGGAGTTTGGTGGATCGTCGGTTTTAGAGAGGGGATGGTGGATATTGATACCAAAAAATGTTCGGTGTCGGTTCGAGATTGGGTCGGCAGTATATAGAGCGTGCGAGTCCTTCGGATTTGTTTGATGAGATATGAGTAGATGATACCTATACTGGACGGTGGAATACCCGTTCATGCTTCGACATGAATATAACATTCGAAACGATGGGCCTTGCATTATTGCCATGAAGTACCGGCTAATATGTTATATGCTTCCTGTTCTTACACCGACTTGCTAGCTATTATACATGCTCCAAGGCGGTAGAATCTCTGTATGGCATTGCTGTTGGAACCATTTCTACTGCTTCTTCCCATCCAAGTCAGAAAAGAAGTTCCAGCCAAAGCTCTCGCTCGCGTCGTTGAAGCGCAGCTTCTTATCAGTTCCGTCGATCTTCTGGACATCCTCTACGTCGAGCTTGAAGTCGCCCTCGAGATTCTAGAATTCGTTAGCACAGCTGTTCCTTGATATTGTATCCAGACACCTTTCAAAGCATTATGCTTCGTCAGAGGCTCCACGTACCTGCTTAATCCGGCTCTCCGTCTTCGACTTCGGAATAACTGAATGGCCCTTCGCAATACCCCAAGCGAGCGCCACCTGCGCACCACTCTTGCCATGCTTCTTCCCAATCTCCACCAACACGGGATCATCCATCAACTTGCCCATCCCCTTGCCCGAATCGTATATTTCATTCTGGTTCCCAAACGGCGAATACTGCGTGATGTGAATCCCCTTCTGCTTATGCAGCTCCGTAAACTCCTTCTGCTGCAGCCACGGATGCAGCTCCATCTGATGTACGGCGGGCGGCACACTGGTCTCCTTTAACAACCGCTCGAGCTCGCCCATGCTGAAATTGGAAATACCGATGGCCTTGGCTTTTCTGGATTTAAGACACTTCTCGAGCGCCTTGTACGTGTCGACGTAGTCGGTGTCGCCGGTTTTGGTCTTTCCGTGGGCGTCCTTGGGGAACATTTCGGAGCTGCGGGCGAAGGGGGAAGGCCAATGGATTAGGTAGAGGTCGACGTAGTCGGTTTGCAGATCTTTGAGGGAGGCATCGAGGGCTTTGGGGACGTCTTCGGGGTGGTGGCTGTTGTTCCATAGTTTGGTGGCTAGGAAGATCTGATCGCGAGGAATGCCAGACTTCTTGATGGCATTGCCAACGGCGCGCTCTGTGCCGTAGCTGGAAGGATTAGTTGACGGTGGCAAAGAGATTAGGCATAATTGACGTGAACCTACATTCGTGCTGTGTCGATATGACGGTAGCCGGCATTAAGCGCGATCGTTACAGCTGGTCACGTTAACAACCCTGAAGGCCGCCCGGACTCACTTTAGACGACTCACCTGGTTCCTGGGCCGCCTTATCCTGCCACGTGCCAAACCCCAGAGCGGGAATCTTCGCGCCCGTATTCAGGGTGTGCGTCGTGCCTTTGTGCGCCATTCTAGTTGAAGTCCGGGGTTGCAATTGAGCTGTTGTCTGTGAGAGTCTGGTAGTTGCGGTGCGGAGAAGGCGGGAGCTTGTTGAAGAAAACATCTTGGGCTAGATGGGAAGTAATTGGCAATGGCTGCTTCACGTCGTGGCTTCCTTCTGTGCTCCTAAGTATTGTCATGGCGACGTTCGGGCCCGTACTTTCGCGAATCGATGACGTGGGGAAACCATCAGGGTCCGGAAGAGCCTCCATCGATCAGCAATCGTTCAAACCCAGGAACAGGAACGTGCCCAGTCTCGGCAATGGTCGCACCTTTTCAAGCCTCCACGCCTTGAATATTGAAGTGAAGCTAAGAACGCGTCTCACGTGCATACGCGTTTGCAGGCGGCGTATTTCGACCCCACCAGCCCCGAGAACCAGTCCCTCTGCCGGCACCACCGACTGTATCACCCCCAGCCACCTAGAATGGCGCAGAGCACTTTTGCGTCTCGCGAGCTAGAATCCGAGGATTTCGTTGAAAGCTGTGGTGCAATCCTCTTCGACTTCTCTGAAGCACAGAAAAAAGTCTGCCTGGTGCGCACCACCTACAACAAAGAGTGGCTTCTTGCCAAAGGCCGTCGCAACCATGGCGAATCGCGAAAAGACGCAGCACTCAGGGAGGTTATGGAAGAGACGGGATACCGCTGCAAGCTTCTTCCTGTTACAATGAGGACTCGGGCAACCCCGCCGGACGCCCGTGCAGACATCAAGAATCAGGCACGGGTGTATGAAGGGCTAACGGAGCCATTTTGGTGCACGGTTCGCACCATGAAAAAGTGCACGAAGATTATCTGGTGGTATATTGCGGTCTTGGATGACCACGATGCTGCGGCAGAGAAGCTGCCCGGCGAAGAGAAACTCGAGCCCGAGTTTATGGACTGCAGCAAGGCGCTTGAGACGCTCACGTATCAATCGGATCGAGACCTCTTGGCTAAAGCTATCAAGTTGGTCGACGACACACTATTCGGCAAGCAAAACCCGGGCAAGCAAGCAGCCGGCAAGGAGGCCCCGAGCAAGGCCTTAGGAGACACCCACTCTGGAAGCCAATCGGGAAACCAATCGGGATACGTTCTTCCCCGGAAGCGCAAAATGAAGGCCAAAGAATCGAACGGCGTGTTTCAGGTAGCAAAGAGGATCAAGCCGTCGAAGAAGAAGAAAAATAAGCAGCAAACGTTGTGACGAGGGGAGCTGCTATATCTCAGACGATAATTGTAAGTGTGAGCAGGCTTCTTGTCCCTCTGGGCGACGCTGACATACGGTATCAGGACAAAAGTTTGGTAACGCTTTCCCTTGTAAAGTGGGTCCAGACTTGCGTCAACGGACTGCAGCACTACTAATCGACCCAGTTGACTGACTCTGTTCCCGCCCCTTACAACCATTGTGTTGCTGCCTCGAAGACCTTTCCAAATGAGGCGTCAATACTCAAAAACTGTTCGAAGACCTTCACATCAACCCGCTTCAGAAAGGCCAGAAAGGCCACTAAGATGAAATCGGCATATGAAACTATTCGAACATCAGCACGTTACTGCCAGTATGTCTCAGAGCACTCACCAGTCTCCCCCAAGAAAAAAGGTCCCCCGTTCTTCTTCAGCAAGTCAGCCATCTCCCTCGCCGGGCCCTTTGCCTCCTCCCAGCACTTTTCATTCGCCTGCTCTTGCTCCATCAATGTTAAAGACTTGCCGAACACCTTCTCCCGCGTAAGCTCAAAGTACTCCGCTGACGGCTTATTCAGAAGCACCCTTGAAACCTTCGGAAGCGTGTACGGTCTCAGCGGTTCATGCACCTTTCCGACATAGTCCCGGATCTGGACGACGACTGGGTCGTCAAGATGAAGGGAAGGTGATGGGTAGCGTTTCTCCAGCTCGTGAACTATTGTCCATGAGTCCATGGAGAATGTACCGTCATCGTACTGTATTGCTGGGCTCGTGTAATCGGTGGAGTAACCCGGGGCATTCGAGTCGTTGGGTGCCATGCCCAAGGCTTTGAACGTTGGCGCAATGTCCGGGTATTCTACCCATTCCGTCTTGTAGACGATACCCTTGTAGTTCAACACCATTCGAGCTTCAACTATCAGTAATGACCCATATAGTGCTGAGGCCAATAGACTGTGGACAGTGTTGCTAGCTCAACGTGGGAACGCGTAACCGGGCTTCTGTCAGGGAATTGTACAAAAGTAGAGCAACACTTACTCTTCCATGGGTTCAAGGACCAGGACCCCGTGGGCGGTTTGCTGGGGATATCGTATAGCACAACTTTCGACATGATGGAGTTTGATGTTTCAGCAGTAGTAATACTACAAGGTAATGAAGTTGGAAGATTATATAGCGGCTCAGACGGTCTGCTTTTTGTAGGTGCTGGTGGGCACCATTTGTAATCAAGGGCTCGCAAACGGGGGGTTGATCAAGCGAAGGGCGGAGTAAGATGACGCTGCCCGGGATGCCGAGATATGAGAGCTCAGCTACCTATGAGCGTCACGCAAGTATGCTTCCCAAAGTCCTTTCCCAAGGATTCGGTTTGCCGGCCGCGGGGGTAGCAGGGTCGGCCTGAAGGGTTCTCGCATGTAATGCTGAAAGATGAAGCCATGCTCTACAACAATTGGTAGCTTCGGTAGCAAGGCTGTAATCTTACGCAGCTTAATAGTTCAGATTCGGCCGTGGACTTGAGTGGTAGAGAATGCGATCGTTGACCCACGTGAAAGGGTGTTTGCATGCACGGACCAACTCTTTAACGCGAACCGACTACAGCACCACATTCCTCTTGCGCTCGTCTATCACTCACTCAGCACTCCCAGCATTCGACCACAGTACTAACGGTCTTAGAATACGTTCCTACAATGTCACAATCGCGCTGGTAGCGCTTGACCTTGAGGCTCCACACGGCTTCAATCCTCCACAATGAACGACATCGACGGCACTGTCAGGACGGTGGTCAAGGATGAGGGTGCGTAGGTGTCTTTCAACTGCTGGACTAACAGTTGATTTTATTTGGCAGGACCTCCGCCATCCCTTTTGACGATCGTCCTCGACACAAATCCCCACGCTTGGGCGCATCTTTCCTCCACCCTCCCGCTCTCGACTGCCCTCGCGAACATCCTCGTCTTTATAAACGCGCACTTGGCCTCCGGAAATGCGAACTGTGTTGCGGTAATAGCATCGCACTCGCATAAGGCATGCTTCCTGTACCCTTCGCCGACACCTCCGTCTCCGCAGCCTCACCACGGCGCCTCGAACGGCGAAGTAGAAATGAACGGGCCAGCGGACAGGCCTATCTACTCTGTCTCGGACAACCCTAATAAATATCGGCCCTTCGCAACCATCGAGACCGCTATTCTCAATAACTTCGCCAAGCTGATAGATGAAACGGATGAAGCTCACCTTTCCGCGACACCAACGACACTAATAGGCGGCGCCCTCTCCCTCGCGCTATCTTTTATCAACAAATCTACCATACACCACTCTCCCACATCTACCCACGCAGACGCCCTCCTCTCCCTCGCAGACGCCGATGGAAAACATTCCGAGCGAACTACGCTCACTTCGCGTATCCTGATCGTCTCAGTGAGCGGCGACCTCGCAAATCAATATATACCGATGATGAATAGCATTTTCGCGGCGCAGAGGAAGCGGGTACCTATTGATATAATAAAGTTGGCCGGAGACACGGTGCTTTTGCAGCAGGCGAGCGACGCGACGGGCGGCGTGTACATGAAGCCTGAGCGGCCGGAGGGACTGCTACAGTATCTCATGATGGGCTTTTTGCCTGACGCATTTGCGAGGAAGACTCTGATCATGCCAAGTGCCGGCGGGGTCGACTTCAGGGCAGCATGCTTCTGTCACAGGAAGGTAGTTGATATCGGTTATGTGTGCAGTGTGTGCTTAAGCAGTAAGTGTCACTAACCACGACTTTCGATAAGCGCACTAATCACATACAGTATTCTGCGAACCAACTCTACCAGACAACCTGTGCATGACTTGCGGCTCGTACCTCTCGCTACGTAGCGCACAGATGAATCCTCCGGCTCTCATTCCGCGAAAGAAGAAAAAGAAGAGGAGGGCTGGTGGCACGGATTCGGCAACACCGGGCGGTAGTACGCCTGCGGGGTCGAGTACGCCTATGCATGGATGATGTTCTCATTTCTTGGATTGGAAAAAGCAAAGCAAGGTGCACACCATTGGCGTTTGGGTCTGGATGATTGAGCATTTCACGGCGCCGGTTAGATCGGTCCAGCAAGGCAAGGATGATTCGAGATTCATCAATGTTTGTTCGGAATAGAATGCGTATCACTGCACGTAAGCAAGGCCTCAGATCGCACAAGATTGCCAAGACTTTCCTTTCTTGACATAGCGCTGCACGACTTGCTGACTGTGCTGCATATGTATGACCCTTGAATCTGGAGACCATGATGCGAAGTACTGTGGGGTAACGGGACGACGCGTTCAAGTTCGGAAAATGCCTCGGCTTCACGAGCTCCCAAGATTTCGCCTCGTATTACCTCGATCGGGGTAATTCCGCAATACGACGCGTTTTTCCCACGAGCTGAACTTCAGAAATGGATCTTCAAGGCGCAGGCCACAACCAATCTGGTAATGATATCCATCTCAACGGGCCTTCACGAATCAGACGACCGTTGTATACACCTTGTAAGTGCTATCCATGTCACAGCAATCTGGATCGCTCTGTACAGGTACCGAGTATCGTGATAACCTTCAAGCCCTGACCCGCCCTCATGGCCGTCGGAAGGGGGACTCCAGCCCGCATTTGACCCGAGGTACCACGACTCGCGCGTCCACCTTCTTGGAGCTCCTTTGCGACACAAGCTCAGCCCGGTCACCCCACAAAAGGGTCCAAAGACAGCAAGAGGTACCCACATGGTGCGAACGGACGCTGCGTGGACACCTGCAGGGTATCCCCGTATAAACTCGCGGCATGCCCTCTAGTTGACGTGCCCTCGCTTTCTTCTTGTTAGACTGTCCGCGACCTTCCGTTTACCTTCATACTCCCTTTGAAGCCAGTTTGACGTCGTTCTGCCCATCTCAACATGGGCGAAACGATTCGACGCGTCCATGGTTACGACCATGATGCATACACCTATATTCCCGTGCTTATTGTGGGCGCCGGTGCGAGTGGGATTGCGATGGCATGTAGATTGAAGGATGAGCTTGGGTTCGATCAGTTTCGCATTTTTGATCGGCAGGCGGGGATTGGGGGGACCTGGTGGATTAATCGGTATCCTGGGGTTGCTTGGTGAGTGGAAACTGGTGTTCATGCAGGACCGTTTGACGGCTGCCAAAAAGCAAAAGCTGAGGTGGAGTTTTGCTCAATAACGACACGTTGGCCTGCATGCAAATCAGCAATCATCGCTGACTTTGAGAAATAGCGACGTTCCTGCCGTATTCTACTCGTTTTCCTTTGCGCAGAATCCGAATTGGACATCCTTCCACCCTCCAGGGCGGGACATAGTTCAATACTACCACGATGTATGTCGGCAATACAAGATCACGGATAAGTTCGAGCTCAACACCGACATCGAGCAATGCACATGGTTAGAGGATGAGAAACTGTGGGAGGTCAGGCTCCGACGCATGGTCGCGGGCATGGGCGATCTCAGCGCAAAAGATCGCATGAAGGTGGTGCAAGAGAAGGGCGAGGCGGCTGTGTATACTGAGACGGAGATCGTAAAAGCAAAGGTTGTGGTTAGCTGTGTGGGTGGATTGGTCGAACCGAAGGGGTGGCCGGATGAGATTCCTGGGCTTGAGAAGTTCCAGGGCAAGGTTTTTCACTCGGCAAGATGGGACGAGAATGTCGACTTCACGGATAAGAATGTCGTCGTGGTGGGTACGGGATGCAGCTCAGCGCAGGTGGTCCCAAGATTACCAAAAGCGCCCTACAATGCCAAGTCCGTAGTCCAGCTCATGCGCACGCCGCCGTGGGTCGTCCCTGCTTTTGAGCCACCCGGCGGAGACGAATGGTGGGACAAGAATGGCCCTACACTCATGAGGAACATCCCTGGCCTTCGCCCGACCCTGCGTTTCCTGGTCTTCCTCGGCGGAGAACAGTCTTTCATGCAGATATTCCCTAACACGCCGTATGCGGAGAAGCATCGGAAGAAACTCGAGGAACAGATGCTCAAGCGCATGAAGAGGATTGTACCGGCGAAGTATCATGAGATGTTGACGCCGGACTACGGGATAGGCTGCAAGAGGAGGATCTTTGATAAGGCGTGGTACCAGAGCTTAAATAATGAGAAGATTGAGTTGACGACGCAGCCACTCAATCGGGTGAACGAGAACAGCGTGGTTCTCGGCCCCGGTGTTACATACCCTACCGACGCAAAGAGCGACCTCCCAGAGCGAGAATTCCCCGCCGACATCATCGTCCTCGCCAACGGCTTCGATACGAAAAAATGGCTGCACCCACTACGCGTCGCCGGCAAAGGCGGCAAAGACCTCGTCGAAACGATGGACGAGCGCGGCGGCCCGCAAGCATATCAGGGCACGGCTATGGACGGGTTCCCCAATTTCTTCATGATATTTGGCCCGAATACCGTGACAGGACATTCCTCCGTCGTCATGGCGTCTGAAAATATGGTCAACTACAGTCTGAACTACATCAAACTGCTGTTGAACGGGGACGCGGCGGCGGTGGATGTCAAACGCGAGGCCGAGGAGAGGTACACCGCGATGATACAGCGGGCACTCAAGAACACTGTGTTCATGAGTGGTGGATGTAATAGTTGGTACTTCACCAATGACGGTTGGAACAGTACCGGGTATCCGTAAGTTTCTTGGTACCCGTCACGCGGTGTTCTACAAGGCATGTGCTAATTGTGGACCAGTTATTCACAAGTCGACTTCTGGAGGCGTTGTCTCACGCCCCACTGGAACGATTGGAACATCGAGTATACCAAGAAGGGCAAAGCACACATCCGCAGGACTAGGGCTTTCCGTTTGCTCATTGTGGCACTGGCTGTTGTGGGGGCCTACCGAGCGCATCAGTATGGCGTGGGGTTGAAGGAGGTGAAGAGGTTTATTAGGCAGCTCCTGCAAAGGGCGGTGATGAGGGCTGTTCAAACTTCACGCTTGCTGAAGGAACAGGCGCTGGCAGTCTTCAAGAAGTGAGAGGCGGTGTAAAGTACGGTGGCTTGACGGAAGTCTGGAAGACTCTGTGCAAACGAGAGCGTCAGCGAGCATCTAGGTCGGAGCTGTGCCGTTGAAAGGCAAGGTACCCGGTTCTTGAGTCGGAGTCACTACAGGCATCGGGCGTTTGCAGTGCATGCATGACATTTCAGAGTGCAAGTCGTTCTGAGAGCCAACGGAAGCGTTTGCCTAGGAGAGAACTTTGTACATACTTATTCGACGTTTTGCATCCTCTCCATGCTGAACAAACTCATCTCCGTACACCCGCCGAACATCTTGAAACCACGCATTCATCTATCCAATACCCGAGCTCGTGTTTCAAGGGTAGTAACCGGTCACGTGCATTCCCGCACGCGGAGCTGTTGGGTGTCTCGGCTAGTACCCCGCAAATCGTTTGTCGTCGGCGTTCGCAAATCGGGCCCGGGCGCGACCCGATCGAAGAGCTCCTTCGACCGCGCGCCCGGAACGCTTTCACCACTCCGTCGTGGGAGACGCCTACCTCTTCTTCGCTCCTGGCGAGTTGATCGCGCTCTGGTGAAGATACCTTGTCTCTCATCATGTCCCCGTCCAACAGCGACACCATGAGTCCGCCCAACGAGACGCCGAACGGGAACGGCGGTGCGAAGCGGAGGACCGAGGACGGAGCGCCACAGCCCCGGGCGAAGCGCAACAGATATATCTCCATTGCTTGGTGCGTGGCGCGCAGACGGAAAGCCTGAAAGAGCTGACGAGGGTGAACAGCAATGAGTGCAAGCGCAGGAAGATCAAGTGTAATGGGCAGACGCCTTGCCAACGGTGTGGGAACCTGTCACTCGAGTGCAACTATGCGCCCAACTGCTGCAACAATTTCAAGGAGTCTGAGTATGTAGTTTAGAACTGGGGGAGTTGGGATGGCGTGCTGATATTTTGGTAGCGAGTTCAAGCAGATGTCGGCGCATATTGGCGATCTGCAGCAGCAGGTCGAGAACCTCGTCGCCAATATGAATTCCCTCAAGCACCAGGTCGAAATGCAGAGTGTTGGCTCGATTGGGACGCCTTTCGGTGCATCGGATTATGCTCGAGCTATGTCTATGAGCCAGGGCTCCCTCATTCCTCCTTCGCCCGCTGCGCGGACTCAACCGAAATCATCCAGGAAGCATCCGCCTTTCCACGGCCCCACATCGAGCACGTTCAGTTTGGGTGTAGCAAAGTCGAGTTTGAAGACTATGGGCATAACGGGACCGGAGGATGGCGAAGATGAGGGGATAGTAACGCAGGATGCGACGCCCATGGCTAGTCCGCCTACGGGGAATACTTCCCTTCCTAGGCCTCCGCTGCATGCCGACAAGGATCCGATTTGGGCGCTATCGAAGCATGATGCTTTGCGACTGGTACATGTGTGGCATGAGGAGATGGGATTGATGTATCCTTTCTTGGATATCGATAAGGTCATACGGCATGCGGAAAGGTTATTCTCATTCATTGAGGCTGCTAGTCGGGCTGGTTTGATGCAAAGCGCGCTGCCTGGTGCGGATGCGATTCAGGACGACCAGACCAATATCTTGAAGATGATGCTTGCCATTGCATTGATTCTCGAGGGCAATGGCAAGGATCCGCTGGGAGAGAGGCTGTTCAGCAATGTCCTTCATGTTGTTGAGAGAACGCTGTCAGATTCGGTGGACTTGAAGAGTATACATGTGCTCACAATAGCTGTAAGTACTCTCCTGGCCGTCCACAAGCTACTGCTGACCAATACCAGGCCATGTATCAATTCCACAGAGACGATGAAGCACTGGCTTGGCGCATCGTTGGTCTGGCAGCTCGTCAATGCTTCGAGATGGGTCTACATCGTCGAGAGACGTATACTTCTTTCACCGACCCGGAAGAGCACGCTGTAGCTGTGAGGACGTTCTGGTCTGTCTATGTCCTAGATAGACGGTGGAGCTTTGGCACTGGGCTACCATTCGCTATGCAGGAGTCGGACATTGATCCAACACTTCCCAAGCCGGTAAGCTGGTTTTGGTTGCGCTCATTCGCACGCGGCTCGCTAACAGTTTACAGGATGATTCAACGCCATATCTTAATGCAATGATCGCCTACAGTGTCATTGGATCAAAGGTCTGGAAGTCAGTGGCGAATGCCGATGGCTCTCAGAACACGATCAACAAGGAAGACATGGCCTTTCTCGACTTCCAAGTGCTGAACTGGCTCCGATCGATACCGGAATCATTGAAGTTCATTCATCCGGACAGCGGGCGCCAGATTGATCCACCGTCGCGTGGCCTTCATCGATTGCAAGTCGCCCTATATCTCCGAGCGAACCAGATGCGGATCTTGATTTATCGATCTGTGTTACACACTGCGACTTCCATCATGGAGAACCTGGACTTTGCGCATACGGTTGTCAAAGTGTCAAAGGACACTATCCGCATCTTGACATATGTCAACCAAACGTCGGATATCTACAAGGCGCAGCAGACCATGTTCAATTACTTCCTCATCAGCGCGTTGGCGGTATTATTCCTCGCCGTCGCCCACGCACCGGCTGAGTTCAGCCCCCAAGCTCGTGACGAATTTTACATGGCTCTGGACCTCGTCCGTGGTCTGTCAGCCAACTCTTACGTGTCGAAGCGTCTGTGGAAGACGATCAAGATGCTGAAAGAGGTCGGACCCAGACTCGGCCTCAACGTTCGCAATGATGCTGCAGATGCACACTCGTCTGCAGCGGTTGCCATGGCTGGACTTGCTGGACATCAAGTTGACGAGATGGCCGTCTTTTCGAATGGTAGGAGCGGCAATGTGGATACCCCGCACGGCATGGCGTCGGACCTCACTTCTTTGTTTGAGGCTGCGGGGGCGTTCTCTATGATGCCAAATGGATACGGACTCTCTGGTGCGGAGCTGGGAAACGGTGATTATGTGACTGCTTTCGGTCATGAGAATGATGAGCTGGCGAAGATTATGCGGGACCTGTTTTGATGGGTTTGGGATATGACTTCGGCTCTGTAGGATGTGGCTGTCATGATATCGCGCGAGCTCGGCGAAGCTCGTGCCACATGGGTAGGGATGACTTTGGTCTTCAATGAATGATTTAGCAACTACGCAGAGTGGTGATGCTCCGAATAGTCAACTGGTGATAGCCGTAGCCGATTTATCACGTGTAAGTGCCGCGGGGCTGGCCCGCCAAGCCCTTACCACGAACCGCACCTGCCACAAGAAACCTGCAACCCGACCAAAACATGAGCAACGCCTAGGAACATTGCTGGTCCGCAAAGAGATCGGCTTTCACATCGCGCACCCACCGGCTCAATCCCGTCGCCTGCGAGCCGACCGTACCCCCGCCATTCGCTCCGCCGCCCGGCCTCGCACTGCCCCACGAGTCCGCGTCCTTCTGCCATCGAAGCGAGCATCACCTCGTACTCTCGCCGCATATTCCGCATTCGCGACTACATGAATTAGACCTGTGATTGCGCGGGTCATCGACCGCCGCCTCACCGCCCGAGCTTCGACTCACCCAAGAGCTCACCCCCACACTCTCTATTTTCGGCCCCTCGCCTTTCCGATATCACCCTTGGGCCTGGGCCTCCGATCCAGAGGCCGCCCTGCACAGCAGTCGCGTTATATGCACACGCGACTTACATACTAGGTCCGATTACTGCGAACCACGCTCCAAACCGCACACCTTCCCCGCGCGGAACCACAACAAAACCAGAACCATGTCGTCGTCATCACAAGTCACCGAGTCATGGATAGCATCTTTCTGCGGCCTGCTAGGCCACGAGTACTTCGCCGAGGTATCGGAAGACTTCATCGAGGATGACTTCAACCTCACAGGCCTGCAGTCGCAGGTGCCCATGTACAAGGAAGCCCTGGAGATGATACTGGACGTGGAGCCGGAGGACGACGAGGACGAGGAAGAGGAAGAAGAGGATGAGGAGGACGACGACGAGATCTTGGGCGACGAGCGACCAAGTGGGTACAGGCGGGCGAGTGACAGAAGACACCTCCGGATAGCATCTGACCTCAGCGTCATAGAAAGCTCCGCCGAGCTGCTCTACGGCCTCATACACCAGCGCTACATCACGTCGCGGCCTGGGATCCAGCAAATGGCGGAAAAGTACGAGCTCCAGCACTTCGGCACTTGTCCGCGCGTCCACTGCAACTCGTGCAAAGTGCTGCCTGTCGGCCTCAACGACAGCCCCGGCCACGAGACAGTCAAGCTGTTCTGCCCGTCCTGCTTAGACGTCTACACCCCGCCCAACTCGCGCTTCCAGACCGTCGACGGCGCCTTCTTCGGCACAACATTTCCCTCCCTCTTCTTCATGACCTTCACAGATCTCGACATCGGCGGCGTCCGCAGCACCTCCACGGGCGCCGCAGACGCCCTCCTCGCCATCCAAGCCGCAACCGCCGAAGCCAAAGCCCGAAACAACAACATCAATAACGCCAACACCACCCCGGCGAACGTAACCTCAATAAACGGCATCCCGCCGCATAACCTCGCGCCCGGCCTCGGCGCAGGCAACATCTACGAACCCCGCATATACGGCTTCCGCGTCAGCGAGCGCGCAAAGAGCGGGCCCCGCATGAAGTGGTTACGGATGAAACCCGCCGATGTCACGGAGCTGGATGAGACGCGGAGGTACTGGGAGGAGCGGGCCGAGGACGGCGATAGGCCCGACGAGGAGGATCTTAATATGGTGGATGTGGCCGAGGGGAAGGGTGCGCGGAGGAAGAAGATTGTGGGCAGGAGGAGACGGGCTAATGGGTCGGGCGGGAATGCGGGTGGGAGTCCCATGGATACGAATGGGGTCGGGGCGGCGGGATAGCTTCAAGCGCTTTCTTGCAGTGAACATCATGATGGGTTATGTATACATGCGAGTGATGAGATTATGGCCTGGTCGGTAATGGGGCCGGGGATAGGGATAGGGATAGGGGTAGGATGGGTGGTTGGAAAAGGGTGGCAGAAGGGCGCTATCCTTGTTTGTTGGGTTAGATGCACTTCTTCTTCATTCTTCTTCCTTCTTCTTCTCGGGTGCTGCAGCTGCGGGCTTCTTCTTCAACTTTAGCAACTTTCTTCTTTTCCGTCTTATTATTCGGCTCTGGGTCTTGCTCATCAAGCAATCCATTGGGTGCAGAGACCTTTTTGAGTGGATGCATTGGCCCCAAGAGCATATTCCGTGATGTGGGCACGTGAGATTCAACTCCTGTTATGTTTCGGCACTGATAATAAGGACGTTGCTTCCACGTCCATGAAACGAGTTCAGATATCCATCATGCAACGAGATCGAGTACTTCTCAATTAGGTAATGGTAAACTCCAAAGATCCACATCACGCAACAAGATAGAATACGTCTCAATAGGATAAGGGTGAACTTCTATTTAGTACATAGTCCGCGAGAGAACGGGAATTCCCCTTTCTAACGACTGAAGCCCCAGCCCCTCCTGATGCCATTATGCCTTGACGAGGCGCCAGAACACCTCGCTAATGCTGATGCAGCGCCTTGCTAGACGCCAAGATACCATGCTGCATGTTGTGATGACCAGACCGAAAGGGAAAGGGACCAAAGCGACCACTGGTATAAAACTCCAGTAAATGCTCACGTGTGTGTATTACATGCAGATCAGCCAGAGAAGGAGCTCGTCAGTGGAATTAAAGTCGTGCGCTCAGTTCCAGGACTCAACGTCAAGATGCTGATGGGACCGTATCATAAGAGAGAAGTCGTAGGAGGTCGAGAACGAGGACCCCAAAAATCTTAGGTATAAGAGGATGTGAGGGGCTGGGACATAGGTCGGCGGAAGGTCATCTGCAAACGAAACAGATTTGAGATGAAATCCAGCTGGTAGGGATCAAGCGTTAGGGAACTGCTGACGTGTAAGGGGTGTTGTCTTCATCTTTTTTTTCCGTCCATATCGTACCATGCGACCGCCTTGCGCAATTTGGCCGTTTCCGTTGCTGCGCGACATGGCACAGGTAGGTTCATCTTCGCGGGAATGCATCGAAGCCATCGCGAAAGAGTCAGTGTTGTGGCCGTAGTACAGCATGAGCCCATGACGGGTTTTCTTGATGCCCAAAATGCCAATGGCGCCAGCGGAGTTGCTGTTCTTGACGCTTGGGTGACCTGATTGCTGTTAGTAGTATCCCAACCACAGCCATAGCCGTTCCTTACCCATAAACTCGTTCTCGATCATAGACCGAAGTGCCTCATCCTCGGTTGCATCAGCGTATTCACCTCCCTTCTGCTTCGTCACACTCTGATACAACCTCTCCGCACAGACCGTCGCGGCCATGGTCGTCGCCATATGCTCGCCGGTACCGCTGGTAACAGTGCCAACACAGGTCCGTTCTGGGTCGTCTGGATCGATTGGAATTACAGCCGCGCCGACACCAATAAGGGCAGCGGGGCCAACTCGACCTCTATACTTCATGCCGATCCCACCGGAAGAGGCTGCGCAGGCAATGTTACCCCAGCCATCGACAGCAATAGCACCAACAGTGTCGGTGACGTGGTCTTCTTTGTCAGGACCAGCTCCAGAAGGGGTGGGAGAATGGTTTAAGGCGGTCGTTGCAAGGGAAATGGAATCTTCAACACGGCTATTAAGAGACGTATTAAATAATGGTGTGTTTGTGGGGACGGCGGGTGGTCTCATTGTGGTGACGCTGGATGCAGAGTCTGATCCCTCTTCGGAGCCATCACCCCATGATCTTCGACCGAAATTCGCACCTCGGTCAGCGTTTTGTATTGCGGCGTCTTCTCCAATGCGGTCCATAGCAGCATTACGTGCGACAGGAGAGTCCCGGTACTGACTGATCGTGGGAACCTTTTGTGTGCTGTTGATAAAAGCACTGCGCGACGACTCTTCAACGGTCAGCGGCCGCACCGTTGGAGGCTCCTGGTACGGCGGAGGTTGCAGCGATTCTGGCGTTGTTACGGGTTCGTCGCTTGACCAACTACCCATCGAGACGTCAGATTGGGGCCGGGACGGATCTGAAGAAGAAGGCGAGCTCTCCCCTCCTCCGTAATATAGCGCATCTTCAGATGGGATTGGCGACAGAGGTCGACTCAACATCGGGTAACCTTGCAGTAGGTTCTTTGTGTGCTCGCGCCGCAGCCGTTCTTGCTCACATTCGTCGTCAGCTGAGCTGGGAGGTCGAATCTTCCAGCAGGACGGATGTGTGCCGGTCTTCCTCGCTTTCCGCTCCGCTGCCTTGAGGTCTGACTTCCATCGAAGCCACCTCTCTTTCGCTGCAGGCGATACCAGCGCATCGTGGGGCAGTTCGGGCATGCCCATCTCACGGGCGAAGTCCAATGCTCCTTGAGCGACTAGAAGGTTTGGTGGAACGCGACGTAGAGTAAGCGACTGCGTGGTGTGGTTCAGAATCATCCTGGCGAGCGATACCGGGTTCTTTATGTCTAGAACACCTTGTTAACGACGAAATCCGAGCTAGGGTGGAACAAACCTACTAAAGACTGCCCCGACCGCACCACTGCGACCATTGTGGTCGACAATGGACGCGTCACACTCAACAACTCCGTCCATTGCAAGGTTGCTACCGTACCCGGCGTTGGTGATTTCCCGGTCCTCGAGGATCTTGACGGCCATCTCAGCGGCATCCAACGCGGAGCCACCGTTTCGCAGGATCAGCATGGCAACCGCGGCCGCGCTAAAAAAAAAAATCGGACGTTAGTAGATATCTCTAAGCTAGAGCATTATGGAGGGCTCGACGACATACTCATTGCAGGCCTCTAGGTGAGTCTTTTCGTTTGCATGACTGTGATAGCCTGCGCCCGCATGGACGAATATGCAACATATGTCATTCTGGTGTGGGCTCTGTGTGGCTTTTCGTATGAGTGTATCAGGCTGGATCGCGCCGTCAATGGCTCCAGGAGGATTGGCAGATACCGACATGCTCTTGTCTCGGGTTCCTGAAAGGCGTCGGCGAAGGCCGCGGAACGAGCCAAGTCTATCCAGTTTTGCACGCAGCAGGCAGATGGTCTTGAGACGCGCGAGCGCGCCTGATGTGGTACCTGTCTTGAGTGCGGAGATTCGGCTGTCGGTTTCGAGAGTCTCTTGTTGTGGGCTTGGAGTGACTGTGGGTGAGGGCTCGGAGGTTGGCAAGGTGACGGGAGCCGCAGCCAGAGTGAGAGCAGATGAAGGGTCTGTTTTTTCCGAAGTGGTTTAAGAGTTCATTGGTGATACAGTAGGTGGACGGTCGACTATGAGAAGAGAGGTGAGTCGGAAATCAGAGCGAAGGTGGGAAGGGCAGACGAGATGAAGAATGACAGAATGAATGGATCCGCCGCGACGGGACACCGGACTCTTGTGTCCTAGAGCTATGTTCAAAGCAATGAGAGTGGTGAGAGGTGCTTGGTGAGCGCTGTAGGGTCGGTGAGTAGTGGAGAGATCCAGCAACCGCTTCGAAGAGTGAAGGGCGACGGCACCTTCCTCCAGGCGCGCGGACAAGGCTCAAGCTATGTGAGCAAAAGTACCCGCTTTACATAATATGCACGGAAAGCACTCCGGACGGTGATGGGAAGGAGCAGCACTGTGCTGTTGTGGTTGACGCTGCAGTGCGGTGGAGCGGTGGAGTGGCGGGCACAGCAAAGTGACGCCAGAGCCCGCCCCTCTCCATTCCGCGAGGCTTGCCAAGGAGACGTGGGTGGGGCGGAATTGGCGGGGCACGAGCTGCTGCGCCAGGGTTTCGACGCCCACAGGACATGTACCAACCATCCCTTCTGACGAATTCACGACTTCCTCTCCGCCAATTCGCAACCACGCCGCTCTCACGCGGGTACTCCTGAGCTGCTTCTTGCTTGTACTAGTCCAGTAAGCAGCAGCCAAGATGGCGACCCAAACCCCCGCCGTTGTCATGGACAAGTAAGCTCCCTCGCAGCCTGCGGGCACGTACAGCGCAATTGCATACTGACCGCCGACTGCAGCGGTACGGGCTATTCGAAGCTTGGTATGACCGGCCACCTTGCGCTATATTCTCGTGTATACTAACAGTACAATTCCAGGTTTCGCCGGCAACGACTCGCCCTCCTTCGTCTTCCCCACCGCCATATCCACTAAAGCTCCGGCTGGCGGCGCCGGCGGCTCCGGGTCTGGACGTCCTGCAGTCGCGAATAAACCCTCCTTTTTAACAGGTGGCGCTGGTCCGGGTAGCCACCTCCATGGGAAGCGTGGCACCGAGGACCTGGACTTTTTCATAGGCGATGAAGCGCTGTCAGCAGCCGCGGGGCCTGGATACGGTGTGCACTACCCCATTAGGCACGGCCAGGTCGACAACTGGGTATGGAGGATGTTCTCGGTCATATGTTGCGAGGACTGACACAGAGCAGGATCTCATGGAACGCTTCTGGTCAAACTCGATATTCAAGTATCTAAGAGTGGAACCGGAGGACCACTACTTCCTCCTCACTGAGCCCGTAAGACGATCGCGCCGGAAAAATCACACCATTAGCTGACGTTTCCAGCCTCTCAACCCTCCGGAAAACCGTGAAAACACAGCCGAAATCATGTTCGAGTCCTTCAACTGCGCCGGTCTCTACATTGCTGTGCAGGCGGTGCTCGCTCTGGCGGCCTCATGGACAAGCTCCAAAGTCCACGATCGATCACTTACCGGTACAGTTATCGATTCCGGTGCCGGTGTTACGCACGTCATCCCCGTCGCCGAAGGTTACGTTATTGGATCTTCGATTAAGAGCGTCCCGATTGCTGGTCGCGACATCACCAACTTCGTCCAGTCGCTTCTCCGAGACCGCGGCGAGCCCGACTCGTCCCTCCAGACCGCTGAGCGCATTAAAGAAGAATTCTGCTACGTCTGCCCAGATATCGTCAAGGAGTTCTCCCGTTTCGATCGTGAGCCAGACGACCGGTTTCGCAAGCACACTGTGAACTACCCGAACGGCAAGTCAGTGCAGGTAGACGTTGGCTACGAGCGCTTCCTAGCGCCTGAGATTTTCTTCAATCCGGAAATATACTCGTCGGACTTCCTGACGCCTCTGCCCAACATCGTCGACACCGTTATCCAAACCTCACCCATTGACGTACGCAGAGGCCTTTACAAGAATATTGTGCTGTCGGGTGGTTCAACTCTGTACAAAGACTTTGGTCGACGTCTACAGCGCGACATCCGGCACCTAGTAGATGCCAGGATCAAAGCTTCAGAAGCCAGGAGCGGGGGCGCAAAGAGCGGTGGTCTGGACGTGCAGGTCATCTCGCACAAGAGGCAGAGACACGGTCCGTGGTTCGGGGGTAGTCTGCTCGGACAAACTCCTGAGTTCCGGAGTTACTGCCACACCAAGGCGGAATACGATGAGATTGGCCCTAGCATCGTGAGACGGTTTGCGCTGTTGGGTGGGCCGGGAAGCACGTAGAGCGGGCACACTGTTTGCCCGACACAAGGCGATTGAAATTATTGGGGTCTGGTTGGCGCGTGGTGATGATGTAGACGAGAGTGGGTTGGCAAGGGGTGACGGAGACGAGTGGGTTGGTGGTTGCTGAAAAGACTATCTTTGTTCACGACAGCGAGAATACTTCGAATGAAAATTTCAGAAGACTCATACATTGATTCATGCGTTTCGTACAAGTTCAGGGCACGTGCCATTGGACAAGCCTTTCGTTCCGGCGTACACCAATTTAGGCATACCTCCATGCCCAAGTGGCAGTCCATGATAGGTGAAACTCCTCCAAAGGGACATCAGACTAAACTTCGGTAAATCCGCTCCTCGTGATTTCTTGACTCTACATACTGGTATTTTCTTCTCTAGTGCTTTGCACGAAGCACTGTACAAATTCGTTACACAGTAGACGTGCTATATGCACAGCTTATACACAACATACAGCCCTTTGTATTAGGCGAGCATCAGCATAGCCTAGGCTCTGACCACTACGTCATCGAGGACTCTCACATCACATACACGTATACCAGCCCAGATGGGATGAAAGGTCTGATCGAACAAGAGCCCTCTGCCCATCGCGCGAGTTCAACATCCACCTTAAGCAGACTGGACCGAGCTCATCCCTACAACTGCCTGGCCGCCTTCCACCTCTCCATCTTCGCCCTAGCCTTCTCCTCGCTATTAGCCCACCACCAAACCGTCCACCACGTCTCACCCCACTCCTTCCGCCAACAATGCTTCACATCCGACAATCTCCCCAAGTCCCCCTCCGCCTGCAAAAGCGCCCTGCTCTCAAAGAATGCCGCCGAGTCGTCAACGAGCTTGAGCAACATTCCGTGCTCTGGGCGACCCACTAAGCGCGTATGGGGGTTCGCCTCGGACTGGTTGATGGTGGCGCGGGCGATGATGTTGAGCTGCGTGATTGCTAGGCGGAGGAGGCGCGTAGTGTCCGTGGTGGTGGGTGGGAAGAGTATAGCGTTTCGTGGGTGCTGGTATTTTGCAGTTGATAAGGGGATGGAGCATTTTGGATATGGGCGCTTTCGGGAGGTGCGGGAGCGGACTACGAGGTCGATGAGGTCGGGGGGATGGAAGTAGGTTTGGCCTGCCATCAAGAAGATCTGTGTGAACCTGGCAGGCATTAGTTATGTCGCACGTATTCCCGGCGCAGCTGTGAGATGGTTCGATTTGGTAACGTACCTTGCGCCGTCGACCCGGTCTTGGTCTCGTCTTAACGGAAATGCTAGAGGCACTGTCGGCGGACCCCGATCTGCCAGAAACCGACCATGTGTCGGTAGCAGATGGTGGTACAAAAATTTGAACACGGCATGTCGGTCCAAGTCGTCGAGCAGCGGAACCGCCGTCTGCCGTCCAATCCAGTCCTTGCAGGAATCCAGGAGCCTGAGCTGAAGGACGAAGCTCGGAGCCGGGTGTTCAAAGTGCGTCAACACCCAGCGGATCTCGTTGAGAAGCCATACTGACGTGACGGCGTTGTAAAAGCGGCTCCTCTGGTCTGCGTTGAAGCGGGTGTAAGACTGCGTCTCTGCTGAAAAGCGTGCGGCTAGTCCTTCCTCGCGGAAATCATCATCCCACTGTCGCACTTTTACTGCATGTAGGGGTATAATGTTAGCTAAGGTTACATAGAGGTAGGCACCATTATCTTTTTAAATGAGAGACTGCGTTGCGTACCACTTGCTAAGCAGCAGCCCAGCATCGGAGAAGAGATTCACCATATTGCACGGGGGCTACGTACGATATCTCTGTCTAAAGCTTAATTCATCGGTGGAGAAATCTGCTGACAGGAGGTCGGAGTCTGTCAACTGCCTGGCTAACCATTCATCTTCTAGTATCCGTATTCCCTGGTAACGGGCCAAGATTTCATGTACTCGTGTATCCGGAAGACACGAAGTGCATGACCCATGCGGACAATCGTCGGTGATAGTGGAGACCAACCTTGTCTCAAATTCGTGTAAGTCCTCGTCAGGAGTTTGTCGTGTCGCCCGGAGTGGCGCCCTCCACTTCGTGCAATGTTGAACGGTTCGGCAGTGGAGATCCAGCATCTTGCTGAGAGGAATATCGAATCGGTGATCGCGAGAGTTTCCTATAATGGATCGCATAATACCAGTATAGACAGGTAGTCTCTCGATGACATCATAGGTGACCTTACACGTCCGGGCGAGGTGGTGTACATCGTCTATGCTGCCCAGGTAGTGGTAGATTTGCTCGAGAAGTTCGGCGGGCAGCTGCACAAGGATCGCCATTTCGCAGAAATCAGTACAAAATACAAAATAAGATTGTTCAGAACAATGCAAAGCCAGGAGAAGGAGCTTGCTTGATATCTCTTCTGTAAGGTGTCCGGACCTGGGCCACGATGCTATACACGCAGCTCAGAGAAAAATTGCTTTTGGGTGCCTGCGAGATAGTGAGCTAAGGGAAGCAATCGGAGGCAGCGGAAATGCAAGGTAAAAGGATCGCTATAGAAGCGACATGTTAAAGCAAACGCAGGATCGTTGGGGCGATGTGGTGAGAAACAAGGTTTGGGTGTGTATGTAGTTGCCGTGGTCTTTCGGTCCACACAAAGTGTTCTGTGGTGCTTCAATGGCTTGGTCAGGTCAGCCCGCCCTCTTGACCACAGTGCTGGATTTTGTTGCCTGGGGCGGGTGAGGTGTCCTCTGACGTTCTAGTGTGAGCTGTACTGAATACACTGTGCCTCTGCTCCGTTTGAAAGAGAGCTAAAAAAGCGGGGTCACTGGCTTAACTGAATCGAAATATAGGCCCATCTTGATTTTAAACACTAACAGCGACAGCGTGTGCTGCATTGAAAGGCAAGTGACGCACCGCGGGAAAGGCTGAAAGAATGTAAGGGTGGGGAGGCCTCTGATTGGACGAGAGCATGCCTTCACTAAAGGCCGACCCGCCGTGATGGATGCCAAGCCCCAGCGAACTCACCTTCGCATTCACGTGCCGTTGTCACCCCGTCGACCTCTGGTGCCTATACTCGCCACCATATTCGCCCCCGACAGCCTCGTGGAACGCTTACCGACATGGCAGACAATGCGCAACCCCCCGCAAACACAGACGCCGAAATGAACGTCGACCTGGAAGCGACCCTCGAGGCAGATGCCAATCCCGACACCACGCAGCCAGATGCCATGAACCTTGATGGCGCAAACGATACTGATGCACCTCAAAGGAACGGGGTCACAGAGACGGTCCCGCTAGAAGCGCGGATACCGGCGAAGAAGGACGCGACCTTGCGCGAGTTCATGGGCAAGATGGATGATTATGCGCCCATCGTACGTCCCATTTCCGCCGCGAGCCGAGATACCGCTAACCTGTGCTAGATACCAGATGCAGTCACAAATTATTACCTCACACGTGCCGGCCTCCCACCGCCTCCCCAAACCTCCCCACATCTCGCCCGTCTCCTCGCTCTTGCGACCCAGAAGTTCATAGCAGACATAGCCGCAGACGCATACCAGTACTCTCGCATCCGTGCCTCCAACACTACGAGTAACAATCCCATGGGTGGACTGGCAGGCGGAGCTGGGCCGCAGGGTCCAGGAGCGCCGGGCGGTGGACCCAAAGACAGCGGGTCCAAAGCAAAGGATGCCAACCTAGGCGCGCCTCGCGCGGGTTACGGCGGCGGTGGTCAGGGTGGCAGCCAAGGCCGGACTGTACTTACCATGGAGGATCTGGGTATGGCTGTCGGTGAGTACGGAGTCAACATCAAGCGTGGGGAGTTCTACCGATGATTCACGACTATGCGCCGGTGTATGAAGAATGACGTGACATGGAGGCGCAAGGAAGGGAGATCACCATATCTCCAATTACACCTATTTTTACCGACAGTGCTCTTTCGACTTGCATTCTCTTTTAGCGGACGCCGATCGGAGCAGGTACCTTCAGTCCACTCAGACAACGTCATCGAAGTGACCAAAGAGCTAGAGAGCATGACTTGCTAGGCTAGGCTTTGCCCTGAGCATCCATTGGCGTTGGAGTTAGAGGTCTAGGAACCTTTGAATTATCGCCTTAGGAGACGAGTCTCTCATACATGTACAGTAGAAGTACAACATGGGTACCAGGAACCCGCAATGATACCCGAACTCCTATTTTATGCAACTCTGCCTGTCTCTACTTGTTCTTTGTCTGCTTGTACGTGAAATTCTTCCGCGTCCTGCAATGCCTCGTTAGCATTCCTCTCTTACGAACTCGCAGACCGTCGAAGCCATTGCTCATCGGGACCCGGCGAGAGCATACTTTTAAGGGTCCACATACGGCGCAAATTCTCCCAACTTGTGTCCAACCATGTCCTCCGTTATCGTGATGTCCTGGTAGTTTTTGCCATCATGTATCTGGAACTTCAATCCCACGAAATTCGGCAGTATTGTCGCGGAGCGCGCCTGTGTCTTAATTGGCGGGACTTTTTGGCCGTGTGCCGGTCGGACGATGGGGAGGCTAAAAAGGGTTCAGCGAAGTTGACGAGTCTGCGCTTTCGAACGGAGGCTTACGGCACAATGTTCGGCCCTGACGTGATGGGTTAGCAAGTGCTGTCGCATTGGGTGTGCAAGAGAACTTAGACGTACCTTTCCACACAGATCGCGAGTAGAGTGCCCGTGTGGGAAACATTGCTGCTGTTGTGGAGGAGGGAGGTCGGCGCATTTCTGGTAAATCAACCGAATCGCTCACGTGGAAGCGCGAGAAGTCTTGGCAGACACGAGGCACCAGTCGACGCGACGCGCAAAGCTCAGTTCAACTATGCAGTCATCATCTCCGCCTGTACGAGAGGCAAGGAGAACGAGCGCGTGGATTCTTAAAGATTGAGAGCTGCCTCCTTCCACACCCGCAACCCAATCACTGCAAGCCTCAACTCCATCTTCGCACACACAAAGCCCAATATGCCGCCGCGTGCTGCAGGTACTTCACCCGCCAGGCTAGAGAGCCCACTCACTGATGGTTCCATCATAGATACAGCCAACACCATCCGCATCCTTGTGGCTACGGATAGTCATGTCGGGTATAACGAGCGCGATCCGTATCGTAGAGACGACAGCTGGCGCACATTCCACGAGGTGATGTGCCTTGCCAAAGAACACGATGTGGATATGGTGCTACATGGAGGAGATCTCTTCCACGAAAACAAGCCTTCGCGAGCGGCAATGTACCATGTCACGCAGTCGCTGCGCATGAATTGCCTGGGAGACAAGCCGTGCGAGCTGGAGATGTTGAGCGATGCGAGTGAGAACTTTGGTGGGGTCTTCGACCATGTCAACTATGAAGATCCGGATATCAATGTCGCCATCCCAGTATTTGCGATACATGGGAATCACGATGACCCTTCTGGTGAAGGGTCTTATTCCCCACTCGATCTACTGCAGGCTTCGGGCTTGGTCAACTATTATGGCAGGACGTCACAGGTGGACAAGATTGAGATCAAGCCAGTGCTTCTGCAGAAGGGCAATACAAAGCTGGCACTGTACGGGCTGAGCAACGTGCGCGACGAGCGACTGTTTCATACCTGGCGAGATGGGAAGGTCAAGTTCTTTCAACCATCCGTGCAGAAGGATGACTGGTTCAACATCATGAGCGTCCACCAAAACCATGTTGCGCATACGCAAACCAGCTACCTGCCAGAGAACTTTTTGCCGGGTTGGCTTGACCTCGTTGTCTGGGGCCATGAGCACGAATGCCTCATCGACCCAAAGGAGAACCCTGAGATGGGCTTCAAAGTCATTCAACCGGGTTCATCCATTGCAACTTCTCTCATGCCCGGAGAGGCTGTGGCGAAACACGTCACCATTCTCAACGTCACCGGAAAGGAATTTACCACTGAACCTATCCGGCTCAAGACTGTGCGACCATTCATCATGAGGGAGATTATGCTCAGGGATGAGCCTGAGATCAAAAAGAAGGAGCTCTGGCGAGTAACCGACAACCGTGCAAAGATCACCGCGCATCTCCATAAGATTGTGGAGGAGATGATCGAAGAAGCGAAGACTGAGTGGCTTGAGCTGCAAGACGACCGAGAAGAGGGCGTTGACATCGAAGTGCCGCTGCCTTTAGTTCGTCTGCGGGTTGAGTATACTGCCCCTGACCCCGGCGAGTTTCACTGCGAAAACCCCCAGCGCTTTTCGAACCGATTTCAAAACAGAGTCGCCAACACTACCGACGTCGTGCAGTATTACCGTAAAAAGAAGACAGCTGCCCGTGCGTTCCCGGCTCATCTAGTGTGAAAGATGTCAGACTTACGTGCATGCAGGTTCTATGAAATGCAATGTCGATCTTCCCGATGAGTCGACCTTGGAGCAGTTGACCCCGGATACTGTGAAGGTGGACAAGCTTGTGAAGGAGTTTTTGTCCGCCCAATCGCTCACGATACTGCCGCAAAACTCTTTCGGAGACGCGGTAGCCCAATTTGTGGACAAAGATGACAAGCATGCGATGGAGATGTTTGTCAATGAGAGTCTAGAGACTCAGCTGAAGCATCTAATGAGCGCTAATGACGTTGATGAAGAGGAAATTACGAATGAGATGGAGCAGTACAAGACTCAATTGGAGAGCATGTTTGCCTCGGGTCAGATGAAGAAGAAGGTGAGTATATATATATATTTGGTAGGATGCTACTAACGAGGTAACAGCGTAAAGTCAAGTACAAGCCGAAGCCGGCCCTTTGGGATAGCGACATCGACGGGCCATGGGAAGACGAACCGGGCGCCCTTATCCACACCGATGCCGAAGAGGATGGGGACGAAGAAGACGCGCCATCGAGTCGCGCAAAGAAACCGGCTGCCAGAGGAAGGGGCGGCAAAGCAGCCGGTACAACGCGTCAGACTGCAGCAGCTGCGAAGAAGACCCCTGCCCCCAAGAAAGCTCCCGCTGCAAAAGGAGGGCGCGGCAAGAAGAAAGTTGTTGAAGAAGAGGAGAGCGACGTAGATGAAGATGGGGATGCGATCATGATCAGCAGCGGCAACGACGACGAGTCTGAAGAGGATCTCTTTGTGCGGCAACGGCCGGCAGCGAAAAAGGCTGCAGCGCGTACGAAGTCACCACCAAAGAAGACACCCACGAGTCGAGCAAAAGCACCGGCGACGAAGCAGTCCACTCTCAACTTCTCGCAACCGTCCATGCAGCGGAGCCAAGCTCCGAGAGCGGCGGCGTCGCGCGCAACGAAGAAGACGCAGGAAATCAGTGAAGAGGAGATTTCTGATGATGATGATGATGATGCCTTCGAGCCGGCTCCCACAGCTAGGGCTGCGCGCAGGAGATGAAGAGCTAGAGTGCAGTGGGCCAGCTGGGTGGTGTCGTAGATATAATCTAGATCACGCATAGCGACGGCGTTCACGAATGCACATACTGGTTTTTTCGACTAAGAGATATTAGTGGCAGGGTATTCATACTGCTGGTAAGCTGTGGCAGCATGATTGCGGGTAGGACGGGCTCTTCGTTTGCCTCTATCCTCAAGAGCGTAGGTATATAAGTTTTCTCTTCGCTCAGCATCTGTCTTCCGCTTGTGTGGCCGGCTATCTGTTGTCGTTTGCATACTGCATGTCAGTTGACATGACGAGAGCTGAGTGGCCTCCACCGCTCCTTCCACTCTTCCAACCGTTCGCGGCAGGCAGTCACGCTTGTGTACCGGAACCACCGCTTCCAACCCCACGATCCTGTCTTTCCAACGTGCCTTGCTTCTTTGTCGTCTTCCCCGTCTCTTGCCCTCCTGTCAGCTTCTGTGCAGGGAGGAGCGCCGGGATGTGTTTTATATCCTTCCAACAAATGATCCCCTCTCTTCTCTCCCCAAACACTCTCATTTGCCATCTTCTTGTTCCGCCCATCTTCTTCATTGCTGCTCTTCGGCTTTTGGATAGTCGCACACTCGTTGTTCTCTCTGCACGTTGTCTCCCACTTGAGGTATGAGGACTCCACCGCTGCCGCAACCGCCGCTGCTATTGCCGCCCTCTCGTTTTAGCGTTCAGTGTGGAGTGGTTGACTGACAACGACAGAATATTCGCATCATAGCCATCTCACGCCTCGCCGCTTCTCTGATCTGGACTCCAATTGGATCCCTACCGCCACCGCGTTCCTGCAACGGAGACTCATCCCGTACCCAACGGGGTGAAGTGTCGCCCGCTATGTCATACAAGGTCGAGGAGCTCCTCGCCCTGAGAGACTCGGTTTCTGAATCAGCGGTGTCGCTCGACCGGTTCGCCGATGAGGAGGTTATCAAAGGTCGGTGATGCTCTTGGTTTACACACTTCACCGTGCCTCACCGACTCTACCTTTATACCTCCACATCACTGTCACCGCTGCAGTCGTCGAGCGTTTCCTAGGAAACGACACCCTGTTGAACGACATGACCCAGCCCGCTCACCGCACTCATTTGTTTACTTTTTCCCTCGCCGCCCCGCAATTAACCAACCGTGGCTAACGAGAAGTTCGGCCTGCAGAGCACGTCTTGCGTCCCTCCGTATCGGCCACACTAGCGGCTGCTGCCTCAAACAAGAGCCTCCGCTTGTCTGCGACACCCGCAATTGCACCCGCAGCATTCGACAAGAAACCCTCGCCATCTCCCTCTATCAAGCGTGGAAAGGCCGAGAGATTGCTCAAAGAACACGGCAGCCCCCCGGGTATGCGAGTCACTGCCGGTGGTCGAGTCGTCCCGAGTGATCTCCCACCTTTGAACAACAACCGCTTTGTCAACAACGCCTTTAAGCCCCCGCCTCTACGGGGACTTGCAATTGGCAATACCATGGGACCTCAGCAGCCGCGCTCAGAGACCAACAGCGTCCCTCGGCTCGAAGTCGTCGGCAGCCAACCTGTGCTCTACGTTGGAGACCGCGCCTATGCGCTTCCTGCGCTGGAGGCGCCCGGCTCTGCAATGTCGTCTTCCGTCTCTGGGATCATGGAAGCAGCCGCAAAGCCAGCGCCACCACCTCCCGTACTGTCTGCCCAGAGCAGCTTCACGAATGCTCCGCTGGCCCCATCCCGTGTCAATACACAGACTCCGTTCTCCGGCTTGGATCTTCCGACCTTGAAGGCGCAGCAAACCCTAAAGAGGCAAGAGCTTCGCACCGTTGAGCAGACTGAGGTACTGCAAGCTAGCCACCAGACCGAAGCCTGGCGTGCCGGTATAATCGAAAAGAAGAGGAATCTGATCATTGAACTGGATGCTTTGCGGAAGCAGATCGCTGCTCTCGAAGCTACCGAAAACAGTATACCGCCGGCGCAGTCAAATGGTTTCACAGGTCCCGCTGCACCCGCAATGGCTCCGCCGCCGCCCGCATTCACTCCGCAATTCCAGCAGGCCATGCCATCAGCCATGTATGGATACCCAGGATCGGCGTCTTTCCCTCCTATGATGATGTACCAGCCGCCGTTCAGCGCGTTCCCTGCCATGCCAACAACCGAACCTGCTCCGTTTGTGCCGACTCCTGCCCAGCCGGCGCACTCTCCAGGGTCTGCTAGTC
Source organism: Lentithecium fluviatile CBS 122367 (assembly GCA_010405425.1). NCBI lineage: Eukaryota > Fungi > Ascomycota > Dothideomycetes > Pleosporales > Lentitheciaceae > Lentithecium > Lentithecium fluviatile. The sequence continues at coordinate 2,644,646 of MU005570.1, forward strand.
GTCGATCTCACGCAATTGAGATTAAACCGCCTCGTGAGGAGACAAGGAAGCACGTGTCTGCGCTTGACCCAAAAAGTCCGACCTACGAGCCCATCACGAAGGGGACTGCTGCCAAGGGTGTTGTCCCTCCGACACCTTCTCCAGCTAAGCGGTCAACCTGGCGTGCCAATGAAGAGTCTCACTCCGATAAGAACGAAGACAAAGCCATATCTCAGAAGCCTAGCCTGTCTAGTATCGATACTACAGACTTCTTTCCTACGAACACGCATGAGCACTCTTCTACGCGGATTGCGCCGAAGAGTTCCGAGACGAAACAGGCATCCAGCCAAGCCCATGCTGTGCCATCTACGCCAGAGAAGAACTGGCCGGCAAGCCCTTGGAACGAGGGAAATTCCAGCCGTTCGAGCAACAAGGCCGTCGCAAAGCTAACATCGTGGCCTGAGGCTTTTGGCAAACAACCTTCCCTACCTTCTTTGAAGCAAGCGGCCACCACTCAGGAACGTGCCCCGCCTGCGTCTTCTGAAGCTCCCCAATCCGCCCTCACCAATAATGCAGCCGCGCGAAAGAGTTCTGAGCAGCGAAGTGGCACCGACGAGAACTGGTCAATGCTACACTCCAAGCCCATGAACCACGTCCCTTCAACGTACCAAGAGGGGTATCAAGCGGGTTACGACCACGTTGGGATTCCCGACAGTCCTGAAGTCTTGAAAGGCTACATCCAAGGCCTCCTCCAGTTCTTGTCGGACGAGAGCAAGCGCGGTCGGAACAACTCACTCCGCGGTCTCGTGGCTAGTTCTACACCGCACGACTCCGCAATTAGCATGTCATTCAATCGAGCCGATGGTTTGGTCGGAGGCCAGGAGAATGTCCGCTCTGCCAAGGTCAATGCAGGATTCGACGTGCGTAAGGATTCGGCGTACGGTCCACAAGACGGATCTGTGACCTATACGCTTTGCAGCGAAGCGGTGCACGATTCACGTGTGCGTAACCCCTCTATGGGCATGTACATGGGTCAGATGGATAGCTCGGACAAGAATGCATTTGCATATCGTCAGATGCTTGCTACGGCTGAGAACGATGTCGGCAAGAAAAACCAGGACAAAGGTAGCATGTCCCGTGCCGACTCAGGTCTGTCCAGCAACACATATCCACGACAATTATCGGGGAATCAGATCAGCAGTCATGCATATGGGACACCCGTTTCCATGCAACGCTACTATTCAAATGCGAAGGAATATGCATCGAAAGGCTTCAGTGCAGACGTTCCGCTATCTGCTCGGCCTATGACTAACCAGCGCTTGTCAGGCCTTGACGGTGCGATGGATGATCTATCCGACTTGGTTGTGGATACTCACCTCAATGAGCAGCCGCGCCCGGCTACAGGAGGTCCGCGCTCTACGGAGCCGGTGAGGTCAACGAGTTCAGCCGGCGCCGATGCATCTTGCTTCAGGCCCTCATCGGGCAAAGGCAAGCAGAAGGGCACTTCGTCTCCTACCAAGCTCGCGGCAGGCGACCGAAGCGACGTAGGTGCGTCTTCACCAACCACCGCACCGGGATCGCCGAAGAAGTCTGGAGAGCATTCGCCGGCCAAGGCCAAGCTCGAGCAAGTCACGAACAAGTTCCGCCGTGGGAAGAAGGATGACCCGCGGAACATGTCACCGGAGGAGAAGAAGGAGCGCTCCCAGAAATGGCGCAAACGCTTCCAAGCACTCAAGGAGCGGGAGATGAGGGACATCCGCGAATACACCGACAACAACCCTCGGGACTGATGCTAAGCGATTTCGCTGGCAATGGACGTCGAAAGCCTTACCAATTGTACTCCAGACATCTTTTACACCCTCGTTGGTTCTTCTTATGCCTTTTCTTGGTTTGACTCTACCCGGCACCCTTCCCTAATATCACAATCGAATCTGTCGGAGAGCGCGGCTACCCGACATACGTACAACCCTTGTTTTGGAATTCCCTTTACGACTCTCCTAATACACACCTGTCGACCACCCTCTGTATAGCACTGTCCCCGACTTTGGCAGGGGCGATATACGACTTTGCAGAATGGAGGTGGATATGGCGGCGTCTCTTCAACACGATACACATTGTATATCTTGCGGTCTCTTATTTCCTTGGCTTTCTCGATATTTACAGGCCATCAGCCAGAGAACGGTGCGATGGGAACGCGCGGTGAATGACTCCACTGCGCCTTTCATCTCGCTTCTTGACACTGGCTTGGGCTCATGTGCGATTATTGTGTAGGACTAAGTCTTTGCAAATGTTTAGCTCTTTGTATAACTTAACCACAGAATGTAGAATATGTATTCAATGCTGTCTTCGCGCAAGGTCTGGTGATGATGGCGGTGGATGAATGTGACGTTGTGTGATCGGTAGCACGAAGAACGATCACGGCGCCGTTTTGCACCTTCTGCGTTCCAGAAGCGGCTGGCCCGGGCGTTAGTGGTTAGCGGGGACGGCGGGACTTGGTAATAACATGGCAGCCGACATGATGGGACTGGATCGTGAATCGAGGTCGCGCGGTGGACGGAAACGGAGAACAGCACACGCGATAATGCAAAGCCGAGAAAACGGCGACGGCGACGGCGACGTCGGCAGGGGCAGGGGAAGCGGCAGAGCCATGACGGCGCTGATAAATCCGAATGGATCGTGATATCTTGGAGGCGCAGCTGCAAAGCCACGGGGGATCACGACAAACAGGTCCCCGCGCGGCAACGTGGAGTTGCGACGGCGTGCGTGTACAAGTCCGGTCTGACAGGTGCTTGGAAATGCAGCGCCGCCCGTCTTCACAGATTACTACGGTGGCAGCAGTCGTCTTCTAGAAGCGTGAGTGTTGCGGAGTTACTCGTACAGCGCAAGCAAAGAGAACCGAAGGGCCAGAGCTGGAGTCGGGGCCACTTGCCGTATTCAAAGGCGTGGGCTTAGCATCTCCACCTCAGCCATCACTGCACTTTTGGCCGCCGCTTCGACGCCAGCAGCTGCCTCCTTCGCTCTCCTCTCTACCCCCCAGCCTGAGGCATCGCAAAGCAGAATACAGCATTCCTGTGACGTCGGCACCCGCTTGCACTGCAGCGCAGCATTCCCGCCATTCTTTGGGGTTCAAAACAGCCGGCCACGGACCCTGGTAATCTTTGATCGCTCCAGGGCCATGGCCCGTTGACGACCCACCAGCGACCACCGCCATCCGACCTGACGTCTCCCCTCGCGGCGAGAGCGTGCCTCCGACCTCTGCAGCCCGCACGCCAGCCGTCGCCATGACCCAGCTCTTCAGCTCGTCGTCGAACAATTCGGCCATTGCCGAGAAGAGGACCTTTACAGGCCTGCCCTTGTCTTCGAACAAGCAGGTCAACGGCTCCAACAGCCAGGTCTCGCAGAAGATCAAGGCCTTCTTCCGCATCAACAGCAGCAACAGCGACAAGGACCGCAAGGCCTCTGACGACGCCCATAGTTCGACGCCGTCCAAAAACGACTCCAAGTCAAGCCTCCGCACCTCCAGATTTCTCCCGCACATCTCCCGCAATCGCTCGCAGACGGTCGCTAGCGAAGGCAATCCCCTTGACGATGGCGTGTCTCCTACCGCCCATGCGAACCCGTACTTCATCCACCAGGGCCCGCCTGCCCTCCGCCATCACAACGAGGGCAGCGTTCCCCCCTCCCCGCCCGATACACCCGCAGTTCCCACTACCAAGGTCGATGCCGTCAGTGGAGCGAATGATCAGGCCACCACAGCCGGGAAGGAGGAATTGGCCCGGAAACTGCGAAGGGTAGCGTCCGCTCCTAATGCACAGGGCCTCTTTTCGTCGGGGAAAACCACTGAAAGGCCGCAGACCGCGGAGCTTGGCAAGCAGCCTCTTGTGCACCATCCGAATACATCGACATTGAGCATGGTGGAAACGGCCCCATCCGACCCGAATTACCTTGTCCCTGTAGAGAACAGTATGAAGGGCATCCCTTCCCCTGGTCAGATCCGCAACTCGGTAGCCTTCCGGAGAACCTATAGCTCCAATTCCATCAAAGTTCGGAATGTAGAAGTCGGCCCCGGCAGCTTTGACAAGATCAAGCTCATCGGGAAGGGCGATGTTGGAAAGGTCTATCTAGTGCGCGAGAAGAAGTCGAGCCGGTTATATGCTATGAAGGGTGCGATACACAGTCCTTGTTGTAGAAGGCTAGGCTAACAAATGCAGTCTTGAGCAAGAAGGAGATGATCAAGCGGAACAAGATTAAGCGTGCGTTGGCCGAGCAGGAAATCCTGGCTACCAGCAACCATCCATTTATTGTTACCCTATACCACTCCTTCCAGTCGGAAGATCACCTCTACCTCTGCATGGAATACTGCAGCGGCGGAGAGTTCTTCAGAGGTAAGGACCACAACTATCTTTGCTGTTCTCCATGCTCATGACCACAGCTTTGCAAACACGACCGAACAAGTGTGTCGATGAGGATGCCGCGAGATTTTATGCGGCTGAGGTTACCGCGGCCCTGGAGTATCTCCATCTCATGGGCTTCATCTACCGGGATCTAAAACCAGAGAGTACGTTGTTCCCATAGACTGTCCTTGCACATACTGACAGGGGCAGATATTCTGCTCCATCAGTCCGGCCACATCATGTTGTCAGACTTCGACCTGTCGAAGCAGTCAGACCCTGGGGGTCGGCCGACCATGATTGTCGGCCGAAATGGCGCCTCATCTAGCAACCTCCCCACCATCGACACCAAATCATGCATCGCAAATTTCCGGACAAATTCGTTCGTGGGCACGGAGGAATATATTGCGCCGGAGGTCATCAAAGGATGTGGACACACATCCGCCGTCGATTGGTGGACACTCGGCATTTTGATCTATGAGATGCTCTACGGGACAACGCCGTTCAAGGGCAAGAATCGTAATGCGACCTTTGCCAACATTTTGAGGGATGACGTCCCCTTCCCAGAGGGTTCTGGATCTCCAGCAGTCTCAAAGTAAGTTGTAACATATCCACTGTATGTGATTGATGCTGATGTTCTATAGTCTCTGCAAATCACTCATCCGAAAACTGCTGATTAAGGACGAGCTCCGCCGTCTGGGTTCTCGAGCCGGTGCCTCCGATGTCAAGGCGCATCCATTCTTCCGACCAACCCAGTGGGCATTACTGCGCCATTCGAAGCCGCCTATCGTCCCCAACCAAGGCCGTGGAGTCGAAACGCCGAACTTCCGAAACGTGAAAGAGAGCCAAAGCGTGGATATTAGCGCTGCGAAAGCGAAAGGCGTACCGCTGGACTCTGGACTTGCCACGCCAATGGGCGAGGTGGCTGATCCATTTGAGGAGTTCAACAGCGTCACTCTTCACCATGATGGCGATGATCATGACAGCAATCACCTTGAACTCCACCAAAACACGCATCGATAGGGGAAGCAAGCCACCACAGCACGATCTTTTAGTTTGGCGTCGTCGACTTCCCACAAAATAGCGGCTTTTCATCGCATCTCATTGACATTCAGGAGGGCGTTCTGTGGTCTCTCCTGTTTCCACTCCTTCGGCCCATGGAGAAACGGGCTTTGTCCCCGTGGGTCTCATCGGCATGGGCGTTTTACGGAATTTCAGGGCAGCATCAGATCTCGTTGTTTCGTTTTCTCATTATGCTCTCTAGCCTTTCTTCTTGCAGGAAATGCTCTTCAGTCTTTCAGCTGCGTTGTCGGACTGACCTGTACATTGATGACGTGGTGAGCGAAGAGGCGCGTGGGCGTAGGGAGTTGAGGAGGTGATGTGAAGCGTTGAGAAAGTCCGACAGCGGATGCTGCGCGGACGTAAAGTGTGGGTTGGTAAGAAGGGGTGGAAGAATGGGTTGAGACAGTATTTGAATATAGGGCATTTCAAGAGAGTTGCGTGCTTGGACTATGTGACTTTCACACGAAAGTTTTGCCAAGCCGAGATATGCAAGGCGCACGAGCCAACCAGGGCGCGTCTTCCCCGCGGTGTTTGGTGTTGATCTGGAGGGGACGTTGATTTTCCGCTTTACGCCTTTCACCACCTCTACACGTCTCCGTAACAATCACATTAGCCTCGAAGGCGGAATCTTCCGCTCATCCTCACGCACACGCCGTCCCTTCGACACTACGTGCCGTCCCAACCTCGCACCAGTCCGCACATTGCACCAACATACCGAACGCAGATTGCTCCGAAGACACCACCACAAGGCAAAAGAATAAAGGAGACACAATGGCATCAGACACGCCAGACCAGCCCTTCTCCCTCTCGCAGGCTTCACACAGTGGAGGTGCGGGAGCCGATGACGCGGAATCGCTCTCCCCGCTTGAACAGGAGGTTCTGGATGAATATGCGCGGTTGCTTGGGAACTTGAACAATGTACGTATGCCTCCTTCTCTCTTCTCCTTCCTACAACCCCCCTCCCTTCCCATCTTCCCGACTCCGTCTCACTCGGCCTTCCTGCGCCCACTCCTCCAATTCTTCTATGATCCCGCACGATAGCTAATGCGATGTCGGGAGCAGATGTCCACGCTCCTCCAAGAACTCAGCGCGAATCCCTCGGCCGAGATCCTGGATGCTTTGAGGGGATTAGAGAGGAAGACGAGTCTGGTGTTTACGTTGTTGAAGGCGAGTGTGTATAGTATTGTGCTGAATACGCAGATTCGGGAGGAGGATGGGGGTGGGGAGGGGAGGGAGAGTTTGGGGAGTGGGTTGTGAGGATTGTTTGAAAGGGGGAGGGGACGGTGGGCGGGCGGATGACGACGATAACGACGGACAATATATGATACCCAAGACAGATGAAAGGATGGACGCGGAACGAAACACAACGAAGTGAGGTTTGGTTCTGTGTGTAGAGGATATACTACAAGATTTCTACAATGCTACCGCGCTATGCTGATGCATACTGTACAGAGCCCATCTCATCTTTCCACATCCAATCCCTGATATCATACAGTTCTCTCCCCATCTAATGTACACTCCCACCATAGTACACCTTCCTAACATCGACCAATTTCTTCCCTCTCGCCCGCGCGATCTCGTCCGGCAGCTTCTGGTTGCAGAGCGCCTCCCATGTAGCTTTGATGACATTCATCTTGTTCCGTGAGCGCGGTGTGCGGGCGGCGAGGTCTTGCAGGCCGGCGGCGCGGGCGAGCTCGAAGATGAGATGTTGGGTGCGGAGACCGAAGCCTGTACCGTATTAGCCATTGCAATGGGAGGGTTCCTGAAAGGCATGTTGGGTCAAGACGTACCAGGCGGCCGCGCCATAAGCTGCACCTTTGTAGCACCGACCTTCCACTCCAAATCGCCAAATGTAGTCCTATTCTCGTACCGCGGCACAGGTCTCATGTTTCTGATAGCCGCCATGACACTCTGCTTCCTACCCTCGTCGGGTTCTACAGACTTGCCCTCGCCCACGCCCAACAGGCCATCCTGGTTGCCCGCAATGGTCAGATAGTACATGCTCCTAATCTTGCCCATGCGCGTCTGGTTCGTCACACCGTGCACCACCAACGTCTTCACCCTAATACTCCGGAGCTTCTTCTTGTCCCAGTCCAGGTACTGCAGCAGTCGCTTCTGCCGGGGGTCCTCCTCCTCTTCGCTGCTGAGACGCCGCGTCTGACGCACCATGCGGTTTTCGATTCGGGGGAGGGACGGCGCGACGATGGAGTGGCGGGGGTCGGCGAGCGCGGCGACCGTCCGTGGGTTGCTGGAGTGGAAGGATGTGCGCGGGTCGAGCGTGGCTTGCATGAAGGCGGCGTCCATGGCTTCGTGGAGCTTGCGTTCTTCCTCCGGGGACAGTTCGCCATCCGGGATACCATCGGGGTAGAACTTTGCGAGCTGCTCGTTGGTCACGCGGGCTATGGCTGCGTCGCGCTCGACATCGTTGTTGTCGCGGAATGCGTGCGGGCCGGGTATGTCTTCGGGAGAGAGCTTTTCGGGCTGGTCGGTGATGGGGTCGACTTCGGAGAGGTCATCGGCGTAGGGGAGACGCCATGGATCTGTGCGAAGCTGCGATTGCGTGAGGAGGTCTTTTGCGTCGATTGCGGTTTCGGCGGCTTTGATGGCGGCGATTTGCGAGGGGGTATAGCGCTTGCTGAGTATATTCGTTTCTGATTTGTCGTAGGAGGGGAACTGCGTTTCAGCCGCTTGGTTGAGAAGCTTCAGGTCCTCTGCTTTTATTGATGGGTAGTGCGGTCGTCGTCTTCGGGCTGGTCGAATAGTTGAGGCGTGTAATGAGCGTTTCGGTGTCGCCTGCGGCTTAGGGAGGAAGCCGGCGGACAGAAGGCATCGTGCGGGACGGCAGACGCTCATTGCGTCTTTCTGCCGCCGTGAAGAGGCCAATTGGTGCTGCGAGGGGCGGGGAGCGAGAGATGCGCGTGATGCTGCCCGCGAGATGCTCGTCTGGGGTTTTTTAGGGTGACTAAGCGGGGGATTTCGCGCTAGCGACTTGTTCGCTTTACCTTTTCTGGAGGAACTTATTTTGTGCGGTCTACATGGTTCCTTTACTTTTTCGCACAACGCTACGGACACTGTTGAGCAGTGGCCGAAGCACTCAAATAGCTAGGTATAGTATGGCGTCGGCGGCAGCGAACGTGGCGCCCGTCGAGAGCGTTGGGGAGAAGAGACATGCCGAAACGCCCCTTAGGAGCGAGGAGGCGCCACGGGGAAGTTTTCGATTCAAGAACAAGAGGATGAAGAAGGGGCATGGGGATGCGAGTGAAGTTTTAAAGTCAAATGGGACTAATGAGGAGATTTTGTTGGAGGATGTCAAGGCTCTTTTGAAGACTCTGAGTCTGACGGAGAATGGGAAAGCGGACGTGACACTCCCCGAACTACGATCAGAGGTCGAGATCACAATCAAAGAGATATCATCGACGGGAGACGGTCTAGGATTGCAGGAGGACTCGAATTCCGATCAAGTCTACGTTATTCCATTTACGGCGCCTGGAGACACCGTTACTGCCAAGATCTTCAAACACGACCAGAAGAACAGGTACTCCATGGCCGACTTTGTCAAAGTCAATAAGCCCTCGCCACACCGAGACGAATCTCTCGTCAGATGTCCTTACTTCTCGACCTGCTCCGGCTGCCAGTTCCAGATGCTCCCCTACGACTACCAACTTGTGCACAAGAAATCGATAGTGGAGAAAGCCTACAAAAACTTCTCAAACCTACCCCCAGAGCTCATCCCAGCGATCGGTGATACAATCGGCTCGCCTCTACAGTACGGATACCGTACAAAGCTCACTCCGCATTTCGATGGCCCACCAGACGCACGAAGAAGCGACGGGAGGAACGGCATCAAGCGCAACTTCAAGGAAGTACCACCGATTGGATTCATGAAGAAGGGGACACGTATCACCATCGACATCGAAGACTGCCCCATCGGGACCGATGCTGTGCGGAACGGCAACAAGCGCGAACGCAAACGCGTCGCAGACGAACTTGAGAAGTACCACAGAGGCGCCACGCTCCTCCTCCGTGAAAGTACCGAACGCATCCCCAAACCCCCCTACGATGCCTCCAAAGAACAAGACCCCGATGCCGTCATCGAAGACCGCGGCGCTCACATCCACAAAAAAACATGCGTCACGGACCCGAATGCCCAAACAACGGAATATATCGACGACTTCCAGTTCGTCAACCCCGCGGGCTCCTTCTTCCAAAACAACAACTCGATCCTACCCGTTTTCACGCAGTATATCCGCGAACACATCCTGCCTCCAGCATCCTCACCACATAAAATCTGCCACCTGATAGATGCGTACTCGGGCTCCGGCCTCTTCACCATAACCCTCTCGGCCCTCTTCACCTCCTCCCTGGGAATCGACATCTCACCCGCCTCCATCACCTCGGCAACCCACAACGCCACAATCAACAACCTCCCCTCATCCTCCGCGAAATTCATAGCCGCCGATGCCGCGGCCCTCTTCGCCTCCATCAACACCCCGGCGAACCAAACAGTCGTCATGATCGATCCGCCGCGCAAGGGATGCGATGAAAGCTTCTTGAGGCAGTTGGTGCGGTATGGGCCGGCCCGGGTGGTGTATGTGAGTTGTAATGTGCATACGCAGGCGAGGGATGTGGGTGTGTTGGTGGGTGGGATGAAGGGCGCTGATGGGGGTTTGGGAGAGGGCGTGGGGTGCTATGAGATTGAGAGTTTGAGGGGGTTTGACTTTTTTCCGCAGACAGGGCATGTGGAGGGGGTTGCGGTGTTGAGGCGAAAGGAGGAAAGGAAGGAAGAGTAAGAGGGGTTCGTGGGAGGAAAATACGTTTCGAGAGGATGGGTATGTGTGAGATACCTAGCGATGTGTTGGACTTGTCACTTTTGATGGCGGTCGTGTATAAATATAGAAGTATTGCATTTGAAAGTCTCTCTGCGTACTATCGGAATGACATTTTACTGTGTTTGTTCGGAACACTTCACTTGCAGACTTCGTCCGTATCGTGCAACTGGATGGCAGAAGCCCTAGCTTAGGGAATAAAATGCCGTAGTATTCTCTAATACCGATGGCAGCGTGATGGATGAGGTCTAGATGAATGTTTGAATGCTAGGCAGAATTATGTTTATCGAAGCCCACCCTATCAAGACAAAACACTTGAGCATGAAGATTAAACCAACATCATATCAAACTCACGCCGAACACAAATCTAAAACTGATACCGTATCGGCCTCCCATATGCAGGGCTAGTACCCACCGCCTTTGTCCTGTTTGCCTTCAGTCCAGTCATACCTGTCTGACATCGTGATTCATTCACACCTACTCGCCCATCCGTTTGCCTTCTCTATCCTACCGTTTCCCCTCTCCCCTCTTTCCCGCACGCACACATCCAAATTCAAAATCACCGTCTACAACGATCGCAGTATATATATTGCTTAAAAGCGAGAATCACAACTAGTAAAAAGTTTTACAAAGCTCGATAGCTCAGTGGAAGAGCGACGGGCTCATATCATATGCTATGAATATTGTGGCACCCGTAGGACGGTGGATCGAAACCACTTCGAGCTAGACTTTTTTATTTTCTGTTTTGCTGGCTTTTCTTGGATATGGGGAGAAGGGGATGGATAAGTGGATAAGTCACGGTTCAACTTCACGGGGTTTTTTTCGGGTGGATTTGTGGGTGCTAATGAGACTAGTAATGAAGAAGAGAACTTCTAGTTGCAATCTTTGGTGAGAGATGTAGTGCAAGTATGTTAATGGGCAATGATGAAGTGTAATGTTTTTTTTTTTTTTT